>CM060360.1:157729809-158361684 GCA_030545235.1 Helianthus tuberosus
TTTTATATTAGAAAATGTTTGGGTATTTGAGTTCTATGTTTGGTCTCTGTTGATATCCATGAAACTTGACATGTGTTCTCTGTTGTTCTTTCGAACGTATTCACTGTTATATAGCTCGGTTATTGATTTTTATGAATCTGTTGTAATCATTAGGTCAGAAGATTGATTATCATAGTTGTTTAACATGATATATAGTTTGCGAGGCAGATTATGTGTTGAAACCTGGTTTTTTGTAATGTTGCTAGTAGTAACTCTCTCAAGGTCTATTATTGTTCTCAAGTTTTTTGTTTTTCACTTCTGTCTCGAACAATGGTAAATTTGTCTTTCGACTTTAACTGTTCCTTGATGGGTTTCTTGGAACCATATCTGATGGTAAAGTTTCGTTAATGTGGTGTAACTCATCGATCTTTAGAGTTCTAGTTGCTATATGTATTTCAGATTATCGCATCGTTGATAACGATGACGACACTGTTAACTAACTGTATATGTCTAGATTTTATCTTGACGTCTGTGACAACTTTGTTTGTTTTTCCTTGTGGGAAATATTTTTCTGGGATTAAAAGTGATGTGATCTTTTAGTTACTTTGAAAAGTGTTTTTACTGTATACCTATATAATTGTGATCTGACGAAGAGTCGTGTGATTCTTGTTTATCAGATTTGTTATGGATCTTGTGATTCATTGTCTGTTTAAAAGTCATGTGACTTTTATGTGTCATCATATGTGTATCTGGTGTTGTTTTGTAATCATATGATGCCTTGTTATTTGGATATGTTGTATTATTCTGTTTACAAGGTTTTGACATGAATCCTCTTCTTTTTAGATTTGATTTTGATTCGTGTGATTCAAAATTTATCTTTAAAGTCGTGTGACTCTTGTTTATCGTATATGATTTGCATATTGTAATTGAATCGTGTGATTCACTGTTTGATTAGAAAAGTGCATTTTTCTGGTTCTTTTTTATTCTCTCGTGTTCTAGATTTATGGCTATGATCGTAGTTCGTCATTGTGTAGAACTGATCATCTTTTAAATTTAGTTGAGTTGTGCAGGAAGTCTTGCATTTTCTATTATGGTTTCACTCATACGTTTCTGCAGTCTCTCTCTCATATCGTTCTAGGGTTTAAGCATATATTGGTTCGTAAACCTGTTAGTTCGAGTGTTGTGTGAGAATAGATTGTCTTGTTGGTGATCTAAGTGTGAGCTGTGCGTTTGTTGTTTGAGTGTTTTAGATTTTTTTTGTTCAGATTTGTTATGTGTATGATCCTTTATTTGTTGTCCTAGTATGTTCAGAAATGAGATTATAATTTTTGTTCAATAAACAAAGTAAATTGCATATCATTTATCTTGTTTGGTTTGCCAAAAAGATTTAAAGGTTTTTTTTTACTATTGAACCATGTGGTTTGATGTATCGGTTCAAGATTGTTTCTTGATAATTGTTATAACCTTGTGTGTTGTCTCTTGTGTAAGAGATTTTTTCTGGTTTTTAAATCATGCCATTTTGTGGTTTATCAGAATTTTTAGGCTGTAATCATTGTTGTCTGATGAGGAATTGTGTGATTCTTCATGTTTTATCAGACATGGTTTTTTGATCTTGTGATTCAATTTTTTGTAAAGTCGTAAAAGTTTTTTGATAAATCAAATTCTTTACAATTGTTTGACATGAATTTTAGATATGGTTCTAAGATTCATAGAGTCTTGTGACTATTGTGAGTTATGAGTTGTGTTTCTCATATGGTTATCATGTGATTCGATGTATAATCATGATATTCTTTTGATTTGTTTTTCTTGGTGGGGTTCATGAAATTGTTTCTTGCCCTTGACTATATAAAAAAACGGTTGTTATGACAACGTATTTTATTATTTTCAATCTCTAGTGAGAAATTAAGCTTCTTATATGTAAAGTGTCACAAGTTAATATGAATTAATTCTAAACTAGAGAACTGGATCTAGTGTTGATTGGAATTTGGAATGATAGTTGCTGCGGTTATTGCTAGTGCAACAATTGTTTTTTCCATTTTTTAGGATACATTATGTAGGTCGATATTGGAGTGGCAAATTTGAAGGAGTGCAAGTGCTGATGACATTGGTAGCTAAAAAAATCAAGCTTCGAAAACTTAAAAAATCATGTGTTTGTACTTCTAATGTTTTTTTATTCACTTTCTACATGTCTTAATGGGTATAACTATGATGGTTGTTCAAAAGGTTTGTTAGTTAGTCAACATGTCCAAGTATGTAAAAAAACTTGAGTTTGTTTGATGTGTTTGGTAATGCAACTGAGGGGCGGTGTTAAAATAATACTATATTTGTTCCAGTTTTTTTACCAAACATTTTATTGATATTAATATTATTGTTTTTTTATTTTTGTATGTTCGTTGGGCTTGCTGGATTATTGTACGTTGATTCAAGTGGGCTGAAATGGAGCAGGCTTGTAGCTGGGCATTGGAACAGTGGAACAGCTGGACTGATGATATAATGGGCCTGTTGTGTTGCTGAAGAGTAAGGGCTGGCTAGTTAATGCTGATCGTTGAAGGCCCAAAACACAGCTGGGTTGTTATGAGGTTCCGGATCAGATGGGTTGTTGACAAATGGGCCTATATAAACAGAAGTGTGTATTGAGACACAATATACAGAAAAGATCTCTCATACACTTCTGGGTTCTCTCTCTGTTAGGGTTTTCATCCGTGAATCGTGTTGATTCACAGATCGTTGTGAGTCTTTAGATCGTTTAGATAAGATCGTCATGTTGATGGTCTTATGAGAGTTAGAGTGTTGAGATTTCTTAGTTCATAATTATATTGTTCAGTTCTACTTCCGGGTTAATAAAACTTTTGGTTTGGGTATTTTCTGAAGTTTGAGTGTTTGATGCCATAAATTTGACAAAGGTCACCGTAAAAAAATCACCAGTTAATTGATTCATGATTATATACAATAAAAGGTACAAAAAAACAAAAGAAAAGATACCTCTAGGTCACTTGACCCTCCATAAAAAAACCCTCTAGGTTGTGCGAAACCGCAAATGGATTGAAAAATCAAACTTGAATGTGCTCACGACATGGACATACAAATTCCAGAACATTATATTCGAGTTCAGGTAAGACCAATTTTGCTCTAGCGCGTAAATTTTTTGAGCTAGTTGAAGGCGTCGGCTCATGGCAAGAAATGATCAAGAAATTACCGCTCAAGTTGTTGCCACTAATGAGACTTGTGAGAAACATCACTTTAAGAAAAAAGTGTAGATCCCAATATCAATCCGGATCACAGTGGTTGATTGTTTAAGTCCAAAACACCTATTGATTAGGTGTTTGAACCTTAAGAAAGTTAAGAAAAATCAAAAGATGAAGATGAAGATCTTGGTTTGATGATTAACAACAAGTGTTGTATGAATTCCCAACTGATATAAATGTTAACAAGCTCCTGGAAATCGGATTAAGCACAAGAAATAACAAGAAAATCACAACACTATAGTTTTCACCAAAGAAACTAGCCAAAACCTTGATTAGGGCAACAATACATTAGCTTATATAGAGTCTGACTTGCCAGCATAATTATAATTATGCTGGCATCTTAATTACACCAAGTCAGATTTGCTAGATACTAAATATTTCAAATTTAGCCCCTAGACTTCCTAAAGCCTAATAAACTTAACCAAAACAATCTATAATCATCTAAAACAAGTACCAATGGTCTCAAATGGTCTAACAATATTCCCTCTAGACCGTTGCGTACTTGATCGTTCTTCATTCTTGTTTAGCGTTTTAGACCTTAAGCGACTCAAGTACCGACGGTCTCAAAATGGTCTAACAATATTCCCCCTAGACCGTTGCGAAAATTCTGTGGAATACTATTTACCAAGTCTTTGTCAGCTTTTTCTTTCGAAAATTCTGTTTTCATTGCTGCAGCTGAGACTTTTTCTTTGTCTTTATTCTGGTCAGATGCCTCCTTAGGACCATGCTCCTTAGCCTCTTCAGAATTCTTTTCTTTCTCAGGCTCCGGGGAGGTGAGAATGCTTTTCAGACCCTTGTCAGCAATACTGTCACCTTTTGGAATTCCAGCTGTTGGTTTCTCAAACTGCTTTGATGCGGACCCGCTTGAGATCTTTGCCATAAGAGCTTTGTTGACTTGTTCCTTGGCTTCAGCGATTTCTTCACTCCAATCATAATCTTCAACAACTAAAGCTTTTGGTGTGCTAGGAGATGCGTTGTTTTTGTTTTCTTCGATAGTGATTTGCTTTACAGCAGGAGTGGCTTCAATGTTTCCTTCCTTTAACAAGGGGCACTAACGCTTGAAGTGACCAAGATTCTTGCAGTTGTAACACCTCAGTTTGGACTTGTCAAAACCAGCTTTTCCAAGACCTAAACGCTTCTCGGTCTTGTCCTGAAATTTCTTCAACCTTAGAGTGATCATGGCCATCTGCCATTTCAAATCCATTTCCTCCATGTCATCTGGATCAACTTGATACATGTCTTCAGTAGTGAACATTTCCTTCTTGAGCTCTCCTGACATTAAAGCTTCACAGCTACTCAGAAACATGTTGAAAAGTGCCACGTTTTCAGTAGACACTTTCAACGCTTGTGTATCACCAACCGTGACAGTCTTCTCACTAGGTTGTGGAGCTTTTGATGCGCTTGCGGAAGCGTTAGCATAGATCATGTCAGAAGCTTGTTGACTGATGCACCTGAAGCAAGGAATGCCACATTCTTCATTCCAGCAGAAGTTTGATTGGTCTTTGGAGTGTAGCCAGCAGTGTTCATTTCTCGTTTGTTGACATCCATTTCAAAAGCTCTTAGAGTGTTAATTAAGTCTGACAGAGTGACAGGATTTGGATTATTGAGGAAATCCTTCTTGATCATCATGCACTGTAGGCTCCATTCCTTTGGAAGCGAGTCCAAAAGTTTCTTTATGGCAGCACGATTAGTGATAGGATTTCCTGCCTTCTTCATCTTGGTCATCATATTCCGAAAGCGACTGATATGATCGGAAAGGCTTTCTCCACAAATTCCACAAAACTTGTCGTATTGCTTCTGCACCATGATTCTTTTGCTCTCAATCAACTCTTCGTTTCCCTCGTAATATTCGATCAAAGCGAGCCAGAGTTCATTTGCAGTTCTGTATTCTTCAAACATGTTACAGTCATCAGTTGACAAAGCCATGGTTAAGGGAACATGTGCACGACAGTCGCGTTGGATTAGGGCTTTGTCTTCATCAGTGTAGGTGGTGGGGTCGGTGTTAGCAACTATCACGTCTCCTCGAACCACCGTTGGTACATGGGGTCCAACGGTGATGGAAATCCATTGGTTGTAGTCAGTGTATTCAAAGAATGATTTGATGAGATTCTTCCAAGTACCAAAATCAGCCGATCCTTTCAGTTTTGGTGGTCTTGTAGAAGTTCCTATCTCAAGTTCAGCTTGAGCGATTGGGTTCAATTGATTCAAAGACATTTTGATTGGTTTTTGACAAAATTTTGCTGAACAGACACTAATTTCACTGATTTGCTGGATGAAGAGCAATTTTGCCGGAAACGTGATTAATTTCGCCGAAGAACTATCTAGAAACACAAGGACAAAGAAGACTACGCCGATAACTTCGCTGATGAGATAATTTCGCTGGACGGGGTGAGAATCCTGCACAAGCGAAAATAGCTAATTTCGCTGGAACATACAACAAACACGTTAGTTTGGCTAATTTCGCCGATCACCGTGATAAAAACGTTGTGGTTCTTTATCACTGTCCTCGAAGTCGCCTTCGATAAATTCGCTACAGGGTCAATGACGTTATTTCGCCGATAATTAACAATTTCGCTTGTGTTTGATCGGTGAAATTGTTAATTATGCGATATTCAAGTTAAATTTGTTGTATTCAAACTAAATTTGCTGTATTCAAACTAAATTTGCTGTATTCAAAATAATTCCGCTGTATTCAAAATAATTCCGCTGTGTTCAAAATAATTCCGTTGCATTCAAAATAATTCCGCTGTATTCAAAATAATTCCGCTGACTTCAAAATTAATTCCGCTGTATTCAAAATTAATTCCGCTGACTTCAAAATTAATTCCGCTAACTTCAAATTAAGTCCGCTGACTTCAAAATAATTTCGCTATATTCAAAATAAATCCGCTGTATTCAAGTTTATCTACGCTGACCAGAGGGTTTAACATGAACTAAAACCCTCTAATCGCCCAAAAACGACTCAAAAACCATGTTTCTTTGCATCAAAATGTCCAAAATGACTCCCTAATCACTGATTAACAACAACCTATCAATTAAACACACCAAATCAATCCATTTTAAGCCCAAAAATTTGATAAACTTGAAACTTTTGAAAAACCTTCAAAACTTGAAGAATCTTAACAAGAACACAACAATCAAGAGCACTAAGGCTCTGATACCAAATTGTAGATCCCAATATCAATCCGGATCACAGTGGTTGATTGTTTAAGTCCAAAACACCTATTGATTAGGTGTTTGAACCTTAAGAAAGTTAAGAAAAATCAAAAGATGAATATGAAGATCTTGGTTTGATGATTAACAACAAGTGTTGTATGAATTCCCAACTGATATAAACGTTAACAAGCTCCTGGAAATCGGATTAAGCACAAGAAATAACAAGAAAATCACAACACTAGAGTTTTCACCAAAGAAACTAGCCAAAACCTTGACTAGGGCAACAATACATTAGCTTATATAGAGTCTGACTTGCCAGCATAATTATAATTATGCTGGCATCTTAATTACACCAAGTCAGATTTGCTAGATACTAAATATTTCAAATTTAGCCCCTAGACTTCCTAAAGCCTAATAAACTTAACCAAAACAATCTATAATCATCTAAAACAAGTACCAACGGTCTCAAATGGTCTAACAATATTCCCCCTAGACCGTTGCGTAGTTGATCGTTCTTCATTCTTGTTTAGCGTTTTAGACCCTAAGCGACTCAAGTACCGACGGTCTCAAAATGGTCTAACAATATTCCCCCTTTTGTTAGACCCTCCACCGAGGCTCTGATACCAAATGGTCTAACAATATTCCCCCTTTTCGATTCGGTATAAAATATGGAGACGGGTGATTTTGAGCCAAGAACAAAGATAAACAATAGAAAGATAGATAAAGATAAGATTGAAAGAAGATATTTTTCATTGAATGTGACTAGAAAAATTACAAGATTATCATCCACCCCAGGTGAGCTCCCCCAGGGTGGTGGCTCACAAAATGCACACCCTCCAAGTGAGGTGTAGTAATCTATATATAGCCCCTTGAGCCTTGTCCTCCAAGCAAGCCGACTCTTGCTTGGAAAACCTACAAAATCACTAAAACGTCCGACTAAAACAAATTAAAACACCAACCTATACCAAATAATAAATACGCTAAATAACGTCGGTGTAATTGATAACATCATTCTCCATTTTGACCTAACAAAAAGATGTTCTATCAACTCTTAACTACGCACTAAATCATTTAAACTAGTAGTACAATTTAAATTAGTGCAAGAAGAAAAATTTAATATCAATTGAATAACAAGTTTGTTTAAAATTTGTTTCATAAAGAATTATAATAGAGATTTTTTTAAGAGTAAATTTCTGTTTTCATTCCTCAGGTTTGTCAATTTTAACTAGTTTAGTCCAAAAGTTTAATTTATAACAAATCTAGTCATGAAGTTTGCATTTCTTAACGCTTTTCATCCCTTAGGGTGCTTTTTCATTTAATTCTTAGGGATGAAAAATGTTAAGAAATGCAAACCTTAGAGATGAAAAGCGTTAAGAAATGCAAACCTTAGGGATGGTTTTGTTATAAATTAGATTTTTGGACTAAACTAGTTTAAATGGACAAACCTCATGGACGAAAACAGAAATTTACTCTTTTTTTTAATATAAGCTTACTGTTACTTTTAGAGTATAAATTGCATATTGAAATACTTTAAGTTATTTAAAAACTTGTTTAATTGACTTGAATTTTTTTCTTAATTTGCTATGACTATAGCGGAGTTTTCTACTCTGGCTCTAAACACAACATAGAAAACCACCTTCTAAGTACTTTCTTAAATAAATTGAATAAATCAATTTATTAAGTAGAATTGTTAAACCCTGATATCTATCTATACTATATAATAAAAGAAACCAACTTTGGGACACGTGTCACTCATTAAAGGCGTCTACATTTTAATTTCCTGCATTTTCATACTTATCTTATATCAATTAATTAAATAATAAATAATCAATTAATATTAAATTTTATCTTACTTTGAATGTCGGAAAGAATCATTCTATTTAATCTAATAATATATTATCTTCAAATTTAAATTATAAATTAAAGATTTTTTTAAATAATAGCACAAAACAATAATCTTAAACTTAAAAAACAATAATACGCTCATATAAAAAATTTAAAGTACAAACAAAATACACAAAATAACTTATTAGACATTAGATCAAACTTTAAAAAACACTAATTAGGAAGAGAAGCTTATAATAAAATTCTGTTTTAGATTTTCTAAATTGGGGTTCTAATCAATTCGAATTAAACTTAACGAAGTTTATGACTTGATTCGAATTAAACTGAACCAAATTTATGCTTTTTTAAACGAATCCAATAGCATATTATTTACTATACAAAATTACATTTATTTAACCCGTGTAATACATGGTGTTTTTAAAGATATAATTTTTTTATTATTTAGTATATATTCGTCCCGCTTGCGGTATGCGCATATAATGTATATATGTGTGGACGCTCGGAGGGCAAAAGTGAAATTGCACTAATTTTAACATTATTTTACTAATTTCGTGAAAATAACGTTATAAGCGGAGGATGGTTAATCATGCATCATCATCATGTGGTGGCGTTGATAGTAGAAAGACAAAAGGGACCATGCACTAATCGGTCTTTGTCCCGATTGTTGAGTGTTATGTGCCTTATATCCAAGGCTTGATGCAAAACTACTATCGAGTCGAGGCTCTCACTGAAAGCGGCCTCTCTATTCCTATAGGGTAGAGGTAAGGCTGTCTACATCTTACCATCACCTTCTAAGTACTTTCTTAAATAAATTGAATAAATCAATTTATTAAGTAGAATTGTTAAACCCTGATATCTATCTATACTATATAATAAAAGAAACCAACTTTGGGACACGTGTCACTCATTAAAGGCGTCTACATTTTAATTTCCTGCATTTTCATACTTATCTTATATCAATTAATTAAATAATAAATAATCAATTAATATTAAATTTTATCTTACTTTGAATGTCGGAAAGAATCATTCTATTTAATCTAATAATATATTATCTTCAAATTTAAATTATAAATTAAAGATTTTTTTAAATAATAGCACAAAACAATAATCTTAAACTTAAAAAACAATAATACGCTCATATAAAAAATTTAAAGTACAAACAAAATACACAAAATAACTTATTAGACATTAGATCAAACTTTAAAAAACACTAATTAGGAAGAGAAGCTTATAATAAAATTCTGTTTTAGATTTTCTAAATTGGGGTTCTAATCAATTCGAATTAAACTTAACGAAGTTTATGACTTGATTCGAATTAAACTGAACCAAATTTATGCTTTTTTAAACGAATCCAATAGCATATTATTTACTATACAAAATTACATTTATTTAACCCGTGTAATACATGGTGTTTTTAAAGATATAATTTTTTTATTATTTAGTATATATTCGTCCCGCTTGCGGTATGCGCATATAATGTATATATGTGTGGACGCTCGGAGGGCAAAAGTGAAATTGCACTAATTTTAACATTATTTTACTAATTTCGTGAAAATAACGTTATAAGCGGAGGATGGTTAATCATGCATCATCATCATGTGGTGGCGTTGATAGTAGAAAGACAAAAGGGACCATGCACTAATCGGTCTTTGTCCCGATTGTTGAGTGTTATGTGCCTTATATCCAAGGCTTGATGCAAAACTACTATCGAGTCGAGGCTCTCACTGAAAGCGGCCTCTCTATTCCTATAGGGTAGAGGTAAGGCTGTCTACATCTTACCATCCTCAGACCCTACCTTAGCTTTGCTATTGGTGGGATTTACTAAGTATGATGACAATGATTTAGTATATATAATTGGATTTATTGAACTTGTATAATACATGGGGTTTATAAAGATATAACTTTTTTATTATTTAATTTATAAAATTACATTTATCCAACCCGTGTAATATACAAGGTTACAAAATTACATTTATTTAACACGTGTAATACACGGTGTTTTTAAGAATATAACTTTTTTTATTATGTAGTATATATAATTAGATTTTTTCAACCCGTACAATACACGGGTTTTTATTATTTGGTATATAAAATTACATTTATTCAGTACAATACATGAGGTTCTTAGAGAAATAATTTGTTTTTATTATTTAATATATAAAATTACATTTGTTCAACCCGTGTAATAAACGGAATTTTTAAAGAATAACAGTTTTAATTTAGTATATAAAATTACATTTATTCAACCCGTGTAATACACGAGGTTCTAACCTAGTACTATAATAATACAATTTAAATAAGATGATCATAGGCCGATTAGAATTATAAAATATAATGTAAAACTTAAGGGGGGACTTTCAAATTAAAGATTAGAGTAAATTACAAGTTTTGTCCTTTATCTTTACACCAAATTGCAGGCGCTGTCCTTTAGCACAAAAGTTGACAGGCGGTGTCCTTTATGTTGTCAAATCTTGCAAGTTTTGTCCTTTTAGCCAAACCCAGTTAGATTTTTTGGTTAAATCTGATCACGTGTCTTGCACATGAGGGTAATCTTGTCATTTCACCATTCCAAGGACTATTTTGTAAGAAAATTTTATTTAGGGTACCAAACTTAAAATAGAAAATATGAACTCTTTATAATCTGAAAGTCCCCTTCTCTCTCTCTTCTCTCTCTCTCTACAACAATCAGACTTCACCGACTACCACCATCAACCCACCACCACCACCTCCCACCCCGCCACCACCTGCAACAAAACCAAAACCACACTTTTTCACTCTCTCATCTCTTCCTCTCTCTCTCCCCACCATCACCATCACAACCCACCCATGTTACCATTAGCCATCACACCTCCGTCAACACCAACCGATCAACACCACCCACCCCTGTTCACAATCACGCAGTCTCCACCAGTGGTTGACGTCGCCTCATATCCAGTGTGCTTCTATTGATGCCTTTTTGAGTTTTGAGATTGGGGGGTTTTGATCTCTGGGAGTCAGAATTGATTGAAATTAGGGGTTATTGCTTTGATTTTGGATGTTTAGTGTGTTTAATGTGTGCTGGTGGATGTTGATTAGTTCATGAATTAGAGATTTGTAGTTGCAAAACATTCTGTTAGAATTTGGATATATCTATTTGGTTTAATTGAATGTTGATTTTCTACAAAATTTGGTTCAAATTCATTAGTGTACTTCTTTTTACTATAAGTGATCTGTTATATATTTGGATTTGTTGTGTATCACAAACAATTTTAACCAACGGTTAAGCTGTGAAATTAAGTTCACTGTTTTGGTCAAGTATTGGGGTGTTGTCTGATCTATTTGGGGTTAGGGTTCCGATGGGGGAGGCGGCGTTAAAGTTGGTGCTTGCAGTGGAGGAGGTGGTGGTTGGATGGTGAAGACGATGGTGGCGGTGGTGAAGACAGTCGTGGTTGCAGGGGAGGAGATGAAACAGTGGTGGTTGCATATGGTTGTGTTGGTGAAGACGGTGGTGGTGGCGTCATAAGGTGAAGAGAGAGAGAGAGAGATAGAAAGAGTAGGGAGAAGTGGTTGTCTTAGGTGGGTGCGGACGTGCGGTGGTGGCTGGTGTCAATGGCAGATGAGTTGTGGGGGTTGTTTTAGAGAGAGAGAGAGAGAGAGAGTAGAGGGAGGTGGTAAGTATCTGATTTTGTTTCAAAGAGAGAGATTGTGTTTGAAGATAGAATTTTTTTATTTTTAACTTTAATACAGAATAGCCCCTGCATAAATTTTCTTACAAAATAGTCCTTGGAATGGTGAAATGACAAGATTGCCCTCATGTGCAAGACACATGATCAGATTTAACCAAAAAATCTAACTGTGTTTGGCTAAAAGGACAAAACTTGCAAGATTTGGCAACATAAAGGACAGCGCCAGTCAACTTTTTGGCTAAAGAACAGCGCCTGAAATTTGATGTAAAGATAAAGGACAAAACTTGTAATTTACTCTAAAGATTATATACAGGCATGCACTTGAAGATCAAAAGCTAACAAGACAAATGTAAAAGCCTAATATCAAGATTAAGAATCTGTAGACAAGATAATATATAAATTAAAGTCTTCGTAACTTAGTGAAGATTTTGGTAAGGTTATTTTGGAGAATACACCGGGAAATAGCCAAATGACATCTCCAACCATTCAATACGAGAATAAACAATATTTTGCATAGGAAGTTTTAAAACAAGCTTAGAATTAAATCAAATAAGTAGTATAATGTATTACTAAGTACACTATCACGTAACACATTAAGCAAGTAGTAAGGGGAGTGAGGGTGGTCACTAGTGATAGAATTCCATCACTCACAAGCATCCAATCAACTCCTGCTATGTCATCAGCCACCATTCTATCACTCACAAGCATTTTGTAGTGGCGGTGGTCATCACTAGTGATAGAAGGTTTAAAGGTTTAAAGGTTTTTTTTAATAAGCAACCAATGTTCGAAATCGTCAATGTTCAACGCGTTATCAATTCAACGCGTTAATCCTATCACTCGTGACCAAGGTAGTGGCGGCGGTGTTCCAAAAAAAAAAATAACGAGTGATGGGGTTGCCATCACGGACCACCCCCACTCCCCTAAGTAGGCATATACTCATGCTGAGTAGTCTTAGATTAAGCAAGTAGTAAGTAGGCATACACTTATGCAAGTAGTAAGTAGGCATACACTTATGCTAAGTAGTCTTAACACGGTGAGTCTTGCACTTGGAGTGTGGTGTCGTCGCGGATCGTTTAGTATAAAATATGTTATAGTTTGTTTTTTTCCAAAAAAAAGACTTTTTCTTTTAAAACCAAGTTCACTATAACTGATGGCTCTGATACCAATCTGTCATATCCTCAAATCCCACGTGCGGAGTATCATCGCGAGGCGTGTGACTGCTCAGGATCAAGCCACCAATTACATCGAACATTTAATATAAGTAAAACAAAACCATCATCGACATAATTCGTGACATAGCATTTGAGTCCACCTTTGGTGTGTACGAAGTTCACAAATCATTGGGAATACAAGGGTTTAGTTTAAGTGTGAAACCACCTTTGATTGCTCGGCCAGATAGAGTAATTGTCCTAATTTGGCTAACCTTGTCCTATTAAGATTATCACCCGTTAGGCTTGTATCTAATTAAATCACGTATTTCATATACGTATTAAGTCAAGTAATTATGTATACAAGTAGATCACGTATGTTGAACATGTATTGCAATCAAGTAGGTTTTTAAGTACTATACATAATAGGTCCATATAGTGTGCGGTTCAAATGGTTTTGCTAGCCCAAACTTGTGAAGTCCAATAGTGGACTGTACTTCAAAGAAATCAAGTGTGCGATCAATATTCATAAGTGAGCGACCATTCCTTATGAGTTTGGCTTGTCTACATATTTATTTCATGCATCCTATTTAACTTCTTAGTCCACTTATTACTCCCAATATGTTTCGAAGAAATCTGGTCAACACTTGTTTTATAGTGTGCGACTGAATTTAAAACAGGAACATGATCCAACTTAAGTGTGCGACTAATTCCTCTAAGCATGGATTCTCCCAATGTGCGGCCCACTGGGCATAGATAATCCAAGACATGTGAGGCCCAAAAAAAAAGAAAAAAGAAATAGTTTGTATGTTTTAAAAAGGTTAGTGTACGGTTGACACTATCTGTGCGACCAAAAATAAAGTGTGCGAATCAAGTGGTTTGGCCAAGCCCTTAATTGTGCGACCAGGTGTTGTACGGTCATAGACACACTTTCCTTTTACCTTCTTAAATCAAACCGATAAAGACAAAAACATTTAACACACTAATTTCAAATCTTGCAATACTCATGTTGGTGGTACCTTATGCAAATGTATTTGTACATTTTAAGAAACAGAGCATCATGACATTAACTATTACCTAACAACATTCATGGTCAATCGCACAGTCCATATTTTATCCGAAAAAGATATGGACTGTCCACATTTTAAGAAACATAGTAAACTTGACTAATGTGATAAAAAAGGGCTTAACCGAAAAAGATGAAATTGAAGGGGTAAACGGTGTGTTTTGGGAAAAACGGCACTTGGGGTTTCATTTTCGGGGAAAACCGCCCCTACTGGACCAAAAATTTTCAAGTTTTCAGAATCGGGTCGAGAAATTAAGTTTTTGGGAAACAGACACCTGAGCACGGAACACGGGGGCGTGTCCAACAAATTAACAATGAACATGGGGCGTGTCCAATGGACATGGGGCCGTGTTCAGCTTGTTGTTTTCAGTTTTCTTCAAAAAATTTACTGTTTCGTGCTAATTGTTTGGTGTTTTCTTTCAGATGGGCAAGAAATTTATGAGATTCAGCCAGAATGAGTGGGCTGCTCAAGCCCGGTTTGAAGTTCTCAAGACAAGGCCCGAAGAAAACCCACGACAAGTTTGTCTCGACACCTTAGAAGCGGTAGGACAGGTTGACCGCTTCAACAACCTAGTCACTGGTCCATTGAGGGCAGCTCTTTGCATTAGGCTCCACTCGGTTCACGAGTATAACATGGAGTTCTATAGCACGTTTGTCTTCAAGGGAAGAGTGAAGCCGTTTGATAATGAGGGAGTGGAATTTCGTTGTGCGGGGAATGTGATTTCAATTTCAATTGCAAAATTTGGGTCAATCGTTGGGTTGTATGCTGAAGAAGATGCTGGAGATGAGGAAAACACGGGTGGTCTCCGTGAACTCCCACAAGATCAACGTCAAGCAGTATGGGCTTAAATTGGGGAGGGACACTATAACTCAAGCCAGACCAAGAGCACACAGTTACGGGACCCTTTATACCGCTACATCCATAGGGTCCTCGGCAACTCCCTCTGCCAAAGGCACGACAGTACTGGTGTTGTAAGCTTGCGCGATCTGTTGGTCCTACACTGCATTCACAACCGTGTGGCCCTCGATGTTCCATACCTGCTCCTACGTAATATGCACCTGAACCAGCTAGCCAATCCCCCGACCCCTATCTTTTTTGGAGGGTGGATTTACCGCCTTTTCAAGAACTTTGTACAGGGGATGCCGAGGTCCTTCCGTAAGGGCCCGTGGTTGGGGAAGGTGGATCTCGTCATATGCCGCACGATGGAGATTATAAACGAAGCGGGTGACGAAACTATTCGTTTTCAAACAGTTCAGGGGCATGTGTGGAACCCTCAGGAAGCTCTCGTCTTTCACGCTCCACAAATATGCGTGCCATTGTTGAACAATTTACTTTCTGTTAACACTTTTAATTTCCTGCATTTTTTTTAGTTTGTGTTGTGGATGTTATACTTATGGTAAGGTAGGATGTTGTTTATTTGTGTGGTGTGGTATTTTTAAGTAAAACTGGTACATAGGAGGCTTGGAAGCACTAAGTATTACTGTTACCTAAGCCTGGAGACCAGAACCGAAAGCCAAAACCCGTTTTCGAAGATTGCAGATTGTCAACACGGGGTCGTGCCCAGCCAACACGCCTCCGTGTCCACCACCCTGTAGCTGCTGTTTGTTTAAAACCTGCCTGACACGGGGTCGTTTCCACCGAACACGCCCCCGTGCTCACCTTCTGTAAGTTTTCGTTACTGGCACTCTGAACACGGGGCCGTGCTCATCCAGCACGAGGCAGTGTCCAGATGTCCAGTAACACCAAAACCTTGTTTTAACACCTTTTTACACATTCAGTCAACCTAAAAACTTATTTTTGGGACACATTGAGGACATTGTGTAATTTAAGTGGGGGGGGGGGGATGCTAAAACCTTGAATTTTGCAAGTCCTAATAACAAGCCTTACACAAAACTGTATTGGAACCGCTATTCACCCCAAATTTTTGCAAAAACTTTTCATTTATTTTACTTGTCTTGGTTTAATTTGGGAGTATCAAGTTCTAAAAAGGTTATATTTTTACAAATTTACAACCGATAGCGTCATGATAAAAAGAACCAACATAAGAAAATTATGAAACGAAATGACAAATCTAGTTAAAATTTGATTATATATACTTGATCACATTATAAACCCATTCCCACAAAAAGTGAGTTTTGAGCCTTTATTGAGCAATACAAGAATACATCTTTAAACTTAATACTCATTTTCCGTTTCTTGGGTGAATAGGCGCTTGGTTTCTTAAAACTCTAGAACTTGCCATGATGATACATTCCCGGTCCTTACCAACTTAAACCAAAGTAAGTAAATGACGGAGGCATTAGGACTAACCCCTTTTTCTTTTCAACACCATTATTTTTCTTTTTCTTTTAACCTACCCAAAATCCCCCGAGTTAACCCCTTTGAGCCTAAACCTTTTCATTTCTAAACCCACAATACAAACACCCGTTACCCACCAAAACCCTTTTTTATTTTAAACCCCTTATTTTAGTAAAAAGCTCGGTTTTCTTGTGACGTTCCTTATAAAAAAATGAAAAATGAAGTCTTGCAATAAACAAACAAGTTCCTCAAGGAAACTTTGTTTGAAAGTGTTTAGTTTGAATAAAAGTCACAAAAACGAAAAGCTTTACGACAACCGACGCTTTTTACGCTTTTAGCCCTTTTTACTAACCACTAACCCAAAACCACCTACCTTTAACCCAAGCCTAACCCTTCCCCAAGTCCTCTTGATATTTACAAAGGTTTATAGTTAAAAAGGAGGAGGATTGATTGCTTGGCAAGCATATGGTAGGAGTAAGTTCCATGCCGGTCTCGAGTGTTTCACAAAAATACATCTTCGGCCGAGTGTTGAGTGATATCCCGTGAGGTATGTGAACTTGTATATAAATGGAATTTTAAAGAGACATGTTATGCCCAAATAAGTAATTTCTCTTATGAAACGTTCTAAATAAATCATAATGAATAGGATTGTAAATAGCATAAAAATAAAACCTAATAAAGATCTTGGATTCCCGACACTCAAGACAAGCCCAAAACTTCTCTTCTACCCATTCCATTTGGGTGTGTAAGCCACATAATAAAGAGTTTTGCTTGGGGACAAGCAAAGATTCAAGTGCGGGGGTATTTGTTGTGTGTAAAATGCAACATATTACATCAAATGAGGCATAAAACTAACCCTTTTTAGTACTAATGTTAGAAAAAGTGTGCTTTTGGCTTCCTTTTGTATTTTCAGGGTCAAATGAGCTTAATTGAACAAAAGGAACAAATATGTAGCAAAATCTAGCATAAATACAAGAAAAGGAATAAACGTGGCATGCCCGACCCCTCGACAACATCATCCCAAGCAAAAACAAAGAAACAGAAGGCTGACCATGGCCCCGTGCCCAGCGGACACGGGGGCGTGGCCAGAAGCCTGCAGAAAAGACAAAGCTATAGAAGCTTCTATTCCCAGCACGGGGGCGTGCCCAGCTTAACATGGGGCGTTGTCAATGCTAAGATTCGCAAAATCTTGCAAATCTTGATAGTACAGATACGCTTCTGCACACGGGGCCGTGCCCAGCCAACATGGGGGCGTGTGGAGCTAATGCAGACAAATTGCAATTAATGAAGAAAGAGAAAAAGGATGGCCACGGGGCCGTGTCCAGCAGACATGGGCCGCGTCCGAGCTTCTGTGCAAGCTATAAATAGGGGTGCTTGGTTCACTTCAAAGGCATCCCTTGGCAAACCACCTCTCTTTCATTTCACCCACACTCCACCACCATCACAACACCCACCTCCACAACCATCATCCATCATCCACCAAGAGTGTGTGTAGTAGTCTCAGGATCCAAGATTGATCGTAAGAGTTCTTGACAATCAAAGGCCATGTTTGCCTAAGTCTCTTACATCACTTGGTGAAGACAAGCAATTAATGTAATACTTTTGATTTTTAATCTTTTCGCACTTTTTATTTGGTTTTGTATTAATGACTTTAATAACTAGTTTCTTATGTTGAAGGTGAAACTTACTTATCATTTGTCCGTGTTGTCTTGGCATTATTTTACTATCTATATAAAATAAAAGATTTTCACCATTCATATCTCTACGGTCTATATAGAGATATGTTGGCTACCTGGTCGGGGGTTAAGGGAATGGTTTGGTAAGGTTCTTGCCTTGTTCAGTGTATAGATCATGCAAGGACCTGGGTCATGCTTACTAGGACCTCCTTCAATACCCACTGGTATTGGATGACGGGGGTGCGAATGGCTTGATCCCCTCATATGTAAACTTCCATTAATACATTAACCCGGCTACTTGGGATTGTATCCCTGCTGACTCAAACCACTTAGCCGATGGTAACATCACCTTCAAAAGAGGGGCCTACCACATTACGCATTAATAACTTAATTAATTATCTTCCAATATTCTGACCCTTTGGGATTGTATCCTTGTTGACTCAAACCACTGGGTTGAGGGTAACGTCACCTTCAAAAGAGGGGCCTACTACTATAACTAAGATAATCTCTTAAAAAGTGCAAAAGTGCGTAAATCATCAAAGGTTACATTAAATGCGAGTCGGATCCAAGTGATTCATCTTTTCTATCTGTTTTTATTTTTCAGCATTTTAGTTTTTATTTTTCAAGTTTAAAACCTTTTCTAAAACTTTTGGTTTGATTAGACGTTGAGGATAAACCGGTATTAAAAGCTCTTATGTCCTTGGACAACCTCGGTATCTTACCAACGCTATACTACGCTCACGATGGGTGCACTTGCCCATGTGTGTGTTTAGTGTTAGTAGAATATCGTGTTTTATCAATTTAAAAGTTGACTAACGTGTTAAAAAGGGCTTAAAATATAAAGAAAAACATAATACACCCGTCACACACGAGGCACTTCTTCAGATTCGATATGTGAAAAACGTTGTGTACCGCACTTAGTTCATCAGGCAGATTCAGTCTGTAAGCTACTTTTCCAATTCTCTTTGTGATCTCGAAAGGTCCAACGTATCGCGGATTAAGCTTGCCCCTTTTGCCAAAA
Source organism: Helianthus tuberosus (assembly GCA_030545235.1). Classification (NCBI taxonomy): domain Eukaryota; kingdom Viridiplantae; phylum Streptophyta; class Magnoliopsida; order Asterales; family Asteraceae; genus Helianthus; species Helianthus tuberosus. Next base: position 157,748,910 of record CM060360.1, read on the forward strand.
CTTACTATACCTTTCCAAGGTGAGACTTTCAGTAGAACCCGGTCCCCGACCTGGAATTCTAGTGGTTTCCTATGCTTATCAGCGTAGCTTTTCTGACGATGTCGAGCTACCGCCATGCGTTTTCTGATCAGGGCAGTCTTTTCTGTCGTGTCAACTACGAGTTCCGGTCCGGTAATTTGGCTTTCGCCAACTTCCGCCCAACACAAAGGAGAATGACATTTACGTCCGTACAATGCCACGAATGGAGCTGCTTGAATGCTAGTTTGGTAACTGTTATTATAAGAGTATTCTACCAGAGGTAGGTGTCATTCCCATCCTTTGCCAAAATCAATAACACATGCTCGCAGCATGTCTTCGAGTGTCTGGATGGTACACTCGGTTTAACCATCAGTCTGCGAGTGATAAGTAGTGCTCATGTCCAAGAGAGAGCCGAAGGATCTATGCGTAGCTTGCCATAACTCCGATGTAAAACGTAGGTCACGACCGGAGATGATAGAAATTGGTACTCTGTGCCTGGCAACTATTTCTTTCAGATAGATGGCTGCAAGTTTTGAATACTTTTCTATTTCTTTGATCGCAAGAAAGTGTACAGACTTGGTTAAGCGATTTACAATCACCCAAATAGTGTCATTTCCGCTTTGCAATCTTGGTAAACCAGTAACAAAATCCATGGAAATCTGCTCCCATTTCCATTCAGGTAGTTCGGGTTGCGGAAGTAATCCAGACGGTTTCTGGTATTCGATCTTAACTCTTGCGCAAGTCAAGCATTTGCTAACATACTTCGCAATGATATCTTTCATGTTAGGCCACCAATACAGGGCCTTGAGGTCGTGATACATCTTATCGAAACCAGGATGTATCGAGTAGCGAGAATTGTGTGCTTCATCCATCACAAGCTCTCAGAGGTTTCCGAAAAAGGGAACCCAGATACGTTCCATAAAATAGTGTATACAGTCGTCTTTAAGTTCGAGCTGCTTTTCCATGCCCCGCATAGATTCAGCCAGGAGGTTCTCTGCTTTCAGCAATTCGATCTGAGCGTTACGGATTTGGTTAGGGAGGTTGGAGTGAATAGTAAACTGTAAGGACGAACACGCTTAGGTTTGGTTTCCTTCCGGCTTAGAGCATTAGCCACAACGTTTGCTATACCCGGATTATACTTGATCGCGCACTCATAGTCGTTTAGGAGTTCGACCCATCGGCGTTGTCGCATGTTTAACTCCTTTTGATCCAATATATGCTGGAGATTCTTGTGATCGGTGTAGATCATGCACTTGGTACCGTACAAGTAATGTCTCTAAATCTTGAGTGCGAAAACTACTGCTCCTAATTCCAAATCGTGTGTCATGTAATTCTGTTCGTGAATCTTAAGTTGTCGAGAAGCATAGGCAATAACTTGCTCGCGTTGCATCAGCACGCAACCGAGTCCTTGAATAGATGTGTCGCAGTAGACAAAAAAGTCATCGGTGCCTTCAGGTAATGAAAGAATAGGAGCACTACAAAGTTTCTCCTTTAATTTCTGAAATGCAGACTCCTGAGCATCCGTCCACTTGTAAACAATACCGTTCTTGGTAAGAGTCGTGAGAGGTTGAGTAATCTTCGAGAATCCTTCGATGAATCTACGATAGTATCCTGCCAATCCCAAGAATTGACGTATTTCTGTTGGAGTCTTGGGTGTAGGCCAGATCTTGATAGAGTCAATATTGGCTGGATTAACGTGAATCCCGTCCTTGTTAACCCCGTGCCCAAGGAAATGGACTTCGCGAAACCAAAAGTCGCATTTCGAGAACTTGGCAAAGAGTTGCTCGTTGCGTAAGAGTTCTAGAATAAGGCATAGGTGATGCTCGTGTTCTTCTCGATTCCTCGAGTAGATTAGGATATCGTCAATGAATATAATCACGAATTTGTCAAGATATGGTTTGCACACTCGGTTCATGAGATCCATGAAAACCGCAGGCGCGTTTGTCATTCCAAAAGGCATGACAAGAAATTCGTAATGACCATAACGGGTTCTGAAAGCAGTTTTAGAGATGTCATCGTCGCGGACTCTCAACTGATGATAACCCGATCGTAGATCGATTTTGGAGTAATAGCTCGACCCTTGCAGCTGGTTGAATAGATCGTCGATGCGAGGGAGTGGGTAGCAGTTCTTGGTAGTTACTTTGTTCTGCTCGCGATAATCGATGCACATGCGAAAAGTGTCATCTTTCTTCTTGACAAAAAAATGTACAGGGGCTCCCCAGGGTGACGAGCTAGGACGAATAAAGCCTTTATCCAACATTTCCTGTAATTGCGTAGAGATTCTCCTAATGTGTGGCCCACTGGGCGTAGATAATCCAAGACATGTGAGGCCCAAAAAAATAAGAAATAGTTTGCATGTTTTAGAAAGGTTAGTGTACGGTTGACACTATCTGTGCGACCAAAAATAAAGTGTGCGAATCAAGTGGTGGGGCCAGGCCCTTAATTGTGAGATCAGATGTTGTACGGTCATAAACACACTTTCCTTTTACCTTCATAAATCAAACCGATAAAGACAAAAACATTTAACACACCAATTTCAAAATTTGCAATACTCATGTGGGTGGTACCTTATGCATATGTATTTGTACATTTTAAGAAACAGAGCATCATGACATTACATAACAACATTCATGGCCAATCGCACAGTCCATATTTTATCCTTAACACTTTCATGAGAACTCATCATCAAGCTTTTCACATAACAACCATCATATTCTAAATCACATAGTTATATATATTCAACGTTTATATTCCAGATCTTCATAACAAATATGTTACACCCCAACCGATGACGGAAACATCGGGGCATGGCACTGAGCGAAACAGATTGTCAAGGGAAATTCCATGACAACTAAATTATAGGATAGTTAATATTATGTCCCATACCATAACCCATCAAGTAACCAATTATAACAGACATAGATATCACAAAACAAAGCATGTTCCGACAACTCAGATTTAAATAAATAAATTGTTTGTTTGTTTGTTTCTAGACTCGCATTCCTACTTGATTCCACAAAGCAGGTAAAGCACATCATCCTAAGCATTCAAACATCTGTCACATACGTTAAAAAATAGCGGTCAATATACATAGTGTAAAGGTGAGCATACAAGTTTAATAGATATAATAGAGTTCGAAGGCGTTTACGCATAACCAGCATGTAACATGTATAGTGCGAAGCTAGTAGGTTATCGACAATGAAATATGCACAGACTAGACTGCGAGTTGTAGAATGCGCAACACATATCACCACTGTGACACGTGAAAAGGTAACCTTAACAACCCCTGTCCACGACAGGTGCTGAGTCCAAACAAATAGTACTATCGTTGCTAAGCCGTCAGGCAACAATCACTATGTTAACATAACATACAAGCATTCATCGAGTAACACGAATCATGCAAGAACGGTCAGGATATAAATAGTGTTTGTGTTGTGTGTCGATGTGATTCAGATTAAGTAACGTATGTAACATCCAAAAGTGCGTAAAGCAAAAAGGGATCGAGTATACTCACAGCGATGGAAGTTAATGGATTGAAGGGAGCGCTAGAGTGATTAGCCTGAACAGTTAACGATAACATAAGCGAAGAGCGGTGCGATAAACGGTGCGAAGTGTCCAAGTGTCGAACGGTAATCCGATCGGATGGTCATTCGATCGGATGTCAATCCGTTCGGATGGTCATCTAATCGGATAGCCATTCGGTCGGATTGACATTCATTTGGTAGGGATGTGTTTGTCTATGATGGATTTAATGTTTTCGTTGTGGCATTTTGAAAATAGAGAAGTATCTCTACCCTTCAGGTCGATCGATCAAACGATCGTTCGATCGGATGGTGATCCGATTGGCGAGGCTTCTCAGTTGGGAACAGGTTCACAGCAGGACAGACACTCGATCAGATAGCAATCCGATCGGATGGCAATCCGTTAGAACCGATGTTCTTTGAAAATTGAAAATGATTAAGTGTAGGGACTCAAGTGCAGTTCGATAGGATGGCAATCCGATCGGATGGCAATCTGATCGGACGATAATCCATCCCAACGAACCTGATTGTTTTGAACTTGATTATTTGCTAAGTTTGAAAAGTTTTGCGGTTTGCTCGAGATGTTACGACAATGTGTTAAACAACGGAAAAATCCATCAGACTCAGACTATCCGATCGAATGTGAATCACCCCAATCCGATCAGTTAACTGTTCATGACGGGTGGTTTCATGTTCAACCAGAAATCAGTTGTCTCTTTGATAGGATTAGGATCTCAAACCAGCACATCACTAGTGAAGAGTAGAAGGCATGAATGAGCTCCGATTCTATCTGTTTTGAGTGCATTGAGTGTAAAAGAGTTGAAAGAAAGTTAGAAACCATCTTTCAATCCTTTTAACCTTGAAAGTGTTTAGATCTAGATGAAAATAGTGTTATATCATATGGAAATCATGTAGATCTGAGTTGTTCTTTGTGGAATAAGGCCAAAACTTGAAGTTCATAAGAACTCCATGATGAAAACATCCTAAAACACCTCAAATTCGTTGATTTCACGGTTAAAAGTTGAGATTCAAAGGTGAAAATGATGAAGGAGTGTGTGTAGATCATAGAAGTACAAGATTTGAGTTGAAAACTTACAAGAATCGTGAGAAATCGAGAGAAAAGAGGGCTTGAGCGAGCTGGTCGAGTGAGGGAGAGTGATGTGGCAGGAGGGGTATTTAAGGTTGCCAAAAATAGAAAGGGGGAGCAAGGGTCGGATAGGATGGCACTGATCGGATGGCGCCTCGATCGGATGGCAATCCGATCGGATGGCCATTCGATCGGTTGGTCATTCGATCCAAGTGTCCGACATGTTGAGTTTTGGCATTTCGTTTTGTGTGTTGAGCATTGCGATGCGATTCGAGTGAGCGATGCGATAGTATTAACCATTAGTTACACAAATAACCTAACTACTATATCTAACATACAATCACTACAAGTAACTTACGTTTAGCGTTTGCGATTAGATTGCAATTACGATTAAACACCTCAACATAAACATACCATGCACAAGTAACACATAATGGCACACACACGTAAAACAATATCCAGAACACATAATTCGAGTTGCGAATGCAATAGCGATGCGATTAGCGATAAGTCGATTAACGATAAACATTGATTAAACCTCGATTATTAATAGATACTCCACATAATATAACTAAAGCAATTAAATAAAAGAATTCGATTACAAGTCGTTAACGTACAATCAATAGTTAAGCAAGGAGTGACAGATCGCAATTAGCAATCTTTTATTCCTTTGACTTTGACTTGTACTTTGACTTTCAAAAGAGCGGGTTGTTACAACCTCCCCTACTTTAGGAAATTTCGTCCCGAAATTTAAGAAGTAGGCGTAGCAAACAGTTGCGGGTACTTTGCCTTCATGTCACTTTCGAGTTCCCAGGTGAACTCGGCACCGTGTTAGCCTTCCCAGCGAACCTTCACAATGGGAATGCGTGAGCGTCTGAGCACCTTGGTTTCTCTTCCCATGATCTCGACAGGTTTTTTCACGAAGTGTAATGTTTCGTCCACTTGTAAATCTTCGAGAGGGATATATAATTCCTGGTCGGCTAAGCACTTTCTGAGGTTCGAAAGGTGGAAAGTCGGGTGGACATTACTAAGTTCCTCTGTTAGTTCGAGTCTGTAGGCCACTTTTCCAATCCTTTCCAGAATTTCAAAGGGTCCCACATACCGAGGCGCGAGCTTTCCTTTCTTGTCGAATCTGATCACTCATTTCCAAGGTGCAACCTTTAGGAGTACGTGATCGCCAACGTCAAATTCAAGGGGCTTGCGTCGTCTATCGGCGTAACTTTTCTGTCGGCTCCGAGCTTTCAACAAATTGTATCGCATCTGGAGGATTTTGTCAGTTGTTTCTTGCAACAGCTTAGGACTGGTAATTTGCGAGTCTCCGATCTCATGCCATACAATAGGCGATCGACATTTCCTTCCATATAATGCCTCAAATGGTGCCATTTGTATGCTAGAATGATAACTGTTATTGTACGAGAATTTGACCAAAGGTAAGTGCGTGTCCTAATTACCACCGAAATCTACGACACATGAGCGAAGCATGTTGTAACACCTGTTCTTATAAATTAAGGTTTAACGTATCATTTACGAAAAACAGTCATGTAATTAAGATTACATATACATTGGAAATTACGGGTTTATTAAAACTTTTTACAATTTAAAAAGTATACAACATATCATGTGTACGTTCGTCGTTTAACATAATAACGATACATAGTGCGGAAGCTTATTTTGTGATCGTGTTCGGTTCTTGCTCGTCGCTTGATCTTCATCCGTGCACTCTTGGCATTCACCTATGATCAAAACCAACTTAAAAGTTAGTTTTGATAGTCAAATATTAAGTTCAAACAAGTACAGGGTTTAAAAATGACAAAATTTAAAAATTTTCGAAGTTAGGGGGCTAGACGTGACGCCAAGGGCCTAGGTGTCACGCCTAGCCCTGTTTTTCACAGCCTGTTGCCTTAGCTGATGCTGTACAAACCCAGCACGATCTGATTTCACGGAAACGGCCATAACTTCTTCGTTATTGATCCGTTTTACCCGATTCTTTTTCCTACCCGTCCGTAATTTAATCCTCCATCTTATGGAGTTAAAATCCTACATCCAACATAAGAAATTTGAGACTTCTAAGCCTTCGACTCGTTACCTTTTTACCGAATTTTAACCCGTTTATACATTTTATCAAACAAACGTATTTCTTTGATTCCTATATCTCATACACTTCTTCAAATTAATGTTACCTACTATATTAGGTTCTAATCATAGGTTTATTACACAAATTAAACCCGTTTTCGCTCGTATGCTTATTTTGACCCGTTAAGGGTATTTAAGCTCTTTAAAGCTTGAAATCGCCTTCATTCATTTCTAGCATCTTATTCCTACATTTCTTATCAAGTAATCTTCAACTACAACTCTTTGTGTGTTGGATTTCAATGTGTATATCTATATGTTCCGAGTTTTACCCTTCGGATTGTTATTTTACGGCAAGACTCAAATAGAGCCATTTGACTAACATATTACATCTTTCAACTTCTATACTTATTCTAAGTATTTATCTAATCATGAAATTCGTTTCCAAATAATCTTTAAGGGTTGTTTGTTCAATTTAGCCTACAAGGGCGTTTTGGTCGATTTTGGTCCTTCTTTTACGACAAAGGACTCTCACCAATTATTCGACTAAAATAACACTTTTAACTACAACATAATTATGCGTACCTGGCTCGGATCAACATATTGACCCGTTTTTAATACCTTGTCTTGACTTATTTGTTATTTCATAGCTTCGCTAATTCACGAGCCGTTCATCCTGCGAGCATGAGACTCGACATACACTTATTAGTCGTTAATTGTCAAATGGTATCAATATTACCATTTGATCCCTTTTTACTCTTTTTACTAGTTTTGGCTTACTTATAAAGTAGCCGTTCGAAAACTCATTTTATCTTATTCTTTTCTTGACTAATTTACCGTTCCACCCCGTTTTACCATTACTATGGTTTCTAACATTTGTTTATGATTCCGACCCAAATCATTTCGTGTCGGAAACCATATTTCGAATATTATCTCCATTGTATTTATAACTTATAGAATAGATATGTATTCTACAAAAAGGTGTAAGTTTCACTTACCTCGCATCCAAGCCACTCGTTCCTCTTCATGCTTGATTTGTTTGACCCGCTTCTTCCCCAAGCTTCACCTAGCTTGTTAAGCTTCAAACTAGCATAATAATTCGCAAGATGGTTAGTTTAGTCATTGCTAATCACGACTATTCCACCTCACGTATTTTCTATCAAAATTATCATTCGATCTTGTTAATGGTCAGTTTGACTTTTCAAAAGTCAGCTGTCCCTTTTTAATGTATGAAATGCACAATTGAGTTCAACGAACCCACTTAAGCATTTCTTCGACTATTCGGTCGTAGCTATTTTTAGGCAACTAATTTAACTATATGCATCAACATAGTTTATGTACATCATAAAATCATCTAATTATATAAAACTCGTTCTTTCATTAGGCTAATTATACGGGTTCCATCTATAAGTGAAACCCGTTTCATCATGTCATTAGGTATTCATTCGGCTACCTATTCAAATCAAGTTCTATATTAAACTAATTAATATCATGGTTTCAAACATCCATATTCATGAATAATTTACCAATTTCATCACAACATTCTAAGAAACCATCTCAATTTTGTATGATTAAATACTCAAACTTGCAAATTGTTTAAGTATCTCGCATCAACTATCGATTATGACGATTTCTATCACAAACATATCATCATCTTTATTATTTAGTCAAAACCCACTTAGCACATACAAAAGTAATCATCAAATCCCTAGTTTCTAACACCAATTCTTCAAGTTTTCAACTAGGGTTTGTTTCTAAACATGAATTCAACACATATATCACTCATACATTCAACATTCATCCCCGAATTTTGATTATGAGTGTTCATCATAATTTCTAGACATCACCAAATTACAAAATTTGACATACCTTACGATCCCCTTGACTTGGTGATCATTTATATGTGTTCATGCATTGATTTGGGGTTGATTTGAGCTCCAATTTGGTGAATTTGTGATGAACTAGGGTTTGCTCCATGGGAGCTCTCTCTCCTGGTCGATCTCCACACACACACCATGTGTGTGTTGTGTGTGTGTTTTTTTTTTATAATTATTAAGTTTCCTTTGTTACAATTTTGGCCCCTCAAGTTTAGTTTTAATTGTTTGTTATTAAGTAGGCTATAACCAACTTATTTCTAGTAACATTCCCTCTTATTAACTAGGTTAATTATTCCTAGTTAACTTAATGGGTTCGGGAAGTCATAACCCGTTTTATTTTAAGTCCCGTTAACTCGGGCCTTTTACATACTTTGTTTTTCTCAAAGTATTTATCCTCCTTTTAATTAATATCAAGTTTATTTATTTAAATCCTAATTTTTATCGGATTAATTTTTACCACTAACGGTATTTTTACTCATTTTCACTATTAACGTGGTTTGATTTCCAAACCCGTTTTTGGGGTGTTACACATGTCTTCAAGGGTGCGAATCGTTCTTTCAGTCTGACTGTCGGTTTGGGGATGGAAAGCGGTACTTAGATTAAGAGTGGTACCGAGAGCAGATTGAAACGTTTCCCAAAGACGCGAGGTAAACCGACCATCGCGGTCAGAGATGTTGTCACGAGGCATCCCGTGTCGACAAATGATTTCGTCGGTGTAGATTCGGGCCAATTTCTCTACCTTAAAGTCTTCACGTATCAGCAGGAAATGAGCTGATTTAGTCAAACGGTCAACGACAACCCAGATTCTGTCGTGACCTGATTGCGTACGTGGAAGTTTCGTTATAAAATCCATAGCTATACTCTCCCATTTCCACATAGGGATCTCGGGTTATACGAGTAAGCCAGGAGGTCTTTGCTGCTCAGCCTTGACCTTGGAATAAGTCAGGCACTTCGAAACATAGATAGCGATATCCTTCTTCATGCCCGGCCACCAGTACTTGTAGCGCATGTCCTGGTACATCTTGTCAGCATCGGGATGTATAGAATATCGGGACTTGTGGGCTTAGTCCATCAGAAGTTGTCGCAAATTGGTATGCTTAGGAATCCAAATTTGGTCCAAATAATGAAAGATACCATTCGATTTATTCTCGAGTTGTGCACCATCATTTAGAATCCTTTCTTTCTTCAAAGTTTGTTCGGTAAAACAAGCATGCTGTGCGTCGCGGATGAGAGCTTCGAGATTAAACTGGGCTTGAGAATTACGAACGCTATGCAAATAGCTTCGTCGACTGAGAGCATCGGCAACGACGTTTGCTTTGCCTGGATGGTAGCGAATCTCACAGTCGTAATCGTTGAGGAGTTCAACCCATCGGCGTTGGCACATATTCAGTTCCTTCTGGTCAAATATGTGTTGTAGGTTCCTATGATCGGTGAAGATCATGGTACCATAAAGGTAGTGTCGCCAAATCTTTAACGCAAAAATAACTGCGCCTAGCTCGAGGTCATGTGTGGTATAGTTCTTTTCGTGGATCTTCAGCTGTCGAGAAGCGTACGCGATAACCTTGTCTCGTTGCATGAGAACACAACCAAGACCAAGGCTCGAGGGATCGCAGTAAACTACAAAATCGTCGTTTCCGTCGGGCAGTGAGTGCACGGGAGGATTGCAAAGCATAGCTTTGAGAGTTTGAAAGGCTTCCTCCTGTTTAGTTCCCCAAACAAAAGGTTTGTCCTTATTCGTAAGCGAGGTAAGCGGCACAATGATTTTAGAGAAACCTTCGATAAATCAGCGATAATAGCCTGCCAGTCCGAGAAAAGAACGGACTTCAGACGGGTTCTTGGGTGTAACCCAACTCTTAACAGCTTCGATCTTCGCGGGGTTGACGTGAATACCTTGACTATTGAAAATGTGACCCAGGAATTGGACCTCCTCCAGCCAAAATTCACACTTGGAGAACTTGGGATAGAGACGGTTTCCCTGGAGTAGTTCAAGAACCAAACGTAGATGCTGCAAGTGTTCGGCTTTTGACTTGGAATAGATCAGGATATCATCGATGAACATGATGACGAAGCGGTCAAGAAAGGGTTTGCACACTCGATTCATTAGGTCCATGAAACTGCGGGAGCGTTAGTCAAACCAAAAGGCATGACAACAAACTCGTAATGACCATAGCGGGTTCGAAAAGCGGTTTTAGGAATATCCTCCTCTTGAATGCGTAATTGGTGATAGCTTGAGTGTAGGTCGATCTTCGAGAAACACGTAGAACCTTGTAACTGATCAAACAAATCATCGATTCGAGGCAAGGGATAGCGATTCTTGATCGTCAGCTTATTTAACTCCCTATAGTCGATGCACATCCGGAACGATCCGTCCTTCTTTTTGACAAAAAGGACAGGGGCGCCCCATGGAGAGGTGCTAGGGCGAATAAAGCCTTTATCAAGGAGTTCCTGGAGCTGACTTGAGAGTTCGCGCATTTCAGAAGGAGCAAGACGATATGGCGCTTTAGCAACAGGGTTTGCTCCAGGAATGAGGTCGATTCGGAAGTCGATATCACGAGTGGGAGGTAAACCAGGTAAATCATCGGGGAAAACGTTGGGGAATTCACAAACAACGGGAACGTCTTTCACTCTTGTGTTTCCTTTCTTTTCCTTCTCCGCTACTACAATGTTAGCCAAGAAAGCTCTGTACTCCTTCCGGAGATAGTTACTTGCTTGGACACATGACATGAGCTTGAGACCTTTCGAAGGAGTTTCGCCATACACACAAAGTTGATCACCATTAGCGAGCGAGAATCAAATCATCTTTTCGAAGCAAACAACTTCAGCACGATTTTCGCGAAGAAAATCCATGCCTACTATGATGTCAAAACTACCGAGCTGCATCGGAATAAGGTTGATAGGGAAGACGTGATTGTTGAGTTCAAGCGTACAATCACGTAGAATAGAATTGACAGCGACGGTTCTTCCGGTGGCAACTTCAACATCGAACGTCGAGGGAGATGGGCGCGCTTACGATTAAGGAGCTTTTCGAATTCAAACGATACAAAACAGTTATCTGCTCAAGTATCAAACAACACGAAACATATATACCATTCACAAGGAACGTACCATTGACCACATTGTTGTCTGCTTGAGCCTGGCGGGCATTGTTGTTAAAAGCACGTCCGCGGGCTGCTGGCTGTTGCTGCTGCTGGGGCTGTTGCTGTTGTGGCTATTGCTTCACCACTCAATTGGGGCACATGTTTGCGAAGTGGTTGGGATCACCACACGCAAAGCAAGCTCTAGCATGGATCGCGGGAGCAGGAGCCGCTTGTTAGATTTGAGGAGCAGGAAGTAGAGCTTGTTGAGCAGGAGCTTGACCTTGAGTTGGAGCTGGAGCTTGACGTGGACCAGTACGGCAGTTTGTGGTGAAGTGGCTGTACATATTGCAATGAACACAGAACCGACATGCGATACCCACCGGGTGATGATAAGTACAAGTAGGGTAAAGCGGGTGTGGTCTAGTGTATGCACGCTTGGCAGGCGGTGCATTGACCACAGGTGCCGCTTCTTGGCGGTGTTGAGGTTGTGGTTGGGCAGGTACTGTTTGGAGCGGGGCAACAGTAACTGCACAGTTCTTGTTGCTAGAACTGCTGTTGTTCTTCGTCTTGCGGCGTGAGAGCTTTGAAGATTGCAGTGCGGCGGTGGTTTCAGTGGTTGAAGCAGTGGTAACTTGGTGCAGATTCTTTGAGGCTTTGTCGAAATAACCTGCCCTGACTCGCTTATCGTTGATCTCAGCGGCGAGTAGGTAGGTTTCCTCAATTGTTGTCGTCTTTGTAGCCTGAACAAAGTCTACAACGCAATCCGGAAGAGCACGGATATACGTCTTGATTGTAATATCAGGGGTAGTGACTTGACCAGGGCAGATAATACTCAACTGCTTGAAGCGAGCAGTTAAACCAGTGTTATCTCTGCCATCCTACTTAATGTGCCAGAATTCATCCTCAAGCTTTTGGAGTTCATGGGGAGGGCAGAACTCTTGCATCATGATGTTCTTCAACTCGTCCCACGACAATTCGAAAGCTGCATTGTTTCCTCGTTTGTTCCTCTCGGTCGTCCACCAATCAAGAGCACGGGATTGGAAGACACCGGTAGCATTGACAGTGCGTAGGTTTTCTGGACAGCCACTCTGGCGCAGGGTGACTTCGATAGAATCAAACCATTGAAACATGGCCATGGGATCATCCTCGCCGGTGAATTCCTTTGGTCCGCAGGCTTTGAACTGCTTGAAGCTAAAAGCGGCCTTGGGAGTATCGGTCCTGGACTCCTCTGAAGATTTGCTAGCATTCTCATTTAGTTCACTAACGATTTGTGGGATGACTTTCGCCATTTGCTTAGAGACGAAAGCGGCGATTCGTTTGTCATCATGGTTTCGGTGAGCGGCTCGGGAGTGGAAAGATCCAAACGACGACATTGTCTGCAACAGACATCGCCATAGGACTCAAACACAATTCCGATTAACCTTAGTATACACTAGCGATTTACCATAAAGCTCAGGAACACAGCCATTCACAAAATTCACGTAGGCACATAACCACAGAATCACATAAGCACATAAGCTACCTAAACACATATTTTGCACGTATTCACCTATCCTTCACAGCACGTATAGCGATTAAGTATAGTGATTGCGATTAGCGAGCAGCGATTGCGAATAAAGACCAGCGATTTGTTGGTGTGGTGTGGATTATGTGTGGTCTGGTGGAGCGAGAAACATGGAATCGAAACCATCAGTACCACCATACTGTTTATCTCAAAACGCCAACAAATAAACACATAAAACACATAGATGTCACATAAAATTGATCATAAAAGCGATAAATCATAGAGCTAGCGGCGGCGAAATCCAGAATCAAACACATAAAATCGAAGAGAGATTGTCTTGGCTAGATAGACGTCGACTACCCAAAGTGATTCGACTATTCACAAGGACCTTAAGTGCACACTTTAGCCTTCTGGACTGTGTTCTCGCTTCAATTTGAGCGATTGGCACTCATCCTTCCAGTTACAGTGTGACCCAAGTCGTTGGAGTCCGTCGAGACTTTGGTGAGAGTTCTGCAAAAACCAGAAGTATAGAGTGGAATGAGTCATCAAGGTTCGGGTTTCACCCCTGTCTTAACGACTACATCACTGTTGGTACGATAAAATCATGAGATAGATAAGGAGATTTGCATCGAAGTATGGATTTCATTCCTAATTCAACGCAAATTCTCTTGTTTAGAGTAAAAATAGCGAGTCAAACGAGTGATTTGATCGAGAGTTTGCGGTTTTCACACCTATTCTTAACCAAATCATCCGTTTGTGTGTGTATCCAGCCTTAGGAAAAGCTGATCTTGTGCGGAACTGTAGTATGCGATGTTCGCGCAAGAGTGTAGTGTACAGCGAGTTCGAGCGAGAAATAGCGAGTAAGCTCGTGCAAAACCCACACTGGTCATGCACAAGTCGGTCTGCTGGTACTTAAACTATATACTAGGTCGTTTCTAAGACATCGACCCGGACTAGGTCGAGTCTTGCCTAATTCCCTATAGTTATGGCCCTGATACCAATCTGTCACACCCCAACCGTTGACGGAAACATCGGGGCATGACACTGAGCGAAACAGATTGTCAAGAGAAAATCCATAACAACTAAATTACCGGATAGTTAATATTATGTCCCATACCATAACCCATCAAGTAACCAATTATTACAGACATAGATATCTCAAAACAATGCATGTTCCGACAACTCAGATTTAAATAAATAAATTGTTTGTTTGTTTCTAGACTCGCATTCCTACTTGATTCCACAAAGCAGGTAAAGCACAACATCCTAAGTATTCAAACACCTGTCACATACGTTAAAAAATAGCGGTCAATACACATAGTGTAAAGGTGAGCATACAAGTTTAATAGATATAATAGAGTTCGAAAGCGTTTATGCATAACCAACATGTAACATGTATAGTGCGAAGCTAGTAGGTTATCGATAATGAAATATGCACATACTAGACTGCGAGTTGTAGAATGCGCAACACATATCACCACTGTGACACGTGAAGAGGTAACCTTAACAACCCCTGTCCACGACAGGTGCTGAGTCCAAACAAATAGTACTATTGTTGCTAAGGCGTCAGGCAACAATCACTGTGTTAACATAACATACAAGCATTCATCGAGTAACACGTATCATGCAATAACGGTCAGCGTATAAATAGTGTTTGAGTTGTGTGTCGATGTGATTTAGATTAAGTAATGTATGTAACACCCAAAAGTGCGTAGAGCAAAAAGGGATCGAGTATACTCACAACGATGAAAGTTAATGGATTGAGTGGAGCGCTAGAGTGATTAGCCTGAACAGTTAACGATAGCATAAGCATAAGCGAAGAGCGGTGCGATAAACGGTGCGAAGTGTCCAAGTGTCGAATGGTAATCCGTTCGGATGTTCATCCGATCGGATGGCCATTCGGTCGGATTGACATTCGTTTGGTAACGATGTGTTTGTGTATGATGGCTTTGAAGTTATCGTTGTGGCATTTTGAAAATAGAGAAGTATCTCTACCCTTCAGGTCGATCGATTGAACGGTCGTTCGATCGGATGGTGATCCGATTGGCGAGGCTTCTCAGTTGGGAACAAGTTCACAGCAGGACGGTCACTCGATCAGATAGCAATCCAATCGGATGGCAATCCGTTAGAACTGATGTTCTTTGAAAATTGAAAATGATTAAGTGTTGGGGCTCAAGTGCAATCCGATCGGATGGCAGTCCGATCGGATGGCAATCCGATCAGACGACAATCCGTCCCAACAAACCTGATTGTTTTGAACTTGATTATTTGCTAAGTTTGAAAAGTTTTGCGGTTTGCTCGAGACGTTACGACAACGTGTTAAACAACGGAAAACTCCATCAGACTCAGACTATCCGACCGAACGGGAATCACCCCAATCTGATCAGTTAACTGTTCGTGACGGGTGGTTTCATGTTCAACCAGAAATCAGTTGTCTCGTTGATAGGATTCGGATCTCAAACCGACACATCACTAGTGAAGAGTAGAAGGCATGAATGAGCTCCGATTCTATCGGTTTTGAGTGCATTGAGTGTAAAAGAGTTGAAAGAAAGTTAGAAACCATCTTTCAATCCTTTTAACCTTGAAAGTGTTTATATCTAGATGAACATAGTGTTAAATCATGTGGAAATCATGTAGATCTGAGTTGTTCTTGGTGGAATAAGGCCAAAACTTGAAGTTCATAAGAACTCCATGTTGACATCATCCTAAAACACCTCAAATCCGTTGATTTCATGGTTAAAAGTTGAGATTCAAAGGTGAAAATGATGAAGGAGTGCGTGTAGATCATAGAAGTACAAGATTTGAGTTGAAAACTTATAAGTTGTGGCGTTTCGTTTTGCGTGTTGAGCGTTGCGTTGCGATGCGATTCGAGTGAGCGATGCGATAGTATTAACCATTAGTTACACAAATAACCTAACTACTATATCTAACATACAATCACTACAAGTAACTTACGTTTAGCGTTTGCGATTAGATTGCGATTGCGATAGAATTGCGATTGCGATTAAACACCTCAACATAAACATACCATGCACAAGTAACACATAATGGCACACACACGTAAAACAATATCCAGAACACATAATTCGAGTTGCGAATGCGATAGCGATGCGATTAGCGATAAGTCGATTAAAGATAAACATCGATTAAACCTCGATTATTAATAGATACTCCACATAATACAACTAAAGCAATTAAATAAAAGAATTTGATTATAAGTCGTTAACGTATAATCAATAGTTAAGCAAGGAGTGACAGATCGCAATTAGCAATCTTTTCTTCCTTTGACTTTGACTTTGACTTGTACTTTGACTTTCAAAAAAGCGGGTTGTTACAAAATAAGACTTTATCATCATCTTAATCACTTAAGCATTTAGTAGGTTCAATCATCACTATCCTTATCATTTCAACAGTTAGCATATTTTAACGTCAAACACCCGAACATCAAGCATCAAAACGGGTTCACACGAGGAGGTTTATCATCGTTTACAGATTCCGACGATTAAATTTCGAACCTTTTATCGTCTAATGCTTTCATAATTTGGATTCATGTAATAGTTTCATGATTCCCTTTATTGCCATTCATATTTCGAATCAGTTTCAAACATCACACAGAACCTATCATTTTCCAGATTATAACATTTACACACCATACAATCATCATTTAATCATCACAAAGTGTAAAGATCTGAACTAACCTGAAGAGTGTGAGCTTGAAGGTGCAAAAGAATAAGATGAAGATCTTCAAGGATGAATAAGAAAATGAGACTAACGGTTGCGGTAAGTTGAAAGGAGACAACAGGGTTCCAAGTCGGAGCTATGTGAGCTGCTGTCGTACAACGGAATGGGTTGACGTCGATACGATCAGAGCGGTATGTGGGTTGCCGAGGAGTGATCGGGAATGTAGGAATGATTTGTTTTGTTTGTTTGTGTTGCAGGACTTGGGGAAAAGAAGGGTAGAGAGAGAAAGAGCAAAGAAATAATTTTGGGGATTGCAAATGATTGAAACCAATAAAAAAGTGAATGGATGTCGACTGGTGGAATTTATAGTCATTTCTTCCAAATCGCACACTAGCATGTGCTGAGATGTTTTTGAGTGTGCGAGGTTTTTAGGGCATCCTTAAATGAGTATCTTGGGCTGAGTTGGACCATGCACATCTGCGACTCAATTAGAAGGATTCAAAAAGTGCAGCCCAATATGAAGATGCCATAATATATACACATATACTATAGTTAACCATATTACAAAGATCCATTTAACACTCGCACCTTTAACATTTCAAATTTATAAGTATATGAAACCCATTCTATATTAATACCAAATATCAAATAGTAGGATTACATTGCATAACGGAATAGTACAAAACGGAACGTGCGGATTGTCACATTATTCCTATGTTAACAGAAATTTCGTCCCGAAATTTGGCGTGCAGCAAAAGTGTTTTCACGGGGTGTCACAGATACACTGTGGAGTTCACATTCTAAAACACTAGATCAATTGGTTATGTTATATCCATCTGCTATGGAAGTTTCTGAATATATTGAACAAACTGCTACAAGTATTCGGTTTAGTTATGCGGATAAGCTTGAAGGGGCGATGAAAATATACGATTTTGTGCTATAATATACTATCGGTTGGTTTGATCATTGTTAATGAATGTACTTGGTTGTAAACATTGGATTACCACTCAAGTTTTACACACAAAAAGCAGTTAGTAATCACATATGCCATAACGTAGTCGAATTGCATTAGGAAAATAGTTGTAACATATGAATCACCCCAAAAGTTTAAAATGTAAAAGGGGACTATGTACTCACTTTGATTGTTGGCATTGAGTTTGTGCGTTCTCAAAGATCAAAAGCGAATCCTCATAATAAGGATCGTTCATTAAGGTTTTGAATTTGTTATGATTGTGTTTGTAGATGGCATTGTAGACTTGTTTATTGTATTTACACTTGATGAGGCATATTTTAGATACATCAAAAAATTGTCCCAAGGTTTTTAAAATTGTCCCAAGGTTTTTAAAGGAAAGAACAAGCTTTGGTGAATGCAATCTCTTTGGTTAAATCAACTAAGCGGCTACTTGAAATGTTTAGAATATATGGTTTAATTCATTAATTAGATGTTAACTCTTTTTTTTTGAAAAGCATGAACTTGAAATAGCGAACATGAATGATCCATACACTAACCCAAATAAGCTAAGACACAAGACAAATATGACATTATGCCCTACTATGAAGATGATTGTTTCAACACGGTGCTAGATAGGTAAATCCAAGAATTTGGAAACTATTTTTGCGAGGTAGCATCAAACTTACTTTTTTGTATAAGTAGTTTTAGCCCACGTGATAGTTCTTTTTTTTCTATGAAAAATCCGGATAACTTAATTGTATATGTAGTTTGAGTCCATGTGATAGTTTTCGTGAGTTTGGTATACCAAAGATACTACGATTAGCCGACACGTATGCTTATGATTTTGATGAAAGGGATAAAGATAGACCTCATACGTTGTTGACGTCTATATTGATAAATTGAAAGAAGATACAGGGTTTGCCAACTTGAACGTATATCTAGTCTTGTGCAATTGATGGTTGAAACAAAGAAACACATTAATTTTAGAGTTAGTTTACCGATTATTAAAGTTAGCTCTCATTTTACCCCTCGCGTTAGCGACTGTAGAGAGATGCTTTTTCAACGATGAAGTACGTGAAGTCTAATTTGCGTAATTGAATTGATGATGAACATTTAAGTGATAGTTGCATTTGTTTTATTAAAAAAGATTGCTTAGAAAGGTTTCGATAGATGATGTAATGGATAGGTTTCAATAAATAAACCAGTAGAAAGCAACTTTAATAAATTTCTATTATTCACTTTTAATATCGATTCACATATTTTTATTAATTATCTGACATTAATTTGATTTTTGCTATTTTTATTATGTGACCCTACTTGAACCACTTAACCAAACGGGGCGGAAAAAAACCGAAACTTAGTTTTAAACCATCGATTATCTGTCCTAAAAAAATCCGAACATGTAAGAAAAAAAATCCAAGCTAGGTCACTGCCGATACACACCATAAACCAAAATAAAAACCTAAGGGTGTACGGGGTGGGTTAGGCAAAGCTTGCGGCAACCCGCTTTTGCCGCACGGGAGTCCTTGCCATGCAAAGATGAGGGAGAGCTGGTTGCGGGGAAAGATTGCCGCATGCGGCATAGATGAGGGAGATGAGGTAAATGGTGGGACCCATATCTTCTCAATCAATCATCCTTTTTCCTTTAAAAAATTAGTTTGGAGAAAACCACCCCTTGTGTTTTTGGGCAAGATAAGAGAATGACAGGGAAAATGACATGACATAATATGATTGAATGGGTAAAAAATTTGATCCATCTCATTAGACATGCACCCCCTACACTCTAACTTTAAAAAACAAAAGGAGAATCTGTCATGTATGGTCGGAGTGGGGGCGGCAACGCAGTGGGGAAGGACACCATGTGGTGTATGTTATATGAGAAATTCTATAGTACATCACATCCTTAAAATGCTCCCCAGTCCCCACATATCGGTTTCCCTTATTTAGACTTTGAATTATTGACTTATTGGTGTTCATATTGAGATTTGACTACGAAGATATACAGCAGACTAGAATTTATAAAGTAAGATTTTAATTTTATAATATAATGTGATTCTTAAACTGATAACGTGGTTAGATTTTCACTATTTCATGTGGAACAACATATTATTAAAAAAATGGGCACCTTTTAGAAATCAACCCAAAAAAACGATCAAATATGTTACGACTAGGCAAACATTTTATGCCATATACGTCATTTCTTATTTCTTATTAGTTGAAACAACTTGTGAAATTTTAACCCTACACGTTGATGAATGACGATCCGTGTAGTTTACTCCATTAATCATGATAAGATTATTAGGATTTCGATAAAAATACGTATATATTTTTTTATAGAGTAAACTGCAATTTTACACCCTGAGGTTAGGGGTCATTGGCATGTCTACCCCCCCTAAGGAAATAATTGCAAATCCCCCCCCCCCCCCCCCCCCCACACTGTTAACTCTTATGTCGCATGTTTACCCCCCGGCCCAACATTCCGTTAGACTTCCCGTTAGAGAGTGATGAAATGTCCAAATTACCCCCCCCCCCCCCAACGTATTCCTCTTCCTCATTTAAGAGGTTCAAGCCCTAATTTGTCTGTGTAAATCCCTTTATCTCATTGTCTTCCTCAATCGACCCCCAAAATCGCTGAACATGTCTTCATCTTCTTCCTCTGTGTTGCGATCCAAGGAGACCATGAGAAAAAGTCAAGCTTTAGACATCATATGTCCTTGTGGTTCGAAAACAGTGTTCAAAGAGTCACAATCCAAAGCTAATCCTAGTCGATTATATCTTAGATGTGTAAGTTTCTTCTGTTTAATGGTTATTGAAACACAAGTTTCATTCTTATGTTGCTTATGATGTCCGATAACAGGTTGGAGGATGTGGCTTCCTCAGATGGGCTGATGTTGGTGAAGAACAGGGATGTCCGATTTATCGAGAGGTAATGCCTGCTTTAATTCAAAGCATTAAAGATAAGGATGAGTTGGCTAAGTGCAAAGAACAGTTGGCTCGGTACAAGAATGGCGATGTGTTGAAACTGAAGATGTACTTTGTGATTACTTGGGTCTTGATTGTTGTATTTTTTTTTTGCTTAAGTAGGTTAATGTCGAGAAATTGGATTTGGTTGTGTATTTTGAGTGTAACCGTATTTGGGTTATGAGTTTTGAAGTTTACGCAATGCTACTTTTCAAGTTCTTATATGTTTGTTTTGGTAGCCTGGATGTAATTCTGTAGGTATGGCTGACAAAGAGAATGTTAAAGTTGAGAATGAGAAAGATATTGCTAAGGATGAAGACGTCGTTGCAGCCGAAGAACCAGACAGTTATGTATACTTTGAAGATCAAGAGTCTGAGATACTCAGACCTTACATGGAGCAACAAACTGATTATGAAAAGATATTCGGAGATTCGACAAAGGATTATGACCATGAAGTGCTGGAACATGCATGGGATTACACATATTGGGATGAAGACGATGATTGGTACTTTGACCCATATGAAGGGGAGCATGGTTCTGATTCGGATTGGTCTTGTTTGGATGATTGTCACTGGAAATAGGCTAGATTTGTTCGGTTGTATGTTTGTATTTTGGACATCTTATTTGTACTAAATGTTGGTTTGTAATCGAATGACCTTCCCCAAAAAATCTGTTTGAACACATTTTTTTTTACTAAAGCAGCCGTATACAACACAAACATAAAGATTGTAAACCAAAGCAGCCATGACATTGTAAATCAAAATACTAAAGCAGCCATAGTCTAACAAAATAAACCAAAGCAGCCATGACATTAAACAAACATTTGTAAACCAAACATAAAGGTACAAACCAAATATTGTCTTGACAAACCTAACATTGTCTTGAACAATCAAACAAATAAACATAGTCTAAAGTTACAAACCAAACATTGTCTTGAAGAAACTTGACAAACAAACAAACATACTCTAAACTTACAAACCATCCATCACTCATCGAGATTGTAAACTGGTGCACCTTGAGTGGCAGTGTGTGATTCCTGTGAAGCAGTTGATTGTTCACCACCTTGTCCTTTGCAGCTCCTGACATTGTGACCCATGTTCCCACATTTACCACACTTGATGCTAGTTCCCTTTCTGGTCATTTTACCTCCTTTGTCGAACTCCTGCGCAAGCTCTTTTTCACCAAATGCCTTCCTTCGTTTCTTCTTTGGCCTTCCAACTTGTGTATGATGCTTTGGTGGGATGAGTGTTGTTGGACACTCTGAAGGGGTCCACATCTCCGGCCCGTTGATTGGCTCTATCACATTGTGATAGACTTTCTTCCATGTTGACAGCCAATACACATCATCCACCCACTCTTCTGGTATGCCAACATCAATGTTATTCCTTGACATATCCCATATGGCTGCAACTGCATGTTTGCAAGGCATCCCTGTCAAATCCCACTTCCTGCATGCACAAGTTTTATGTTTGACATTCACAACACACTGTAATCTCGGGCCTGTTACTTGATACTTGTCTGAATCAACCATTAGAACAGACATTTCAGCAGCCTGTTTCTTGATCTCATCGAAGACCTCAGTGGCATGAGGTGTCAGTGGCCCCATACACTTTGCTTGCAATTTCTTGACATTGACTATCCTCTTGGTCATGTACTCCCGAATGAATTCTAGGCATGTGATAATCGGCTTGTCCCTTGCTCCTACGATTTGTCGGTTAAAAACCTCACAAATGTTGTTCAGCAACATATCACATTTAGCTCTTCCAGAAAAATATGCTCTTGACCAAGCGGTGTATGGGATCTCATTCAGCCAGTCATACATAGCTCGTTCTGTTGTCTTAATTTCTTCCATAGCTTTGTTAAAGTATGGAATGGATGTCTTCCTTCCGGCTGACCAAAGCAAATTCTTGTAAAGATCTCCACGCCACTTGGATTTCATGTTCTCATGGATGTGCCTCAAACAAAATATGTGCTCACCATTAGGAAAAACAGCTAGCATAGCAGGAATCAGACCCTGTGATACAAAATGCAATTCAATTTGCTGAATAATCACAATATTTATTAATTAACACTTAAGAACTTATTACCTTTTGTCTGTCACTGATGAAGGTGAAACAAGAGTCAGCCGTACACCCTAGGTCATCTCTCAACAGTTGCAAAAACCATTTCCGGGTTTGTGTTGTTTCTGCCTCAACAAGGGCATAACAAACTGGATATATGCTATTGTTCCCATCAATACCAACAACACTCAAGATCTGTCCAGGATATGGACCTTTCATGAAACAACCATCCACACCCAACAATGGTCTTCCAATCATCTTAAATCCTCTCATCATAGAGGCGAAACAAAAATAAACCCTTCGAAACTGCCTTGTAGGACTAGTTGAGTTCCCACATGGCTCCACATCAATTTTAATTGTACTACCTGGGTTGACTTTTAGAAGTTCATCACACCATGACCTTAGCAAAGCATACTGTTCTTGGTAATCACCATAAATCTTCGTAGTTGCTATCCTCTTGGCTCTGAAGACCTTACGGAGTGATATTTCAAGTTGATGCTTCCGAAGCTGTTGACTTTGGATTGCATGAATTGGCTGGTCTGGATTGCTTTCAATCATAGGTTGGATCTCTCTGGCAATCGAACTCATTGTATACAAAGAAACGGCCCTTGTTGTCAAACAATTGTGTTGATTATGAATGGTCTTCACACACCACTTATCCTTGTCCGTGTTTCTTGAGATGTGAACTGCCCAAGGACAGGTGGGCTTGATATGCCTTTTAAGGTGCTTGTATTTTTGCCCTACTTTGGTGCATTTACTATTTTGCCCCTCTTCTCCCTTTTTTTTACAGGACCAAGTAGTGGTGGATTGCTTCCAAAACATACTACCCTATACCTTAACAATTAATTTTTTAGAATAAACACATCCCTCCTAGCCTTAAGAGCATAACTTTTCACCATCTGATTCATCTTTTTCTTGTCATCAATAAGCTGAACAACATAGAATGGCAAATCATTTGGACCTTTTAAAGCACTCTTGTTTCTCCTCCTTATCTTCCTAGCAACCTTATCTCTAAGGATTGAATTGTCATCAGACCCACTTTCAAAAACCTCCAGGTCAACAGGCTGACGACCTTCTTCGCTTCTCTCATCATCATGATCCCCATCACTTGAACCATCCAGTTCTTCCCTAGTAAAGTCAACATTAGCCCTGAACCTCTGCATATCCACCTCTATTTCATAAACCAAATTATCGTCCTTAACATACTCATAATCAGGATCACTTCCGTCACTCTCTTCCTCATCTTCATTCATACTATCATTCTGATTATTTTTTGTAAATGATGCTGGAACAATTGCTTTATTAGCCCCTATAGGACATTCACTTGTATTTTCCAATATTGTTGACCTCTGGTGTTCAACATACATGTCTATCATGTGGACTCCTTGACGCACATGATCAAAGATAGGCTCTAAGTCAACATCACATTTTAATGTCCTAAGACCAAAATCCAAGGAACAGTACGGTTCCTTGTAATGAATGCAGAAAAGCAACCCATCATTATATCCTAATTTCTTAACCATCGCCTCTAAAACATCAGTATTCAACACTCTAAAATCTACATGATCAATGTAGTTCATCTTCCCACCAACGTATTTCCTATTTGGGTTTTCTACAAAATTACCTCCATGGTGAAATTTTATGCTAAATTCAGATTGGGTTTCACTTGTAATCAAATAACAAAAACAAATTAATACAAAAATATGTTAAAATTTTACCTGATTCATACGCTGTGAGCTTGCATGTCACTTACGGTACATTTCAGCCGGTTCTAAATATTGATCTTCAGCTCGTACCTTCCACAATCGAAGATCCATGCTCGTAACACAACTTCTAATCAGCTGTAATTGTTGAAGGATGCTTGAACGCGAGTGCGGAGTTCTTCAATTTTGAGTTAGGTTAACCTCAGGGTTTCAAAGTGATGAAAAGGGGGTTTTATGAGGTTGCAGGTCAACAGGAACGCGAATTTACCTATTTGCCCTTTGACCATTAACATAAAACGCTAAAGTCTAACGGAATGTTGGGCCGGGGGGTAAACATGCGACATAAGAGTTAACAGTGGGGGGTGGGGGGTGGGGGGGGGGGGGGAATTTGCAATTATTTCCTTAGGGGGGTAGACATGCCAATGACCCCTAACCTCATGGTGTAAAATTGCAGTTTACTCTTTTTTATAATAAAAAAAATACTAGCTAGCATGACAAATCGTATTATTAATATGCCAATTAAAGGTTTAGTGTATGCTCGTCGGTAACTTTTTGACATATTAAAAAGAGTTAACTTCCGTTTTGCTCCCTTTGGTTTGGTCACTTTAACGGTTTTGCGTCAATTATTTAAAAAACAGTCATTTTCCTCTTAATGTTTCGATCTTTTCACTAGTTTGCTCCGCGGCTCTAACTCCATCCATATTGTATATTAATTGAAAGGGTATTTTTGTAATTTCAAGTTAACATACAAGATCCAAGTACCCTTATGTTATACTTGAAATTACCAAAATACTCTTCCATTTAACATACAATATGGATGGAGTTAGAGCCGAGGGGCAAACTGATGACAAGATCGAAACATCAAGAAGGAAAATGGCCATTTTTAAATGACTGGGGCTAAACCGTTAAAGTGACCAAACCACAGAGAGCAAAACGAAAGTTAACTCTATTAAAAAAATGTTATGCAAGCGACGTAGGCGTGGTTTTTGTTACTTGTTGACGATAAAAAAAGCTAAATAAGATTAAATGTTAATTAATCTAAAACCAAATTAAAATATCTAATATATTAGGTTGAAACTATTTGTATTACACGAGTTAAATAAATAAATATTATCGTAGAAAAATAGTTTTAAGAAAGATAAAATCATTAATTTGTTACTTATAATTATTGTGATATTGATAAATACATAAGTAGATTAATATTTTGTTACTAATATATAGAGAAAAGTGCCCGGATAGTCCCTGTGGTTTGCGTATTTTTTACCTTTAGTCCCTAACTTTCTAAAATTACAGTTATAGTCCTCAACTTTTGCAATTTCGTTCTCGGATAGTCCTTGGTGCGG
The DNA here is from genome assembly GCA_030545235.1 of Helianthus tuberosus. NCBI lineage: Eukaryota > Viridiplantae > Streptophyta > Magnoliopsida > Asterales > Asteraceae > Helianthus > Helianthus tuberosus. Next base: position 157,774,764 of record CM060360.1, read on the forward strand.
ATGGGGGTTAGTTTTCTCAGTTAAGTGGGTAAGAAATTACTAAATTACCCTTAATATAAAACAAAATAAATTAATTAAGTATTAAAAAAAACATATTTGTGGGACCCACTTGTAATAAAATAAATAACAACCCCACCCCTACCCCCCACCTTTCTCTCATTCTTTGTTTCTGCACTACCATCAATGAACACCCTTTGTAGATAAAACCTTCATTCAAACACTTTGGTCCACCATCAATGATCAAGCACCACCGCCTTTCACCACCATTGAACCACCGGAAAACCCAACCAACATTGAACCACCGAAAAGCCGACCAAGTACCACCGCCTTTAACCACCATTATACCACCGAAAAACAAAATCGTAACGGGGTAATCTGACTAGCGTCGACGGGAAGTTGCAGAGGGCGGCGTTACTTGACTGGTTCGACGGGGAGTTGCGGAGGGCGGTGTTAGTATTTTTAGGTGAAACAAGAATCCGGCAATAGCACCGCCGGAAGTGGTAGCTCCGGCAGTAGATTGATGAAGTTGTGGCATTTTCTCCGACAGTAGATTGATGAAGGCTCATCAACAACCAAAACCCCTGGCGATTTTCTGAAATCCATTCGTGGCAGACCTTCTGTTGTCAAATTGAACTCCGGAGTTAATTATAGAGGTTCGTTTTCGTCGGTTAAATGTTTCTCTTCCTACTTTCTTTTTTATGTTCGACATCCATTTGTGTTTCTTGCGTCGTACCGGTGAACCTAGAATGGAAGCAATAGCACCCAACATTGTGTGTATTAAATCAGTAGTTTTACAGAACCAACTACCTTTACAACCATTAGATTTACCGAATTATATATTTTTGAAAGGATGAAAGAGTCATTTTGTATCCAATAATGATGTAGAAAAATGTTCATGTCTTTAAAATATTACAAGATTGTGAACTGAGTTTCTATTAGGAACAGAGCAAGTGTGGAACTGGTTTTAAAATGAAACTTATATTTAACAGAGCTGGCTTCTTTTAGTGGAGTTTAATGAGTGGAAGCTAGGGTTTGATGTTGGTGAGAAGGTGCATGAGATTGATGAAGTTGTGGCGGCGTGGCAGTTGTGGTTACGGTTAAGGGGGTAGATGGTGGTGGTGGTTGAAGGTGGTGGTGGTGGTGGTGTGGAGTGGGGAAGATGAAGGGAAGGGTGGGTGGTGGGTCCCACATAAATTGTAAAATATTAATTATATTTCTTTTAGCTTTTCAGTTATTAATTTTATAGTAAGGGTATTTTTATCATTTCACGGGCACCTAACACCAAAAACTAACCTCCATCCACACCAGTGACTATCCGGGAACGAAATTCAAAAACTTGGGGACTATAGGTGTAATTTTAGAAAGTTAGGGACTAAATGTGAAAATTTGGGAAACCACAGGGACTATCCGAGCATTTTTATCTAATATATAAGTGAGTGATACGTAACATTCTTTGAAAACCCGTATATTACCAATGTTGAATATAAAGAAAAATATATATTATAAACTTTTAAATTAATTATTACACGTGTATTACAAACCCGTGTATTACGTGGGTTGACATTATTTGGAATAGTTAATTATTCAAAAAGGGTAAATTTCTTTAATTAATTATTAAAAAGTTAATTTTTTTAGTTGTGATATATGACGAACCAATTAAAGTGTATCACAATTAATAACACATTTCAATTAAATAATACATTCATTGCTCATTGTGATATATTGATAGGTTATTATTTTATTTATATAACAATATAATAATTAACTTTAATTAAAAATAATTATCTATACTATTATAAAAAGGAGAAGTGGTGTACACAAAAGTAATTTTACATGCGTACAAATATTACAACAATATGTACAAGAAAATAAAGCCTTTTTAGAGGGGTTGAAGTTGTATTTTCACCAAACTTTTAAGACACTAAAAGGATAATTTTGTCATTCTCACACGCTAAAAACCCTTCCCTGCCCTCAAGACCCTAATCGACAACCCCCTCTCCTTTAATTACCTACAACTCAATCGCTCAACTCTCTCCACCTTCCACTCATCGCCGTTGCTGAATATCTGCCTTTTCTTATCCTCTCTGCCAGGCGATTTAGGGTTTAGACACGCCACAAAATCAAAGAAGATTTAATCGGGAGAACCGAATCCACGACTGTAAATCGATGGCCACATGCACAACCTCCAAACGATGGCAGAAGACAGACCATCCCCATATCTCCGCTATCCTCCACGTAATTCATCAGTTCATGTGCTAATTTTGCAACCGTTTGTTGGTTTACAACTGAGGGTTTCTGATCTTTGTTGTTTGTAGAACATGGCTGATGCGTTTGAAGAGGAAAATGAGCAGATGGTTTCACTGAATTAGTACCTTGATGAAGTTGAAGATCAGGAACTTGTAAGTGTTTTTGATTTTGTGATTAATAATTAGTTTTGGTGTGTATGATGAAGTATTAGTATGATATTAAGTTACTGTTTGTACATACATCAAAATTTATGGAATTTTGTGAAAACCTAATTTTTAGGGCAAATTTATACAAAAAATTTTACAATTTTTTTATTGCATTTGCTTTTAATTACAGGTAAAAGGTTGATAAGCATAGCCTTTGCATAATTGTTGGAAATTAAATGTCAAGCACCAACTTTGTGATATTAGGTGTTCTAGGGTATGTTTGGTACTGAATGTTTTAGGAACTTTTTGGAACATGAATTTCTGTCTTTAAAAATATAAGCTTTTGTTGAAAGTAAGTTTTGTTTGGTTGACAAAGCTTTTGCTTTGATCTTGTAAGATGAAGCTCTGAAAAAACAAGTCACTCGGTATAGCGATAAAATCAAGGTTTTTTGTCCAAACGATTCCATTCTTTTACTATGTATAGTCTGATTACAAAACTTATATCATTTAAAAAGTAATGTACTGTTTGAATAAAACCTTTTTGGAGGTTGTATGTGTTAAAAATAACTCTTTGGGCAATTTTTGATTTAAATTGTTTGTCCTTTTAAATATTTCTTTTATATTCCATTTGACCCGTCAAAGATAAAAATAACCTGAATAGATCTATTTATAGGTAACTGGACCAAAATCCATCTTACGACCAAACAGGTTCGGGTCAAAACCGATAAATTATGTATGTGTTGGTTTGAAATTTGCATGTTTTCCCATGTGTTTATCATGTTTCCACTATTCTATTAATAATTACGACCTATTTTTAAATTTGATCCACATCATTCTTTTAATAAGTTACATTTCATATTGCAGGTTTATCTTGATCCCGAATACTTGTTGACCTATAAGCTGACAGCCAAGAGTGACGTTTATACCCTTGGAGTTGTACTTTTGGAAATTTTGACTGGTATGAAACCAATATCACATGGAAAAAATATCGTCCGCGAGGTACTATTCGTATATAATAAAGTTTTTTAATCGTATATAATAAAGTTTTATTAAAATTGCAGCTTTTTGAATTCTGTTGCATCCTTTTTTGTTAAATCCTTGCTTATTTATTTTTACATAGACCCTGTGATATGTTTTTTTCCTAATATATGGGCTTTTAAATTTTAGTTACTCTATAGGCCCTCATTTGCTGTAGGGCTTGTTTGTATGGACCTTTTGTTAATAATGGGCCTCTGCTCATTTCAGCCATTTTGGCTGATAATTAAGTTCATATAACAGAACAAAAAAAGCAAAAGGTTCAAGATGTGTGTATTTTTAAAAAGTTTAAGGACTTCAATAATAAAAAAAAGCATGCTTTGACTTGAAAGTCAAACAATTCAGTTTTTGTTTTTAAATCAATATAAACATGCTTATATACCAAGTTATGGCTGTTTGTGCTTCAGCTGGTGTGAAAAATAATTGAAAAATTACTCATTCTTTTGGTGTTTCTTGATCATTTAGTTGGTTTCATTTCTTACTTATCTAAAATTACTGTTATCATTGTATGTTTTTATAATTATATTCAAAAGATTATATATTAACTAAGCATAATACAAGGCTTAACATTTATGTAATAGGCTTTACTAGCAGCAAAGCTAAATAGTGGTGGCAAAACAACGATTCACGAACCAAAACTGATCCGCTTTAGAAACCGTTTTGAAACCAAACCAAACACGATAAAAACCGATTTCAAACCAAACAGATCTTTCCCCCTTATAAACCGGTTCCAAACCAAACCGGTTTGACCAAAAACCGTTGTTGACCACGTTTGACCAAAACCAAAACCGGTATTAAACCGGTTTGAGTATTGGGTTGAAAATAAACATCAAAATACACTTTCAAGATTTTTATATAAATAAGCCACTCTAAAATCTAAAGACCTATACTTGCTTGTACACTTCTATCAAAAAGCTACAGGTACATTTTTATAGTATTTTTTTCAAATTTCTAAACGGACGCAATGCTTGAAATTTTTTTTCTCTTTTTGTAGACATAGGCATTCAGACCACAGTTAGTTGTCATTGGTTGGTGAGACAAAGAAGCTTTGGCTGGTGGTGATGAAGTTGTTGTTGAGGTCAGTAAGTCGTATCATTTTCAACCATCATGTTAATTGAAATCTTTTAAAATACTCACTGGAGACTTCTTGTAAACTAATTCAGGTTGCTGCCAAACCAGATTGTGTTACCGTTGCACATGAATAGTTGGTTGGTTGTGCCATTTAAAAGGTATATATTTATATTCATCTTACAATGGACCTATTTGGACATCATTCATGAGTTAACACTTCAATGCTCCTCAACGACTAATTAACATGCAATTTTTCACTAAATGGAGTTAGTTTAATGGTAATGTGGTGTTCATGTCAGATTAAACACTAGAAATATCTTTTCTTCATCAGAAGCGTTGATAGCGTTTTAAAGGCTCTAATCAAGATCTGAGAGAGAGTGGATTACAACCGTAGGTAATAAATTTTTTGATTAAGTTTATAAAATGCTTTCATGAAATGCTTCGGTGCATTTGATTACCAATACCAGTACGAAATTAGTTTGGCTACTAGAAATCAACAAAACAGCACACCACACATCAGTTAAACAAAACACCCCTTTTATGCTCTAGCGTTTTAAAGGCTCTAACGAGTGAACTTGGTTACCAAGGCTCTATGCTCTAGCATGTATTTTATTCAGGTAGTTATTTATGAATAATATAAGTTGAAAAAATGATATGTTAGTCTAGATATTGCACGGTCTTTTATTATTTATTGAAAAAATTATATGTAAGTCTAAATTTGGGATAGTATTTATAACTGAAAATGAGTCGGGCCGACTTCTGTGATGCAGTTCTGTACATGAATCCCTGGGCTTGATGATTACCACACATCTCACACGGTTAGTCATTCTCACACAGTTAGTTATTTAAATGATTGTTAAGTTTACATGTTGGGTTCAATAGTATTAATACAACCCATTCTTTTGTTTCAAAATTAACATGTTTCTATATGAAATAATTTCCATTTATGGAATCTAATCATGTGCCATTTTGTAGGCAGCTTTGAAGAAAGTAGATTTAGGGGCAAAGATTATAACAATAGTAGAAACTAGCGACAAGTTAGGCGGTCAAATTTATTGGGTAACGGGTCAAGAGTGGTTCGGGTCAAAAAAAATATTTGCTTATGATCAAAACGGGCAGCTCTGGGTTACCTGTTCCCTTTGGTTAGTTAGTAGGGTATTGGTGAATATGTAATTCTGTGAGTTTGCTATGGTTCTCATCATATATAAAGAATCACTTTGGTTGAAGCAACCCTTGATGGGATATTCTTGATGGGAAGATCTTCTTCAAAACTCAATGTCAAACGTTAACATGTAAAGTATAGATTTTAGGGTCCAGTATTTTTTCAATTAAGTGTGAGTTCAATCAGTTCTGCAGACCAGCTAGAGTCTGATCGAGGGCCGATGGCAGTTGTTCACTTTATTCGACAATGGAAAGTTAAATGTTTACATGAATTGTTCAGTTCCAGTCAAATATATAGATGGCTCATATGTTGATTAACTTGATTTCTAGCTTATGAGGTTAAATCATTAATTCTGCTAAAGTTTGTGACTTATGTTAGTTTCCTATTATGGCAAAAGTCAAAGCTTTAGTCAACAGAACTATGTATAAATTCAACAAATAACATTAACTTAGCTTTTTTTAAAGATTATTTACTTAAACATATATTATTTAAGGTTGTTTAAACCCTGAACCCATGGAATATTTTGGGCTGTAGAATACTAAAGAGCCTTCATCTATAGTCAAATATAGGGATGAGCACGGTGCCAATTCGGTACCGAAAAACGGTGAAAAGTGGTACCGGTATTGGTACCGAATACACCGGTTCGGTACCGATACCGGTGTTTTAGCCGTAAGTACCGGTATCGAACAACGGAAAAAATGAAGGATGAATTGTTGGCAACCAATTTTTCTTATGTTTGTTTGGTGTTCTTGAAGATTAATGACGGAGTGGTGGTTGGCAATGACATGGTAGTGGTGATGTCTGTTCTCTCCACGTGGTGTCGACTCCGCTGCAACGCGCGGGTTTCCCACTAGTTCATAATTAAGTAGAAGACAAAGATTTTAATTAAAAATTAATTATCTATAATTAAGTAGAAGATAAAGATGGGAAAACCAAAAAATAGATAGCTCTAATGATAGACATATGTCCCTCATTGATTTATTTATTATAGTTTTTTACTAATATATAAGTGAATGATACGTAACATTCTTTGAAAACCCGTATATTACAAAGGTTGAATATCAAAAAAAGAAAAATATAAATTATAAACTTTTTTTAATTAATTATTACACGTGTATTATAAAACCCATGTATTACACGGGTTGACATTATTTGAAATCGTTAATTAGTTAATTATTAAAAAAGGTAAATTTCTTTAGTTAATTATTAAAAAGTTATTTTTTTAGTTGTAATATGTGACGAACCAATTGCACTATATTATAATTAATAACATTTTTCAATTAAATATATTCATTACTCATTGTGTTATATTGATACGGTAATATTTTATTTAGTAACGATATAATAATCAACTTTAATTAAAAAAAAATATACTTAATTAAGTAAAAGGTAAAGGCTTTAATTAAAAAGTAATTATCCATAATTAAATAGAAGATAGAAGCGAGAAAACAAATGATACCCGTCCCTATTGATTTATTTTAATATATAATATAGATAGATAAAGATATAGATATGAATTTTGAAAACCATAATTCTTTATCCTGTTTTTATTTTAAGCCAAATTTTATAAATTTCATTTTGACCTTTATGTATGTTTATACCAATTTTAAAGACTTTACTAACGGAAGAACAATAATATTCTAAGGAGGTAAGATCAAATAAAAAGTTAATTTTTCCTAAGTAGGATGAGAAGGAATCTTAACGATTCATTTTTCAAATCAATGGTTAAGATGAAGTGTAGGAGAAAGAATGAGTGCAAGGGTAACTTGGGAAAATTCTATTTATGGACTTTCTCTCTCCACATGCAAGGCACATGCATATTTCACCCTCATTTTTTAAAAATTCATAACTTTTTTATACGACATTATTTTTTCATAAAAATTTCACCGTAAAATAGAGCGTCTTTTATCTTTAATTTGACTACCATATTGCTATATAAAATATAAAGACTAAAAAAACCCACTTAAATGTGTTGTATTTCTATATTGTATAACATTTTTTTTGTGCTGAATTTTTGTACTACATTTTTGTGCTTGATTTTTTGTCTTAAATTTATTTCCTCAATTTTTTGTGCTGAATTTTTTGTACTACATTTTTTTGTTGAATTTTTTCGTGCTATATTTTTTTTGTACTAGATTTTTTTTGTGCTATATTTTTTTGTACTACATTTTTTGTGCTAGATTTTTTTGTACTAGTTTTTTTGTGCTATATTTTTTTGTACTAGATTTTTTTGTTGTATTTTTAAAAAAGAGTTAATTGTCATTTTAGTTCCTGAGGTTTGTCCAAATTTGCCATTTTATTACAAATAGTTTTTTTTTTCGCCTCTGGGTCCCTGACTTTTCCCTTTTGTTGCCATTTTGATCACATACCCTAACTCCATCCAAAAACCCCATTTTTAACCAGGGGTATTTTGGGGATTTTCATTTTAAATCTTTTCAATTACTAGATCCAATTCTAAAAAATCAAAAAACATTCTAAAAAATAAAAAAAATTCTAAAAACTCCAAAAATTCTAAAAAATCAAAAAAATTCTAAAAAATAAAAAAATCAGAAAAATAAAAAAAAATCTAAAAATAAAAAAATTCTAAAAAATAAAAAAAAAATTCTAAAAAATCCAAAAAATTCTAAAAAATCCAAAAAATTCTAAAAAATCAAAAAAATTCTGAAAAATAAAAAAATCATAAAAATAAAAAAAAATCTAAAAATAAAAAAATTCTAAAAAATCATAAAAATTCTAAAAAATCATAAAAATTCTAAAAAATCAAAAAATCCTAAAAAACCAAAACAATTCTAAAAAATAAAAAAAAAATTCAAAAAAACCATTAAAACTCTAAAAAATAAAAAAAAAATCTAAAAAATCAAAAAAATTCTAAAAAAAAAACCTGCAATGATTCTGCAACCGAAATTGTTTTTAACAAATTCTGCAACGATTTGTGCAACGTTTCGATTCAGCAGCGAGTTAATCGGTCCCGGATGGTTTTGTTTCGACGAACGGACTATTATACTGCAGTGAATAGCATAGACAAACCAAATACCAATCTGATCTGAATTTTAGTGCAAATCCAATTATGAATGTTGATGAACAGATTTTTTTCAACAAATATAACTGTTTCTCCGCTAATTAAAGTCTGCAATTGAATCAATGCTCGATTCTGCGGATAAAACTATCTGAGGATAAATTTCACTTTGTTTAAGCGTACGAACCAAATTACAGCAAATGAAGTAAAAACTAGCGGATGTCGTTATACAGATTTTTTTATTTTTATGATTTTTTTTTATTTATTTTTTATTTTTTTGATTTTTTTGGATTTTTTAGATTTTTTTAGATTTTTTATAATTTTTTGATTTTTTATAATTTTTTTGATTTTTAGAATTTTTTTATTATTATGAATTTTTTTATTTTTAATTTTTTTTTTGATTTTTTAGAATTTTTTTGATTTTTTTGATTTTTTAGAATTGGATCAAAATGGCAATTGAAAAGATTTAAAATGAAAATCCCCAAAATACCCTTGGTTAAAAATAGGGTTTTTGGATGGAGTTAGGGTATGTGATCAAAATGGCAACAAAAGGGAAAAGTCAGGAACTCAGAGACGAAAAAGAAACTATTTGAACTAAAATGGTAAATTTGGACAAACCTCAGGGACTTAAATGACAATTAACTCTTTAAAAAACAAAAAGGTGCCACATGTCATTTTCACTCATATTTATACGGACAAAATGCCCTTCATTCCTACTTATTAGGAGTGCCACATGTTATCATCATAATTCTTCTTAGGTTACTTAGGCAAAATCCACTTTTTAGTGGATACTTTCCCATATTCTAAGTACTGTATATAGTGGATATAATATACATATATCGGAATGATATCGTAACTTAACTTTTGTAAAGTGTGTCTTCAAATATTTAGTGTTTTTAACTGATAGATTCATCAGTAAGACCACTCATGTTATGGTAATAAACATATATAAAGATAGCTCTATGCTCTATGCTCTATGCGGCTAATTCAATTGTGCCAAAACATACATATTGACAAGATCGTACGAATGAAATTCCATATTATCCATCACGCATGTCACACTATGCACAAGTCCAAAATGATGAGTAGTATGTATGTACTAGGGATGCCAATTTCATATCTAATTGTTAAATCGTATCTCATATCCATTATGATCCTTATTGGATACCATGTTATCACTAACCATTCAGTCTGTAGGTTTTTTCTGTGTATCGCGGATACTTTTTTTACAAAATGGTTTAAATTTAAAGTTGGGATTCTCATCGCTTAGAATTTGATCTCAAACTCATCCAAAAAGATATATGAAATGCAAAATATTAAACACTCTAAAATTCTTAATAAAAAAAGTCAAGAATTTCAATTTATACTTGTACTTTACAATTTGGTACCTGCATTTCGTATTCATCTAAATTTAAACAACTTAACTTGCAAGAACATTCAATCAATGACATTCGGTGATTATTATCATACATTATTTGTTACAATATTTCTTATTTAAGTTTGTTAAAAATGTTCTTTTATATCATGGTAGACATCTTCTGTCATCACAGTTAGTGCTGTTAAAAAATTAAAAAATATAACGATTTTCCCTCACACCTTTTATAACTTATCACAAGAAATTGCAACAAGTCTAGTCACGTGCTTTTGAGGATACATTATCATTTATGTATGATTAATACTTTCTAGTCTTATAAAGTGGTTTGCATCTATTTTTGAAAAGTATTTACATGTCCAAAAGAATTTTAGTAAATAACATTTACTTTTCAACGTCTATATTATGATATTTAAAAAATGAATAAGAACTAAAAATCTTATACATTGAGGAAATTATGAATTCGAAGATTCAAATAATGATTATTTTTTATTATTAAACCTAGCCAATCTATTGGAGGTGCTAACTTTCTTCTTTAAACTTTTAAGAGTACGTCTATATAATAGTTTTACGATACAAGTGAGTATGAGATCTCTAACCCTAAACAAAATGTGAACGTTCGTCAATTTTGGAAAGTTAACCAAGTAAAGCAAACATAGCATATATGGTAGTGGTTGTAGTATACATATAGACTAATTCTTCCATTTTGACCAAAGATATGGATTAGAGTGGAGCCTTTTGGAATTTGGATACAAAGCCAATTGGTAAGAGGTCGTGGTTTGTTGAGGGAATATGATCAAATCAATAAATGGCATGGGGTGACAAGTAGTGGCGGACCCATAATTTTTTTCCACTGGGGTCCCATTTTCACTGTTTAGATTTTTTACAACTAAACGTTAGAATTTTCGGGTCAATTGTTGGCCGGGACGGGGCGATAAACATAATAAAATACAATATTAGATAAAACAATATGATCCTTACTCATTAGAAAACACACAGTAAACAAAAGATATCATTGAAATGAAAAAAAAACATCACAAATATTTTAAGTTGTTCCTACGAAAATCAATTGTCGACATTTTAGCAGCGACATGTCGCCCCTAATCTTTTAAGTTGTTACTCATTAGAAAACACACAATAAACAATTGTCTTCCCCAAAGGCAATAGTGACGAGGCATTAGGGTCGACATTTTAGCAGCGACATGTCGCCCCTAATACCTTTAGAGGCGATTTTCTGTATCAATAGGGGCGACAGGCGATTTTCTGTATCAATAGGGGCGACAATTTCTTGTAGCGACTACACGTAAGTAATTCGATTGTTACCTCACCAAAACGTTCACCAAACTCTTGTATTTGCATATTTCAATCACATTAATAAGGATTTAATAATATTGGCATGATGTTCCCAATAATGATAGCTATGATGGCAACAATTAATCCTCCTAGAATTATTCAAAAATGCCAAACCATGTAAAGTGGGTTGCTAAAAAAGAAACAAAACACGCTACAAAGAAGTGTCAAGCTTGAGACAGGAGAAGGGATTTACCACCACACCAAGTTTATTTTTAATGCTATGGGGTCCAACGAATTATTTTTATGGGGTCCATAAAAAAAATTAACATATCGGTTCTACTAATTTTTTAGAAAACATTGGGGTCCGGGAACACCGATCCATCGTATGTGAGTCCGCCCCTGGTGACAAGAAGCAACCTTAAATAAACAAGTTTTCAATAGGATCAACCGTATGTTAATTTTTCCGAGGTGTAAAGTAACCGAGTACAGTCTGAGGTTGTCTAAACTCAGTCTCAGCTCATTATGAACTCTATTTTTTTAATACTAGAGCTAGAGTTCGCTTCTTGAGTATCTCAGTCTCAGCTCATTACGACTCGTTTATTATTTATTAATTTTTATATACATTTGTGATTATTATTTTATATATATATATATATATGGGGCCGCTAGAATGAGAACCACCACGAGTTATGAGAACCGCGAGAACCGCGCCCCGCGGGTGGCCGTTGACCACAAAATTTTTTTTACGACTAGATGTGTATATTTTAACACCATACGTAAAGTTTGGGTTCAAACGGCGCGCCCGAGGGGGTAGTTTTTTACGCCCAAAGTTTGGGTTTTTTTTTTTTTTTAATTTTTCTTTTTTTTTTAACCAAACTTTGGGCGTAAAAAACTACCCCCTCGGGCGCGCCGTTTGAACCCAAACTTTACGTATGGTGTTAAAATATACACATCTAGTCGTAAAAAAAAATTCGTGGTCAACGGCCACCCGCGGGGCGCGGTTCTCGCGGTTCTCATAACTCGTGGTGGTTCTCATTCTAGCGGCTCCCTATATATATATATATATATATATATATATATATATATATATATATATAGATGATAATTTAATAACATTTATATGAAAAATAGATTCATTTAGTAAGCTAGAGCTCAGGCTTGCTTAATTTAACAAGCTTATTTTTAGGTCAAGTTCGTATAGCTTGGCTCCCTGAGGGCTTTTCGTGAGGTGATCTTGAGTAGTTCATATGCGATTTGGCTTGTTTACATCTCTATATAAAATTTTAAAAGGATACTGATAATTCGAAAATGATTATAATGGTTAAGTTACAATAATTTAAAGTTAATAGATATTGCCAATACGACTAACAATATGCACCGACGGAGCATCTTGTGGCAGGGGTGCCCCGAACCCTTCCGATTTTTTGTTGGTAGTGTTATTTGTACCGAAAATTTTCGATATTTTAGTGTAAAATATTAAATTTTAAGAGTCCGGCCCCCACTCATTGGATTTTAAGAGTCCGGTCACCGCTAGTTTTTCGTTCAAGCTCCTGACTATATCCTACAACACGATGAACATTGGAATCCTCACAATAAAACATAAAATAGATTACTAGGTACAAAGCTAAAACAATGTATCGTAAGGACTTTGTAGATCATTAAACGGATTTTAAATCGTTGTAGCTCATTTATTTGCTACAAGAAAGAATGTAAACAATGATAAATCTATACAAATTCAATATGCGGTAATAGTGGTTTTCACCTATTGGGTGAAATAAGCGGTGGTAGCCATCTATTGGCTTACATGGGCGGCAAAGAGAATAATGCCAGGCAGCTGCCTAGCACTCTTCTATTGGCCAACAAATTTACGATTTTATCCCGCTTTAAATTTACGATTTTGCTATAAGTTCAAAATTATGATTTTACCCCCCATTTAAAAATAAATTTACGCTTTTACTCCCAGCTAAAAATTTCAATTTTGCCATCGGTTCAAATTTACCATTTTGCCCTGTTTAAATTTACAGTTTTGCCATTAGTTTTTTCCCTTAAAATTACCATTTTGCCATCAGTTCAAAATTGTGTTTTTACCCCCACTTAAAAATAAATTAACGATTTTGCTCCCAGCTAAAAATTCCAATTTTGCCATCGGTTCAAATTTACGATTTTGCCCCGTTTAAATTTACAGTTTTGCCATTAGGTTTTTTTTTTCCTCACAATCACGTTACGATTTTGCGCTCAACTTAAATTTACATTTTCTCCATCGTTTTTGTTTGTTTTTCTAGTTAAATTACAATTTTGCCCCCAGTGAAAAGTACAGTCATGCCAGCAGCTGCCTGCCACTCCCTCATTGGTCCATTTAATTTACGATTTTGTAACACCCTTGTTATTATTTTACGGTTTTCGTATAGTTTAAGACCATAATCCTGTAATTACAGTTACAATTACTATGAAAAATACGGGTTATTAAAAACTTTTACAATTTAAAGTAATACAACATAAAGTGATTTAGCTCATCATTTAAGAATAACGACGAAACAACTTGCGGAAGCTTCATTTTCGTGTGTTCGGTCCTTTGTCATCGCTTGATCTTCATCCGGGTACTCCAGATATCCACCTATGATCAAAACCAACATAGAAGTTAGTTTTGATAACTTAAATATAAGTTTAAATAAGTTCTACGCATCAAACTATCAATCAAAATGCTTTTTCTGACTTTTATGTCTCCCGCGTGTCGCGAGAGACTCAACACAACATGTCGCGTGTCGCGACCCAGACAACGTTACCCGTCGCGAGCCGCGGGGGAAACCATTTTTCAGCAGGTCCGTATCTGGACCTGCATTTTCTGCCCAGCTCTAGTTTTATCCAAAGTGCAAACTTCAATTTGCCATAACTTTTTATCTACTTAACCGATTTACGCGATTCTTTTTCTTACGCGTTCGAAATTTAATTCTCCATCTTATGGAGTTAAAACCTGATACTAAACTACTTCAAAAATTCAGATTTCAAGCTCATGGCTTGAAATTCCTTTTTAACACTTTTGACCAAAAATATCGCTTTTAACAATAATTCTAAATATGCGTACCTGGCTTGAGTCATAGGATTGATCCGTTTAAATATCTTTCACTATTAATTTCTAATTAATACCAACGCGAATCGTATGATATTTTATGTAATCACAAAACTCAACAAACGATCATCAATTAATATTGTCAAATGATCTTGCCAATGTCATTTGACCCGTTTAGTCCGAACGACCATTTTTCATTATGAGATGATATCTAGTTACCATCTCGCCCTTTTACCCATTCCGGTTTACACCATAACGTAATGTTTCAAAATTTCTTATTAGTCACATAACTAATTTACCAATTTACCCTTTTTTGCCATTGTTTATGATTTCTCACCATTGCACTTGTTCCGACTCATATTATTTGAGTCGGAACATTGTAATTCTATTACTAACTTTTCCTTATTCATTTTCAATACACACAACTGATGTATACTAAAAAAAGGGTGTAAGCTTTTACTTACCTTGCATCCATGCTACGATTTTCTTTCCATATTCGCTCCGTTTGACCCGCTTCATCCACAAGCTTCCACCTAGCTTGTTAAGCACCAAACTATTATCCAATGTTCACAAGGTGGTTAGATTAACCATAATTTAATATGATCTTCCACCTTACAAATTTCTATGCATTCATCCGAACACTTAATATAATCACGTTTTACACACAACCAAGTAGACCGCGATTTCATTTAGGCATTTCATATCACTGAAAATGAGCTGTTTTTAGTGACTTGTTTAACATGTTTACAAGTCTTCAAAAATTATGATTTTTTTATGTGGCGTACCTCTCGGAGGGTTAGGCCTTGTGTTAAAATTTAAAGATCTAACTCTTTACCAAAAATTCGTAAAAATTCATTTACTAAGCTGCAATTAGATTCGTCACTTCTGACTGCAGCTTACGGAAAAATTCATTTAAAATTCCTCGTTTATCCGATTGACGAAATTCCAATTGGGGATTCTTTTAATCACTTAAAACTATCTACAGTAAAAATTTTAGATCATAACTAAATTCCTAATTTGAGTTCTGACATTCGTAATGGGCTACAAATTCTGCCAGAAAACGCAGCTTGAACCTTCGATACGGAAAAATTCATAAAACGCTCAATTTTCGTCAAACAAATGTGATTCCAGTGGGGTTTTAAAGATATTTCCTGGAATTACATTTTAGACTCAAGAAATACATGTTTTTGTCAAGTTTTGTCCACGTTACAGCCAATACAAGTCGGCTGTAAATTCTGACCAGAAGCTGTTTGAATTCAGCTTTCAATTTTATGACATTATAACTATCTTTAGCAAATCAGAACCCTAAAATCATCACATGCACGAACTTAGCATCAACAATCTGAATTTACTTCATGGTGATCATGAATTCACAAGAATTAGACCTAATTTCATCATATACTTGTCTAGGGTTTGTTCCTAGACACTATATTGTTCCTATATCATATACATAACAAACATGCATCAACAATTTCTGAATTCTCTAAGTTAATCAGAATTTCAAGTAATGATTTTCTATCAAATTTCACATACCTTATGATCTCCTTGCAATTGGGATCACCAATCTAAGCTCAGATTTCGTTTTGGGATGGATTTGAGCCTTCAATTTGTGAATTTTTTGCAAGTTAGGGTTTGTGGGAGAAACCTGGTCGCTCCCCTGCGTTTTGTACGAACCATTGTTTGGTGTATTTTTGATATTAATATGTCAAGTTTCACACTTGACAACTTTAGTCCCTCCAATTTCGTTTTTATTTTATTTTAAGTGTTTAACCCACTCATAAGTCACTATCTAACTAGGTTAGAATTATTCCTAGTTAGTTTATTTTGCTTATTTACCGACATCATATTAGTAATAAAAGAATTTATATTTTCGGGGTGTTACATCACAATTTATCACCTAAATTCATATTACTTAACTAGGTTAATTATTCCTAGCCAACTTAGTAGGTTCGGGAAGTTAAAAACCCATTTTTTGTAGGTTCGGGAAGTTAAAAACCCGTTTTTTTTTAAGTCCCGTTAACTCGGGCTCCTTATGAACTTTTGTCTTCTCAAGTCGTTTGCTCTCTTTTTATTTATTATTAGGCTTATTTATTTGAATCCTAATAATTTCAGGGTTAATCTTTTCTACTAACGGTATTCTACCCGCTCTTTAGTATTAACGGGGTTTAATTACCAAACCCGTTTTCGGGGTGTTACAAGTCTACCCCCCTTAAAGAGGTTTCGTCCCCGAAACCTTATTTACGTATTTCTTTTAATTTAGACTAAACGAACTTAGTTTCGTTTTCAAGATATTCATTCGTTCCTTTCGATCTAACGTTTTAATTTATATTGACGCGTACGTCTTTCATGTGTAAGGCCTCGCGGGCCGTTATTTTTTAGCTTATATCCTTTATCTTTATCGACCGATTTGTCACTTGACCACTCATTCGCGTTAGTCTTGTTAACATGTTTTATCCCGCGTTTGTCTTATATTAACAAGCGCTTGGTATTTGTCATGACACTATCTTGACTTCGAATAGTTTTATCGACTAGACTAATTAGTCGCCGTCACTTAATATCTCGTCACCCGGGTATACTATTTTGCCATCTCTGGCCTCATGTGTGTTTAAGATTTTCTAATTCACCTCATACCACTTATGTTTTGTTAAAACGTTGCTTTTGACTAAAACTAAATTTTTAGTTTACGTTTCCTCTTTGTCTTACGTCTTCCCTCATTTCTAGGAATGTTACTTCCGATGATCTATTCCTTTTTCGCTGTCATTTCGATAATGACTTCGCCCTTTTTGTGACGTAACACAATTTAAAAAAAATTGTGGATTCTTTTGTCAATTTATCCGTTTAAATGTTTAGTGAAATTCTTCACTTTCGTTAACCAGACTCCTCGTGATCTCTTTGCTTTAACCCGTTCGATTAACTTAGCGAAACCCTTCGCTTTTATACTAACGCTACTTTTCGTTATTATTTTACGCGAGAAGTTGCAACCGTTTTCCTCGCTTTAATATTTTGACCCGTAGGTTCCTTCGCATAGCCTCGCAGGCTTTTTCCTTAGATTTCCACCCTCTAAGGTAAAACCCCATCAATTCGTTTCTTTCTATTCGTGATCTGAGGGTCTTTTGGTTCCGTAGACTTAACATTAATTATAATCCCGTAGGTTATGATGATCTCGTAGATCATCTTTTATTCGAATCCTTATTCAATTGGGTATATATATATATATAGGGGGAGGTTCATTTAAGAAGAAAAATTAATTGAGAATAAAAAGAACAAAGGGTAAAATTGTAAAACATTAAATACTTTTTTCCATCTTATTTATTATTATCTTTGACTAATTAATTAGTCATAAAACTATCATCCTCCACAATAAAATTTTTTGCCTACACACATCAAAATTTATCCTACACATTTCGAAATTTATCCTACACATATTGAAATGTATCCTACACATATCGAAATTTATTATACACAACTCGTAATTTATCCTACACATCTCATAACTTATCCTACATTCTAAATTATTATTTTTTTAAATATAATTTTTTTGAAAATATGTTACAAATTTAAAGTAGTTAATTAAAGAGGTAGACTACTAATTAATGATCTATTTAATTTTACCAATATACCCTTACAATAATATTAAATACAAATATTAAATGAACCAAAATAAAGCATTCTTATTGGTTAAAAATTCTTCTTTCCTCTTCTTACAAAAAGTTTCTTCTCATTTGAACTCTCCACTATATATATATATATATATATATATATATATATGGCGTCAAGGCACCCCTTTTTATGTTTAGAATTATTCAATTTTGCTTTTTGTATTTCTTTTGACCTTGACCGTAGTCTAAGGCTACATTTGTTTTCTTTCGAATTATCTTTCCGACTTTATGACTTTTAACGTCATTTACACGTCGGTTTGTCCTACACTTACCATTACCCGGTTCTTACCTATGCTTCTTTACGACCCGTTACCCGGGTTCTTTATTATTTCGCGCTTCCATTATTTGGTTTGCGCTTACTTGCACTATCAAGCTTTTATACTTTATTTATCTCGTTTGACTTATTCGTGTGAGATTTCCTTACTCATGAACGTCAAACTTCGTTCTTTATTCGACCCGTTCAACTTTAAAATAGTTGAACGTAGTTATCAAAATTTCTGTTTGCAAATTCTCATCGTCTTTTAGTCATGACTCTTAATCCGAGTCATTTGGCTTTCTATTTCGCGTACCCGTCTCTTGGTTTACGCATACTTTCAAAATCCTACCCATCTATCGGGTATCTCTACCGAAGTTATCATCAAGTAACCATTCTTATATGGTTTTAGACATCATCTTAATTTATTTGATCGTCTTAGGGAAATCCATTGCTTTTATTTAGTCAAGTCTTTTATTCTTTTATTCTACCCCTTTGACTTGTCTGTGTAAATTTCATCACTTATGACAGTCAAACTTTATCTTTATGCCTTAGCATTCTCATTAGTTGGTTTGTGTTTTCATTTACTTTAATCTTTGTCCCTTCTCTTGGGCTCGTTATTCTAACGTAATACGCTCCCTGTCATCCGACTTGCGTTTACGTTTACTATCAAACATCTTACTTGTTTGACTCATTTGGGTACCATTTAAGTTAATCCCATTCACCCCGTCCTTACTACATCGGACGTAAATGTGTCTGCTACAAGAAGTTCATGGTATCATATGCCACTACTTACTTGGCCAGAGTAAGTGATCAACACATGATACACATGACCTTTTTGTAGTTTTCACATCACACCCCATGAAAGTAACGCCCCTATTTTTTCCATATCTCTGATTTCATTTTAGTAAAACTTTATTTAATTGCAAAACAACAATCATTAGTTTTACTAGTTTTACCTTTGTACATATAAAATGTTTTTTTTTATTGAACTATTATATAATCACATTCGTTAATGTGATCGCTACTTTTCTCAATAACATTATATTGAGAGTTTTCCACTTGGATAATTACCCCCCGTCCAAGTTTCCATATGAACTAATCATGTTATTTCTTTGTTATTCATCATCGTGAATAACACATGTTTCTATTAAACTTCTCTTGGAAACATCATTCTGAATAGATATCCTATTCAGGTTTTATTAGATATATGCAACCGTCTTTCCCTACGTGTTTGTTGCATATTACTACTTATACGATTAAATTTAAAAACGTGCACCTGGTAATGCTTGCCCTTACGGGCTTCTCTTGCCGTTATCTTTGTTCGCGATCGTCACGCGATTTAGGTCCTTGATGAATATGCTCTGCTTGTCATACCTCGGACCGTTCCTCCGTCATATCCGCAATTCATTCAACTCTCGTCACCTTCAGATGCGAGTGTCCTTCAATTAAAACATTCACAAAAGTTAGTCATGTCAACATCAATAATTGCCCGTATGATAATACGAGGCTTTCTGGTATACATGTCAATGCACGTAATTTCGTTAACTATATCGATTCTTGATCGATTTAATTGAGGTAACGCGTAATATACGATAACCCTTTGTCTTGTTCACAACACTTTAATCATACTAAACCATTAACATACTTGTACTTACTGGATTTGCGATCAAGCCTCGAACCGAACACACTTACTCTTTTAACCTTGAGCTCTGATTACCAACTTGTAACACCCTTGTTATTATTTTACGGTTTTCGTATAGTTTAAGACCATAATCCTGTAATTACGGTTACAATTACTATGAAAAATACGGGTTATTAAAAACTTTTACAATTTAAAGTAATACAACATAAAGTGATTTAGCTCATCATTTAAGAATAACGACGAAACAACTTGCGGAAGCTTCATTTTCGTGTGTTCGGTCCTTTGTCATCGCTTGATCTTCATCCGGGAACTCCAGATATCCACCTATGATCAAAACCACCATAGAAGTTAGTTTTGATAACTTAAATATAAGTTTAAATAAGTTCTACGCATCAAACTATCAATCAAAATACTTTTTCTGACTTTTATGTCTCCCGCATGTCGCGAGAGACTCAACACAACATGTCGCGTGTCGCGACCCAGACAACGTTACCCGTCGCGAGCCGCGGGGGAAACCATTTTTCAGCAGGTCCGTATCTGGACCTGCATTTTCTGCCCAGCTCTAGTTTTATCCAAAGTGCAAACTTCAATTTGCCATAACTTTTTATCTACTTAACCGATTTACGCGATTCTTTTTCTTACGCGTTCGAAATTTAATTCTCCATCTTATGGAGTTAAAACCTGATACTAAACTACTTCAAAAATTCAGATTTCAAGCTCATGGCTTGAAATTCCTTTTTAACACTTTGGACCAAAAATATCGCTTTTAACAATAATTCTAAATATGCGTACCTGGCTTGAGTCATAGGATTGATCCGTTTAAATATCTTTCACTATTAATTTCAAATTAATACCAACGCGAACCGTATGATATTTTATGTAATCACAAAACTCAACAAGCGATCATCAATTAATATTGTCAAATGATCTTGCCAATGTCATTTGACCCGTTTAGTCCGAACGACCATTTTTCATTATGAGATGATATCTAGTTACCATCTCGCCCTTTTACCCATTCCGGTTTACACCATAACGTAATGTTTCAAAATTTCTTTTTAGTCACATAACTAATTTACCAATTTACTGTCACACCCCAAATTTCCACGTGTTACCGGTGGGCCCAGTAGGGGAGTATCGTGACGTGGTTGGCAACATCATAGTCAAACAACACAATATATAAATGCACAGCGGAAGCAAAAGATAATTATTACAATCCGAAATAGTGTAACATCAAAGTATTACAACGGAAGTAAGGATCCACAGGCGGATCTTAAAACAACAAAAGAAATTATCAGACTAATGGCTTATGTGGAGGAGTTGCAAATTCCTCATCTAACAAGTCCTGAGCAGCTTCCAGCCTATTATGTACTTGTACCTGTCACTTAGACTTTGGAAAATACGTCAGTTTTCACTGGTAAATACACTCAACTGACTCATTTGAAAAGGGTTTAAGAAAATTGGTTTAGGTGCACAAGGCACGAAAATATATTGACACTTTGATTAAAATGCTCAAGTCAATATAAATCTTTTATACTTGAGACAAACTATATCTCATGTTATCAGTTTTACATAACTTGCTCTACATACGGGGCCCGGTTCTATGCCGGTTCAAGATTAACCGACACACCACTATTCCCCTATTGGGAATCCCTTATTGGGTATAATTAATTAATTAGCATGTAGCATCTGTCAGGTGTATGCCTACACCCCGTGCTTAAGTCGTGGCCATTGCAATTTAATGAGTCAAGGATATCCAGGACACGGTCGCATTAATCCCCAATGTTTCAGTCAAGCAATACGAATTAAAAACAGGTTATTTGGATTTCCCGACTCATTGGTCTTCGAATCCCATACCTGACCATGCGGTATTTATATTACCGTATCCCAAGCCCATAATAGGGAAAATAAGTTAAGAGTATTTACCTGAGCTAGCTCCTGTCTTAAATAGCAAGAATTTTAATAACTCAGCCGTATTCACTTAAGTAAGCGTAGGTACAATTTACCGGAAGGCTCTAGTCTGGAAATGATGGTGTAAATAACCAATTAGAATACTAACGTGTCTTTAATTAAGCCTAAGCTTAGACCGATTAGTCTTAAGGAAATATACGGTTCAAACACATGATTAAGCGAAGACCGGAATAGAATGTGTTTTAGACCCGACAAGTTCAGAGACTTGTATAATATGGGTATTTTATACACATTCTGGATTTTGAGATAATAACGATAAGGTTTGGCCCGTTTCGGCTAATTTATGTAAACTAGTTACATAACCCGAACCGAACGCGTATGAAGCGTAACGGGTAACCATAAGAGTCCTAAACAGGTTTCCTAAGTTAACATGCCTTAAATATGTTGTGATATCAGTGGGATACCTTCCGTTATGCCCAAAACGAGTTTAATCTCATATTAAGCCCCTTAGGGGTATTTTGGTCATTTTAAAGATTATAAAAGGGATCAATTAAGCTTCTGTGATCCGGGTCTGAATAAATCAGTAAAATAACTTATTTTAACAGGTTAAAACATTTGGTTATAAGTCTTATATGCCAAAATAGTTTTAAACCCTAACTATGCGTTTAATACGCGTATAATGTCGTTTTAAGCGATTTACGGGTTAATATAGGATTCTAAGTTTTCTGATCAGTTCAACAGGTTCAAAATACTCCATTTATTATTTGAAATCAGTAGCAATTGGATTGGTATCAAAAGGATTTGTAAAACTCATTTTATGGCCGAAAAGGGTATATTCGGTATTAACCGAATTAAGGCACTAATCCTAGCTTATGATCAGTTTAAAAATAATTAAAAATCTTCAAAAAAAACTCAAAATATTATATTACATCGGTGGGTAAAAGGTTTGGTGTCAAAAATTGGGTTTAGATAGGTTTTATGCTAATGACGCCGTTTAATTATTAATAACCGTTATAATTACGTCATTAAGCATAACTCCTAATCTAGACTTCCGATTGACGTGAAATTTTGTAGACATGTTCAATAATCAGTAACTAAGATTATTGTACTTTCATATTTCTAAAAATCTCGTTTTATGGCTATAAGGGTATTATGGTCATTATTTAGGCAATTAACGGAACCGTCGGACAATCGAGGTTTCAAGTGATATAAACGCAGAGGGTTATACCAACATGTGACTAGGTCCTAATGGAACTTTAAGGCATGTCTAAACCTATCAAAACCGGGTCAAAACTGAGGTCAAAGCAAAAGTCAAACTTTTGCGTCTTTCGGTTCCGAATCGGTTCAAAACAGAAAGTTGTCGAATCAAACAAGCGTAGACAAGTTTTTATACTTATTTTCAGGTTATATGAATGTTAAAACAGATTACACGCCCTCTGTAACGCTAATTACATGTTTAATGGTTATGTTGACTTTTTCGGAAGAAGTTTGACTCGACAAAAGACATGGTTAGATCGGGAATCAAAGGGTGCCCTTTTAAGGGTTAATTGTCCACAATATTACCAACTTGTAACAACTTTCGTTTCGACAAAACTCTGGACCGTTTATGATTTATCGTCAAGTCAAACCGTAGTTACGACGGTTTAATTTCTAGGCTATAAACTAACCAAGACTTAATTTAAAAGGGTTTAGCATACTTACTCGTGTCTAAGGATGATTAGGAAGGTCTTGGGATCGGCTGTTATGCACCAGAAATGATCAGGAAGTGAAGTGTGGTTGCATGTTGCAACTTTGTGACTTATATATGAACTTTGATCTTACTAGATTGATGCCAAATGGGTCTACAAGTGATCAAGGATCAATACATGTGTCCCCTATAGACTAAATACCAGTATAGGAAGCCCATTGTATTGCCAAAGGTCGATCTAAGTCGGTTAAGGGACTGAAACAGGCACCTGTCAACGTTTTCTGGTTCTGGCAGTCTCACGCGGGCCGCCTCACATTTTGTTAAATCTCACGCGGGCCGCCTGAGCCTTATGTTCAGGTTTCCCATTTTTCTTTAATTGCATTTTGGCCCTTGGTCCCCCGAAAAGTCGTTTTCGAGTTGTTTCTTGCATTAAGAGGCTTTATATTTGACATATGGGGGCTTTAATACTTATACCCACTTTGTCAAGTCCTCGGGTAACTTTGTGATCACCCGAAAAGCCCTAAATTTCAATGTTGACGATTCTAACCCTCACACACGAATTTTATCATAACTTTCTCATACGGTAACGAAACTTGGTGAAATTTTTATGGTGCATTCTAGTGAGCATAATTAATCGTTACAAGGCTTCGGGTTTGCTATAAGGTCACTCAGAGGTATATCTTTAACATGTTGACACATTTAACCCCTGTAGTTTGTAATCTCTCACTTTCTTTCACAATTCGCTTCGTATGATCCATGATCCATTCGTTTAATGTTATAAACATCATGTAGGGTTATTGTAAAGTATATTTATTCGTTGTTGACACTTTGAACCCTTATATTTACACAGTTTCATTGTTTGTCAACTTTAGTCCTTCAAGAACATTCTTTCACACGTTCAAAGGTTATGACACGTGTCAAGACATTATAGGACGTAAATTTTCGGGGTGTTACATCCTCACCCCCTTAAAAGAAATCTCGACCTCGAGATTTGTTAAAATAGATAAGGGTACTTTTCTTTCATCGTGGACTCAACCTCCCACGTATACTCGGGACCTCTACGGGCATCCCATTTGAACTTTACAAATGGGTACTTGCTTCCTTCGAAGCTTCGTAACCTGTCGATCCTCAATCGATATAGGATGTTTATCACCTCGTAAATCCGCATACCAATTTATGAGAGTGCTCCTTGACTTATTGGCGGAACACCTCCTTCAGTCACTAGTGTGCAATGTATTTCGAGCTCCGCCAAACCACTTAAATAGGTTTTAGCTTACAAGCTACTTGATCTTGATACATTCAATTTCCTTCGAATGATTTCCATATATTCAGAGCTTAACTAGCCTGATAATTTCACAAATTTGGTACACCCTTCCTGGGTGATATCTTTTGTTAAACCATATTCCTTAACAAGAACTTAGGAAGTTTGCTATTTTCATAACTCCTCGATTTCTTGCCGTATACTGGCAACCTACAATCGATTATGGATTTGTATAATCTTATTTGTTGTTCCCCAGGCAACTTTCAGATCTTGATAATTGGACTTACCAATCCTTTATCTAACACTAGACATTTAACATTCCATCTATACAAGGTCTCCAAAGGAGTAGCCTTAATACTTACATATCCATTATTATAGAAAAGCTTTATTTTTAAGGTGAGATGGTTATTCCAACCACTGCTTAGCTAATGTTTAGGGAATAGCTAATCCTTGCCGTTAGTCGAACAGATCGACGATCCTGTGCAGTTGATGGCAAATTCTTAATTGTTACCTAATTAGGGTGACGGTGATAATGCATAAGCAAAATGAACCGTCTTTCATACTTAACTATACCGGATTCCCAGGATATTGAGTTGGGCTATATGAACCCTCTATTTTAAACTTAGTTAATCAGGGTTTCGATTCTTCCAATGATGGTACTAGCCGTCTTGGAGATTTCATAATAACACAACCTTAAACGGAATTTAAACCTTAACTCTACCTGCCTCTCAGGAGGTAAACAGGGTAGTTCTTATAACGAAAATAATCATGACACCTAGAGATGTCATAGTTATCCGGGTTCTCAGGCTTTGGTTCACCTATCGATGTCGGTGTCAGATAAATGACACCTTCACCTTACAAATGTAAGGGTGCCCTAAGCAGAGATACTTATAGGGACATTTTATATTGGATATCTTCTTTGAATACTACTAGTCGACTTTAGTACGATATGACCACTGGGATGTCTCAGGGGTTCCATGCATTAAACCTCCATACTGATCAGGCATGGAAGCAATCTATGGGACACACTAAGATACGCCAATCCTCATATGGCACTTTTATCAAACATAGTTTGGCATTCGCAGGCGATAGCAAACAATGAGAAAATAAAATAAAATAATAATATATATTGTCGTACTCTTTTTGGGGAAGAGTACTCCAGATTCTTATGAAAGGATTATCTTCGAGGATGGGAGAGATGGTCATTAAGGATTCCATTGGTAAGTTATACCTTACATTTAATATTTGGAGTTCTTATGAATGAAAATCAAGAGTTTGCTAAGCTTATGGTTTGCTAAAGGTTTATTATCCCTTGCATTAATATAAAATACTTAGCAGACACTATCAATGCTAAATGGTAAGGGACGTACCTAATGCTATTATCGATGTGCAATGTCTCTGGCATTCAACTGGTAGTCCAGGCGTTTCCTTTCTTATTCTTCCCAGACTTAGCTGCTCCTCTCTTGGCAGCCTTAGGGCAATTAGTACTGATATGCCCCTTTTCGCCACAGCTGAAACAGTTTGCATCTTTTATGTCCCTACATTCATGGGACTGGTGGCCAGCTCTTTTACAGATGCCACATTGCTTTATCTTTTGGTTTAATCGACACTGTCCCCAATGTCTTCTTTTGCAGGTTTTGCATGTAGGCTTTTTGTTGGAATCCTGATGGTTATTGTTGAACTCGGATTTGCTCTTCTTAGGATTCTGAGAGTTATCCTCCTCCCTTTGTCTTTTCTCATTAGTTTCATTCTTGATCGACTTTTGTCTCACTATATCTAGAGTGAGAGACAAGGATAGATCTACAGCTGATCTGTAGTTGATTGGCCTTGAAGCCTTAACATTCCCTTTTATTTCTGGTGCCAAACCACCGATGAAACGCGCAATGCGTTTTGGTTCCGGGGTAATTAAATAGGGTACCAGTCTAGATAGGGAGTTGAAGTCGGTAACATATTTCTGACAATTTAGGTTTTTCATTGTGAGAGTCAGAAAATCTGTCTCCACCTTTTCCACTTCGTGTTGTGGACAGTAGTTCTCTTTGATAAGGTCCACAAACTTGGACCATCCCATATGGTATAGGGGAATTTTCCCCGTGGACTGCATCATGGCCCTCCACCATACAAGAGCCTCTCCCTTGAAAGATTGTGAAACAAATTTTACTACGTCCTTATCAGCACAATCACTGATGTCCACTACCGTTTCCATTTCCTCAAGCCATTCCATAGCATCAATTGCTCCTTTTTCGCCATTGAAATCTCTGGGTTTGCATGAGACGAAATATTTGTAGGTGCACCCGCCTTCAGTTGAACGGGGCTTATCATAGAGTACTAACTCCTGAGGTTCGCTCTTTTCATCTGAAGAGTGAACGGAGCTCTCCTTACGAGCTGATGTATGTGTTTCCGTATGGACCTTTGAGTGAGTGACACTCGGTTCCTTTTTATTCTCAAGGATCTTATCCACAACTTCACTAATTGCTGCGCTAATCAAGGCCTGAAGAGTAGTGCCACTAACATTTATATTTATATTTGCATCCTTGTTTTTAGCCGCAGTACTGTTGTGTGCTTCGTCGGAAACCTCCATTCTGGAGCTTTGGTACTAAGCACCAAAAATAACATATGCTTAGATACAAACTAGTATGGAATCATCGTACTGGATGATTTATAAACCATGGTATTATTAAATCATAATGGCTGTTAGGTTTATAACTCCCTTATAGTTTGCTACTAGAAAGTATGACAATTATATTTAGCCTATGTCAAAAGGACCATCAATTGTTTTTAAGGTTTGGACCAAGTCCATTACCTTTTGACAGGGAATTTCAATGTCACAATTGTCTTTGTCACAACGACAATCTTTAGATATTTGGAAGGCTTGTCACGAAGAACATTAATAATCATAGGCACGAAGGCCTTGTCACAAAGGACTTATAAGAATATAGCACTTAAGGCATTAATATATAAGCCGCAATTTTTATCGGATTAGAGATCTTAAGGTTCGAACATAGTTCTTCACCTTTGCATAGAGAGTCAAAGACTACAGCCGTCATTTCTTTGGAAGGTAATTTATTTTGCCACAAAGGCTACTCAATGGACATAATTCTGATTAACCGGATAATGGTGAGCTTCAGAGGAGTCAGCCGTGGTGAAGCTTTGAAGGCTACTAATCCAAGTAGTAATAATTTGCTTAATTATAGGGAATCGTCGAATTTTGATGATTAATTAGCCATGGTGTAGCTCAACCATATAGACCAATAGATAGTATTAAATTTATTTGATTATGCTTGGCCTAGGTTTTTAGATAAACCATCTTTGGCGTTTAAGCGGAATATAATCCTTCATTTTTATTAAACAGTGGACATAAGTCACGACTG
This sequence comes from Helianthus tuberosus, assembly GCA_030545235.1. Classification (NCBI taxonomy): domain Eukaryota; kingdom Viridiplantae; phylum Streptophyta; class Magnoliopsida; order Asterales; family Asteraceae; genus Helianthus; species Helianthus tuberosus. The sequence continues at coordinate 157,802,954 of CM060360.1, forward strand.
CCAATGTCATACTGACATCTTTTATATATAGCACAAGGGCTTGTTCCAAAGAACTTATGATGGCCCAGAGGCCTTGTCACTAGGGAAATTTTAAAACATAATCGATGATTCCTTTGGGTCGGAAAATTTCATAGTTAATTGTCTTGACAAGAAGTTATGAAATAAAACTATCTTTTTCATGTATTCATCTTTACTCGTATATATACATCCCAATTGGATGTTTTGATGCGTACATTATTTTCGACGTTTACCAGCCAATATTCCTATTGATCATTTACACTAAATAAAGGATTTGGAAAAATTCCTAATATAAGGATGACAAGTGTGATTTTTATCGCATCACGGTTGTCGGGAGTGTTAACACATTTTCAGATGTTAACAAGGATCTGAATCTCTTTTTAAACAGGTTTTACCATCTTAGCTAGGTCTTCAATGACATTCAAGCTAGGTCAAACCTTTTAAGATTCTCTTTTAATATCTATATTGGCAGGAAAGGAATGATATTTATTTTATTCAGGATTTTTATCATGAATCCTAATTTATAAGTTAGTAATAGCACAAATGGCCTAGTCGCGTAGACAAGTTTAATTTATAAGCCATGATTTCAGAGAATCAAAGCATGAAGGTATTGCTGGCACGACAGGCCTAGTCACAAGGACATTTATAAATTATAAGCTATGATTTCAGAGAATCAAAGCATGAAGGTTTGAACCTAGTTCATTACCTTTACCTGACAGGGAGTCATCACTACCACTGTCTTTTGGTTCATATGGAAATGAACAGGGCCTGTAGGCGCTATATTACCACGTATAGTCAAAATGTGATCATCTCAAGTGATAATCTAAACCCATGATTCAGAGATCATTACATTGGGTTAGGAATCTTTTGAAGAATCCATTAATAAGAATGACGTGTGTGATTTTAATGAATCACGTCTGTCAGGAGTGTTAACATATTTACAGATGTTAACAGGGATTCGAATCTTTTAAACAGGTCTTACCATCATGGCCCGGCCTTAAAATGACCCGAAGGCTAGGTTTCACTCTTAAGATTCTTCTTAATATTTAACGCAGAACAATCCTAAATTGAGGTGTTAAATATGGATCTGAATCTAATTATGGAACTACCATCTTGGCCCGGTCTTAAAATGACACGTGGCTAGGTCTTGTCCTTTCTAGATTTTGCCATTTTATAATAATGGTAGATCTTATAAAAGGAATGTTTGAATGAAAAATTTAAAGTTAATTATTCCACTATAAAAAAAAAAAAAAAACAGATGTGCCCTAGACGGGACTTGAAAGGAATAGTGTTGTCCTCAAAGGAACTGAAAGGTAATTGTGTCCTTATAAGGTCTATTAAGGAAACGATTTTTAGCAAAAGGAGTTTCTTCCTCATTTTATTTCTGAATGCTTTTTCCTTGGTTGCACGTTTCATCCTGGCCGTTGTACGAAGGTCAGCAATTTAAAGCTCCGGGTGTGGAGAATTATTATTACGGCTTCTTCGCTTGGCGACGTATCCAATATATATAAAAAATTTTGGAAGCAGAATTTCCAGATAAGGGTTTAGAATATTCCTATGTTAAGTCTAGACTCAGAAGATCAAGGAATGTGCATATGTGTCATTGAGATTAAACACAAAAAGATAGTGTTTAATTCACTCAATGTTGGCTCTGATACCAACCTGTCACACCCCAAATTTCCACGTGTTACCGGTGGGCCCGGTAGGGGAGTATCGTGACGTGGTTGGCAACATCATAGTCAAACAACACAATATATAAATGCACAGCGGAAGCAAAAGATAATTATTACAATCCGAAATAGTGTAACATCAAAGTATTACAACGGAAGTAAGGATCCACAGGCGGATCTTAAAACAACAAAAGAAATTATCAGACTAATGGCTTATGTGGAGGAGTTGCAAATTCCTCATCTAACAAGTCCTGAGCAGCTTCCAGCCTATTATGTACTTGTACCTGTCACTTAGACTTTGGAAAATACGTCAGTTTTCACTGGTAAATACACTCAACTGACTCATTTGAAAAGGGTTTAAGAAAATTGGTTTAGGTGCACAAGGCACGAAAATATATTGACACTTTGATTAAAATGCTCAAGTCAATATAAATCTTTTATACTTGAGACAAACTATATCTCATGTTATCAGTTTTACATAACTTGCTCTACATACGGGGCCCGGTTCTATGCCGGTTCAAGATTAACCGACACACCACTATTCCCCTATTGGGAATCCCTTATTGGGTATAATTAATTAATTAGCATGTAGCATCTGTCAGGTGTATGCCTACACCCCGTGCTTAAGTCGTGGCCATTGCAATTTAATGAGTCAAGGATATCCAGGACACGGTCGCATTAATCCCCAATGTTTCAGTCAAGCAATACGAATTAAAAACAGGTTATTTGGATTTCCCGACTCATTGGTCTTCGAATCCCATACCTGACCATGCGGTATTTATATTACCGTATCCCAAGCCCATAATAGGGAAAATAAGTTAAGAGTATTTACCTGAGCTAGCTCCTGTCTTAAATAGCAAGAATTTTAATAACTCAGCCGTATTCACTTAAGTAAGCGTAGGTACAATTTACCGGAAGGCTCTAGTCTGGAAATGATGGTGTAAATAACCAATTAGAATACTAACGTGTCTTTAATTAAGCCTAAGCTTAGACCGATTAGTCTTAAGGAAATATACGGTTCAAACACATGATTAAGCGAAGACCGGAATAGAATGTGTTTTAGACCCGACAAGTTCAGAGACTTGTATAATATGGGTATTTTATACACATTCTGGATTTTGAGATAATAACGATAAGGTTTGGCCCGTTTCGGCTAATTTATGTAAACTAGTTACATAACCCGAACCGAACGCGTATGAAGCGTAACGGGTAACCATAAGAGTCCTAAACAGGTTTCCTAAGTTAACATGCCTTAAATATGTTGTGATATCAGTGGGATACCTTCCGTTATGCCCAAAACGAGTTTAATCTCATATTAAGCCCCTTAGGGGTATTTTGGTCATTTTAAAGATTATAAAAGGGATCAATTAAGCTTCTGTGATCCGGGTCTGAATAAATCAGTAAAATAACTTATTTTAACAGGTTAAAACATTTGGTTATAAGTCTTATATGCCAAAATAGTTTTAAACCCTAACTATGCGTTTAATACGCGTATAATGTCGTTTTAAGCGATTTACGGGTTAATATAGGATTCTAAGTTTTCTGATCAGTTCAACAGGTTCAAAATACTCCATTTATTATTTGAAATCAGTAGCAATTGGATTGGTATCAAAAGGATTTGTAAAACTCATTTTATGGCCGAAAAGGGTATATTCGGTATTAACCGAATTAAGGCACTAATCCTAGCTTATGATCAGTTTAAAAATAATTAAAAATCTTCAAAAAAAACTCAAAATATTATATTACATCGGTGGGTAAAAGGTTTGGTGTCAAAAATTGGGTTTAGATAGGTTTTATGCTAATGACGCCGTTTAATTATTAATAACCGTTATAATTACGTCATTAAGCATAACTCCTAATCTAGACTTCCGATTGACGTGAAATTTTGTAGACATGTTCAATAATCAGTAACTAAGATTATTGTACTTTCATATTTCTAAAAATCTCGTTTTATGGCTATAAGGGTATTATGGTCATTATTTAGGCAATTAACGGAACCGTCGGACAATCGAGGTTTCAAGTGATATAAACGCAGAGGGTTATACCAACATGTGACTAGGTCCTAATGGAACTTTAAGGCATGTCTAAACCTATCAAAACCGGGTCAAAACTGAGGTCAAAGCAAAAGTCAAACTTTTGCGTCTTTCGGTTCCGAATCGGTTCAAAACAGAAAGTTGTCGAATCAAACAAGCGTAGACAAGTTTTTATACTTATTTTCAGGTTATATGAATGTTAAAACAGATTACACGCCCTCTGTAACGCTAATTACATGTTTAATGGTTATGTTGACTTTTTCGGAAGAAGTTTGACTCGACAAAAGACATGGTTAGATCGGGAATCAAAGGGTGCCCTTTTAAGGGTTAATTGTCCACAATATTACCAACTTGTAACAACTTTCGTTTCGACAAAACTCTGGACCGTTTATGATTTATCGTCAAGTCAAACCGTAGTTACGACGGTTTAATTTCTAGGCTATAAACTAACCAAGACTTAATTTAAAAGGGTTTAGCATACTTACTCGTGTCTAAGGATGATTAGGAAGGTCTTGGGATCGGCTGTTATGCACCAGAAATGATCAGGAAGTGAAGTGTGGTTGCATGTTGCAACTTTGTGACTTATATATGAACTTTGATCTTACTAGATTGATGCCAAATGGGTCTACAAGTGATCAAGGATCAATACATGTGTCCCCTATAGACTAAATACCAGTATAGGAAGCCCATTGTATTGCCAAAGGTCGATCTAAGTCGGTTAAGGGACTGAAACAGGCACCTGTCAACGTTTTCTGGTTCTGGCAGTCTCACGCGGGCCGCCTCACATTTTGTTAAATCTCACGCGGGCCGCCTGAGCCTTATGTTCAGGTTTCCCATTTTTCTTTAATTGCATTTTGGCCCTTGGTCCCCCGAAAAGTCGTTTTCGAGTTGTTTCTTGCATTAAGAGGCTTTATATTTGACATATGGGGGCTTTAATACTTATACCCACTTTGTCAAGTCCTCGGGTAACTTTGTGATCACCCGAAAAGCCCTAAATTTCAATGTTGACGATTCTAACCCTCACACACGAATTTTATCATAACTTTCTCATACGGTAACGAAACTTGGTGAAATTTTTATGGTGCATTCTAGTGAGCATAATTAATCGTTACAAGGCTTCGGGTTTGCTATAAGGTCACTCAGAGGTATATCTTTAACATGTTGACACATTTAACCCCTGTAGTTTGTAATCTCTCACTTTCTTTCACAATTCGCTTCGTATGATCCATGATCCATTCGTTTAATGTTATAAACATCATGTAGGGTTATTGTAAAGTATATTTATTCGTTGTTGACACTTTGAACCCTTATATTTACACAGTTTCATTGTTTGTCAACTTTAGTCCTTCAAGAACATTCTTTCACACGTTCAAAGGTTATGACACGTGTCAAGACATTATAGGACGTAAATTTTCGGGGTGTTACATCCTCACCCCCTTAAAAGAAATCTCGACCTCGAGATTTGTTAAAATAGATAAGGGTACTTTTCTTTCATCGTGGACTCAACCTCCCACGTATACTCGGGACCTCTACGGGCATCCCATTTGAACTTTACAAATGGGTACTTGCTTCCTTCGAAGCTTCGTAACCTGTCGATCCTCAATCGATATAGGATGTTTATCACCTCGTAAATCCGCATACCAATTTATGAGAGTGCTCCTTGACTTATTGGCGGAACACCTCCTTCAGTCACTAGTGTGCAATGTATTTCGAGCTCCGCCAAACCACTTAAATAGGTTTTAGCTTACAAGCTACTTGATCTTGATACATTCAATTTCCTTCGAATGATTTCCATATATTCAGAGCTTAACTAGCCTGATAATTTCACAAATTTGGTACACCCTTCCTGGGTGATATCTTTTGTTAAACCATATTCCTTAACAAGAACTTAGGAAGTTTGCTATTTTCATAACTCCTCGATTTCTTGCCGTATACTGGCAACCTACAATCGATTATGGATTTGTATAATCTTATTTGTTGTTCCCCAGGCAACTTTCAGATCTTGATAATTGGACTTACCAATTCTCTATCTAACACTAGACATTTAACATTCCATCTATACAAGGTCTCCAAAGGAGTAGCCTTAATACTTACATATCCATTATTATAGAAAAGCTTTATTTTTAAGGTGAGATGGTTATTCCAACCACTGCTTAGCTAATGTTTAGGGAATAGCTAATCCTTGCCGTTAGTCGAACAGATCGACGATCCTGTGCAGTTGATGGCAAATTCTTAATTGTTACCTAATTAGGGTGACGGTGATAATGCATAAGCAAAATGAACCGTCTTTCATACTTAACTATACCAGATTCCCAGGATATTGAGTTGGGCTATATGAACCCTCTATTTTAAACTTAGTTAATCAGGGTTTCGATTCTTCCAATGATGGCACTAGCCGTCTTGGAGATTTCATAATAACACAACCTTAAACGGAATTTAAACCTTAACTCTACCTGCCTCTCAGGAGGTAAACAGGGTAGTTCTTATAACGAAAATAATCATGACACCTAGAGATGTCATAGTTATCCGGGTTCTCAGGCTTTGGTTCACCTATCGATGTCGGTGTCAGATAAATGACACCTTCACCTTACAAATGTAAGGGTGCCCTAAGCAGAGATACTTATAGGGACATTTTATATTGGATATCTTCTTTGAATACTACTAGTCGACTTTAGTACGATATGACCACTGGGATGTCTCAGGGGTTCCATGCATTAAACCTCCATACTGATCAGGCATGGAAGCAATCTATGGGACACACTAAGATACGCCAATCCTCATATGGCACTTTTATCAAACATAGTTTGGCATTCGCAGGCGATAGCAAACAATGAGAAAATAAAATAAAATAATAATATATATTGTCGTACTCTTTTTGGGGAAGAGTACTCCAGATTCTTATGAAAGGATTATCTTCGAGGATGGGAGAGATGGTCATTAAGGATTCCATTGGTAAGTTATACCTTACATTTAATATTTGGAGTTCTTATGAATGAAAATCAAGAGTTTGCTAAGCTTATGGTTTGCTAAAGGTTTATTATCCCTTGCATTAATATAAAATACTTAGCAGACACTATCAATGCTAAATGGTAAGGGACGTACCTAATGCTATTATCGATGTGCAATGTCTCTGGCATTCAACTGGTAGTCCAGGCGTTTCCTTTCTTATTCTTCCCAGACTTAGCTGCTCCTCTCTTGGCAGCCTTAGGGCAATTAGTACTGATATGCCCCTTTTCGCCACAGCTGAAACAGTTTGCATCTTTTATGTCCCTACATTCGTGGGACTGGTGGCCAGCTCTTTTACAGATGCCACATTGCTTTATCTTTTGGTTTAATCGACACTGTCCCCAATGTCTTCTTTTGCAGGTTTTGCATGTAGGCTTTTTGTTGGAATCCTGATGGTTATTGTTGAACTCGGATTTGCTCTTCTTAGGATTCTGAGAGTTATCCTCCTCCCTTTGTCTTTTCTCATTAGTTTCATTCTTGATCGACTTTTGTCTCACTATATCTAGAGTGAGAGACAAGGATAGATCTACAGCTGATCTGTAGTTGATTGGCCTTGAAGCCTTAACATTCCCTTTTATTTCTGGTGCCAAACCACCGATGAAACGCGCAATGCGTTTTGGTTCCGGGGTAATTAAATAGGGTACCAGTCTAGATAGGGAGTTGAAGTCGGTAACATATTTCTGACAATTTAGGTTTTTCATTGTGAGAGTCAGAAAATCTGTCTCCACCTTTTCCACTTCGTGTTGTGGACAGTAGTTCTCTTTGATAAGGTCCACAAACTTGGACCATCCCATATGGTATAGGGGAATTTTCCCCGTGGACTGCATCATGGCCCTCCACCATACAAGAGCCTCTCCCTTGAAAGATTGTGAAACAAATTTTACTACGTCCTTATCAGCACAATCACTGATGTCCACTACCGTTTCCATTTCCTCAAGCCATTCCATAGCATCAATTGCTCCTTTTTCGCCATTGAAATCTCTGGGTTTGCATGAGACGAAATATTTGTAGGTGCACCCGCCTTCAGTTGAACGGGGCTTATCATAGAGTACTAACTCCTGAGGTTCGCTCTTTTCATCTGAAGAGTGAACGGAGCTCTCCTTACGAGCTGATGTTACATTTACCCTTTTTTTGCCATTGTTTATGATTTCTCTCCATTGCACTTGTTCCGACTCATATTATTTGCGTCGGAACATTGTAATTCTATTACTAACTTTTCCTTATTCATTTTCAATACACACAACTGATGTATACTAAAAAAAGGGGTGTAAGCTTTTACTTACCTTGCATCCATGCTACGATTTTCTTTCCATATTCGCTCCGTTTGACCCGCTTCATCCACAAGCTTCCACCTAGCTTGTTAAGCGCCAAACTATTATCCAATGTTCACAAGGTGGTTAGATTAACCATAATTTAATATGATCTTCCACCTTACAAATTTCTATGCATTCATCCGAACACTTAATATAATCACGTTTTACACACAACCAAGTAGACCGCGATTTCATTTAGGCATTTCATATCACTGAAAATGGGTTGTTTTTAGTGACTTGTTTAACCTGTTTACAAGTCTTCAAAAATTATGATTTTTTTATGTGGCGTACCTCTCGGAGGGTTAGGCCTTGTGTTAAAATTTAAAGATCTAACTCTTTACCAAAAATTCGTAAAAATTCATTTACTAAGCTGCAATCAGATTCGTCACTTCTGACTGCAGCTTACGGAAAAATTAATTTAAAATTCTTCGTTTATCCGATTGACGAAATTCCAATTGGAGATTCTTTTAATCACTTAAAACTATTTACAGTAAAAATTTGAGATCATAACTAAATTCCTAATTTGAGTTATGACATTCGTAATGGGCTGCAAATTCTGCCAGAAAACGCAGCTTGAACCTTCGATACGGAAAAATTCATAAAACGCTCAATTTTCGTCGAAAAAATGTGATTCCAGTGGGGTTTTAAAGATATTTCCTGGAATTACCTTTTAGACTCAAGAAACATATGTTTTTGTCAAGTTTTGTCCACGTTACAGCCAATACAAGTCGGCTGTAAATTCTGACCAGAAGCTGTTTGAATTCAGCTTTCAATTTTATGACATTATAACACTATCTTTTGCAAATCAGAACCCTAAAATCATCACATGCATGAACTTAGCATCAACAATCTGAATTTACTTCATGGTGATCATGAATTCACAAGAATTAGACCTAATTTCATCATATACTTGTCTAGGGTTTGTTCATAGACACTATATTGTTCCTATATCATATACATAACAAACATGCATCAACAATTTCTGAATTCTCTAAGTTAATCAGAATTTCAAGTAGTGATTTTCTATCAAATTTCACATACCTTATGATCTCCTTGCAATGGGGATCACCATTCTAAGCTCAGATTTTGTTTTGGGATGGATTTGAGCCTTCAATTTGTGAATTTTGTGCAAGTTAGGGTTTGTGGGAGAAACCTGGTCGCTCCCCTGCGTTTTGTACGAACCATTGTTTGGTGTATTTTTGATATTAATATGTCAAGTTTCACACTTGACAACTTTAGTCCCTCCAATTTCGTTTTTATTTTATTTTAAGTGTTTAACCCACTCATAAGTCACTATCTAACTAGGTTAGAATTATTCCTAGTTAGTTTATTTTGCTTATTTACCGACATCATATTAGTAATAAAAGAATTTATATTTTCGGGGTGTTACATCACAGTTTATCACCTAAATTCATATTACTTAACTAGGTTAATTATTCCTAGCCAACTTAGTAGGTTCGGGAAGTTAAAAACCCGTTTTTTGTAGGTTCGGGAAGTTAAAAACCCGTTTTTTTTAAGTCCCGTTAACTCGGGCTCCTTATGAACTTTTTTCTTCTCAAGTCGTTTGCTCTCTTTTTATTTATTATTAGGCTTATTTATTTGAATCATAATAATTTCAGGGTTAATCTTTTCTACTAACGGTATTCTACCCACTCTTTAGTATTAACGGGGTTTAATTACCAAACCCGTTTTCGGGGTGTTACAGATTTTATCCCTGAATGAAAAATATGATTTCGCTCTCAGTTCAAAATTACGTTTTCCCATCGTTTTAGTTTTTTTTAGCAAAACTATAAAAGTTTTTTGTTTTAATTGGTTGACTCTGTTTAATTCTTTTCGGTGTCAAGGAGCTACCTAACACTCGCTCATTAGTCCTGAAAAAATTACAGTTTTGCCCTAAGCCGAAAATTACGGTCTTATTATCGTTTTAGTTTTTTTCCTAGCAAAACTAGCGTAGTGTTTTTTTAATTGATTGAAAATCATTCGGCCATCGCCCGCAACACGGACGGGTCAACTACTAGTTTTACATACATAATAATTTTCTTCAAATTAATACAATCTTTGATATTTATGAAATGTCATTTTTTACATGAATGTTGTAGAAGTAGGCTCTCGTTTAAGATAAAAACCTAAAGTATGGGGATGATTTCATGTTGACATGTCCAATATACGTATGTTATTTTCTACACTTCTGTATAAGAAGTATTTAATATTTATTGTGATTTGTGTATACAAGTGTTAAAATGAAGCATTGGAACGCATGTTAGCACCAGAATTATTTCTACCATCTTTTTGTTTTTTTTAAACGGAGTAAATTACAAAAATCGTCATTCATGTATGTCATTTATTGTAATCTGTGTCCTTTATTTTTAATAATTACAGAAAACGTACTCGATATTTGCAAACCCTTGCAAGTTATGTCCTTTAGCCCTAACTCAGTTAATTTTTTGCGGTTAAATATGACCAAATGGACCCCACATGAGGGTGTTTTTGTCATTTTACTCTCATGTGGGGTCTATTTGGTTAGATTCAACCACAAAAATACCCTCATGTGAAGTCCATTTGGTCAGATTTAACCACATAAATTAACTGAGTTAGGGCTAAAGGATATAACTTGCAAGGATTTGCAAACATCGAGTACGTTTTCTATAATTATTGAAGACAAATGACACAATTTGCAATAAGTGACATACATAAAAGACGATTTTGGTGATTTGCTCTTTTAAACGGCCAAAAGTTTATTTAAAGTAAAAACCTGGCTTGCAAGAAGCTAGACAAAAATAACAATATGGTCCAAACCATTTACCTAAGAAAAACGACTCCACTACAAACTTAAGAGAAAAACAACAAAGCTCATTTCTTATCAAAGAAAACAAAAATGTCGTTTATGAAATAAATAGTTGAGTTAATTACTATTTTCGTCCCTGTGGTTTGTCAAAAATCACTATTTCAGTCAATTAGTTTAAAAATTGCGATTTCAGTCCTTGTGGTTTCACTTACGTAATGTCACACCCCAACCGATGGCGGAATCATCGGGGCGCGGCACTGAGCGAAACAGATTGTCCAGAAGTTTCCATAACAACTATCATTACCATTTAAGTAAACATTACGTCCCATACCGTAACATAAATAGTCAAACAAGTTATTACAGACAACATCAAAACAAATACTCTGTTCCGACAACTCATATTTAAATAAGTAGCAATTGTTTATCTGCTTCTAGAGACCCCTAATAAGTTATCTACAGACAACTATTTGTTGGGCTCTAAAGCTTTATTCTAGCTTCCAATTCCTACCACATATGCGTCCTAAGCACCTGTCACATACGTTAAAATAATGTCAATACATAAAATGTAAAGGTGAGCATACAAGTTTGATAATAGCATATAGAGTTCGAATTCGTTTACGCATAACCAGCACGTACACATAGAGAAATGAAGCACGTTAGTTATCGACATAGATCCATCGATACCAATGACTGCGGGTTGACTGCCCGAGGCAGTTCGCAATACACGATTACCACTGTAATCCATGCAAGTAAAAGATCCTTAACAGCCCCCGTGTGAACGGGTGCTGAGTCCAAACTATAGTACTATCGTTGCTAAGGCAGGTAGACAGCATTCCATGTGTAAACATAACAAACAAGCATTCATAAGCCACGTATAACATGCATTAATGGTTAAGCGTTAAAATAGCTTGAGTAGTGTGATAGTGTAGTTTGAATAGTTGTAACGTATGTAACACCCAAAAGTGCTAAAAGCAGAAAGGGTTCGAGTATACTCACAGCGATATGGATTGAAGGGAGCGCTTTACAGCGAGTACGATTAGCCTGAATAGATTCGATAACGTAACGATAAGTGACGTGTGAAATAGTACAAGTGGGAGTGGGTAGGATGACTGATCGTGCGGATCAGTTATCCGTGAGCAGAAGTCATCCGTGCGCATGACCTATCCGTGCGGATGGTGATGCGTGCGGATGGTGATCCATCCGGGTAAGCCATCCGTGCGTGTGACTGTCCGTGCGGGTGGTAACCCGTGCGGACTAGTTGTACGTGCGGACGACTTATCCGTACGGTTAGACGGCTTGTGTGGATAAATGTCCAAGTGGATTGTTTCTTCCTAAGATGTGTTTGTGTATGATGGCTTGTGCTTTGGAGTTTTCGTTGTAGCATTTAGAAAACACCAAAGTGTTTCTACCTTTCAAGCCGGCCGCGCGGACGGCGGTCCGTGCGTATGGTAGTCCGTGCGGACAGCCTGTGCGCGGGCAGAGACAATCCGTCCGGATAGCCTGTCCGTGCGTACGGCTTGGCCGTGCGGATGAAGTTTGTTTGATTCTCATTTTAAGGCCTTAGTATCTCATGATCCGAAGAGTAATCCATTCATAGGTCGTCCGTCCGGATTGCTCGTTCGTCGATACTCAAACCTCGTTTGGAAAGTGGGTCCCAAGGGTAGTCCGTGCGGGTGACAACCCGTGCGTATGACCTGTACGTGCGTATGGCCTGTTCGTGCGTACGGCTCGTCTGTGCGGACAGCTAGTCCGTGCGGATAGCTTGTCCGTGCGGACAACTGGTCTGGTTGTTCCGTTTGTCTACACTTGGTTTCTGTTGTCGTTTATCGAGACGTTCTGATTACGTGGCAACCACTTGGAGTTGTGTTCTCACCCGCGTGACTAGACCGGTCAGGAACCACCCTAACTCGGCCTGTCGGCGACTCAGAACGATCATCCCGGTTAACCCCGAAATCAGTTGTCTATGGGTAGGACTCCGGATCTAGAACTAGGGCATCACTATTGACGAGTAGAACACTAGGACTGATCGGATTCGTACCGGTTTTAAGGGTAAAAGAAGGAGAGAACTTAGGTTTATTTCTTTCAACTCTTTTATCCTTAGAAAAGTTTAGATCTAGGTGAAGTTATTGTAAAAACTTGTAGAAATCGTTTAGATCTGAGATATTCTTGGTGGAATGAAGCCAAGCATGAAGTTCTTATGAACTTCATGATGACGTCACCCGTGAATACCTCGAATCCGGATGATTTCATGGTTGAAAGTGAAGATTTGAAAGATGGAAATGTGTAGAATGGTGTAGTGATCAAAGATGTACAAGAATTAGTGCAAGATCTTACCTGGATTGAGAGAAATCTGAGAAAAGGCGAAGAATGCGTGTGGTTCGGACGTCACTTGCCAAAAGTGGAAAAAGTGGAGAGTGACCCGTGTATTTATAGGATGCCAAAAAGGGAAAGGGTGAGCCGTGCGCATGGCACGCACCCGGGTAGGTTATCCGCGCGGACTGGCCATCCGTGCGGATTGGCAATCCGTGCGGATTGGCCATCCGTGCGGACGCCACCTCCTTTGGTGTGTTCAGTGCGATGTTGATTCGGCTTCGATTTGCGAGCGATTCGGTAGGGTTTCCTAATTTAATTACTTTCAGTCCCAACTACTTCTTATAGGGTTCGATTCGGAATTCGGGTTCGGGTTCGTTAGATCCGAGTTAGACTTCGAGTTCGATTGAGTTCGCTTGATTATCCCAACATAAACTAACATAAAATAAACATGCACAGGTAACACGTAAGGCACACACACACGTATAATGACAAGTAAACTACACCGCTCGAGTTACGATTTGAGGTCGATTTGATTAGTATAGCTTGATTAACTTTATCGCATTGTTACTTCCTATCGTTCACAGTCGTAGGTCGATTGAAATACGGTCAGCATGATTCGATTATTGCAATGTACGACATTTACTCCACATAATCTAAATATCATACAAACAATTCTACGAGTCCTGTCGCGCGAAATCGGTCGTTGACTTTGATCTTGACTTTGACTTTCACTCGTGAAAACACGGGGTGTTACACGTAACCATTTCAGCCCCTGTGGTTTTACTTTCGTAACCATTTCAATCCATTATTCTGTTAAGTACAGGGACCGAAATGGTTACGAGGTGGACTGAAATGGTTACGTAAGTGAAACCACAGGGACTGAAATCGTAAATTTTAAACTAATGGACTGAAATAGTAATTTATGACAAACCATAGGGACGAAAACAGTAATTAACTCTAAATAGTTTAAAGTGAAAACAAAAATGCCGTTTATGAAATAAATAGTTTAAAGTGAAAATAAAACTTATGAAATGTAAAATAAAACTTATAAATTTAGTATCAAACAAACTAAATTTGCACGAACATTCAATTTATGACTATGGAAAATTTGACACGTTAAATGTTAACATATTTTTACTTTTTAGCAATAAATGTTAATAATAATTTGATAATTGCTTTTTTCTATGATATCATAATTCATAAGCATGATGTTGGTGATACCTAACACACACTTTTGAATTGAAAAGGTCCTTTGGCTTGATCGGATAATGTTGGACTCCTACATTGTTGATGGCTAGCGTCTTTTTCCAAGAATCCACTCCTTTCATTCTTGTTGGTTTCTTTAATATAAAATACCCTACAATCTTCATTAAAAACACAATTTTAATATAAAAGGTTTATTTATTTGTTTTTATGGTTTCTTTAATCAACTATTTTTAATTTTTTTAATACGAATTGATAACTAGAAAATTTAAAGTTTCTCCTGTCAATAGGTTTGAATTTTCTTGATACTTGGTTGAAATCTAAACAACCTCAAAACTAAAACCAAAACAAATTCGTATTTTGGTTTGAATATTGTTTTAAACTCAAGGACTTTTATATTAGTTTGGCCGGGTTTTGGAATCAGTTTAGGTTTTTCATTAAGAATGTTAATAGTTTTCTTTTATAAGTGAACAGAAACAACACTTAAATTCAGCTTTTGATCCAAACCAAAACATGTACCCATAAAGCCATAACCAAATTTGAATTCATGTTTGGTTTTCACTCTTTACCCAAATTTAGATATGCCAACCCTAGAGGTGATAGTTACAAGAACCCATCATGAATTTCTAATTAAACGAGTCAGGGTCTTTAACAAGTTGTCCGTCTAACTGGTTAAATATACGAGTCGAGTTATATTATATAAATAACTTGTTCGTCTAAGTCGTGTAAAATCAAAATTAAAAAGAAAAAAATATACAAGTTTAAAGCTCATGATGTCAATTGATGTATAACATGCTTATTAATTTCAACCTTTCAACTTGCCCTACAAATTAAAGGGCTTTTAGTATTGGAAATCCCTTAGTAAATGTTTGAATCGTTTGAGAACATGGCATGGGAAAGAATTTACAGACAAGCTACTGATGGATTTTACTAGAGGGATCACAAATAGATGGTATCATTAACGTATCATCGACAAAGCACCTTGGTGCCATACCGGAGGTCTTTGTACGGCATAATACATACGAATCACCAATGCGTTTACCAACATATCAAGCATATATACATTAGCTTAAATATACATATATTAGCTTAAATACACATACATACAAGAAATGTACACATAATCACAAACATACAAGAAACACATGCATACATACATACATACAACATACATAAAATGAACATACATACAAGAAATGCACATATAATCTTCTATATATAATAAATAAAACTTTTGGTGGGACAGGTGTCAAATTCTTAAGCCATTATATTGCTGGATTTCCCGCTCAATTGATTGGATCCATTTTTACGTTAGACCCGACCCTTTAAACTATACAACTTATTCTTTTTTTTTCGCTACTTTCTCTCTCTGTTGTTTCATCAATTGGAAAACCCTAAACCCAATATTCCATGGAAGACCACGCTAACACCTGATCCTGTTGATTGATGAAACAAGTTTGAAGACGCCGCTAATCGCCAATCGTGGATGAAATTTCATCTCCTTTCGATTTGATGTATTCGAAAACCCTAAATCCAATCCAAAATTGGAGACGCCCCTAATCTCCGATCATGTAGCGCTTTGATTCCAAGTGTTTAGAAACATAATGTAGCCGATATTGGTAAGCTTTTGTTAATTTTTTTTTACATGAAATAGAAATTTGTATGGGTATTTGGCTAATTCTAGAGTATAAACTTTGATTATTGATGTTCATGTGTGTTTGAAACCTGAGGTTTTTTTTTTTTTTTTTTTTTTTCTGGTTTGAGGATGGATGGGTTTTGGTATCTAACTTTTTTTTTGTTGTGTTGCACGTTTTTTGATTGTATTATTTAATAGTTTTGTGTTTTTTGTTATATGGACTGTGGAGAATATCACAGAATTGTTATATAATATTTAAACTTCATTAAGTTTAGTTGAGAATATCACTGAATTGTTAGGTACCGACAAGTGTTTTGAGAAGGACTTAGGTTGGGATTTTACTATGATGCTTAAGTTTAAGCCATAATTGTTATATGTATCTAACTTCATTTAGTTTAGTTCAGAATATCACAGAATAGTTAGGTTCTCATGAGAGTTTTGAGAAGGACTTAGGTCTGGATTTTGCTATGGTGCTTATTCATGATGAAATTAACTTATTCATTAGTTTTTTCGTTGTCTTACAATTTTAAAGTAGCTCAACCAATATATTTCATGATGAAAGGCCAAATTTAATACTAAGATAATTTCGACTCTCATACAAGTTGTTGTTATGAGTACAATGTAAAAAAAAATTAATGCATGATTGAACTAAGCGCAGTTATTTTGATCATTAACAATCCGAAGCATATTGTTATGAAACTCTAATGTCTTAACTAAGGGTATAAGTTTATTAAACTATAAAACAACATTACGTATGGCATGCTAACTAACCAAATAGCAACAGAATCATAATATCATCATTTCAGCTCTCAGATTTTTACAGAATATAAAATAAGAGTACTTCATATAGATAAATGAATTGTATATAATCTCAGTTTTCCTTTTCTTTTACCTTGCCATCTCTTTTTAGATTACGTTTCTTTGTTATTGTTTTTTTACATCTTCAATATTCTACAATTCTATGATTACTCTTACAGTTTTTTCTATCTCCATACTCGCTTTGTTGGTTCGATGCAATCAATCCTTTAGTTACCATAAGCGTCAATATTAACTTGATAAGCAACATAATATGGAAAGTCGTAAAGCTTTGGTGTTCTGTATAATTCTTACTGTGGTTTGAGATCCCCTATATAATTTGATGCTATCCTTGAGACAGAGGACCTCAAGGGAGAGTTAGTGAGTTATAAAATATACAAACTATTAAGTGAGCATACCAATAACCATGTAATAAAACTTAAAAGAGTAGGCTATTGATCATAGGGTAAAAGCTCAAGGTGACAAAATTAATTTGGTTTTTTATACAAGACCATTACACATTCTGGTCATTTTAACTGGAACAATATTTAAGGCGAGTTTCTTGGTGTGTTTAAAGAAACTATTTAAGGCAACTTGGAGCGGTTAACTTAAACTTCTATTTATATTCAGTGATATCATGTGTTTGGGGGTTGCAATAAAGTTTATATCCAGTTAAGTTACTAACCTTTTTGCACACGATTTGTACTTTTAGTTTCTCAGCTTAGTGCACTATTGGATATATTCAGTGTTATTAGTTTATTGCTAATGTAACTGTTTGTTTTTTATTTGATTCTCATAAATTACATGCCTTGAGTCATTTAATGAAAAAGAATTTAGTTACCATTTGAAAGGCCAATTTTAATATTTAGATAATTTCGACTCTTATACATGTTCGTGTTATGAGTATCATGTAAACAAGTTTCAGTGATTGAACTAATTACAGTTATTTTGATGATTAACAATAAAAAATATATCACTATAGTTATACCCTAATTGTATAGGATTAAAATCATCAATTGAGAATAAATAATGCTAAGAAAACACCATTTTGTCACATCCCTTCACCATAGACATTAAATTTGTTATTTCATCTTATTGTTAGAAAACTCCTGAGAGGAAGGAAAACATTATATTGTTGATTGTTGAGCCATTTCAATATAATAGTTATTCAAAACGCTTTAGACATTTTTTATATATTATTGAGTTAAAAGTTCTATACTAACTGCTTAATGCTATTATCTTTATGTGCAGAACAAACCCCACCTTGTAAGGTGAGCTTGCAATGCGAAAGTCTGAGGTCACCTGTTTTTCTTAATTATTGATTTCTCATTTTTTTTTGGGGTTGACATGTTCAAGTAAGTTCTGTCCTTGATCTTTTACATAAAAGTTGTTAGTTTTAAACATTATGTTACAATGGTTAATATATTTCCTATATGAAACCAGTTGGCAGACAACCTTCTTGTGTCATGCTCTGTAGTTACAGGTAACATCCATTATCAGGAAATATGTCACTCCTCTCTGCAGCAGTAGCTTCTGTTTGTATGTCAATTGCTGCATTCTTGACGACTGCATTTTGAGCGATTCTCTTGGGGTACAAGCTGAGCAAAAGAATTATGTGCTATGTGGGTATGCAACGTATTTTATTGTATTTTTCTATCTTTTTTTTGGAATATATATGTACAACTAAGTAGCAACAATATATGAAGAGTCATTCACCATTCATTCTCAATGACTCTTTTCCAAGTAAATTGTTCAACCCGTGTATCACACGGGTATCTAACCTAGTTACATACATACAAGGAACACATGCATATATACAACATATAAGAAATGATCATACATACATACAAGAAATGCACATATAATTACATACATACACGGAACACATGCATACATACAACATATAAGAAATGATCATACATACATACAAGAAATGAACATACATACAATATACAAGAATGAACATACATACATACATGCATGCATACATACATACATACATACATACATACATACATACATACATACATACATACATACATACATACAAGAAATGTACATACAAATGAAATACACTAGCTCAAATACGTATACATATGCATTGGACAGGTGGAGGTGGTGGTTCTACTCTGATTATGGTTGAGTATGAGAAAAATAAAATGGATTCTATCCCCTATTAGCGATGGTTCTGATTCTACTATGACGGTGGTCTATGCGGTGTATTCAATCAACAACAGTTGTCGGGGGACGTTGGTTGATTGTGGCGAGGATGTGTGGTGGTACTAGTGGGATAAATGGTGCATGGGAGTGACAGTGGATTTAAAAAATATTAAGCACCAACCGACTACTTTGATAAGAGTTTTTAAAAATATTGACCTAACAAACAGATAGATTATCGTAATCCTATTTCCAACTTTACCGAAGGATATTCCGTCAAAAATGTATTCCCACCGTCAACGCTTGGAAACTTTTAGAGAAAATCTCGCCTGAAATCCTATCTGCACCTTTAGCGACGCTTGTATCCATCGTGAAGGACAACCACTTTTCCCGGTCGAGGTCCGATCTTTTCGCCCTATTTTTGTACCATATAAATATTTTGATGTTACATATGTGTGGTCATGACCCTCTACATCAGCTTCATGTCACATACCTTTAATTCACCATCCAAATCCACTACCTTAAGGGTATGGTCATGACCCAAACCACTACTTAATGGTTCAGAACTCTTACTCGTTCAACACTTAATTAACGATTTATAGACTGTTTGTTTCGAGAGCAAATGTCAGAATGCTTTAGACATTTGCCTTTTAATGGTTAAGTGTTATACTGAGTCTGAATGGTTAAGAACTCTTATTTGAATTGGTTAGACATTTGCCTTTGAATGGTTAAACATTAGACTGACTTCTAATGGTTTAATCCTTTTACTGGTTTAATACTTAATGATTCAAACCTCTTACTAGTTCAACACTTATCCAATTAGAATTTGCCAAACAACCCATTAGTTACCAAAACATTTCTTACAAGAACCGTAACTAAAGTACTCACCTTCTTTTGTTAATCACGGTGATGAGAGAAATTTTCAAATCTGAGGCGTTATAAGCGTGGGCAGTTGGGGCCGAAGTCAAAATAAAACAACTGTCCTAAATCCTCGACATTCTTCACCAATTAATTTGGTCCACACACCCTTAATTCTTTAAAAAGGAGTGACCGGTCAACATAGCATCCTTTGACTAAATTAGTTTACAGTTTACCTCCTCGTACTATTCTACTATTTTCAAATCGAAACCTCATTGAAAATAATATTTTTTGATCAATGTCAAATTCGGGCCTAATACTTATCCTTAGCATTCCAAACAAAAAAAAAAAAAAAAAATGAGGATTTCAAAAGTGGCCATCTAATTAAAGTGTTACCAGGTAATTTTAACGTTCTGATACAGTTTTGTGATAATCGTTAATCCTGAATGACGA
This sequence comes from Helianthus tuberosus, assembly GCA_030545235.1. Taxonomy (NCBI): domain Eukaryota; kingdom Viridiplantae; phylum Streptophyta; class Magnoliopsida; order Asterales; family Asteraceae; genus Helianthus; species Helianthus tuberosus. Next base: position 157,823,194 of record CM060360.1, read on the forward strand.
CTTCTTCTGACCATATTAAAATCTGATTACGTAAAATACGTAATAGAATGACATAACCAGTTACATAATTTCAGTGTTTATTGCATCAGCAAAATCTAGATCAAGTAGGTAAAATTATTTGAATGCCGATTTGTTAACAGTTTAAAAATTGAGAATATATAAGGTCTACATTCGTTAATAGATCATACACATATAGTAAAAGCACTCAATATCTTTATACTATTAACCATTTCTTATAGTTATCATAATGCATATACTTTAACTGAGAAATCTGAATCTCACCCTATGAGCATATGCTTTCATAAAACTAGTTTCTATAAAAACTAGCCACATACTTTGTCTTAATAAAAAATATTCGTAAAAAATAATTTTCTTTCAAAAGAACATATAAGTTTAATCAAAATCACAAAAATATTTAAGGCTCAATTAGTACAACTAAATTAAATGAAAGGGAATTTACGAAAATGTCATTTGACTAACGTTCTTTACGAAAATGTCATGTTCATGCGTCCGTGGACGGAGTCCTCCACATGGGAGGAGTCTGTGTGTTACCTTGAAGAGTCCATGAACGAGGAGCTGACACGTGTCCTTTCAAATGTTGAAGAGTCCATCCCCGACGCATCCCATGCCTCCCCCGACGCATCCCATGCCTCCTCAACGCATCCCTTGCATCCGGACGCATCCCATGTGAAGGAGTCCGTCTACGGACGCATGAACGTGACATTTTCGTAAAGAACGTTGGTCAAATGACATCTTAGTTAATTTCCCTTAAATGAATGTCCCATTTATTTTTAAAAGTCAAAGTCTTCGTATTTGTAATAAACAATACTTGGAGGTAGCTTAATGTAACTAACTAATAATATCTTACACGACATAATTACGTGGGAACAAGAAAGTCAAATTCAGGGGTAGTTAGGTTAGGGTTTTACCAAGTTTCAATGCCCCTTCACCGTCCTTACTCGGTCTTCACTTCCTTATATATACTCTTGTTTGTACATCCTCATTTTCATTAACAACCTCCTCATTCAACACTTACACTTTCTCAGTTACAACCTATACAATCAAATTATGGCATTGAGAGGCTGCTTTTTTGCTTTTGGTACCATCTTTTTGTTAATGACAACACACTTTAGTCCGGTTCATTGTCGCCATCTTCAACCAACAGTCATCGCTACCACGGTTGCAGATACCGAATGCAAACAAACCGGCGGAGAGGTGCTGGAATTCATCGTCTCCTCAACCACCAACACCAGTAATGTTAACAGCAGTGATAATCGAAGGTCGAAGAAGATGCGATCATTAGGATATAAATTGGCTTCCGGGCCAAGCAAAAGAGGACCTGGTCATTAACAAATACAAAGTTTTTTTTGTTATTTTTTTTTGTGTTTTTGATGCTATATATATATTTTTTGTAACAAGTGCATGTGTACAAATAATTAAACTATAGCAAAAAATTTGGATTGGTTTATTTTTCTTCACATGAAGTTCTTGTTTTTCTTATTGTTATTTTTGAAAGTTTGAATGAAATTAGGGTTTTGTAGGTAACACTCATGGTGGCGTTACTGCAGGAGACGGTGGCACTTTGTCCACCGCCACCGTGAATGATTTTGCTTCATCTGTCCACATTGTTTCATATATAGTTATTTGTAATCAAACTTCTATACCGTTTGTATATGAGGCAGGTTAATTCGAATATATAAATTCATTTATGATCTTGCCGGCAAACAAAAGACATTAGGTATGAGTTATGATCCGATTGGAACATTATTTTCAAAGCCATTGACGAACCAAACGCAAAGATTTGTTCAGTTTGATTTATTATTTATTTATCCCTCAATGTACTTATCTAAAAGACTACTAAAAAAAACAAACAGAAAAAAAGTAGAAGAAAATTAATTTTTGAAGGTCGTCGGTAATCCATTGTATTATTGGCGTATTACCATAATTTAATAATAAAATTTCGTATAAAATTTCTTTTAATTCTTTTCGGTTTGTCAAGTCAGATTTTCTCCATAAAGTTTGCAAAACGTTGTCGAAATTCATTGTTCACATCATTGAATCTGTTAGAAATCTATATTATTGTGTTCCCTAAGGACCTCCTTGATTTTCACAATTTTCGTTGCCGATATCACTACCATATTAGTGAAAAAAGTTTCTAGGTGATCACTACAATATTTAGTGTGATGAAGAATGTAATCACTACTTTGGATTGGTCACACGAAGAAGTGATCACTTCTTTTGAAGAGTCACTACAAGAAATCTTGTCTGGTACGATCATCATATCCGAGGACCTCCAGTCGCCGGTATTGCTCGTTCCGTAAAAGACCTGCACAACGCTATTTTCTTCCCTCCTCCTTCATTTTCCCCCCAAATCTCTGCGAACCACCGCCGTAGAATCGCGTTTTTTTCCCAAATCGGTTAGTTTAACTTTCTTTTTTGAGTAAACTGCCATTTTGGTCCCTGTGGTTTGGGCATTTTTGCCATTTTAGTCAAAATCTCAAACTTTTTAAATCTGGGTCCCTGTGGTTTCATCTTTATTGCCATTTTAGTCCAAAATTCAAAATCCCCATTTTTTTGACTGTTCCAAAAAATTTGAGATTTGGACTAAAATGACAATAAAAGTGAAACCACAGGGACCAAAATGGCAGTTTACTCTTAGTTTTGAACTAAAATGGCAATAAAAGTGAAACCACAGGGACCCAGATTTAAAAAGTTTGAGATTTGGACTAAAATGGCAAAAGTGCCCAAACCACAGTGACCAAAATGGCAGTTTACTCTTCTTTTTTTGTTAAATCTCTTCTCTATTTTGTTATTTACATGTTACAGGCTTTAATTTTTGCTCGTTTTTGTGTATATTTGTGTTTATGGAAGAAAATTCGGATCACCACTATCTCTTCTCCGGTCACCACCTTCACTTCTCCGGCACCACCTCGTCTCAGCGGTCTTAGTCTACTTGAAACCTGAAAAAAACGGTTAGTTTTATATGTATTTTTTTTAAGTTTAGAAATTGTATAATTTTTTGTTTAGGTATGTAAATATGTGTATGTAAGGATGAATGTTTGTATGTCAAATGTATAATGTAGGTGTATTTGGAGAAAATGAGTATATGAAAGTCTATGTATTTGTGTATGTAGGTGTATGTAAGCATGTATGTGGGTATGTAAGTGTATGAATGAATGTATGTATGTAGGTGTAAGTGTATAAATTTTATGGTTTTGATCAAAATGTGTGTTTGTTTATGTGTAGGTTTGAAAAAAATGTTAAAGTTTGATAATTTGTATATTTGTGTTTAGGTTTTAAAACATTTATATTTAAATTTGACAAATATATATTAGTTAGGAAATACCCTCTTTATATTAAAATCATCATTTAAAACATAACGAACATAGAAAATACCCGCCAAAATTGAAATCATCATTTAAAACAAAAGGAGATAAGAAAATACCCGCCCGAAATATAAACCATTATGAAGAACATTACGAGCTTAAAAATTGTGCCTGATATTGAATTCATCATTTCAAACATAACGAGCTAAGAAAACACCCAATCGAAATTGAAATCATGATTTAAAACATAACGTTCCGCCCAAAATTTAAAACAATCATTAAGAACATAACAAGCTTAAAGAACTGTGCCCGTATTTGAATTAATCATTTTAAACATAACGAGCTTAGAAATACCCGCCCGAAATTGATTTAGAAATTAATTTCGGGTTGTCCCCGTTTATCTTGGGACTGCTTTTTGAATACTTTATCTCATTTAGGATGTGAATGTGTATTACATGATTGTTTGTTTAAGAAGGATTCGGTTATCATTTTCTCTTTGCTCCTCGGGTGTATATATCATTACATATATACTTGGGAGCTAAGAGGAAATGCTGCCGAATTTTTCTTAAACAAACAATCATGTAATACACATTCACATATGAGATAAAGTGTTTAAAAAGTGGGTTTAGCAGCCTACCCTTGTCTTGTTAATCCTAAATTAGATTTTCTTTCAGTTGCATAATGCCTATCGATAAAAGTTGGATTGATTCCCCACGTCATTCACCTCACTACAAGCAAGGACTCAAGTCATTTATCGAGATGTGTGAAAGAGTGATAAAAAACCACGATGAAGTTAGATGTCCGTGTACCCAATGTAAAAATTTAGGCTTAAAAAATATGGCAGAAATTAAATACCATTTGCGTATTAACAGTTTTTGGAAGGAATACACGAAGTGGACCTATCATGGGGACATGACTCCAATTGCAGAAGTAAACGATGTTGCGCCACAAGGCGGTATGGGAAACATTATTGAAGACATTAGGGGGAGCATATGGAAGAAGACACATACCTTAAACAAGATAACTCGAATGGAGATAGTAGCGGTGTTGTTGATGATTTTGAAGACCTGGTAAAGGAAGTTGAAACAGAATTATATCCTGGTTGTACCAAGTATTCTTCTATCGACTTTTTAGCAAAGCTTTTGAATATAAAGGATACGTAACATTTGTAAAATGAAGCAGTAGATCGAATCCTCTCGTTGTTGCGAGAGTCAATGCCAGAAGGCAACAAGATTCCCTCTTCGTATTATGTAGCTAAGAAGACATTTAAGAAGATTGGTTTGGCATATGAGATGATAGATGTGTGCACAAATGATTGTGCTCTCTTTTGGAAAGAAAACGAGTCCTTGCAAAATTGTCCCGTTTGTAATGAGAGTCGATGGGTCGATAAAGACACAAAAGGCACGAAGGTGGCTCGTAAGGTGTTACGATACTTTCCTTTGACGCCTAGACTACGACGTTTGTGACTTATTCGATAATGAATCCGACGAAGAGTGACTTGTTGTTTTTAATGTATGATTTAATTAAACGTTGTAGGATTATAATGTACGACTTAAACATAGTTTTTAATTATATTACCTTTAGTATATGTTCATGGCGTATGTTTGCGTTGTTTGAAATAGGCAGGTTCTGTTTTTTCGGCCGTAAAACTGGCTGGGTGCTGTATATACAACTGCTGTATTAAAAAAAAAGACTTTTAGCGGCGACACCTGTCGCCGCTATTGCCCTATACCCTTTACCGGCCATGGTTAATACCGGCGACACTATTACCGGCGACAGCTGTCGTCGCTAAAACTATAAGATCAATACCGGCGACACCCACCTTTAGTTGCGACAACAGGCCAATAACGTCCGATCAATACCGGCGACCCTTTACCGGCGAGGTGTCGTCGCTAAAAGTCAATAGCGGCGACAAAAACCATCAATACGGGCGACACCTGTCGCCGCTAAAGGTGGTCCGTTCTTGTAGTGGTTGTCGAGATAGGTTATACCTACGCCAGGTCGTCGTGAAAAGTCGACTTGTCAGATTAAATTTCATGTAGTGAGTTGAAATGTTTGTACAAGGTGATCACTACTCGGGCTTTAAACATATAATTTAACAAATTTCTCTAAGAAACCCATAAGATGACCCATTAAGGCTATAACGGGGAACAATGGTACGTTTCATAAAATAACAAGTTATCAAGACATAACATGACTATTTAAAACCTAAATGACTTGATGTAACATAATATAACTCCTTCACATATAATAAGGCTCATAATAGTGAATTAGATAAGACACTATAAAAAAAACTCATTAACTTCTAATATAACTTGCTATTACCTAAAATAACTTAGAGTAGATGGAAGATCATCAACCCTTAATCCAATTGTATTTCTTTATTTTCACCATGTTTATGTCTCTATATCGTTGTTCAATCATTTTCATTGCAATACTTGGCTAGACAAGTCTTGTATTGTCTAGGTAAACATGAACCCACGACCTGGTTTGACATGGTATGAACTTTTTTTTAGTAAAACATTTGTATGTACATGAAATACATGTGTGATTGCTTTGATCATTACACTTTGATAATTTGTGTGGGTATTGTGAGTCCATAGTATCAACCAATGATGTGAGTTCATACGATATATTCTTGAGTTTCTTATTCAAGCCTCAACTTTACTCAGGCGATTGAGGAAAATCGTAAGTCTAATTGATCGATTAGGTCTACCATTCGGTAACTAGTATTATATAGAAGATTTTGGGAACTTGTTTGGAATTTCATGTGTATGCAGATGGTGTGAAGATTTCCTTGGAGGGGGACATATCATTAGCATATGTAGGAGGTTCTGAGTCAAAAGTTTCAAAGTCTTGTGAATCCTTGTATGACATATCATTTGCTGATGTTTTTAGGATTACTTTAGTATTTGATACTTCAATGTAAGGGTCATTGGTTCTTTATTATACTTGGTCTTAGGGTAACCTTACGTAGTGCCTTGGAAGTTTCAAGTATCAACTAGTCTATGTTTCACTCTATTGAGGGCATAACTTTTTGAACTACCATCATAACCAACTCATCATTCATGAGAGGCGTTCATTAGGTCAAGGGGATTGGAAACCTAGATGATACATTCTCTTGTATCCGATTACTTTCACTTCATTTGTTGTTCCTTATTTATTTCTGCCATTGATAACATTCACAAATGCCCATTGACCATCCATTGATAACGATTCAGTACTAGGAGCTGCTAATCCTTGTGTCCTGGGGATAATATATGGTTCTTACCAACACCATACTACATGTACGATAGGTGCGCACTTGCATATTGTTTCTGTAGCATATGATAAATTATCATTTTTATAAATTTAAAACTTGACTTTGAGAATATTAGACTATGGGCCCACGGGCTCGGTTAGGTTTCTAGGGTTACTCATAATCCCTATATATTGTAACCTACTCATTCAATAATAATCATTCAGTTTTTAATAATCTTATATGGTATCAGAGCCAGCCTAGGCTCTATACCGTTTCCGCCGCGCCACACACAAATATACAAACCCTAGCCGTCACCACTTGAGAAAAACGCTAGACAGGGTGGCGTGCCGCCACTGCCGCCCTGTCTGGTCTTTGTTCGTTTTTCGTTTCCATTTTTTTCAGTTTTGTGTTCAAATAAAGCTTCGTCTTCGGTTCTAGATTCACCTGTCATACCCCAACCGATGGCGGAAACATCGAGGCATGGCACTGAGCGAAACAGATTGTCCAGAAGTTTCCATAACAATTATCATTACCAATCAATTTAAAGTAACATGTCCCATACCATGTCTCAAAAGGTAAACACATTATTACAGACAAAATCTAGGCAAATAATTCTGTTCTGACAACTCAGATTTCATTTGTACAGACAACTATTTGTTGGCCTCTAAGACCTTATTCTAGCCTCGATTTCCTAGCAGATAAGCATCCTAAGCACACAGAGTGAAATGAGGCATGCTAGTTATCGACATGAACCTATCGATACCAATGACTGCGGGTTGACTGCCCAAGGCAGTTCGTAATACATTGTCACTGTAACACCCTGACCGGAGGCGGAAAAGTCAAAGGGCAATACGAAACTTGATAGAATGCATTTGAGCACATGGAGATTATATTAAGTTGAAATATAGTTTAAGTTCAATTCAATAGATTGCATTAACATCTGAGAATATAAGAGTAGATAAACACATACATCAAAAATTGTTTCACAATTGATAAGTTCGGATTTAATCTAAGGCAAAAGTCTTGATCAATCCTATGTAAGTATTCTTGTAAATCATGTCATCAAACATTGTCACCTGAAACATATGTTAGGGAAAATATTTGGGTCAACAAACAGTTGAGTGAATTCATAGGTTTTTGTGTGAGTATCAGATTCATGGCTCGTTTGTATGTTGAAACAACTTGTGCAACTTCGTTGATTGATATTAGAAAACCTTGTTTTGTAACCCATTTGTATTGTAAAAGAAAAACCAAATCAAAATAGATTGGTCATAAATTTATAACCAATACCATGAATCTTAACCCAAAACATTTGTTTATGTAAACCAAATCATAAACCATTCTTATAATAAAACTAGTATGGTTTATATAGTTTCATAAACATCGTTGTGTAACATTGTTTAACTCGTTCCCGTTATAGCACATTGTTTATTCGTTTAAATCGTTCAATTCGTTTACTCGTACAATTCGTTCTCGTTTTAATTGTGAACACTACTTTTGGTCGTTTTGTTTATAACATTCAAACCTTTGTGACTCGTCCATCGTTCAACTCGTATTAACAAACCACCAAAGGGTAAGTTAACAATCATCAGATTCAGTCGTCACCACCTAACCCACACATAACCATGGGTTTGGTCTGATAACGGGATTTGTCGGATCCTATGGTACCATAACCTAATACTGGTCGGTTTGGCCGAAATTAATGAATGTCATACGTTATGTAATTGCAACCAACAGATTCATTCACATTATTGAAATTGTTATTTGTTTTGTATAAACCATCGCAATCGTTTTGAGACTTTCATTGAAATATTGTAATCGTTTTAGTATCATCGTTGAAATATTGTAATCGTTTTGATACATATGGATCATATGTTTCATCCCAAAAATAATGTAAAAAGGGACTATGAACTCACCTTGATTACGAGTAAGTCCTAACGAGTATGCAAATGTGAGAGTTCTTGGAAATAAGATTCCACGTCACTCTAATTGATTAAACATGCAACAATATGGAATATGTATCAACAATAATGTTTTAATTGGATAATTGGAAGTCCTAAATCTATAGGATTCGGTAGTGTTTTGTTTAAATGGTGACTATAAGGTTTGGATAACCTAATAGAGAACTCGGAAAATGAATATGAGGTAGCGGAATTATTTATGAAAAATATTTATTTATCATAAATAATAAAATTACAAAATTGTACAAATGATTTAATATAAACATTTGTAATAATAAATCAAATATATTTAACTAGTATAATAACATAATTAAATATAGTGATTATTGGCAAAATATTGTACAAGTGATATAATTAATTTATAAAAATTATAAATTAATTTAGATGGTTGAAATATATATTATTTGATAAATAATAAATATTTTGTTTAAAAGAATTCATATGATAATTATATGATTAATTATCAAAATAATTATATTAAATCTGAATAATTAAAAATTACATTTTTAATTATTGAACTTTAATATTACTGATTTAAAATAATTAATATGGCCTTGGAATCATTTTAAATAACTAAAATGAATTAAAATGATTTAATAACAATAAATAAGTTTATATAAGTTTAATTATCTAAATAATTAAATGTAATAAAAATTCAGATTCTAAATTTATATAAACTCAGAATAATGCCTCTTTTGTCATAAGAATAATTTTGGATCAAAATTATATAGTTATATAATTTAATTACATTAAATTAAACTATATAAATAAGTATAAATACTGATTTATTTATATAAATATCAAATTTATATAAAATGTGAGTAACAATATTATTTTTGTAAATATCAATATTTAAAATAATTAATCTGAAAATTTCAGATTTTTATTCCTAAAAATCAATTTATTAGGAATTATTTAGTAATAAACTGTTTTAATATTGTAAAAATTAGTTTTATAAATACTTTGACTAATATTATATTTTTAATAAAAGTATCAGTGTTTAGAGTATTTATGTTAAAATTTTTAGACTTTAACTAATTATTGTCGATTTATTATGAATATTTGAATAAAACTGTTTTTAAATAAACTAAATAAATAAATAACTAAACATACTACTGTTCATCATCTTCCCCAAAATAGTCAACAGAAGTCAGCCATCGAAATTAACCGATCAAAACTGATTTATAACTAAATTAACTTTGGGGAAACATTGTACAACTATAAACAAACTATTTGAAGGAATAAAATCGAACCGGTAATGTGTGGAACGACGGGACGACCAAACTCCGGCGACTGTGAATAGTTCCGGCGAAATTGCAGGTTCGGTTCCAGCTAAATCCGATGTATTTGAGGTAGATGATGGGTGTAGGATGTTCGTGTGAATATGAGGATCTTATATAGAGTCTTAATTTGATCACAAATCCGACAATAATAAGTGGAATCGATTGGTTTTTAATTTTTTTTTTTTAAATTTCAATTATGAATCGGTTGGCACATAATTGTGTCGAACTAGTGGGTAAATGGATTGGCAATAATGTTGGGAACATGTGGGGGTTGATTTCGGATAAGTTAATCATGTAAACAAGTGGAACAGATCGATTTTCGGTGGGTTTGTTCGAAATCCCGTAACCTGCTGTTGCTGAATTTATAATTCAGTTCGGTTTCAGACACAATATATATATATATATATATATATATTAAGATTAGAATAATTCACATAAGGCTTGATAGTCTAGCTGGTTTGGTGCGTGTGGTTTGTTCCGGTCCGACGCGGGTTCGAGTCCGCTTGGTGACCGATTTATAAGGTTTAAAAAAAAAACCTTTTTAAATAACTGAATTAATATTTAATTAATAATAATATTAAATTCTAATATGAGTATATATGAATTAATGTTCTAGATATTATCAGCTCTGTACAGAGGATAAACTGATTAAGTCGTTTGTGTTACAACCGAGAGGTCGCAGGTTCGAATCTCACAAGGGCCGGTTCTCACCCAGGAGACCACCTTTTTAACCCGATTTTTGAGATTTTACACTTAGGCCCCTCAAGTTTCGTTTTGTACAAAAATGGTCCCTCAACTTTCGAAAAGTTGAAATAATAGCCCCTATATATAAAATACATAGTTGGTCCCTGAAGTTTCTAAAAATGTCACAATTGGTCCCTGGTTTATTCAGTTAGATAAGTTAACTGGGTTAAGTTTTAAAGAAGAAATCCTTATATAAAAGTTAACCAGGTTAGGATCTTTAGTTAAAATGAGTTTAAGAAAATCAACTTTAGTCCCTAGAGTTTAAGTTTGAAAGAATGACCAATTGAACCTTGTACTTTAAAACAAAATATATATATTAATTTTCTTTATAAATAAGTTTCAAAAATGACCAAAGGGACCCTAAACTTGTAGTTTCAAATAATGACGATTTTAGTCCTCGAAATTAAAAAGTGATAATTTCAAGCAAGTTTCAAAGAATGTCAAATAGGTCCCTCAAATTGTAGTTTCACAACATGTCATAATAAGCCCTTATAGTTTAAGTAGTCTTGTTTAATAGTATAAAACTCAACAAATTTGTAATTGTTTCACGTGTTTGTATTGGTATAAGTATGTATAAGCACAAAGCAAGTATGTTCAAATAAGTTTCATTCCAAATACGGTATTTGTTACCATGCAAGTTGGAATAAATGCGAGTGTGAAAACCAGGGTGGTTACAGTCTCCCCTACTTTAGAAAATTTCGTCCTGAAATTTATTCGAAAGAGACCGTAGAATGTCATTGTAATGATTAGAAAAATAATCAAATCATTGTTTGGTGCTGTAAATTTTGAGGAATTTACGAGGATCATTGTATAGAAATTGTCTTGCATGGCACTATGTCATGCTGGATTTGTACTGTAGATATTATGCAAACAATCGTGTGTACAAATGAGCAAATAATGGATAATCACACAACCACATAATGTTTTTATATGCCTCCTTACTTAACAAGGCTCACTATGATTCTCATGCATCGAACCCCGTAATTAAGTGTGAACCCAAAATTACGCGTTTCGTTGCATGGTCCACATAGCACTTCTAGTTGAGTGAGGAAAAAAAAAACAAATAAGATTGAGGTATTGTTTAAATCAAACATGCATCAATATAACATAACATCAACTGAATCAAAACGTATTTCACATTAGCAATGATAGCATTGTTTGTTTGATAATCTATTGAAGAAATTTACATTTGAAATAAGTCATGTAATGGATCAAATTCAGGATTATAAGGTGGTGGAAGTGGTAGAGGCAGTTGCATATGATCAGTTATTTGTATCAGCATGCTTTCCAACCTTTGATTTCTTTCTGTCAACCATCTTATTTGTTGAGACAAATTTTGAACTTGATGGTTTAACCTAGTCACTTCGTCTCCCAATGAATCTGGAGGTAGATTCATTTGAGGCATCGTACTTGGGCCTGCCATATCAGTTGGTGGCAGTTGTTCTACTTCGTTCAACAGTGATTGGAAAGAATGTGGCATTAATGGTGCTTGCAAAAAGGGTTCTGATTCTAACTGCTCTTGAGTCCCCATGTTTTCATCAAACCAAGTTCCTTGTATCATTGAATTTTCCTCAAAAGGTAACGGTGGGAAGCTTGGTAAGACGTTCGGTATTAAAGGTTGGGGTAAGTTAGTTGTAATAGGTTCTTGTATGTATGGAAGCAGTGGTTGTATATCAAACTGATAAAAAGACGGTTGAGGAAACTGCAAAAATGATTGTTGTAAATTTTGTGGGAAGGTATTCTCTAAGATAACTGGAGCTCCCTCCGACTGTGATAGTTGTGTTAGTGTACCAATATGAACAGGAGTTAGCCTCATGGTGTAAGGATTTTCAATCCCAGGTGCCTTTGGTGGAGATAATCCCTGGATAATCTGATCACTTAAGACACCTAATGATTGTGCTATTTTTGTAATGTAAGACCCTCCCATGAGACTTCTCAGAGGATTTGATTGTTGACTAGAAAAATATTCAGCAAGCTCGTGGGCAATATTACAGGGAACTTGCTCAAAAATACTATACAAATAGAAAAGTTCGATTGTTTTAACCCTGTGTATATTATGTTTGCGCCCCGTGATAGTGTGGGCTAAAACACGGTGCATATATTGATAACAAGGGTCTATGAAGCTTGTAGAATTATTGTTGATACACCATTCTTTTAATGAATGGTATTGCCAATAATTTACCATATTCGCGGAGGAACCAGATGTTGATGCCTCCGTAAAAATGGGTTGTTTGACTTCTTCATCTGTATATATGCCTAGATGAACTGCGAATTCTGTTAATGACATAGTATGAAATTGCCCACAAAGTTGAAAATGAATGGATTCATTGGCAAGATTTTCATTAGATTTGTAATAGAAAGTGGACAAGAACTCATACACTAGTTCATCATATGATGGTTCTAGGATGTCGAAGAAACGGCGCCAGGGTGTATTAGGTTGTAGTGATCTTGCCAGCAAACCACTGAAATCAAACATTCCTATTCGTTGCCAATCAATACTGCTAATAGTAAGAACTTCTTTATGCTTGAGTTTTTGATACCTCTCTTGATAGTGTAAAGTAGTAAACTGAAGGAAGGGATGAATTTTTGCTGCATTTGAAGATTCAGCATATGCTGTTGGGAGATTTGCCATTTGGATATGGGGTTTTGTTGAACTAAGAAAGGTTTGGGTATGTGTTGAGTTATATCAGAAGTTTGTAGTTCTTGTGTAGATTAGCTCGTGCAGTGAGTTTCTTATATAGATAAGGAGATTCCGGATTACACCATGTGATCGGTTAGTGCTTCCATGCTACGTTCTGTAGCTAGTTTGAAAATTTGAATCTGACAGGTATGGTCTCGAGAAAATTTTGAAACTCTGTAAAGGAGGGAATCGTATCGTAATAAATTAATAATAGTACAACATAGGTTGATTAGAACATGGATTGTTCTGAAACGGAGAGAAGAAAAAAAATCCTTTTGAATTAGGGTAACATGCCTTGAGCCGATAGGCGTACTGTACTCTCATCGGTAGTTCCCAGGTAGGCAAACGTGTGTCTCGTCATGAATGCATTTTCTGGAAGAAAGATTATAGTGATTTCATAATGGGGTAATGTAGTTTCATAAAATCAATGAGGATCAAAGAAGACACGTAACAAGATGGATATCATTTATTCCACGAATAAATGACATCAATGACAAGTCAAAGTAGTTGGGTCCTTATAACTTGGTGAAGTCATGCTTTAGCCTATAAGTGGATACTCATCCCAAGAATTCCCAGGTAAGCACAACTGGTCTCGCGTCTGATGAGATTTATACGAAGTGCTTGCCTAGACAGAATACTCAGAATACAGGCATCCACCCTTCCAGATTGCACGAGTTCGTTATTAGAGCCCAAGACTTTGATGAGAATTTTAAAAATCAGAAGAGGTTTTGAAAATAATCACCTAAGGATAGGTGATGAGCATTTGTAAAATCTAAAGATAAGATCTGTGGTGACGAGGCATTGGTTACAAAAAGATAAGAATAGAGATGAAGACAAGGCAAAGATAACGGAAGAGTTTCTAATGGAAAGTGTCCTAGGTAAGTTATAGTCTAGGTCAAGAGTAATTTCTAATAACCTAAATCCCTATAACCATGGCTCTGATACCAACCTGTAACACCCTGACCGGAGGCGGAAAAGTCAAAGGGCATTACGAAACTTGATAGAATGCATTTGAGCACATGGAGATTATATTAAGTTGAAATATAGTTTAAGTTCAATTCAATAGATTGCATTCACATCTGAGAATATAAGAGTACATAAACACATAAATCAAAAATTGTTTCACAATTGATAAGTTCGGATTTAATCTAAGGCAAAAGTCTTGATCAATCCTATGCAAGTATTCTTGTAAATCATGTCATCAAACATTGTCACCTGAAACATATGTTAGGGAAAATATTTGGGTCAACAAACAGTTGAGTGAATTCATAGGTTTTTGTGTGAGTATCAGATTCATGGCTCGTTTGTGTGTTGAAATAACTTGTGCAACTTCGTTGATTGATATTAGAAAACCTTGTTTTGTAACCCATTTGTATTGTAAAAGAAAAACCAAATCAAAATAGATTGGTCATAAATTTATAACCAATACCATGAATCTTAACCCAAAACATTTGTTTATGTAAACCAAATCATAAACCATTCTTATAATAAAACTAGTATGGTTTATATAGTTTCATAAACATCGTTGTGTAACATTGTTTAACTCGTTCCCGTTATAGCACATTGTTTATTCGTTTAAATCGTTCAATTCGTTTACTCGTACAATTCGTTCTCGTTTTAATTGTGAACACTACTTTTGGTCGTTTTGTTTATAACATTCAAACCTTTGTGACTCGTCCATCGTTCAACTCGTATTAACAAACCACCAAAGGGTAAGTTAACAATCATCAGATTCAGTCGTCACCACCTAACCCACACATAACCATGGGTTTGGTCTGATAACGGGATTTGTCGGATCCTATGGTACCATAACCTAATACTGGTCGTTTTGGCCGAAATTAATGAATGTCATACGTTATGTAATTGCAACCAACAAATTCATTCACATTATTGAAATTGTTATTTGTTTTGTATAAACCATCGCAATCGTTTTGAGACTTTCATTGAAATATTGTAATCGTTTTAGTATCATCGTTGAAATATTGTAATCGTTTTGATACATATGGATCATATGTTTCATCCCAAAAATAATGTAAAAAGGGACTATGAACTCACCTTGATTACGAGTAAGTCCTAACGAGTATGCAAATGTGAGAGTTCTTGGAAATAAGATTCCACGTCACTCTAATTGATTAAACATGCAACAATATGGAATATGTATCAACAATAATGTTTTAATTGGATAATTGGAAATCCTAAATCTATAGGATTCGGTAGTGTTTTGTTTAAATGGTGACTATAAGGTTTGGATAACCTAATAGAGAACTCGGAAAATGAATATGAGGTAACGGAATTATTTATGAAAAATATTTATTTATCATAAATAATAAAATTACAAAATTGTACAAATGATTTAATATAAACATTTGTAATAATAAATCAAATATATTTAACTAGTATAATAACATAATTAAATATAGTGATTATTGGGAAAATATTGTACAAGTGATATAATTAATTTATAAAAATTATAAATTAATTTAGATGGTTGAAATATATATTATTTGATAAATAATAAATATTTTGTTTAAAAGAATTCATATGATAATTATATGATTAATTATCAAAATAATTATATTAAATCTGAATAATTAAAAATTACATTTTTAATTATTGAACTTTAATATTACTGATTTAAAATAATTAATATGGCCTTGGAATCATTTTAAATAACTAAAATGAATTAAAATGATTTAATAACAATAAATAAGTTTATATAAGTTTAATTATCTAAATAATTAAATGTAATAAAAATTCAGATTCTAAATTTATATAAACTCAGAATAATGCCTCTTTTGTCATAAGAATAATTTTGGATCAAAATTATATAGTTATATAATTTAATTACATTAAATTAAACTATATAAATAAGTATAAATACTGATTTATTTATATAAATATCAAATTTATATAAAATGTGAGTAACAATATTATTTTTGTAAATATCAATATTTAAAATAATTAATCTGAAAATTTCATATTTTTATTCCTAAAAATCAATTTATTAGGAATTATTTAGTAATAAACTGTTTTAATATTGTAAAAATTAGTTTTATAAACACTTTGACTAATATTATATTTTTAATAAAAGTATCAGTGTTTAGAGTATTTATGTTAAAATTTTTAGACTTTAACTAATTATTGTCGATTTATTATGAATATTTGAATAAAACTGTTTTTAAATAAACTAAATAAATAAATAACTAAACATACTACTGTTCATCATCTTCCCCAAAATAGTCAACAGAAGTCAACCATCGAAATTAACCGATCAAAACTGATTTATAACTAAATTAACTTTGGGGAAACATTGTACAACTATAAACAAACTATTTGAAGGAATAAAATCGAACCGGTAATGTGTGGAACGACGGGACGACCAAACTCCGGCGACTGTGAATAGTTCCGGCGAAGTTGCAGGTTCGGTTCCAGCTAAATCCGATGTATTTGAGGTAGATGATGGGTGTAGGATGTTCGTGTGAATATGAGGATCTTATATAGAGTCTTAATTTGATCACAAATCCGACAATAATAAGTGGAATCGATTGGTTTTTAAATTTTTTTTTAAAAAAATTTCAATTATGAATCGGTTGGCACATAATTGTGTCGAACTAGTGGGTAAATGGATTGGCAATAATGTTGGGAACATGTGGGGGTTGATTTCGGATAAGTTAATCATGTAAACAAGTGGAACAGATCGATTTTCGGTGGGTTTGTTCGAAATCCCGTAACCTGCTGTTGCTGAATTTATAATTCAGTTCGGTTTCAGACACAATATATATATATATATATATATATATATATATATATATATATATATTAAGATTAGAATAATTCACATAAGGCTTGATAGTCTAGCTGGTTTGGTGCGTGTGGTTTGTTCCGGTCCGACGCGGGTTCGAGTCCGCTTGGTGACCGATTTATAAGGTTTAAAAAAAAAACTTTTTTAAATAACTGAATTAAAATTTAGTTAATAATAATATTAAATTCTAATATGAGTATATATGAATTAATGTTCTAGATATTATCAGCTCTGTACAGAGGATAAACTGGTTAAGTCGTTTGTGTTACAACCGAGAGGTTGCAGGTTCGAATCTCACAAGGGCCGGTTCTCACCCAGGAGACCACCTTTTTAACCCGATTTTTGAGATTTTACACTTAGGCCCCTCAAGTTTCGTTTTGTACAAAAATGGTCCCTCAACTTTCGAAAAGTTGCAATAACAGCCCCTATACTTTCATATAAAATACATAGTTGGTCCCTGAAGTTTCTAAAAATGTCACAATTGGTCCCTGGTTTATTCAGTTAGATAAGTTAACTGGGTTAAGTTTTAAAGAAGAAATCCTTATATAAAAGTTAACCAGGTTAGGATCTTTAGTTAAAATGAGTTTAAGAAAATCAACTTTAGTCCCTAGAGTTTAAGTTTGAAAGAATGACCAATTGAACCTTGTACTTTTAAAACAAAATATATATATTAATTTTCTTTATAAATAAGTTTCAAAAATGACCAAAGGGACCCTAAACTTGTAGTTTCAAATAATGACGATTTTAGTCCTCGAAATTAAAAAGTGATAATTTCAAGCAAGTTTCAAAGAATGTCAAATAGGTCCCTCAAATTGTAGTTTCACAACATGTCATAATAAGCCCTTATAGTTTAAGTAGTCTTGTTTAATAGTATAAAACTCAACAAATTTGTAATTGTTTCACGTGTTGGTATTGGTATAAGTATGTATAAGCACAAAGCAAGTATGTTCAAATAAGTTTCATTCCAAATACGGTATTTGTTACCATGCAAGTTGGAATAAATGCGAGTGTGAAAACCAGGGTGGTTACAGTCTCCCCTACTTTAGAAAATTTCATCCCGAAATTTATTCGAAAGAGACCGTAGAATGTCATTGTAATGATTAGAAAAATAATCAAATCATTGTTTGGTGCTGTAAATTTTGAGGAATTTACGAGGATCATTGTATAGAAATTGTCTTGCATGGCACTATGTCATGCTGGATTTGTACTGTAGATATTATGCAAACAATCGTGTGTACAAATGAGCAAATAATGGATAATCACACAACCACATAATGTTTTTATATGCCTCCTTACTTAACAAGGCTCACTATGATTCTTATGCATCGAACCCCGTAATTAAGTGTGAACCCAAAATTACGCGTTTCGTTGCATGGTCCACATAGCACTTCTAGTTGAGTGAGGAAAAAAAAACAAATAAGATTGAGGTATTGTTTAAATCAAACAAGCATCAATATAACATAACATCAACTGAATCAAAACGTATTTCACATTAGCAATGATAGCATTGTTTGTTTGACAATCTATTGAAGAAATTTACATTTGAAATAAGTCATGTAATGGATCAAATTCAGGATTATAAGGTGGTGGAAGTGGTAGAGGCAGTTGCATATGATCAGTTATTTGTATCAGCATGCTTTCCAACCTTTGATTTCTTTCTGTCAACCATCTTATTTGTTGAGACAAATTTTGAACTTGATGGTTTAACCTAGTCACTTCGTCTCCCAATGAATCTGGAGGTAGATTCATTTGAGGCATCGTACTTGGGCCTGCCATATCAGTTGGTGGCAGTTGTTCTACTTCGTTCAACAGTGATTGGAAAGAATGTGGCATTAATGGTGCTTGCAAAAAGGGTTCTGATTCTAACTGCTCTTGAGTCCCCATGTTTTCATCAAACCAAGTTCCTTGTATCATTGAATTTTCCTCAAAAGGTAACGGTGGGAAGCTTGGTAAGACGTTCGGTATTAAAGGTTGGGGTAAGTTAGTTGTAATAGGTTCTTGTATGTATGGCAGCAGTGGTTGTATATCAAACTGATAAAAAGACGGTTGAGGAAACTGCAAAAATGATTGTTGTAAATTTTGTGGGAAGGTATTCTCTAAGATAACTGGAGCTCCCTCCGACTGTGATAGTTGTGTTAGTGTACCAATATGAACAGGAGTTAGCCTCATGGTGTAAGGATTTTCAATCCCAGGTGCCTTTGGTGGAGATAATCCCTGGATAATCTGATCACTTAAGACACCTAATGATTGTGCTATTTTTGTAATGTAAGACCCTCCCATGAGACTTCTCAGAGGATTTGATTGTTGACTAGAAAAATATTCAGCAAGCTCGTGGGCAATATTACAGGGAACTTGCTCAAAAATACTATACAAATAGAAAAGTTCGATTGTTTTAACCCTGTGTATATTATGTTTGCGCCCCGTGATAGTGTGGGCTAAAACACGGTGCATATATTGATAACAAGGGTCTATGAAGCTTGTAGAATTATTGTTGATACACCATTCTTTTAATGAATGGTATTGCCAATAATTTACCATATTCGCGGAGGAACCAGATGTTGATGCCTCCGTAAAAATGGGTTGTTTGACTTCTTCATCTGTATATATGCCTAGATGAACTGCGAATTCTGTTAATGACATAGTATGAAATTGCCCACAAAGTTGAAAATGAATGGATTCATTGGCAAGATTTTCATTAGATTTGTAATAGAAAGTGGACAAGAACTCATACACTAGTTCATCATATGATGGTTCTAGGATGTCGAAGAAACGGCGCCAGGGTGTATTAGGTTGTAGTGATCTTGCCAGCAAACCACTGAAATCAAACATTCCTATTCGTTGCCAATCAATACTGCTAATAGTAAGAACTTCTTTATGCTTGAGTTTTTGATACCTCTCTTGATAGTGTAAAGTAGTAAACTGAAGGAAGGGATGAATTTTTGCTGCATTTGAAGATTCAGCATATGCTGTTGGGAGATTTGCCATTTGGATATAGGGTTTTGTTGAACTAAGAAAGGTTTGGGTATGTGTTGAGTTATATCAGAAGTTTGTAGTTCTTGTGTAGATTAGCTCGTGCAGTGAGTTTCTTATATAGATAAGGAGATTCCGGATTACACCATGTGATCGGTTAGTGCTTCCATGCTACGTTCTGTAGCTAGTTTGAAAATTTGAATCTGACAGGTATGGTCTCGAGAAAATTTTGAAACTCTGTAAAGGAGGGAATCGTATCGTAATAAATTAATAATAGTACAACATAGGTTGATTAGAACATGGATTGTTCTGAAACGGAGAGAAGAAAAAAAATCATTTTGAATTAGGGTAACATGCCTTGAGCCGATAGGCGTACTGTACTCTCATCGGTAGTTCCCAGGTAGGCAAACGTGTGTCTCGTCATGAATGCATTTTCTGGAAGAAAGATTATAGTGATTTCATAATGGGGTAATGTAGTTTCATAAAATCAATGAGGATCAAAGAAGACACGTAACAAGATGGATATCATTTATTCCACGAATAAATGACATCAATGACAAGTCAAAGTAGTTGGGTCCTTATAACTTGGTGAAGTCATGCTTTAGCCTATAAGTGGATACTCATCCCAAGAATTCCCAGGTAAGCACAACTGGTCTCGCGTCTGATGAGATTTATACGAAGTGCTTGCCTAGACAGAATACTCAGAATACAGGCATCCACCCTTCCAGATTGCACGAGTTCGTTATTAGAGCCCAAGACTTTGATGAGAATTTTAAAAATCAGAAGAGGTTTTGAAAATAATCACCTAAGGATAGGTGATGAGCATTTGTAAAATCTAAAGATAAGATCTGTGGTGACGAGGCATTGGTTACAAAAAGATAAGAATAGAGATGAAGACAAGGCAAAGATAACGGAAGAGTTTCTAATGGAAAGTGTCCTAGGTAAGTTATAGTCTAGGTCAAGAGTAATTTCTAATAACCTAAATCCCTATAACCATGGCTCTGATACCAACCTGTAACACCCTGACCGGAGGCGGAAAAGTCAAAGGGCATTACGAAACTTGATAGAATGCATTTGAGCACATGGAGATTATATTAAGTTGAAATATAGTTTAAGTTCAATTCAATAGATTGCATTCACATCTGAGAATATAAGAGTACATAAACACATAAATCAAAAATTGTTTCACAATTGATAAGTTCGGATTTAATCTAAGGCAAAAGTCTTGATCAATCCTATGCAAGTATTCTTGTAAATCATGTCATCAAACATTGTCACCTGAAACATATGTTAGGGAAAATATTTGGGTCAACAAACAGTTGAGTGAATTCATAGGTTTTTGTGTGAGTATCAGATTCATGGCTCGTTTGTGTGTTGAAATAACTTGTGCAACTTCGTTGATTGATATTAGAAAACCTTGTTTTGTAACCCATTTGTATTGTAAAAGAAAAACCAAATCAAAATAGATTGGTCATAAATTTATAACCAATACCATGAATCTTAACCCAAAACATTTGTTTATGTAAACCAAATCATAAACCATTCTTATAATAAAACTAGTATGGTTTATATAGTTTCATAAACATCGTTGTGTAACATTGTTTAACTCGTTCCCGTTATAGCACATTGTTTATTCGTTTAAATCGTTCAATTCGTTTACTCGTACAATTCGTTCTCGTTTTAATTGTGAACACTACTTTTGGTCGTTTTGTTTATAACATTCAAACCTTTGTGACTCGTCCATCGTTCAACTCGTATTAACAAACCACCAAAGGGTAAGTTAACAATCATCAGATTCAGTCGTCACCACCTAACCCACACATAACCATGGGTTTGGTCTGATAACGGGATTTGTCGGATCCTATGGTACCATAACCTAATACTGGTCGTTTTGGCCGAAATTAATGAATGTCATACGTTATGTAATTGCAACCAACAAATTCATTCACATTATTGAAATTGTTATTTGTTTTGTATAAACCATCGCAATCGTTTTGAGACTTTCATTGAAATATTGTAATCGTTTTAGTATCATCGTTGAAATATTGTAATCGTTTTGATACATATGGATCATATGTTTCATCCCAAAAATAATGTAAAAAGGGACTATGAACTCACCTTGATTACGAGTAAGTCCTAACGAGTATGCAAATGTGAGAGTTCTTGGAAATAAGATTCCACGTCACTCTAATTGATTAAACATGCAACAATATGGAATATGTATCAACAATAATGTTTTAATTGGATAATTGGAAATCCTAAATCTATAGGATTCGGTAGTGTTTTGTTTAAATGGTGACTATAAGGTTTGGATAACCTAATAGAGAACTCGGAAAATGAATATGAGGTAACGGAATTATTTATGAAAAATATTTATTTATCATAAATAATAAAATTACAAAATTGTACAAATGATTTAATATAAACATTTGTAATAATAAATCAAATATATTTAACTAGTATAATAACATAATTAAATATAGTGATTATTGGCAAAATATTGTACAAGTGATATATTTAATTTATAAAAATTATAAATTAATTTAGATGGTTGAAATATATATTATTTGATAAATAATAAATATTTTGTTTAAAAGAATTCATATGATAATTATATGATTAATTATCAAAATAATTATATTAAATCTGAATAATTAAAAATTACATTTTTAATTATTGAACTTTAATATTACTGATTTAAAATAATTAATATGGCCTTGGAATCATTTTAAAAAACTAAAATGAATTAAAATGATTTAATAACAATAAATAAGTTTATATAAGTTTAATTATCTAAATAATTAAATGTAATAAAAATTCAGATTCTAAATTTATATAAACTCAGAATAATGCCTCTTTTGTCATAAGAATAATTTTGGATCAAAATTACATAGTTATATAATTTAATTACATTAAATTAAACTATATAAATAAGTATAAATACTGATTTATTTATATAAATATCAAATTTATATAAAATGTGAGTAACAATATTATTTTTGTAAATATCAATATTTAAAATAATTAATCTGAAAATTTCAGATTTTTATTCCTAAAAATCAATTTATTAGGAATTATTTAGTAATAAACTGTTTTAATATTGTAAAAATTAGTTTTATAAATACTTTGACTAATATTATATTTTTAATAAAAGTATCAGTGTTTAGAGTATTTATGTTAAAATTTTTAGACTTTAACTAATTATTGTCGATTTATTATGAATATTTGAATAAAACTGTTTTTAAATAAACTAAATAAATAAATAACTAAACATACTACTGTTCATCATCTTCCCCAAAATAGTCAACAGAAGTCAACCATCGAAATTAACCGATCAAAACTGATTTATAACTAAATTAACTTTGGGGAAACATTGTACAACTATAAACAAACTATTTGAAGGAATAAAATCGAACCGGTAATGTGTGGAACGACGGGACGACCAAACTCCGGCGACTGTGAATAGTTTCGGCGAAGTTGCAGGTTCGGTTCCAGCTAAATCCGATGTATTTGAGGTAGATGATGGGTGTAGGATGTTCGTGTGAATATGAGGATCTTATATAGAGTCTTAATTTGATCACAAATCCGACAATAATAAGTGGAATCGATTGGTTTTTAATTTTTTTTTTAAAAAAATTTCAATTATGAATCGGTTGGCACATAATTGTGTCGAACTAGTGGGTAAATGGATTGGCAATAATGTTGGGAACATGTGGGGGTTGATTTCGGATAAGTTAATCATGTAAACAAGTGGAACAGATCGATTTTCGGTGGGTTTGTTCGAAATCCCGTAACCTGCTGTTGCTGAATTTATAATTCAGTTCGGTTTCAGACACAATATATATATATATATATATATATATATATATTAAGATTAGAATAATTCACATAAGGCTTGATAGTCTAGCTGGTTTGGTGCGTGTGGTTTGTTCCGGTCTGACGCGGGTTCGAGTCCGCTTGGTGACCGATTTATAAGGTTTAAAAAAAAAACTTTTTTAAATAACTGAATTAATATTTAATTAATAATAATATTAAATTCTAATATGAGTATATATGAATTAATGTTCTAGATATTATCAGCTCTGTACAGAGGATAAACTGGTTAAGTCGTTTGTGTTACAACCGAGAGGTTGCAGGTTCGAATCTCACAAGGGCCGGTTCTCACCCAGGAGACCACCTTTTTAACCCGATTTTTGAGATTTTACACTTAGGCCCCTCAAGTTTCGTTTTGTACAAAAATGGTCCCTCAACTTTCGAAAAGTTGCAATAACAGCCCCTATACTTTCATATAAAATACATAGTTGGTCCCTGAAGTTTCTAAAAATGTCACAATTGGTCCCTGGTTTATTCAGTTAGATAAGTTAACTGGGTTAAGTTTTAAAGAAGAAATCCTTATATAAAAGTTAACCAGGTTAGGATCTTTAGTTAAAATGAGTTTAAGAAAATCAACTTTAGTCCCTAGAGTTTAAGTTTGAAAGAATGACCAATTGAACCTTGTACTTTTAAAACAAAATATATATATTAATTTTCTTTATAAATAAGTTTCAAAAATGACCAAAGGGACCCTAAACTTGTAGTTTCAAATAATGACGATTTTAGTCCTCGAAATTAAAAAGTGATAATTTCAAGCAAGTTTCAAAGAATGTCAAATAGGTCCCTCAAATTGTAGTTTCACAACATGTCATAATAAGCCCTTATAGTTTAAGTAGTCTTGTTTAATAGTATAAAACTCAACAAATTTGTAATTGTTTCACGTGTTGGTATTGGTATAAGTATGTATAAGCACAAAGCAAGTATGTTCAAATAAGTTTCATTCCAAATACGGTATTTGTTACCATGCAAGTTGGAATAAATGCGAGTGTGAAAACCAGGGTGGTTACAGTCTCCCCTACTTTAGAAAATTTCATCCCGAAATTTATTCGAAAGAGACCGTAGAATGTCATTGTAATGATTAGAAAAATAATCAAATCATTGTTTGGTGCTGTAAATTTTGAGGAATTTACGAGGATCATTGTATAGAAATTGTCTTGCATGGCACTATGTCATGCTGGATTTGTACTGTAGATATTATGCAAACAATCGTGTGTACAAATGAGCAAATAATGGATAATCACACAACCACATAATGTTTTTATATGCCTCCTTACTTAACAAGGCTCACTATGATTCTTATGCATCGAACCCCGTAATTAAGTGTGAACCCAAAATTACGCGTTTCGTTGCATGGTCCACATAGCACTTCTAGTTGAGTGAGGAAAAAAAAAACAAATAAGATTGAGGTATTGTTTAAATCAAACAAGCATCAATATAACATAACATCAACTGAATCAAAACGTATTTCACATTAGCAATGATAGCATTGTTTGTTTGACAATCTATTGAAGAAATTTACATTTGAAATAAGTCATGTAATGGATCAAATTCAGGATTATAAGGTGGTGGAAGTGGTAGAGGCAGTTGCATATGATCAGTTATTTGTATCAGCATGCTTTCCAACCTTTGATTTCTTTCTGTCAGCCATCTTATTTGTTGAGACAAATTTTGAACTTGATGGTTTAACCTAGTCACTTCGTCTCCCAATGAATCTGGAGGTAGATTCATTTGAGGCATCGTACTTGGGCCTGCCATATCAGTTGGTGGCAGTTGTTCTACTTCGTTCAACAGTGATTGGAAAGAATGTGGCATTAATGGTGCTTGCAAAAAGGGTTCTGATTCTAACTGCTCTTGAGTCCCCATGTTTTCATCAAACCAAGTTCCTTGTATCATTGAATTTTCCTCAAAAGGTAACGGTGGGAAGCTTGGTAAGACGTTCGGTATTAAAGGTTGGGGTAAGTTAGTTGTAATAGGTTCTTGTATGTATGGCAGCAGTGGTTGTATATCAAACTGATAAAAAGACGGTTGAGGAAACTGCAAAAATGATTGTTGTAAATTTTGTGGGAAGGTATTCTCTAAGATAACTGGAGCTCCCTCCGACTGTGATAGTTGTGTTAGTGTACCAATATGAACAGGAGTTAGCCTCATGGTGTAAGGATTTTCAATCCCAGGTGCCTTTGGTGGAGATAATCCCTGGATAATCTGATCACTTAAGACACCTAATGATTGTGCTATTTTTGTAATGTAAGACCCTCCCATGAGACTTCTCAGAGGATTTGATTGTTGACTAGAAAAATATTCAGCAAGCTCGTGGGCAATATTACAGGGAACTTGCTCAAAAATACTATACAAATAGAAAAGTTCGATTGTTTTAACCCTGTGTATATTATGTTTGCGCCCCGTGATAGTGTGGGCTAAAACACGGTGCATATATTGATAACAAGGGTCTATGAAGCTTGTAGAATTATTGTTGATACACCATTCTTTTAATGAATGGTATTGCCAATAATTTACCATATTCGCGGAGGAACCAGATGTTGATGCCTCCGTAAAAATGGGTTGTTTGACTTCTTCATCTGTATATATGCCTAGATGAACTGCGAATTCTGTTAATGACATAGTATGAAATTGCCCACAAAGTTGAAAATGAATGGATTCATTGGCAAGATTTTCATTAGATTTGTAATAGAAAGTGGACAAGAACTCATACACTAGTTCATCATATGATGGTTCTAGGATGTCGAAGAAACGGCGCCAGGGTGTATTAGGTTGTAGTGATCTTGCCAGCAAACCACTGAAATCAAACATTCCTATTCGTTGCCAATCAATACTGCTAATAGTAAGAACTTCTTTATGCTTGAGTTTTTGATACCTCTCTTGATAGTGTAAAGTAGTAAACTGAAGGAAGGGATGAATTTTTGCTGCATTTGAAGATTCAGCATATGCTGTTGGGAGATTTGCCATTTGGATATGGGGTTTTGTTGAACTAAGAAAGGTTTGGGTATGTGTTGAGTTATATCAGAAGTTTGTAGTTCTTGTGTAGATTAGCTCGTGCAGTGAGTTTCTTATATAGATAAGGAGATTCCGGATTACACCATGTGATCGGTTAGTGCTTCCATGCTACGTTCTGTAGCTAGTTTGAAAATTTGAATCTGACAGGTATGGTCTCGAGAAAATTTTGAAACTCTGTAAAGGAGGGAATCGTATCGTAATAAATTAATAATAGTACAACATAGGTTGATTAGAACATGGATTGTTCTGAAACGGAGAGAAGAAAAAAAATCATTTTGAATTAGGGTAACATGCCTTGAGCCGATAGGCGTACTGTACTCTCATCGGTAGTTCCCAGGTAGGCAAACGTGTGTCTCGTCATGAATGCATTTTCTGGAAGAAAGATTATAGTGATTTCATAATGGGGTAATGTAGTTTCATAAAATCAATGAGGATCAAAGAAGACACGTAACAAGATGGATATCATTTATTCCACGAATAAATGACATCAATGACAAGTCAAAGTAGTTGGGTCCTTATAACTTGGTGAAGTCATGCTTTAGCCTATAAGTGGATACTCATCCCAAGAATTCCCAGGTAAGCACAACTGGTCTCGCGTCTGATGAGATTTATACGAAGTGCTTGCCTAGACAGAATACTCAGAATACAGGCATCCACCCTTCCAGATTGCACGAGTTCGTTATTAGAGCCCAAGACTTTGATGAGAATTTTAAAAATCAGAAGAGGTTTTGAAAATAATCACCTAAGGATAGGTGATGAGCATTTGTAAAATCTAAAGATAAGATCTGTGGTGACGAGGCATTGGTTACAAAAAGATAAGAATAGAGATGAAGACAAGGCAAAGATAACGGAAGAGTTTCTAATGGAAAGTGTCCTAGGTAAGTTATAGTCTAGGTCAAGAGTAATTTCTAATAACCTAAATCCCTATAACCATGGCTCTGATACCAACCTGTAACACCCTGACCGGAGGCGGAAAAGTCAAAGGGCATTACGAAACTTGATAGAATGCATTTGAGCACATGGAGATTATATTAAGTTGAAATATAGTTTAAGTTCAATTCAATAGATTGCATTCACATCTGAGAATATAAGAGTACATAAACACATAAATCAAAAATTGTTTCACAATTGATAAGTTCGGATTTAATCTAAGGCAAAAGTCTTGATCAATCCTATGCAAGTATTCTTGTAAATCATGTCATCAAACATTGTCACCTGAAACATATGTTAGGGAAAATATTTGGGTCAACAAACAGTTGAGTGAATTCATAGGTTTTTGTGTGAGTATCAGATTCATGGCTCGTTTGTGTGTTGAAATAACTTGTGCAACTTCGTTGATTGATATTAGAAAACCTTGTTTTGTAACCCATTTGTATTGTAAAAGAAAAACCAAATCAAAATAGATTGGTCATAAATTTATAACCAATACCATGAATCTTAACCCAAAACATTTGTTTATGTAAACCAAATCATAAACCATTCTTATAATAAAACTAGTATGGTTTATATAGTTTCATAAACATCGTTGTGTAACATTGTTTAACTCGTTCCCGTTATAGCACATTGTTTATTCGTTTAAATCGTTCAATTCGTTTACTCGTACAATTCGTTCTCGTTTTAATTGTGAACACTACTTTTGGTCGTTTTGTTTATAACATTCAAACCTTTGTGACTCGTCCATCGTTCAACTCGTATTAACAAACCACCAAAGGGTAAGTTAACAATCATCAGATTCAGTCGTCACCACCTAACCCACACATAACCATGGGTTTGGTCTGATAACGGGATTTGTCGGATCCTATGGTACCATAACCTAATACTGGTCGTTTTGGCCGAAATTAATGAATGTCATACGTTATGTAATTGCAACCAACAAATTCATTCACATTATTGAAATTGTTATTTGTTTTGTATAAACCATCGCAATCGTTTTGAGACTTTCATTGAAATATTGTAATCGTTTTAGTATCATCGTTGAAATATTGTAATCGTTTTGATACATATGGATCATATGTTTCATCCCAAAAATAATGTAAAAAGGGACTATGAACTCACCTTGATTACGAGTAAGTCCTAACGAGTATGCAAATGTGAGAGTTCTTGGAAATAAGATTCCACGTCACTCTAATTGATTAAACATGCAACAATATGGAATATGTATCAACAATAATGTTTTAATTGGATAATTGGAAATCCTAAATCTATAGGATTCGGTAGTGTTTTGTTTAAATGGTGACTATAAGGTTTGGATAACCTAATAGAGAACTCGGAAAATGAATATGAGGTAACGGAATTATTTATGAAAAATATTTATTTATCATAAATAATAAAATTACAAAATTGTACAAATGATTTAATATAAACATTTGTAATAATAAATCAAATATATTTAACTAGTATAATAACATAATTAAATATAGTGATTATTGGGAAAATATTGTACAAGTGATATAATTAATTTATAAAAATTATAAATTAATTTAGATGGTTGAAATATATATTATTTGATAAATAATAAATATTTTGTTTAAAAGAATTCATATGATAATTATATGATTAATTATCAAAATAATTATATTAAATCTGAATAATTAAAAATTACATTTTTAATTATTGAACTTTAATATTACTGATTTAAAATAATTAATATGGCCTTGGAATCATTTTAAATAACTAAAATGAATTAAAATGATTTAATAACAATAAATAAGTTTATATAAGTTTAATTATCTAAATAATTAAATGTAATAAAAATTCAGATTCTAAATTTATATAAACTCAGAATAATGCCTCTTTTGTCATAAGAATAATTTTGGATCAAAATTATATAGTTATATAATTTAATTACATTAAATTAAACTATATAAATAAGTATAAATACTGATTTATTTATATAAATATCAAATTTATATAAAATGTGAGTAACAATATTATTTTTGTAAATATCAATATTTAAAATAATTAATCTGAAAATTTCAGATTTTTATTCCTAAAAATCAATTTATTAGGAATTATTTAGTAATAAACTGTTTTAATATTGTAAAAATTAGTTTTATAAATACTTTGACTAATATTATATTTTTAATAAAAGTATCAGTGTTTAGAGTATTTATGTTAAAATTTTTAGACTTTAACTAATTATTGTCGATTTATTATGAATAAAACTGTTTTTAAATAAACTAAATAAATAAATAACTAAACATACTACTGTTCATCATCTTCCCCAAAATAGTCAACAGAAGTCAACCATCGAAATTAACCGATCAAAACTGATTTATAACTAAATTAACTTTGGGGAAACATTGTACAACTATAAACAAACTATTTGAAGGAATAAAATCGAACCGGTAATGTGTGGAACGACGGGACGACCAAACTCCGGCGACTGTGAATAGTTCCGGCGAAGTTGCAGGTTCGGTTCCAGCTAAATCCGATGTATTTGAGGTAGATGATGGGTGTAGGATGTTCGTGTGAATATGAGGATCTTATATAGAGTCTTAATTTGATCACAAATCCGACAATAATAAGTGGAATCGATTGGTTTTTAAATTTTTTTTTAAAAAAATTTCAATTATGAATCGGTTGGCACATAATTGTGTCGAACTAGTGGGTAAATGGATTGGCAATAATGTTGGGAACATGTGGGGGTTGATTTCGGATAAGTTAATTATGTAAACAAGTGGAACAGATCGATTTTCGGTGGGTTTGTTCGAAATCCCGTAACCTGCTGTTGCTGAATTTATAATTTAGTTCGGTTTCAGACACAATATATATATATATATATATATATATATATATATATATATATATATTAAGATTAGAATAATTCACATAAGGCTTGATAGTCTAGCTGGTTTGGTGCGTGTGGTTTGTTCCGGTCCGACGCGGGTTCGAGTCCGCTTGGTGACCGATTTATAAGGTTTAAATAAAAAACTTTTTTAAATAACTGAATTAATATTTAATTAATAATAATATTAAATTCTAATATGAGTATATATGAATTAATGTTCTAGATATTATCAGCTCTGTACAGAGGATAAACTGGTTAAGTCGTTTGTGTTACAACCGAGAGGTTGCAGGTTCGAATCTCACAAGGGCCGGTTCTCACCCAGGAGACCACCTTTTTAACCCGATTTTTGAGATTTTACACTTAGGCCCCTCAAGTTTCGTTTTGTACAAAAATGGTCCCTCAACTTTCGAAAAGTTGCAATAACAGCCCCTATACTTTCATATAAAATACATAGTTGGTCCCTGAAGTTTCTAAAAATGTCACAATTGGTCCCTGGTTTATTCAGTTAGATAAGTTAACTGGGTTAAGTTTTAAAGAAGAAATCCTTATATAAAAGTTAACCAGGTTAGGATCTTTAGTTAAAATGAGTTTAAGAAAATCAACTTTAGTCCCTAGAGTTTAAGTTTGAAAGAATGACCAATTGAACCTTGTACTTTTAAAACAAAATATATATATTAATTTTCTTTATAAATAAGTTTCAAAAATGACCAAAGGGACCCTAAACTTGTAGTTTCAAATAATGACGATTTTAGTCCTCGAAATTAAAAAGTGATAATTTCAAGCAAGTTTCAAAGAATGTCAAATAGGTCCCTCAAATTGTAGTTTCACAACATGTCATAATAAGCCCTTATAGTTTAAGTAGTCTTGTTTAATAGTATAAAACTCAACAAATTTGTAATTGTTTCACGTGTTTGTATTGGTATAAGTATGTATAAGCACAAAGCAAGTATGTTCAAATAAGTTTCATTCCAAATACGGTATTTGTTACCATGCAAGTTGGAATAAATGCGAGTGTGAAAACCAGGGTGGTTACAGTCACCACTGTAATCCATGCAAATAATTGTCCTTAACAACCCCCGCGTGAGCGGGTGCTGAGTTCAGACTATAGTACTATCGTTGCTAAGGCAGGTAGACAACATTCCATGTGTAAACATAACAAACAAGCATTCATTAAGCCACGTATAACATGCAGGAATGGTTAGCGTTTAAATAGTATTGAGTAGTGTGTTCGATTTGATTTAGAATAAGTAACGTATGTAACACCCAAAAGTGCGTAAAGCAAAAAGGGATCGAGTATACTCACAGCGTTGATGGATTGAAAAGAGCGCTAGAGAGTAGGGTTAACCTGATCAGAATGATAGCATAACGATAAGTGACGCGTAAAACGATGCAAGGTGTAAGTGGCTCGGACAGCAGTTCTGTCGGATGGTAATCCGATCGGACGGCCAGTCGTGCCGATGACAATCCGTTCAGATGGTTATCCAGTCGGACGACTATTCGAGTGGATTGTTTCTTCCTACGAGAAGGATGTGTTTCTGTATGATGGCTTGACCTTTGAAGTTTTCGTTGTAGCATTTTGAAAACATTGAAGTATCTCTACCTTTCGGGTCGGCCGGTGACTCGAATGGCGAGGTTCCTCAGTGAGAACAAGTTCACAGCAGAGCAGTCACTCGGTCGGATGTCCATCCGTCCGGGTGGCAACTCTGTTACTGAATATGTTGAAAATTGTTTAAGTATTGAAGCTTTGAAACATCACATCTTCGGATGGTCGGTCGACCGGGTGGTGACTCGATCGGACTGCAATCCGTTCGGTGTTCCAAAACTCTCGAAGCTTGATTTGAAAACTAAAAGTGGGGCCAAGGTGTAAGCCGTACGGGTGGCCGGTCGGTCGGGTGGCTGTTCGTTCGGACAGCAGTCTGTTCGGACGGTCATCCGTCCTGGTTAACCTGTTCGTCTTACACTTGGTTGTTTTTTATAGTTTGTCGTTTTATCGAGATATCTTGATAACGTGTTAAGTGTCACACCCCAACCGATGGCGGAATCATCGGGGCACGGCACTAGGCGAATCAGATTGCTCAAGAGAATCCATAACAACTATATTGCGATAATATTTAATACCTTCGTTATCCCATACTAACAAGTAATACAATCACATAAGTTATCACAGATTTCTTGCCCTCTCGAACAATACAAATCCGACAACCTAGATTTTAGTTGAGTTTCTAGACTTCCTAGCTTGATTTGATATAGTCTGCGATCTAACCTGCAACATACGTTAAAATATTTGTTAATACGAAAGTATTGGCGAGTATACAGGTTTGATAAGTATGGTATAATAGATAAAAAGTGTAGCGAATTTCCATATGCATAAACGCAATACACGACATATATACTCACAAAACTGATACTACCAACTAAGTTCTCGATGCTCGAATGTACGATGGCATAACTAGACCCCGTCGGGCGCAATAGTACTATACTAGTCGTGGTGGGACGTCGCGAGTATAAGCCCTAGCACATATGCAACTAGCATCACATATATCTATGCATAACAGTTATTCGCAAGTGATAATTCGATTGATTGAACATTTCGTTTGATGAGTTCGATTTGTTAGAACGCATGTTACACCCAAAATTCGATTAAAAAGGGGGTCAAGTATACTCACAGTGCGTATTTAGCGGGAATACAACTTGTTTGGGTCGGTTGCGAGTGTGTCTGCGTTAATCATTGAAGGATATAGTAAACGATGTACGGTTAGGCGAGATTAGCATTGAAAAGTCAGTCATCTGGTCGGATGGTGCTCATCCATTCGGATGGGCTCATCCGGTCGGATGGCATATGGACCTGAGTTGGATGGCTGTCATCCGGTCGGATGACAGACTACCCGATCGGATTAGTTGCTGACTCGACCGGTTTGTCATTCGTTCGAACAGGAGTGATCCGTGCGGACAAGTGTCATCCGTGCGGACTGACATGTCATCCGTGCGGACAAGTGTCATCCGTGCGGACTTGTCATGTCTGTTTCGCACTCTGAACACTGTTTCCGAGTGTTTAACGGAAGGAATACGTTCGTTTTTACTAGGGTAGTGTAATTTCTCACTAACACTTGAAATTTCATCAGTCCCGACCCGTTCTAACGGCCGAGAATCACCCCGTTCCATCAGATCTGGTAGTTCTTGATGGTTTTTCATGGTTAACTCGAAATCGCACAGATTTAGGTGAGATTCGTCATTAAAATAGGTGGAAATCACCCGGATCTGAGTCGTTTATAGTGAAATGAGACCCCACTTGAAGTTCATAAGAACTCTTGGTGACATCACCTCAAAACGCCTCAAATCCGCAGATTTCACGGTTAGAATCTGAGTTTTAAAAGATAGAACGATGTAGAATTGAGTGTAGATTGTAGAAGTACAAGTTTCTAGGTTGAAATCTTACCGGAATCGCGAGGGATCGGGAGAAAAGGGTCTTGGAGCGTGTTTGATCGAGTAGGAGCTGTCACATCACTGTTCAAGTGATGTGACATGGTATTTATAGGAAGCAGAGGAGAAGAAGTGACTTGGTCCGGATGGCCCATCCGTGCGGATGGCCCATCCGTCCGGATTGCTATCCTGACGTGGTGGACTTCTCCGTTTTGATCGTTTTGATAGTTTTCAAGGTGCGTACTTTCCATAATTAATTTATATTATCATTATATTGTTATTATTATATATATATATCACTAGGGGTCGTATTTACGTATCCATAATCCAAAGTTTCGATAATTAACCATCGGTTTCCGATTCGAGTATGCGATTATTAGCGACGTTTCACGGCCATCAATGGGGGTAGTATACGTCCTTTCTTGATGTCATCGTGAACGTTATTTCGTGTAGTGCCACAAAGACTGACGGGGTACCGTTTACTCGTATTGTCATCATCGTCATGACGACTGGAGCTACAGCACTCACCCGAGAGTCCTTGTTAGCGTTAATTGTTTACGTTCGACACATCACGGCCACTGAGGAGGGTAGAATAGGTCCTCACTCAATGCCTCCGTGAGTGTTAGTGTGATAATAGTGTAGTATAGTGATATTGTATTTCGAAAATATGCGATTATCCTTCGAATAACGATATATATACGATATAGTTACATTATGATCCAAATCTCTGGTGCTAGGCGTAACGAGTATATCGAGTGGTAACAACGCACGAAAGTGCGGGTTGTTACAGTCTCCCCTACTTTAGGAAATTTCGTCCCGAAATTAATCCAATAGGTAGTCTCCTAAGAGTTGATCTTCTATGGATAGCGATACAGCGAGTGATTTGATCGTAAGTTGACAGCGAGAACGTTTCGAATAAGAGAGATCGATTGCGATAGCGAGAAGGCGACGTAAGACAGAAGTAATAATCCCACGAGTTGGCATTCCAAAGGACCTTGTCTTGTGTAGAATTCGTTAGTTCGATGCGATTGCAATTTTAAAGGGCTTGAAAAGGTTTCTCATGACGTTGAATTAACTGAATCGATTGTTAACCAACGTTACAAGAAACATTCGTTTTAGATGTTTAAAAAGGAATTTAGGATGAAAATCTTTGAAAATTTACCTTTTAACGTGAGGTCAACGGAGTCGATGTTAACGATGTTGCAAGGAAGTTTAAGTTTCTAAACATTTTAGGGAATTCGAAGGTGAAAACAAGGGTTACGAAAACTCTCCTATGACATGGGTTCAAGCTGCATTCGATGTCGAACCAATGCCTCAAGAAGGATTTTGTTTTGACGTTGTAAAAGGTTAAGGAAAACTTGGGCTTATGAAACCTTTCTTGGACATGGAGTTAAGCTGATTCGATGTTAACTCCACGTCATGAGAAAATTTCACTTGTCCATGGGTTTTAAATCAAAAATTTTGTAAAAAGATGTTTTAATCTGTACCAAAGGTAGTTAATCATCGAGCCCCATTTGGCACTTTCCCACGAAAGTTTGTTAATATGTTTAAAACACTTATATATAGGAAGTACCAGTGGCGTATCCACCATGCTTTGCCCATATTACTTCTGTTTCGTGAGGCAGTGTCAGGTGTGCCGATTTGACTTGGATAGAATTGCGTTTACTCGGCCCAATCGATAGAAAGTCGGACCGAGCATAAGATAGGATCGAATAGATTAATCCAGCGAGTTGATAAGCGAGAAGCGAATAGCGCGTTTTCGATTAGATTCCACATTAAACCCACATGGTACGTTTCCACGAGAGTTTGCTAACATGGCAAAACACCATGCTTAACCAGGTTAGTTTTGCCTCGTGAGGCGGTGTCATGTGTACTAATACCACATAGACTGCAATGAACACCAAGCGAGCGATAAGCGGTAGATTATACACGATAGGCGATAAGCGATTAGGTGATTAAACGAATAATGCAAACACAACACTAGCAATGATGGTGATGATAATCGAATTACGGTAAGCGGTATTTGTTGCGTGCAAGCGATGAAGGTATGCGGTTCGATCTTGATTGATTAACACTACAGAGTTTGACTAACATTAGACCCCACATGGCCCTTTTCCATGAAAGGTCGCTGATATGACTAAAACACCCTGCCTTAACCATATGAGCTTCATCTCGTGAAGCGAGGTCATGCGTGCTAACTTAACACGAATATCACAGCTAACGGTATAGCGATAGATTGATACACAACAAACGATATAGATCCACATAATGAGCGATAGAGATTGCGAGATACACATGATAAATGATTGCGATTAGTCGAGTTTTGTTTCGAATAAGCTTAACGTTACGTTGTGACGCATCACGGTTATCGAGGAGGGTAGAATAGGTCCTCACTCAACAATATCGTGAGCGTTTATGTGCTTGATGAGATTCATTGCAATAGACTTACGACCAGTCTTGCGTCGATGCAATTGGCCTGCGAGGTAGACTCCCCAGAGTCCATCGGTGAGGCGATTGCATTGCGTTTGCGGCCTTACGATAAGTCTTGTGACGATGCAATTTCTATTGTTACGCCTTGCGATTTAGTGTAGTGTGTTGAAAATAATTACGATAGTATAATAGGTCTAATAACGTTCAACTCCACGTGGCACCTTCTTCACGGAACTTTGGTAGTATGATAAAGCACACCTTGCTTGACCCCTATTACTTTCATCCCGTGAATTGGTGTCACCTATTGTCAAACGCTATGGCACCTTTAGAATTCACTACGATCACCGTGCACTGACCCAAATAATCCCGTGTGCACCCGTGATTATTCGTTCCTTGCACGTTTATCGTACCTCATTCTAAGAGTGTAGTGAGGGTAAAACACATTATTTCGTGGTATAGCATATAGTATATAGTACGTGTGTGAAGTTAGTCTAAATGCGGCGACTAAAGTGGGATGGAGGAAACGAAAACGAGAGTTGTTGTTACACATAGTGGTAACTTCGAATAAGAGAGTAGGTTCAAAACTTAAAAATTGACGTCGAGAATCGTATCATTACAACTTTATCCTACGCTTGCTAGATGTCTGATGCTGAAGACTTTTGCTGGAGCTGTTGTTGTTGTACTCAAGTTCACGGTTCGATGCGGCAGTTGCGGGTGAAGTGACCGTAACGGTTGCAGTTATTGCAATAGCGACAGTCAGCCCCAACTGGATGATGATAGGTACACGAGTAACACTGAGGATGAGCTCCAGTGTAGGCTCGTTTTGGAAACATCGGAACTGTTCGAAGAGGTTCCGGTTGCAGCAGTTCGGTTGTTGATGAGCTCGGGCTTGAAGTCTTTCGCTTGCGGCTGGGTTTGTCGGTGTCTTGCGAAGAAGTGTCGTCGTTGGAGGATTTGTCTGAAGACTCACTTGCAGAGTCTTTGGCTGACTTGTCGGAAAATCCATCGGCAGATTTGCCAGAAGAATCGGCAGCAGATCCGTCCGAAGAATCGTTAGCAGATTCGTCAGGAGAATCGTTAGCTGATCCATTAGAAGAATCGCCAGCAGATTTGTCAGAAGATTCGTCAGTAGATTCATCAGAAGATCTGTCAACATGTTCGCCTGAAGGATTACTGGTGATTGCTTGATGAGCTTGCTTGACAGGATTCTTGGAGAAAAACCCTTCCACGAGTCGTTTGTTGTTGATTTCTGCGGCTAAGCGATAGGCTTCTTCGATGGTAGCAGGTCTTGCAGCTTCGACAAAATCACCCACACACTCAGGCAAGCCACGAATGTACTTCGCGATGGCCTTTTCCGAAGTGTTGACCTGGCCTGGGCAGATTATGCTAAGCTGTTTAAACCTTGCGGTGTAGCCAGCATTGTCACCTTTTGCTTGCTTGATTTCCCAAAACTCGTTTTCTAGCTTCTGGATTTCGTGGGGAGGGCAGTACTCTTTCTTCATAAGCTCTTTCAGCTCATTCCAAGAGAGAGCGTAAGCTGCGGAGATCCCACGTTTGTTACGTTCGGTGGTCTACCAGTCGAGTGCTCGTGATTGAAATACTCCGGTCGCGCAAGTAGTATGGAAACTATCGGGACACCCGCTTTGACGAAGGGTAACTTCGATAGA
The DNA here is from genome assembly GCA_030545235.1 of Helianthus tuberosus. NCBI lineage: Eukaryota > Viridiplantae > Streptophyta > Magnoliopsida > Asterales > Asteraceae > Helianthus > Helianthus tuberosus. The sequence continues at coordinate 157,861,393 of CM060360.1, forward strand.
ATCGAACCACTGGAGTAGTTGAGTCGCACCTCCTTCACCCGTGAACTCCATCGGGTCACAGGCTTTGAAGTGCTTGTAGAGAAAAGTAGATTGCGGCGCTTCCGTCTTGGAGTCTTCCGAGGCTCGAGAGTTGCTGAAAGAGTGCACTTGAGCGGCAATCCGAGGAATAAGCTTACTCACTTCCTTAGTCACAAGTGATGCAATCCTCTTATTGGCACTTCGTTTGGCTCTCCTCCTAGCTACTCGTCTCGAGGTAGAATCGTTGGAAGGCATCTAGACAGAAAGAGACTAGGAATGAGATTCGATCATAATGATTTTTGAGTTTTGCGATGCGATTGAGTGCGTTCAAAACTTGATGCGATAGTATAGTAGTAATACGAATCACATAGGAGCCACATAGGAGATACGAATTTCCTAAGTTCTCACGCAATGACTTGTTGTTTATACGTACATATATATAGGTATTTATATAACTGAAATTTTGTATTCATACACATACGGGTCGGTTTAGAATATGCGAGGTCGCGCTGAGGTGAGATAACGAGACGATAGATTATTCGTTAGTTTTGTTGCGAACATTCGGGTTTCGTTTTAGATTGCGATGGCTGTGCGAATCGTGTGTTCATAAAGTAGGGAGTGTAAATCGTTAAATCGAGAAATCGACAAAGCGTAAAGTTTCAAAATGTAAATAAGTTCCAGCCAGTGTAAAATTGGTTGCTCGTACTATAGAGTGCCCTGGGTGTCTAACAAGCTCGTGCACGCGCGTTGACTTAGAAGACTACATGCTTCCACTGGGATGCAGCTCATGGCATTCGTCTTCCTAGTCATCCGTGCGGATGGCCCATCCGTGCGGATGGCCCATCCGTCCGGATTGCCCATCCGTCCGGATTGCTATCCTGACGCGGTGGACTTCTCCGTTTTGATCGTTTTGATAGTTTTCGAGGTGCGTACTTTCCATAATTAATTTATATTATCATTATATTGTTATTATTATTATATATATATATCACTAGGGTTCGTATTTATGTATCCATAATCCAAAGTTTCGATAATTAACCATCGGTTTCCGATTCGAGTATGCGATTATTAGCGACGTTTCACAGCCATCATTGGGGGTAGTATAGGTCCTTTCTTGATGTCATCGTGAACGTTATTTCGTGTAGTGCCACAAAGACTGACGGGGTACCGTTTACTCATATTGTCATCATCGTCATGACGACTGGAGCTACAGCACTCACCCGAGAGTCCTTGTTAGCGTTAATTGTTTACGTTCGACACATCACGGCCACTGAGGAGGGTAGAATAGGTCCTCACTCAATGCCTCCGTGAGTGTTAGTGTGATAATAGTGTAGTATAGTGATATTGTATTTCGAAAATATGCGATTATCCTTCGAATAGCGATATATATACGATATAGTTACATTATGATCCGAATCTCTGGTGCTAGGCGTAACGAGTATATCGAGTGGTAACAACGCACGAAAGTGCGGGTTGTTACATTAAGCAACAGAAACCTCGTCAATACTTGGTGCTCCTGATCGGACAGGAATCACCAAAACCCGATCAGTGGACGGTTCGAGACGATGTTCCACGTTTAACCCGGAATCGATAATCTCGTGGATAGAGTACGGATCTTGAATCAACACAACCACAATAATGAGTAGTAGGCCGGTACAAGTTCCGATTCTATCGGTTTTGAGTGCATTGAGTGTAAAAGAGTTGAAAGAAAGTTGAAAAACCATCTTTCACCACTTCTCATTGTGAGTTTGTTTAGATCTATGAAAGATCTTTGTTTGTTTATGTGGAAATCCGTTAGCTCTAAGTTGTTCTTGCTGGATTGAGGCCAAAACATGAAGTTCTTCAAGAACACATGATGACGTCATCCTAGAACACCTTGAATCTTGATGATTTCACGGTTAAAAGTTAAGATTCAAAAGATAGAAAGGTGTAGGAGTGCGTGTAGATTTAGGAAGTACAAGATTTAGGACGAGATCTTACCGGAATTGCGAGGAATCGAAGGGAAAAGCCAGTAGGAGCACGGGTCGGACGTCACTTGCCAAAAGTGGAAAGAATGAAAGTGACAAGGGGTATTTATAGGGTTCCCCAAAGTGGAAAGGGTTGATTGGTCGGATGGCATCTCGTCCGGGTGGCAGCCCGGCCGAGTGGCACCTCGGTCGGATGGCACTTCGCTCGGGTGGCAGCCCGGTCGGATGGCAATCCGGCCGGCTGGCACCTGGTTCGAGTACTCGGCGCGATGAGTTTTGTTGTTTTGATTGCGATTGCAAGCTTTGCGATGCGATAGATTTTCCTAGTCAAATTACTTTTAATCCCAACTACTCATATCTTGCACTGTCTCTTCTCCACCAATTACCCTACTGTTTCGATTGCGATTGAGTTCGATTGCGATTGAGTTTCGATTGCGTTTCGATTGTTTATCACCACATAACATAAATAAACATGCACAAGTAACACATACGGCACACACACACACGTATAACAATAACCAAAATGCGTATTTCAAGTTGCGAGTTCGATTGCGATTCGATGTTGATTAGATTATATTGATTGGCGTTTAGTTGACTTTATCGCATTATTACTTCCTATAGTTCACAGTCATACGTCGATTAAATAGCGAATAACACACGTCGATCACTGTGATTATTGACACTTACTCCACATAATACAACTAAAATAAACACATAAAACGAATTCACTACTAATCAAGTCGCGCGATCAGTCGTTGACTTTGACCTTGACTTTGACTTTCGAAACACGGGGTGTTACATCACCGGTCTTCTTACGGCCTCTTACCACACAGATGACGCTACGGCTCATCCTGTTGATTTCGCATCTCCGTCATGCCGTCCCTTGCCACCATGCCGCCGCCGCTCATTAGACTACGGTCTTCGCCGCGCTGCCTGCAGGATTACGATCCGCCGCCGCTGCATCGCCGTATTGATTATCTCTTATTGGATTACGAGGTCATTCAAAACCGTGTATCGAAGATTATGGATTGAAGATTACAAGATTATGGAATTTTGACCGAATCAAAGGCTGTTTTTTAGGGTTTATTATTGTTTTTTGTTTCAGTCTAAGCTTCCAGTTCCATCCGCTACGACTGCGGGGGAGTATTAGACTATGGGCCCACGGGCTCGGTTAGGTTTCTAGGATTACTCGTAATCCCTATATATTGTAACCTACTTATTCAATAATAATCATTCAGTCTTTAATAATCTTATATATATTGTAACCTAACCGAGCCCGTGAGCCCATAATCTAACAGAGAATTCTTCGAATTTAACTATCCCTATCCATACACCAAAAGACTCAAACCTTTTTCAGACCCTAAAGGAAATTTTAAAATTGTGTATTTTCATAAAAAAAAGGTATCAATTAATAATAAAAAAGAACAAAGATGAGTCCAAGGAAGAAAAAGAAAGGATATGCTAATGAAAAAAAAGAGAGAGTATAATATAGCTAAATTCTACAAATAAATCATAAGAAGAATGTAATATATAAACTTTAACGAAGATAATAGCAAGTGAAAGCAAGCTTTGAATAAAGATCTCATGCGATCAACATTGTTAATCACCTCAGTAGTTTAATATTATCAAAACTGCAAAAAGTCAAAAAAACAAAATTTCAAAGATTGATCAAACTTCAACGCACCCGTTTTTCATCTCTGATGTTGTCAAAGAATATAGATCTCATTTCTTAGATTTCCTTGATGCCCTTAAAAATAGTTGAGGCTCAATTGTTCCAATTGGATAAAATGACAATGTACTATGTTTATACAAGTCAAAGTCTTCGTATTTATAATAAACTACAATTAAAGGTACCTTAATTAATGTATATTGTTGTTTTTTTAAGGGTGAGGGTATTGGTACATCCCCCAAAAGTAATGACACCCCCCCCCCAGAAGCCCTGTATAAGGCAATGAGGGCTGTATAGGGTTGAGTGCATTAATTATGTCAGAAAAAGTAAAGTTATACGCCTCTCATTGCCCAATACGCCTCAAACTGGCCCCACCCATATGCCACTCATTGCTCAATACGTTTGAAAAGTATATACACACTCCCCACCATCTAATTAATGCCAATCATTGGGTGTCAGCCAATGATTACCAATGATTAGGGTGTAAGGAACTTTATTTTGATAGGGTATTTGTTTGTGGAAGTGGTGAAATAATAAGAAAAATAATTTTTTTTTTATAAAATGTTGTTATAAAATATTTTGTTAGTATTATAAAAACTTTATATTTTTATAAAATGAATTGTGTATATTTTTAATAAAAAAATGTGCATATTTTTTTTATATTGTAAAAAAAAAACAAAACACCACCACAGCCGACCAACCACCACCGCCACCACAGCCGACCTACCACCATCACCACCACCACCACCACAGCCGACATACCACCACCACCATAGCCGACCACCACCACCCCAGCCGATCCACCACCACCACCCCAGCCGGCACACCACCACCACCATAGCCGACCCACCACCACCACAACCTCCCCAGCCGGCCCGCCACCACCACCATAGCCGGCCGACCACCACCATCATAGCCGACCCACCACCACCACCACCCCCACCCCAGTCGACCCACAACAACCACCCCATCCGACCCACCACCACCACAACAACCAACCCACCACCACCACGACCATAACCAACCCAGCCGACCCACCACCACCACCATAGCCGACCCACCACCACCACCACAACCACCCCATCCGACCCACCACCACCACCACAACTACCCCAGCCGACCCACCACCACCTCCATAGCCGACCCACCACCATCACCACAGCCGACCCACCACCACCACCACCACCACCATAGTCGGCCCACCACCACCACCATAGCCGACCCACCACCACCACCTCAGCCGACCCACCACCACCACCACCATAGCCGACCCACCATCACCACAACCACCCCAGCCGACCCACCACCACCACCACAACCACCCCATCCGACCCACCACCACCACTACCACCACAACTACCCCAGCCGACCCACCACCATAGTCGGCCCACCACCACCACCATAGCCGACCCACCACCACCACCACCATAGTCGGCCCACCACCACCACCATAGCCGACCCACCACCACCACCACAACCGACCTACCACCACCACCACAACTTACCTACCACCACCACAACCACCCCAGCCGACCCACCACCACCACCATAGCCGACCCACCACCACCATCTCAGCTGACCCACCACCACCACCACCCCAGCCGACCCACCACCACCACCACCACAACCGACCCACCACCACCACCACAACCGACCCACCACCACCACAACCACCCCAGCCGACCCACCACCACCACCACCACCACAACCGACCTACCACCACCACAACCACCCCAGCCGACCCACCACCACCACCATCATAGCCGACCCACCACCATAGTCGGCCCACCACCACCACCATAGCTGACCCACCACCACCACCACCATAGTCGGCCCACCACCACCACCATAGCCGACCCACCACAACCGACCTACCACCACCACCACAACTTACCTACCACCACCACAACCACCCCAGCCGACCCACCACCACCACCATAGCCGACCCACCACCACCATCTCAGCTGACCCACCACCACCACCACCCCAGCCGACCCACCACCACCACCACAACCGACCCACCACCACCACAACCACCCCAGCCGACCCACCACCACCACCACAACCGACCTACCACCACCACAACCACCCCAGCCGACCCACCACCACCACCACAACCACCCCATCCGACCCACCACCACCACCACCACAACCGACCCACCACCACCACAACCACCCAGCCGACCCACCACCACCACCATCATAGCCGACCCACCACCACCACCACCCTAGCCGACCCACAACCACCACAACCGACCTACCACCACCACCACCCCAGCCGACCCACCACCACCACCACCACAACCGACCCAACACCACCACAACCACCCCAGCCGACCCACCACCACCACCATCATAGCCGACCCACCACCACAACCACCCCAGCCGACCCACTACCACCACCCCAGCCGACCCACCACAACCGACCCACCACCACCACCACCCCAGCCGACCCACCGCCACCACCACAACCGACCCACCACCACCACAACCACCCCAGCCGACCCACCACCACCACCATCATAGCCGACCCACCACCACAACCACCCCAGCCGTCCCACTACCACCACCCCAGCCGACCCACCACAACCGACCCACCACCACCACCACCACAACCACCCCAGCCGACCCACCACCACCACCATAGCCGACCCACCACCATCACCACAGCCGACCCACCACCACCACCTCAGCCGGCACACCACCACCACCACCACCATAGCCGACCCACCACCACCACAACCACCCCAGCCGACCCACCACCACAACCACCCCATCCGACCCGTTACCACCACCACCACAACTACCCCAGCCGACCCACCACCACCACCACCAACATAGCCGACCCACCACCATCACCACAGCCGACCCACCACTAGCCGACCCACCACCATCACCACAGCCGACCCACCACCACCACCTCACCCGACCCACCACCACCACCCCAGCCGGTACACCACCACCACCACCACCCCAGCCGGCACACCACCACCACCACCACCATAGCCGACCCACCACCACCACAACCACCCCAGCCGACCCACCACCACAACCACCCCATCCGACCCATCACCAACACCACCACAACTACCCCAGCCGACCCACCACCACCACCATAGCCGACCCACCACCACCACCACCAACATAGCCGAGCCACCACCATCACCACAGCCGAGCCACCACCACCACCACCACCATAGTCGGCCCTCACTTTTACATTTTGTTGCCATTTTGATCATTTTGTCTAACTCCATCAAAAAACCCAGTTTGTAACAGTTTGTACTTAATCACTAATGTTTTCAGTTGCCATTTTGATCCAATTCCAAAAAATCAAAAAAATTCCAAAAAATCCTAAAAATTCTAAAAATAAAAAAAATTCTAAAAAATCATAAAAATTCTAAAAAATTCAAAAAAATCTAAAAATCAAAAAAATTCTAAAAAATCATATAAATTCTAAAAAAATCCAAAAATCATTAAATGTTTCGGCACGAACCGTTTCGAGCCGAACCGTTTCGAGCCGAACCGTTTCGAGCCGAACCGTTTCGAGCCGAACCGTTTCGACGCGAAGCGTTTCGACCCGTACCGTTTCGAACCGTACCGTTTCGACGCGAACCGTTTCGAGCCGAACCGTTTCGAACCGAACTGTTCCGAACCGAACTGTTTCGACGCGAAGCGTTTCAACCCGTACCGTTTCGAACCGTACTGTTTCGACGCGAACCGTTTCGAGCCGAACCGTTTCGAACCGAACCATTTTGACGCGAAGCGTTTCGACCCGTACCGTTTCGAACCGTACCGTTTCGACGCGAACCGTTTCGAACCGAACCGTTTCAAGACGGTTTGGGTTCGAAACGATACGGTTCGAAACGGTTTGGGTTCGATACAGTACGGTTCGAAACGGTTCGGGTTCGAAATGGCAATTTACTCATTATTTTTTCTAGTAACCATCAAATTTAAAAAGAAAAAAAAACAAATAACCTGATATATCCAGCCTTTCAAATCACAAGAAAGCACACCACACGGATCTCAATCCCAAACCCCTCATCCACCGTCCATTCTAATCACAATCAAATGGCCACCATTCTCTCTCTCTGGCGATTCCAGATCCAGATCTGGATCTAGGGTTTCTCTGCTATCTCTCTCGCCATCCAAGCTATTCAGATCCGCCTTTCCATCTGCTCTCTTTCTCGCACGATCCAAGCGATTCAGATCCAAGGAGATTCATATCCAAGAGATTCAGATCTAGGTGCTGTGTGTGCGATTCAGATCTGGGTTTTTATTGCCATAGTAAGGTTAAAACTTGCCACTCTCTGTTTTTTGGTCAAACTTTATTATTATCTTAATGTTTTTTTTTTGTTGTTATTTGATGAATTTATGATGAAGGTGTGTTTAGGAGAGCAAATTCTTGAAGTTTTTAGGGTATATGTGGAACCAATATAATTATGTTAATGTTTATTTTCGTCTCCATCATCTGTTCATATCGGAGATACCTACACCCTGAATATTTCTCAAACCCCTTCCTATTTCGTAGTTTTTCGATTCAAAACTGTTTGTACGTTGTGTTTGTAGTTTCAGCCTTTTAGGTTGTAATTTTATTTCGTACCTTTTGTGTAATCTGGATTTAATGGTTTAATTGTTTTTTTTCTAGGGTTTTGTATGAGAGATGGTGCTGAAAAAATGAAGCAACTTAAGAACCATTAGCGGTGTGCTTGAAGACGAGGTTTGTTATCGTTTATATTATTAAGATACGCATAAACTTGATCCAAAATCTCTTTATTTTTCTTTTGAACAATTTGTGTATTTATACTAAATAGTAGGTACAGAAGCTCTTAAGTGCCCTTGTGAGGATCTTGTTGAGAATCCATCACCAACTGTTGCTGCTGTTGCCTACGGTAACCACTCAGGGGTATATATATTTGTGTTTTGTTTTTGACGATTGAATTAGTTATTGTTTGTGTGTGTAATAAGAAGTTTGTTGTTTAGTGTTGGTCAAACAGAAGAAGAAAAAGAAAATAATGAGAAGTTTCAATAATGTTTACTAAAGTCACTCAAAACTTTTTTAACTTTTAAAGTTGTTCCTTTGTTATAAAAGTTTTCATAACAACAAACAGGACGGACAGATGGTTAGCAGCGGATCCATTCATGATCAAACTCACTCTTATATAATTAAGATGGTTTTGTATGATACGATGTAGTTGTTTATTTATTATATTAATAATTATAATTAATTAATTAGTAGGTGCCAAAGCTGAAGTTAGAGGTTTGAATTCATCAGCAGCATCAGGATTTCCATTTTCATATCCATATGCATATGCAGATCCAAGTGCATCTGCATCTGCATCTGATGATGAACCCTGGGAATCCATGTGGCTGTTTTGCATACTACATAAAGGATTCTTATTTCAGTTTTTTTTTATTATTTTTTTATTTTTTTTTTGCAGTTGGCTAATGATTTGAGGTACTAATATGGGTTTAATTGTTTTTATGTAAGTAGATTGCTGAAACTGCCAAGAAGCATAAGAATGTTGTTATAGCAGATGAAGTTTATGGCCATTTAGCCTTTGGAGCAAACCCATTTGTGCCAATGGATGTTTTTGGGTCCATGGTGCCTGTTCTTACACTCGGGTCTTTGTCAAAAGATGGATAGTGCCAGGTTGGCGGCTCGGGTGGTTTGTCATGACTGTTCCTAATGCCATTTCAAAAATGCAAAGGTACGTGAACCAGGAAGTTAACTTTTACCATACAAATGCTTGTTCTAGAAAACCTATACTGAAAGCTCGAGTTACAATGACGTTTTTTTCTTTCTCTATGAGCTGTAATGCGGTGTTTGTATATTAGGGGAGTGGGATCGGCAGCAAACTTACTATTGCAATGGATGATTCATGAGGAATATTCAGATGGTTTTCTGCGCTGGATAAACAATGGAGAGACGTTATGCCACTAATGCGTCCACGTTATGAAATGAGCTGTTTGAAACGGGTCGTGTTAGTCGAGCTAAAATCAGTTATTTTCATGTTCGGGAAGCGTCAAGAATTGCCGTCCCTTGCGTTGATTACCTTTTGTACCTATTTTGAAAATGGTCTGTTTATGGTGATTGTCGATTAACATATCTAAGCTGTGCACAACCGTTCTGGTCATTACCTGTATTTTTTTAGAATTTAAGTTCGCGTCAGGGTTTGGGTCATATTGTTCTTAAAAGTTGTAACGATTTAAATGTTAATGCTATAAATTTGTGTTTTAAGCTGAGCCACTTGCCTGCAAATGCGTCAAGGGAAACTATTGTCCCAGTGGAAGGGACGGGTGCATTTAAGGGACAGGTCACGAGTACGATCCGGGTGTAGAGGCCGGTTTTTTAAAATTTTTGGTGTTTTCCTATACTTCGGTGAGGTATTTCAAAGTCCATTTCGTAACACTTGATTATCAAACAATGTTCACTTACATTTGCGTTATGGATTATAGAGAATTTGACGTTTTATAATAACACTTGATAAAAAAAATGTAGGCGTTTTATAATACTAATTAAAAAAAAATGTTGACGTTTTATACTAACACTTGATAAAAAAATGTAGAAGTTTTATGATACTAATTTAAAAAAATGTTGACGTTTTATAATAATAATTAAAAAAAATGTTACGTTTTATACTAACACTTGATAAAAAATGTAGAAGTTTTATAATACTAATTAAAAAAATGTTGACGTTTTATAATAATAATTAATTAATAAAAATGTTGCCATTTTTCTAAATATATTAAATAAAAAAATGACATTTATATACCTTCATTTTATAACAATAAATAATAATAAATATAAATGTTTATATATATTTTTTATTTTAACAGCAATTTAAAAAAAAATATATAAAGTTATTTTAAATAATATTTCATCCCAATGAAAACCCTCCTTACCCTTCAAATTTATTCCATACAAAAGAGCCAATAATTGGGCAATCATTGGCTGACACCCAATCATTGACAATTAATAGGATGTGTGAAAAAGTAACCAAAAAGTAAACGTATAGGGCAATGAGGGGCTTATCAGGTGGGTCCATTTTCAGGTGTATAGGGCAATGAGGGGTGTATAGGGTTAGTGGATGTGTGGATAAATTGAGGGGATGTGTGGATAACCAGACCCTTTTTTAATGTAACTAATACCTTAACAATACATACGTGAGAACAAGAAATTAAGTCAAATTCGAAGGTAGTTAGGGTATTAACATTTACTCGGTCTTTTCTTCCTATATATTGTCAAATGTACATGTAACATACTTATCTTCATTAACAACTTCCACAACCACAACCATCAATTAAAGCTTACAGAATCAAATATGGCATTGAGAGTCTGCTTTGTTGCTGTTGTTATCATCTGTTTGTTAATGACATCACACTTTAGTCCGGTTCATTGCCGCCATCTTCAACCTACAGCCATCACAACCACCACCACCGTTGCGGACACCGAATGCAAACAAACCGGAGGAGAGATGCCGGACTTCACTGTGTGCGCAACTTTCTACACCAGTAATGTTAACAACAGTGACAATCGAAGGTTGAAGATGCCATCATTAGAATACATATTGGCTTCTGGGCCAAGCAAAAAAGGACCTGGCCATTAATATATATGCGAAATCTAACTTTTTGTTTTCTATATTTCAGTATTTTGTAATATTTCTTGTCTTTTTGAAGCTATATATATATATTTGGCCCAATATGTGGACTGGTTAAATTTTTATTGCATGAAGTTCTTTTTTACTACTTATTGTTTGTTTGTTTGTTTGTTTTTTTTTTTTTTTTTGAAGTTTGAAAGGTATAATATGGCCATGAAGAATGAAGATTTGCATGAAATTAGGTTTAGTATGTAACACTCATGGTTGTGTACCTTAGGAAGAGGCCGCATTTTATCCAACCCCATCGCGTATAACTTTGTTTCATCTGTCTTTATTGTTTCATATAGCATGGTTTAAAAAACGACCGGGTTATCAAGTTTTGAAAGAGAATATCTCAATGTTTTCTTATTCAGACAAAAGGGAATAACAAAGGAATATATAGGGATTACTAATCCCGTAAATGACTCCTCTAAATATGGGGAGGATCACAATTAAAGAAAACAATAAAATATAAAAATATATGATCCTATATTCCCCCTCAAGATGAAGCATGTAAGTTTGCAATGCCAATCTTGCCAAGAAGAAAATGAAGTTGCTGTGCTGAGAGTCCCTTTGTAAGTAAGTCTGCGACTTGCATTTTGCTACTGATGTTCATCGGAATTATTTCTTTGGATTCAACTCGTTCACGTACGAAGTAACAGTCCATCTCAACATGCTTGGTTCGTTCGTGGAAGACGGGATTGTTGGCTATATGACGAGCCGCCTGATTATCACAGAACAAGGGCGTGGGTGAGGAAATGTGAACTTGGAGTTCGCTAAGCAACCAACGAACCCACACAACTTCGCTAACCGTGGACGCCATAGATCTATATTCCGCTTCGGCTGAGGAGCGCGAAACAACGGACTGCTTCGTAGTTTTCCAAGATACGGGAGACCCACCCAGTAGGAGTAGGTACCCGGTACGTGAGCGTCTGGTATAGGGGCATCCTAACCAATCAGAGTCACAGTAAGCTGTTAAGACAGGATCCCCTGCCCGAGAAAGTAGAATGCCTTGACCCGGTGTGGCTTTCAAGTATCTAAGAACCCGATGTGCTGCTTCCAAATGACTGTTTCTTGGATCGGCTACAAATTGGCTTAAGACATTGACAGAGTAGGTGATATCAGGCCTCGTCGCTTGAAGATACAATAGTCGGCCAACCAAACGACGATATTGATTCGCATCAACCCTTGGTTCATTCTCTCCTTTGTCTAGCTTCAAACCTTGCTCAATGGGAAAAGAGCTCGGCTTGCAACCCAATTTCCCACTATCCTTTAAAATATCCAAGGTGTACTTTCGCTGGCTTAGGACTAGGCCCTCGCTTGTTTTGGCCACCTCTATACCAAGGAAGTACTTTAACGGACCAAGATCCTTGACACTAAACTTCTCGTCAAGTTTCGCCTTGACTTCTTGAATCTTGTTGAGGCAATCTCCAGTAATAATGACATCGTCTACATAGATGAGGACCACCACTGTGACGCTATCGGCTTCGAAAATAAACAGAGAATGATCCGCTTGAGACTGTCTGAAATTCAAGCTCAAGAGGAAGGTAGTGAACTTGTGATACCAATTGCGTGAGGCCTGCTTCAAACCGTATAAAGACTTTCTCAAATGGCAGACTCGAGTCTCATTTTCATTAGAGAAACCTTGAGGAATTTTCATGTAGACTTCTTCGTCAAGGTCGCCATGCAAGAAGGCATTGTTCACGTCTAGTTGATGAATGATCCAATCTCTTTTTACGGCCACTGCTAGTAAGGTTCTAACAGTTACTAACTTAGCCACCGGTGCGAACGTGTCGTGATAATCCACCCCCTCCATTTGAGTGAATCCTTTAGCAACCAGACGCGCCTTATACCTTTCAACTTCACCATTCGGTTTGAACTTGATTTTGTAGACCCATTTTGAATCTATGGCTTTCTTCCCATTAGGTAATTGTTCCAAGGTCCAAGTACCATTTTTCTCTAGAGCATTGATCTCCTTCTGCATGGCTTCACGCCAACGAGCATCCTGTGCAGCTTGTTTGAAACACTTGGGCTCATCATTTTTAGTGATAGCCGCCAAGAAAGCTTTATGATTAGCGGAAAACTTATCATAAGAGACAAAATTAGAGATCGGATAGTTTACCTCGGAGGCAACTTGAGTGGATGTTGATGTTGGGTGTTTGACCGAAGGGGGAACTTGTACAACGAAGTCTTTAAACCTTGATGGTTGAGTTTTCGTTCGAGAAGGTCTTGCCTCTTACTGGACTTCTATATCTTCATTAAAAGCATTTTCTTCTAGTTCATCATTGTTGAACTGCTCTTCATTGTTCACTTGGCCCATTTCATTACTATCTGAACCGTCATGTAGGCCACTAGGCCCATCATAGGGTTCGGTGTCATTGGCCTCGGCCTGAACCACTTGGGCCTTGGTCTGTGTTGAAGTTGACCCATCATGACAATCACAATCATGAAGTATTTTCGGCTCCTCATTCCCAATTTCATTATCACCTTGAACATCCTTAAAAGGAAAATTTCCTTCATGAAAGGTGACATCTCTGCTAACAATTATTTTCCTAGTTTCAAGGTCAAGAATTTTATAGCCTTTGGTTCTAGGGGGGTATCCAAGAAAGACCCCTGGTTTCCCCCTTTCTTCGAATTTGTCTCCCTTCGTGTCGGTATTTTTAAAATAAGCAAGACACCCAAAAACCTTTAGAAAATCGTAATCCGGTTTTTCATTCCAAATCATCTCAAAGGGGGTTTTGTTTTTTATGACCTTGGATGGGAGTCGATTAATCACATACGCTGCGGTCAAAATACACTCGCCCCAAAACCTCTTAGGGAGATTTGCACCGAACCTTAAGGAGCGAGCCGTCTCAAGGAGGTGCCTATGCTTCCTCTCAACAACGCCATTTTGTTGAGGGGTATGAGGACATGAGGTTTCTAACAAAATTCCCTTTTCGTTGTAAAAATCTAACATGTTATTGGATGTGAATTCCCCACCATTATCACATCTAACCCTCTTGATTTGTTTCTCAAACTGTACCTCAACCATTTTGTGAAAGTTTTTAAGACATTGGCTGGCTTCACTTTTATATTTGAGAAAAAACGTCCACACCGCTCTACTAAAATCATCAACTATTGTAAGAAAATAATTAGCTTTTGTATATGATGGCACCTGATAACCTCCCCAAATATCACAATGAATTAACTCAAAACAAGCATTAGTTTTAATAAAACTGGAAGGAAAAGGCAGTCGAGTATGTTTCGCTCTAGCACAAGAATCACAAAAATTACCCAAATCAACAGTACTAGTTTTGAGAAAATCTATTTTAGCGAGCTTTCCCTTTGAAGCGTGTCCAAGTCTTCTGTGCCACGTCTCAGCAGTGGTAGCCATGGCCTTTCTTTCTTGAAACATCTTCATTCGGTACAGTCCCCCTTGGCATCTACCCGCACCAATCAAGTTCCTCCCCTGCAAACCCTGCATGATGCAAAAGTTAGGGAAAAAGGATACGCAACATTGAAGGTCGCGACTAAGGCGACTAACTGAAAGGAGATTGCATTTGAAATCTGGAACATATAGAACCCCATTCACTTTTGCTCCTCCTGGAAGAATATAGTCTCCTTTTCCTTTAACCGGAATAGAATCCCCATTGGGAATAACAACAGGGGCCTCGAAGGGGGTATCCTTTTGGTTAACAAGAATGTTTGACAAGTAAGTAATGTATTCGGTGCAACCTGAGTCAAAAATCCACTCACCTTCTTCGTCTTCTTTATGAGCCATATTTGCTACGGATTTCGTACCTTCGCTCTTACCTGTTCCACTAAAATGCTTCAAGAAAAGTTGATAGTCTTCGTTAGTCAAACCTGGAATGGGGCTTGATTCGGTTTCGACGCATGCGGCCTTTGCCTTCGCCTTTTCTCCTTTCTTCCCGGGCCACCATTCTGGGTACCCGACTAATTTGAAGCATCCCTCACGTTTATGACCATCTCTGTTACAGAAGGTACAATGCTCGTTACCTTCCTTCGCAGCCTTCGTGTTGTCCTTTTCTTTGTTCCGTCCCGCCACGAATTCCTGTGCGGCCTTGAACGCAGCGGGTTCCGGCTGTATCCTTCCTTCATTGGAAATACTTCTCTGTCTCTCATCTTCTGCCACCAAGTGATAGGCTGTACCGAGTGAGGGAACCGGTTTGGTGGCTAGGATTTGGGTCCTAATGACAGTGAACTCTGCATCCAAACCCATCAGAAACTCATAAAGGCGTTCCTTTTCTTGGTGTTCATTGATCTTCTTGCCGATATCACACTCACATTTGCTGCAGGAACATCGGGGAAAAGGGTGTATGGATTGAGCCTCATCCCATATGGACCGCAGTTGAGTGAAATATGTCGACACGGAAGCACCTCCTTGTCGAGCAGAAGCGATTTTTTGTTTCAGCTCATACGCTCTCGGAGCACTTTCTTTTCCGAAGCGTTCATTCAGATCTGCCCAAATCTCTGATGCCGTTCCTGCGTACTTGACGCTATTTCGTATGTTCTTCTCCATAGCGGTTGTCAACCAACCCTTTATCATAGCATCAACTCGCATCCATGGCATGTAATCCTTGGAAGTTTTCTCGGGTTTCTTGATTGTCCCATCAACAAACTCTATTTTGTTTTTCGCGAAGAGAAAGTTGATCATCTCTTGGCTCCAGTCGGCAAAGTTGTTGTCGGTAAGGGCTTCATTCACATGTAGTTGTTTGGGGTAGTCGGATGGATGAAGGTAGTAGGGTGAGTCGTATGCGATCCCACCGCTAGAACCTTCTCCGGTTTTGGTTTTGTTTGGGTCGTCATCTCCTGCCATTCTTTCTGTGCGGAATCGGTAAGAGCTAGGTTTGTGAAACCTGCTCTGATACCATATCAAGTTTTGAAAGAGAATATCTCAATGTTTTCTTATTCAGACAAAAGGGAATAACAAAGGAATATATAGGGATTACTAATCCCGTAAATGACTCCTCTAAATATGGGGAGGATCACAATTAAAGAAAACAATAAAATATAAAAATATATGATCCTATACGGGTTGGGTTGTGTCGCGTTGCGTTGCGTTGGGTGTCAGGTCAGAATGGGTTGCACTACTAGAAAATAGGGTATTTGCGATTGCCTTTACGGCTGCAAAAATGACCCTAAATTTTGCGACAATTTTGCAACCACTATGTATAAGTTAATTTAAATTAATTATTTTTAATAAAATCTGTGACTAGTTTGCAACCGAAACAAGGCTGTGGCAAAATTTGAAATCGATTTAGGACCGAAAATGAGTTGATCATAAATTTTTGCGCCCATTCTAAATTTTGGTCGCAAATCGATTGCTAATTATGCGACCATTTTCTAGTAGTGTGATATAACATAAGTTCGAGTCCAGATGGGATAATTACAAATAATATCACTTTTTTTGGTTAAAACTGGTCGGGCTAATATTAGCTTCGATTGAAATACGCGTTTAAAAAACGGATCAAAATAGTTTCACCAACTATATTTATTTTATACCGGCTAGTATTGACAGGTATTGGCCGAAACAAGGGGCACCCTTGCAGAGGAGGAGGTTATCATAGCGTGGAGTCAGAGGCTATGGTGGCAGTGACCGAAGCGGTGGGGCCGGCGTCAACAATGTCACCGTTAATGGTGCTGCTGAAGGTGGTGGTGGTGATGGTAGTCGTTGTGGTGGCGTTAGATGGTGCATCGCCAGTGGTGGTTCCTACAACGATTGTGTTGGTCATGGCGGTGGCTAGGGTGGTGGTGGTGGTGGTTTCGCAATGGGGGTTTCGTCGGTTGTGGCTAGGCCTTGGTGGATGTTGACATGTTGTATCGGTGGTGGGTGTTTCAGCGGATGCTCTGGTGGTGGTTGTAATGGTGGCCAACATTAGGTGGAGGCGAGGACTAGTAGGTGATGAAGACAAACAATGTATCTTGAGTATTAGTCGCCCTTTTAGACTTGTTTTAAGTTATGAAGATCGTGAGTATTACTCGCCTTTTGGACTTGTTTAATTTGAGTAGAGCCGTATCAACCCCAGTGCATCTTTCTTTTACCTAAATCCATGTATTGATTTGCGGATGATGATGATGATTGCTGGGTTTCTTTTTAAGGAGACTTTCTCTGTACAAGAAGACCGATTAGCCTCGGGGGCATGTCTAAGACATATCCCCGTCAACCCCGCTCTTCCGGACGCGATGTTCGATCGGGCCCCGGCCGGCGCGTAAGCTGACTTCCGCCAGGAAACCATACTGCCCCCACACGAGAGACTCGCTGGGGTAACAGCTGAGTAAAACCGGGTTGCCCTCAAGACCGCTCCATGCCTCGGTAGGAAACGATCCATCATTGGGACGACCCGCCCCACTAGCCGTAAGCGCCGGGAATCGAACCGGGGTGGCCATAGGCAAACCCCCAGCCAACAACCAACTGAGCTAGGAGGCGGGTTTTTATGATGATTTTTGGGGTTAATTTACATATATATATAGGGAGCCGCTAGAATGAGAACCACCACGAGTTATGAGAACCGCGATAACCAAGTGCCACGGAGGGGCGTTGACCACGATTTTTTTTTACAACTAGATCCGTATATTTTAACAACATTCGTAAAAAAAAAAATTTCAAACGGCGCGCCCGAGGGGGTAGTTTTTTACACCCAAAGTTTGTAAAAAAAAAAGAAAAAACAAAAAAATAATAAAAACACCAAACTTTGGGTGTAAAAAACTACCCCCTCGGGCGCGCCGTTTGAATTTTTTTTTTTTACGAATGTTGTTAAAATATACGGATTTAGTTGTAAAAAAAAATCGTGGTCAACGCCCCTCCGTGGCACTTGGTTCTCGCGGTTCTCATAACTCGTGGTTGTTCTCATTCTAGCGGTCCCCTATATATATATATATATATAGACAAATGATCAAATACAAATACTCTTATCATATAAAACGTACAAATAGGGTGACAATGTAAAAAGAAAATGCGATAACATTTTCGTAATTATTTACTCGTATAATAATTATCAAAATTACTCTACAAATGATCTTGTAGGGTAATTTTGATCTTGTAGAGTAATTTTGTAAAATGTTCCGGTAAGTAATTTTGATCTCGTAACGTAATGTAATTATCAAAATTACTCTACAAGTGTATCTTGTAGAGTAATTTTGATCTTGTATGGTAATTATCAAAATTATTCAAGTGTATCAAAATCAAAATTACTCCACAAGTGTATCAAAATTACTCTGAAAGTTTATCAAAAAACATAAAATTCAAAATTACTTTACAAAATCATTTGTAGAGTAATTATTAGGGCTGTAAACGAACCAAACAAACACGAACAAGACCATGTTCGTGTTTGTTTGTTAAAAAATATATGTGTTCGCGAACCGTTCACGAACACTTATCGAACGGGATTTTATGTTTGTGTTCGTTTGTTAATGAAATGAACTTGTTCGTGTTCGTTTGTGTTTGTTTGTTAATTTTAGGCAACGAACGTTGACGAACACAAATGAGCACAAACTAATGCTCATGACCACAAATGGAAACAAACGAACACAAACAATTGTTCATGAACAGAATATATAATACACTTACACTTATTAGATATTTAATTTGTCAGAATTTTGATATATTTAAATAAATATAAAACCTAAAAACACTAATGAACTATCGAACACAAGCGAACACGTTACCGAACGTTCACGAACATAAACAAACGAACGCGACCTGTGTTCATGTTTGTTCATTTAACTAAACGAACGAAATTTCTTGTTCGTGTTCGTTTGTTTAATAAACGAACGAACACAAACGAACTTCCCGTCGAACGGTTCACGAACTGTTTGCCAAACGTTTGGTTTGTTTACAGCCCTAGTAATTATGATACTCTCCAAAATTAACTTACAAAATCAAAATTACCATACAAGATCATTTGTAGAGTAATTATGATACTTTACAAAATTACTTTAAAAGATCAAAATTACCCTACAAGAATATTTTACAAAATTACTCTACAAGATCAAAATTAACATACATGATCATTTGTAGAATAATTTTGATAATTACTCTACGACTAAATAATTACGAAAATGTCACCGTGTTTTTTTTGGATTTTTCAGGCCTTTCGTAGGTTTTGTAAAAAAGACATTTTGTACGTGAAGTTTAAGTCTATTTATATAAGTTCGAAATTCAATTTAAAAGAATGGTTGTGATTACTTAACGAAGAAAATAGATTAAAAAAAGATAAAATATCGAAAGTTGAAATCAAACTTCAATTCCAACTAAAAAATCCAACTACTCCATAAAGTATTAAAATATACATATTTCATAGGTGATCTTGACCATATGAATAAAACCGATTGATTTAACTACATAGTATTCTCATTGACGGCAACATCAGTCTCTATCTTTAAGGAAAATACAAAACAATCGGTAACATGTCGGTAAAATTCAATGTGAACACCGAGCGAGATTAAACACTTTACCAAAGAATTACGATGAATATTAGTAACATATCACCGAATGTCATTTCATTAAGGAATCATAGAAATAAACTCATCAACGGTTACCGATATCCATATCGATAACGAATAATGATAGTACGTTATGGCACCGGTGATAGATTTTTTTTTTTTTTATTGGGTGAGTTCATCGGGGAATCAGAAACAAAAAAAAACTATTAATTTTACATGAAAAAAGATAATTAAAAAATCATTTTTATATAAAACAAAACAATTTTTACATAACTTCTTCTAAACCTTTTCATATAAGCACGTGTAAAAGCAATTCAAATAATTGAAGAAAAGAAATTAATTTTTGTAAACAATTCTTCAAAGTTTTTTTTATATATGTAGAATCCGTTTAAATACTTTTTTCGAGCGGCAGCAAAACTAAAATAATTAATATCCGGTTGTAAAATTGTGTCTTATACTCTGCCTAATATTCCACGAGTATTTTTTCAGATAATTTCCTGACGGGTATCAGGATACCTCCGGATATCAGGCATTTTTGTTAAAAAATACGTACCCGTTGGGATATCAAAATACATTTCTTTTTTACTATTACATTTATTGTATTATTTTTATCTGTATAATAATTACAAATTTTAATATGATACACAGGTAGAATCAAATAAAAAGTTAATTTTGTCTAAGTAGAATAACAAATTATCTTAACCTTTCATTTTTCAAATCAATGGCTATAAGAGAAAATATAGGAAAAAAAGTCATTCTTTAAAAAAACCTATTTGTTGATTTTCTCTCTCCACATGTATATTTCTGCTCATTTTTTAAATGTTGATAACTCTTTTATATGACAACATTTATAAAAACAATTGTACCACAAAATCGAGCATTTTTATCTTTAATTTGAGTACCATATTGTTATACATCTTAAAGGACAAAGTCGGTGGGCTTCCACCGGCTTTGCCTCACTGACCCAATTACAATAATGACCTTTCCATATAATTACGATATTGCCATTCTCTCCATAAAAGCCAATTGCCACCGGTACTGAGTGTGTCGCCACAGGTATCTTCTAAATTACAAAGTTGTAGCCGAGAGTGAGCCAAAGTTTAGAGCCGTAATGGAGAAAAACTGACGGGATCATGAATCACCGACGTCAAAGCTGATATGCTCAAAAGGAAAACATGCACGTTGAAGAGCTTAACTGATTAAAAGAGAAAGTCGGTGGCTACAGTGCCACCGACACACCTTCATTTTGGTTCTTTGTCTAACATTACAGAATTACTCAAATTTCAACCTAGCTCATAAGTTTAATTGTTTGAATGAAGAAAAATATCAGAATTAAATACATATTAACAGCAGATTACACGAGTAACAAACGGGATAAGAAATCGTATACCGAAACGAGTCGGAAAGGTCCCCGTCGATCTCCGTTCGGTCCCGACGACTTGCGGGTTTCTCTGGTGACTTCTGGTTTCTCCGGCGAAGTGCAAATATATTCGAGACGTGTTGTGAGTGTGTGTGAGGGTGTCGAGATGTGTGGGTTTTTCAGATCAACATGTCGTATATATAAGTTTCTCCTAAAACGCGTTTCGTGATTCTAGCGTGATTTGGAGTTTATGAAAAAAAAGAGAAGGATGAAAGAGTCTTGGATTGTAGTCCATATCCATTTATTTAAAAGAAAGGAAAACTTCAATCACAAAAATCTCACCAAGAAATCAGGGAGTTGTAAAAGGAAACGAAGCTGTACGCGTATGAGTTTGGGCGGCATTTTCATGGTTTCGCTTCAGTGTGTGAATAAGGGTCTTGAGTGTGTGTATAAGGGTCTTGAAGGTTGGAGTTGTTTGCAAAAACCTGATGTAGTGGAGAGTGGTGTGGTTGTTGCTTGGTAAGCGGGTAAACTCGGGTTCTAAAACCGTGGGCTGGATGTTGTTTTATTTTTAATTTTTTAAAGTTTTAATTGTTACAATAAACCCCCTTGACTATACTAACTGTGTTATATGAGTTATAACTTTAATTAACTAAAATCCATTCTAAAACAAACTAACTAGATTATTATAAAAGTAAAAAGAACAAAACTTTTTAATTGTAATATTAATTAATTTAGTTAATTAAACAAGCAAATAAATAAATAACCATATTTATAAGCGAATTAAATCAAGGATAAGAACCTTTCAACGATTATTTATTTCGAGAAGCTTTCGAGTTTCAAGAATTAGGATCCGAATTTCATTACTTCTAATTTTTTTTTCCTAAATTTCGGTTTCCGTAACAGAACTTACTCAAGTTCATAGTCTTCTTTCTAATTGCCTAGCGACGTCGATTTCACAACCGTAACCTGGTTCGCGACAATGTTTCGCTGTTGCTTTTGAAGTTTGAGCACGAGAGGTAATTAGTGTCTTTCGTTTAATATGGTTTTAATATGTTTTCGTCTAAATTCGAGTTTGTCTACGTTTCAACGTAAACTTGGTGTACGCTTTCGGGCTTTATTTTGTATGTTTCCTACGTATGTATCGGGTCGCATATAATACGTTTTGACTTGACGGTATAAATTCGAGTTAGTCAGGTCAAAAATAATACGTTATTATTGTACGGTATAAATTTTACTTACTTTACGTTTTGATCCAACCGCAGGTTACCTTGAGTTCAATAAGATACGTCCGCAACACACGTTTTCATATGGTTAACGCATTACATAACGCTTGGATTAGTCCCCTCGACGTTTATAGCGTACCCGCGCCGCAATGCGCGCGGGTCTTAGTACTAGTTGGTCTATAAAATATGAAAAATAAAAGACCAAAAAAATTGTATTGTATTTCTATGTTCTATAACATTTTTGTGCTAGATTTTTTACTAGATTTAATTTCTCTATAAAATGCGCCAGAGACACGTGTAGGCTTATCTAACCGACTTGTGGAGAGAATGTTGGGAGCGAATCTAGAACTTGACAAGACAATGCATTCTCAGTCCTTACCGACTAATGCAAGTAAATAAATGATTGAGACAATAGGACTATAACCCTTTTTCGTTTCAACCTTATTTTCCTTTTTATCTCCCCACCAAAACCAAAAATCCCTTAGTTAACCACTTTGAGCCTAAACCTTTCGTTTCAGAACCCGCAAAATACAAATTTTGCAACAATTACCCATCACCCTAAACCTTTTTAACTTTTACAACATTTATTTTAGTAAAAATTTGGTTCTTTTGAAATATATCAAAATGTGGCTTAGTTATCTTGTGAATATTCTATCAAAAAAAAAAAAAAAAATCTCCTAGTTGCTTGAAATAAATTAAGCAAGTTCCAAAAACTTCTTGCTTATAGCTTATAGTTTATATCTAAGTCACAAACAAATAAATTTTCAAAATAAAACCGATATTTTTACGCCTTTAGTCACTCTTCATATAAAAATCCTTACCCCTAGCCAAAACTTACCCTTTTAAACGTCCTCTTGATATTTACAAAGATTATGTCAGAAATGAGGAGGTTTGATTACTTGTCAAGCATATGGTAGGAGTAAGGGGTTCCATACCGGGACCGAGCGTCTCACTTATACATTTTCGGTCGAGTGCTGAGTGATCACTTGTGAGGTGTGTGAAATTGTATATAGCTTAATGAGATTTTAAGATGCATGTTATGACTAAAAATATATTTTTCTTATAAAGAGTTCTAAATAAATTATGTTGAATAGGATAGTAAATAAAATAGAAACAATAATAAAAAGAACTTGGATTCCCGACACTCTAAAACAACACCCAAAAACTTCTTCTCTACCTCTTCCATTTGGGTGTGTATATAATATTAAAGAGTTTTACTTGAGGACAAGCAAAAAATTCAAGTTTGGGGGTATTTGATATGCGCAAAACGCAACATTAAAATTATATCAAATAAGGTATAAAATCAACCCTTTTATGTACTAATGTTGGAAAAAGTGTGTTCTTTGTATACTTTTGATTTTCAGGATTAAAAGAGCTTAAATGTACAAAAGGAACAAATTAACTGCAAAACCAACATAAATACAAAAGAAGAGAAGTTGACATGCCATGCTTACCCTCCAAACTTCACCCCAAGACCAAAACAACAAATCAAAAGATAAGGACGGGGTCGTGCCACCAAGGCATGGGGTCGCCCCACTCAGAGTCCATGAAGAAAAAGACAAATAGAAGCAGACAAGAGACACGGGGTCGTGTCCCATGGACACGCGTCGTGGTCAACTCCCAGATATGCAACATCTCCTATAGTACAGCAAGTACAAGACCATGGGGCCGTGCCCTCTGACACACTGGCCGTGTGAGCATACGAACTAACACTACTCATAAATGAAAACAGAGAAGAAGAAGAAGAAGACACGGGGTCGTGCCTCTTGGGCATGGGGCCGTGTGAAAGGCCTGTTTCTAGCTATAAATAAGGGGTATTTGGTTTATTTGCAAATCATCCATTGGCAAACCACTTCTATCACACCTGCCACCACTCCACCACCACTATACCACCATCATCCGCCACATTCCTCCATCATCCATCTTTAGAGTATGTGTAATAGTCTCGTGATCCAATTTAGAGTGTGTGTAGTAGTCTCGTGATCCAAGATTGATTGTAAAAGTTTTTGTCAAACAAAGGCTATGCTTAGCTAATCTCTTACATCACTTGGTGAAGATAAATCTTTTATGTATTACTTTTGATTTCCAAGATGTGGTTAACTTTTTATTTAGGTATCAATTAATGACTTTAATAACTAGTTTTTTATATTGAAAGTGAACTTTATTCTATCATCTCTTCATGTTTTGTTGATTCACTCATTCGTGTCTTTACGGTCTATATAAAGCATGTTAACTGTCTGGAAGGGGGTTAGAAGGGTGGTTTGTAAAGTTCTTGCCTCGTTTATGTATAGATCCTGCGAGGACTTGATTCAAGCTTATTAAAACTTCTCTTGAGGCATATAGCATCAAATTGGGGGAAGTAAGAACGGCTTGTATCCCTTATAAATAAACTACTATTAAAACTTTAAACCGACCTTGCGGGACTTTATCCCTGTTGACTCAAACTAATATGGCGGAGGGTAGTGTTGCCTCCAAAAGAGGGACATGCCACGTTTTTCATTAATAACTTACTCAATTATCTTTCAATATTCTGGTCTTGCGGGACTGTATCAATACTGACTCAAACAAATATGGCTGAGAGTAGTGTTGCCTCCAAAAGATTGACATACCACTATAACTAATATAATCTCTTAAAAACCCCAAAGTGCGTAAATCATCAAAGGATACGTAAAAGAGAAGTCATAACTAAGTGATTCTATCTTGTCTATTGTTTTTATTTCTTTTCTTTTTAATTTTTATTTACTAAACATCTTTTTCTCTAAAATTTGGTTCGATTAGACATTGATGACAGTCCGGCATTAAAGGCTCTTGCGTCCTTGGACGAACTCGGTATGTTACCATTACTATACTACGCCAACGATAGGTGCACTTGCCCTAATATGTTGTAGAGAGTGATAGTGTTATATTGCTTTTATAAATTAAAAGTTTGATAAAAGAGTAAAAGTGCTAAAAATATATTAAAAATTATACCCTCGCTAGCACACGTCACTTATATGTGTGTGTGTGTGTGTGATGTATCATAGGGGGAAGATCCACTAAAAAGTAGGTGGTGTGTGTCGAGTGTCGAGTGTATTATGTTTTTATTGATATTTTAAGCCCATTTTACACATTAGTCAAGTTTTAAATTTATAAAACACGACATTCTACTAAGACTAAACACACACTTGGGCAAGTGCACCCATCGTGAGCGTAGTATAGCGTTGGTAAGATACCGAGGTCGTCCAAGGACACAAGAGCGTTTAATACCGGTTTATCCTCAACGTCTAATCAAGCTAAATTTTTTTGAAAAAAAAGATTTAAGCATGAAAAATAAACTAAAAATGCAGAAATAAAATAAAATAAAATAAAACATATAGACAAGATGAATCAGTTGGATCCGACTTGCCTTTAATGTATCCTTTTATAATTTCCGCACTTTTGCACTTTTTAAGAGATTATCTTAGTTATAGTAGTGGGCCCCTCTTTTGAAGGTGACGTTATCCTCAACCCAGTGGTTTGAGTCAGCAAGGATACAATCCCAAAGGGTCGGAATATTGAAAGATAATTAATTAAGTTATTAATGCGAAAAGTGGTAGGCCCCTCTTTTGAAGGTGACGTTACCCTCGGCTAAGTGGTTTGAGTCAGCAGGGATACAATTCCAAGTAGCCGGTTTAATGTATTAATAGTAGTTTACATATGAGGGGATCAAGTCATTCGCACCGCCGCCATCAAATACCAGTGGATATTGAAGGAGGTCCCAGTAAGCTTGACCCAGGTCTTTGCAGGATCTAAACACTGAACAAGGCAAGAACCTTACTAAACCATTCCCTTAACCCCCGACCAGGTAGCCAACTATAAGGACCTTCAAAAATGTCCTAAACCGACCCGTAAGTAAAAACCCGGACCCCCGAAACCTTAATCCATGTCAAAAATCAAGAAAATCATATTTTATACCCTCTCGCGGGCCGCGTAAAGAACAAGAGGGCCCTTACGCGGGCTGCGTCAACCTATGTTTGACCGGATAAGCGTTCCTAGGCCACGTGGCGTACACGTGGCAGCACTACTGATGACACACTAGCCCTAGTCTACGACTAGGGTTCCTCGCGGGCCGAGTAAGGATCGAGCAAGGGCTCACGCGGGCCGCGTGAGACCCATTTTTCAGCTATAAATAGGATGGGTCATGGGCGGTTCAGTGGTGTCGAATTTCAAAATAGCGAGGCGCTGCTACGAGGTAGGGTATTAACTCAATCGCTGCTACGATTCAATGTCCGATCGATTGAAAACTATCCGATGGATGTTTAAGTGCTGCCCACATTAGGGCCATACTTTGTCATTCGTCGTGAATTCGATGGATGTTTAAGTATTGCACTTTGTCATTCGTTGTGAGGGTTTTAATCTCGTGAGTTATCATAAATGCTGTATTAGTTACTGACCTAGTTCGTGTGCATTGTTATTTAAATTAGGTCACAAGGCTAATCAGTAGGCTAAACTCTGCCCGTATAAATCTGCAATGTGAGTCATTCTCTTTTATCAAATGTATTTTACAATACTCCAATTATTTTCAAAGGTTATAATTACAGGGATTAAGTCGTGGTTATCTTGAATCACTGGCTAGTGGGGTATTGTGCACATTACTAAATTCTCAGGGTTAGGCTAATAAATCCTAACAGTGATAATCATCACTACTTGGGGAAGGACCCAATAGTGGTATGACCATCGTCACCAGGTGACACGGTGCCAGACAAAAATAAGAGAGAAGCCATTGTAATCGCTCTTATGCTGTAATTTATAACTATGTGTCATTTTATCAAATTGAGTGACTCGCCAGTATTTCCCCGCTGATAAAATATTTTTTAAAACATGTTTCAGGCGACCTGCTGTAAATCAAGGAAAACGTGCTACGGAGCACTAACAAGCTTGAAGAGGTGGCTCAGTTAAACTAAATAAACATGTTTTATAAATCAGGGAATTCCCTAGTGAAATTCCTCTATTGTAAATTACTGGGTTTATCCCGAATTATGAAATAAAATAATCGGGCATTTCAAGTTTTAAAAAGATCCTGTAAAATCTTCCAATGTCGCATCAATTAATAAATACCACGGGCTCCTGTCCCGCGGCTCCTGACCGGGTCAAACCGGGGCCGGGGGCCGTGACAGGAAAAAGGTGGTATCAGAGCCACTGAATTAAGCCTATTAAGTATTTAAAATACTTAATTCTTCCTGATTATCGTCTAGTGATTTTATGTTTTAACTGACTAATTATTAGTTACAGTATGGGTAAGCAAAGAATCTCGGATATCTATCTTAAACTAGATAGTGTACCAAAAGATAAGGGAAACTCATCCCAATCAAATTCCTCAAGATACTCAGCAGAAACTGAGGAAGGAATATTTGTTCGTAAAGCACAATTTGAGAAACCACTTTTCTCTAATAAAAGAAGTTGGATTATTAGAAAAAGTCAAGAGAAAATAAAGAAGTCACAACCAAAAGGAGTGATGAGTAATAAGGAAACTCAGGAAATAGGCAATAACCCACCATGGGAAGATGAGTTAGATGGACAATGGGCAGATCTCTACATATTAGCCACTGTAGCCGTAAATGCTAACTTTTGATTAAATCACCAAACCAGTACCATCACCTATGCTACCTACAAGCCAGAAACTTTAAACTATTAAATAACCACTAGTATATTTCAAATTTTTAGTTGTAATAAATATGTGTTGTTTCAATAAATGGTTTGTATAAATTAGATAATTATAATTAATATTTAATTTTTCTAATTACCATTATGTAATTATGTGAAAATTCAAGTTACAAAATTTTAACCTAGAATTTTGTGTGTTTCTTCATATCTGCTAAACAGCATGAATGAACTATCTGAAGCCCTTCAAAATCTCAATCTCTATTCTGTTAATGTGGAAGTTTCCAAAGACTTTACTGGGTATTGTGCCGATGTTGAGGAACCTATGGAATTTCAAGCTCAACCTCCGGAAAAACCCAAGCCAAAGAAAATAAGAAGAATTGTGGGCTGGAGGCGTGTGCGCAGGAGGAAACCAGTAACTAGGAAAGTTGCCAAGATGGAGGACCCAATGGATAAAGGAAAAGGAATAGAGATTGGAGAAAGCTCCAAACAAACCGAGGAAATGCCATTGCAGGAAAAGCTATATTGCATACCAGCAAGTTGGGATGTCCTCAAGCCTGTTAATGAAAACCTTTTTACTTATCCTGCCGAAACCCAGCTTCCAGTAAACTTGGAACCAGCCATCCCAGATCCCCTTGTCAACACCCGACCTTTAGGAGAAATGGAAGAATGGTGGACCAACGATTGGCAATTCAAGAATCTCTTAAACAACCCTTATACTTTTCTCCCTCAGTTTGACCCTGAACCTGCACCAAACCCACCAATGAGCAATGAGAACCTGGCTGAACTCCGCCATTTTGGCGAGGAGTTGATGGATGCAGGAAATCGAATACGAGAGGTGGGAGAACCGATCTCCTGGAAGTACGACGAGAGGGAACGTCGTTACTGAGATGCCAGCTGACTAAAGTTGTGGGGTTGTAGAAGAATGTGTGTAATAATAATAATATAATCATAAAAATATAATTATGTGAAATAACTTTAAAATAAAATTTTGTAAGATAACCAGTTTGTACGGATGCCTAATATATATAAAATATCGAACGTCGAAAGATCGGCAATTTTGGCTATATTTGTTTAAGTGATTATGTGCAATTATTTTGTTATGTTTGATTATTAATTATTTTATACTAATCACTTGTATAAATTAATTACCAGATGGCAAACGCTGGTAATGAACCCGATAATGAAGTTAATCAATCTGAGCATAACAATGAAGATCAATTTCTGAATAGGCAAGATATCGAAAATATCGTTGCTCAGGGAATAGCCAATGCTATTCTAGCAATACTTGCTGCTGCTCGAAATCCAATTGAACCTCAAATTATTCCTAGCAAACGTACACATGAAGACAATTTCAGAAATAGTATAAATGGAGGCGGCAACTACAACAATAACAATAATGATAATATATTGCAAGCCCTAACTCTCAAAAGAATGAAAGCTGCAACACCTGGTTGCACTTATAAGGAATTTCTTGCCTGTAAACCAGCTGAATTTGAAGGCAATGAAGGGGCGACTGTGGCGCTACGTTGGTTGGAGAAAACCGAAGCAGTAATTATGATAAGTAAATGTGTCGAGGAAGATAAGGTCATGTATGCATCGCATCTTTTTAAAGAAGGGGCGCTAGAATGGTGGAATACGGTACTTCAAGCCAAAGGAAGAAATATAGCCTATGCCATGAGTTTTGAAGAATTCCAGCAGCTAGTGGAAAGAAAATTCTGCCCTGAATACGAAAAGGAACAAATGACAAATAAATTCCTGAACCACCGGATGGTGGATGTAGACTATCGAGGGTATACTTCGACATTCTTCGAGTATACGAGAGTGGTACCAACCTTGGCTTCGCCAGAGCCGGTACTTATTTCCCGCTATATTTGGGGATTGATTGGCAAAATCCGTGATATCGTTAAAGCTGCGAGACCCCGCACTATTAACGATGCAGTGGAATTAGCTAACACCCTAACGGACGGACTGGTATGCACAAGAGAAGAAACCCGGAAAAAGGAAGTAGCCCAAAAGATTACCCAAGGATTCCGTAAGGGTAATCGTAGTAATTTCAAGAAAAAGGGAACCGGGCAATTTTCCACTATTCCATTTTGCAATACATGCAAAAGGAAGCATTTTGGAAGATGCAAAGGATATTGCAATTTCTGCAAAATCCCGGGGCACCAAGAAGAAGACTGCAGGAAGAAGAAAGCAACAGTCTGCTACAAATGTGGAGAACCTGGACACTTTAGGCCAGACTGCCCAAAACTAGTCAAACCAGCCGATAACAAAGCCAAACCTGCAGAAGGAACTACCAAGAAGAATGCAAGAGCCTTCCAGTTGACTACTCAGGAAGCAGAACTAATTCCTGACGTAATAGCTGGTACGTTCCTAGTTCACGACGTTTATGCAAAAACATTATTTGACTCTGGTGCAAACCAAAATTTCATAAATACTTCATTCTGCCAAGCTCTTAACTTACCCTTAACCAACCTTAGGCAGATTTTTACAGTCGAAACGGCAGATGGGAATTCTGTTAAAATAAATAAGGTTGTGCGAGAAGGAAAGATAGAACTTTTAGGTCATAAATTTTCGGCAAACCTGTTACCTATGAATTTAGCCGGATTTGATGTTGTGTTAGGAATGGATTGGCTAGTAGCCAATCATGCTCGAATTCTTTGTGATAAGAATTCCATAGAAATTCATACACCCTCAGGAGAATTAGTGGTGATTACAGGAGATAAGCCACAAAAGCCAATGAAATTCATTTCAGTAATGAAATTGGCCAGTTATTCAAGAAAACAAGAAATGGTGTATATGATTTCGGTAATCATTAACACTAAGAGTAAAGAACTTAAGGAAATTCCAGTAGT
Source organism: Helianthus tuberosus (assembly GCA_030545235.1). NCBI lineage: Eukaryota > Viridiplantae > Streptophyta > Magnoliopsida > Asterales > Asteraceae > Helianthus > Helianthus tuberosus. Next base: position 157,892,189 of record CM060360.1, read on the forward strand.
ATCAGAATACCCAGAGGTATTCCCAGAAGAACTACCTGGATTACCACCTGATAGGGAAGTAGAATTTAGAATTCATCTAATTCCTGGAACTACACCGATAGCCAAGGCACCTTATCGGTTAGCACCCACAGAAATGCTAGAATTGAAAAAGCAATTAGATGAATTACTGAGTAAAGGATTTATACAACCTAGTTCATCCCCTTGGGGAGCGCCAGTGTTGTTTGTAAAGAAGAAAGATGGTTCAATGAGAATGTGTATCGATTATAGAGAATTGAATAAGGTTACAATTAAGAATCGATACCCATTACCTAGGATTGATGATCTTTTTGATCAATTGCAAGGAGCTAGATACTTTTCTAAGATAGATTTACGCTCAGTATATCATCAGTTGAAGGTGCAAGAAGAAGACACACCTAAAACTGCTTTCAGAACTAGGTATGGTCATTACGAGTTTACAGTCATGCCCTTTGGGTTAACAAATGCTCCAGCAGCATTTATGGACATGATGAATAGGATCTGTAAACCGTACTTGGATAAATTCGTAATTGTCTTTATCGACGATATACTTATTTATTCCAAAAGCCAGGAGGAACATTGTGAGCACATGCATGCACTCTTAACATTGTTAAGAAAGGAACAACTTTATGCTAAATTATCGAAGTGTGAATTTTGGCTACAAGAAGTGCAATTTTTAGGACACGTGGTGAATCATGAAGGTATTCACGTGGATCCTGCTAAGATAGAAGCGATCACCAAATGGAAGGTCCCACAGTCAGCTATGGAAATTAGAAGTTTTATAGGGTTAGCCGGATACTATAGACGTTTTATCAAGGATTTTTCCAAGATAGCTGTACCATTAACTAAGCTAACATGTAAAGCAGTTAGGTTTGAATAGGGACCTACGCAAGAGGAAGCTTTTAAGATTTTAAAACAGAAATTAACAAATGCTCCAATTCTTGCCTTACCAGAAGGAACAGAAGATTTTGAAGTCTATTGTGATGCTTCTAAGCTAGGATTAGGATGTGTATTAATGCAACGCAAGAAGGTAATTGCGTATGCATCTAGGCAATTGAAAAAGCACGAGGAAAATTATACGACTCATGACTTAGAATTAGGAGCCATAATTTTTGCCCTTAAAATTTTGAGACACTATCTGTATGGAAGTAAGTTTATTGTCTATACAGATCATAAGAGCTTAAGGTACATATTTGGGCAAAAAGAATTATACATGAGGCAAAGGAGATGGATGGAAATCCTAAGTGACTACGACTGTGATATTCAATATCACGAAGGAAAAGCAAACGTAGTTGCTGATGCCTTAAGTCGTAAGTATCATGAGAAACAACGACGAGTTCGTGCTCTTAGATTAAGTTTACAATTAGACTTAATAGAACAACTGAAAAGCATTCAAGAAACAGCAATCAAGGATGATGCTGAAGGAATGAAAGGAAGAATAAAGGAACTAGAACAAGGAAGTGATGGAATTTGGAGATTCCATAAGATACGAATTTGGGTACCTAAACAAGGAGAATTAAGAAATAAGATTTTAGAGGAAGCCCATAAATATAGGTATACCATGCATCCTGGTAACAATAAAATGTACCAAGATTTAAGAAATAATTTCTGGTGGATAGGAATGAAAAAGAATATAGCTAGATATGTTTCTAATTGTCTTACTTGTTCACAAGTTAAGGCAGAACACTAGAAACCTTCAGGTCTACTACAACAATTAGAAATGCCTGTATGGAAATGGGAACTCATAACAATGGACTTTGTTACTAAGTTGCCCAAAACCAGAAAAGGTAACGATGCGATTTGGGTAATTGTGGATCGATTAACTAAATCAGCTCATTTTCAACCCATGAAGGAAACCTTCAGCATGGAAAGGTTAGCCAAGTTGTATGTAGATGAAGTAGTATCCTTACATGGAGTTCCACTCTCCATTGTATCAGATAGGGATAGTCGTTTCACTTCCCATTTCTGGACAAGTTTCCAAGAAGCTATGGGAACCCGACTAACTCTAAGTACTGCATATCATCCTCAGACAGACGGGCAAAGTGAAAGGACGATCCAAACTCTGGAGGACATGCTGAGGGTATGTGTGATAGATTTTGGTGGTAACTGGGATGACCACCTACCTTTAATTGAATTCTCCTATAACAATAGTTATCATTCAAGCATTGAAGCTGCCCTATTTGAAGCACTATACGGACGTAAATGTAGAACTCAAGTCTGTTGGGAAGAAATAGGAGAAATTCAATTATCAGGTCCTGAAATAGTGCAAGAAACTACCGACAAGATCACTCAAATCAAGGAAAGATTAAAGACGGCTCGAGATCGCCAGAAGAGCTATGCAGACAATAGGCGTAAGCCATTGGAATTTCAAGTTGGAGACAAGGTTCTCTTGAAAGTCTCTCCTTGGAAAGGAGTAGTTCGGTTCGGTAAGAAAGGAAAGCTAAGTCCAAGGTACGTAGGACCATTCCCATTAATCAAATGAATAGGACCAGTTGCCTATCGCTTACAACTACCAGAGGAATTAGCTGGAGTACATGACATATTTCATGTATCCAATCTCAAGAAATGTCTATCAGACGAATCTCTGGTAGTGCCTCTTCAAGATATAGAGGTAAATGAAAAGTTAAAGTTTGTCGAGAAGCCATTGCAAATAGAAGACAAAAGATCAAGTTTCTCAAGCACAAAATATTGGTACTAGTCAAAGTCAAATGGGATTCAAAAAGAGGACCCGAATACACTTGGGAGTTGGAATCGGAAATGAAGTGAAAATATCCTCACTTATTTCAGTAAATCTCGAGGACAAGATTTTAAATAAGGTGGGGAGGATGTAATGACCTTCAAAAATGTCCTAAACCGACCCGTAAGTAAAAACCCGGACCCCCGAAACCCTAATCCATGTCAAAAATCAAGAAAATCATATTTTATACCCTCTCGCGGGCCGCGTAAAGAACAAGAGGGCCCTTATCAACCTATGTTTGACCGGATAAGCGTTCCAAGGCCACGTGGCGTACACGTGGCAGCACTACTGATGACACGCTAGCCCTAGTCTACGAGTAGGGTTCCTCGCGGGCCGTGTAAGGATCGAGCAAGGGCTCACGCGGGCCGCGTGAGACCCATTTTTCAGCAATAAATAGGATGGGTCATGGGCAGTTCAGTGGTGTCGAAATCAAATTTCAAAAACGAAAGTATACTGCTCAAAAGTCGAATTTCAAAATAGCGAGGCGCTGCTACGATACAGGGTATTAACTCAATCGCTGCTACGATTCAATGTCTGATCGATTGAAAACTATCCGATGGATGTTTAAGTGCTGCCCACATTAGGGCCATACTTTGTCATTCGTTGTGAGGGTTTTAATCTCGTGAGTTATCGTAAATGCTGTATTAGTTACTGACCTAGTTTGTGTACATTGTTATTTAAATTAGGTCACAAGGCTAATCAGTAGGCTAAACTCTGCCCATATAAATCTGCAATGTGAGTCATTCTCTTTTATCAAATGTATTTTACAATACTCCAATTATTTTCAAAGGTTATAATTACAGGGATTAAGTCATGGTTATATTGAATCACTGGCTAGTGGGGTATTGTGCACATTACTAATTTCTCACGGTTAGGCTAATAAATCCTAACACTGATAATCATCACTACTTGGGGAAGGACCCAATAGTGGTTTAACCATCGTCACCAGGTGACACGGTGCCAGATGAAAATAAGATAGAAGCCATTGTAATCGCTCTTATGCTGTAATTTATAACTATTTGTCATTTTATAAAATTGAGTGACTCGCCAGTATTTCCCCGCTGATAAAATATTTTTTTAAAACATGTTTCAGGCGACCTGCTGTAAATCAAGGAAAACGTGCTACGGAGCACTAACAAGCTTGAAGAGGTGGCTCAGTTAAACTAAATAAACATGTTTTATTAATCATGGAATTCCCTAGTGAAATTCCTCTATTGTAAATTACGAGGTTTATCTCGAATTATGAAATAAAATAATCGGGCATTTTAAGTTTTAAAAAGATCCTGTAAAATCTTTCGCTGTCGCATTAATTAATAAATACCACGGGTTCCTGTCCCGCGGCTCCTGACCGGGTCAAACCGGGGCCGGGGGCCGTGACACCAACATATCTCTATATAGACCATAGAGATATGAATGGTGTAAATCTTTTACTTTATATAGATAGTAAAGTAATGCCAAGACACCATGGACAAATGATAAAGAAGTTTCACCTTCAACATAAGAAACTAGTTATTAAAGTCATTAATACAAAACCAAATAAAAAGTGCGAAAAGATTAAAAATCAAAAGTAATACATTAAAGATTTGTCTTCACCAAGTGATGTAAGAGACATAGCCAAACATGGCCTTTGATTGACAAGAACTCTTACTATCAATCTTGGATCTCAAGACTACTACACATACTCTAAGGTGGATGGTGGATGGTGGTGGTGGTTGTGGGTGTTGTAGTGGTGGTGGAGTGGTGGAAAAGTGGGAGAGAGGTGGTTTGCCAAGGGATGCCTTTGAAGTGAACCAAGCACCACTATTTATAGCCTGAACAGAAGCCCGACCACGGCCCCGTGTCCAGTGGACACGCCCCCGTGGCCATCCCTTTATCTTCCTTCATTAATTGCTTTTGTCAGCATTGGGCTCCACACGTCCCGTGTTAACTGGGTACGGCCCCATGTGCAGAAGCGTATCTGTACTACCAAGATTTGCAAGATTCTGTGAATCTTAGCATTGACCACGCCCCGTGCTAAGCTGGGCACGCCCCCGTGGTGGGTGTATAAGCTTCCACAGCTTTGTCCTTTCTGCAGACATCTGACCACGCCTCCGTGTCCAGTGGGCACGAGCCGTGGTCAGGCTTCTGTTTCTTGTTTTTGCTCTTAGGGATGCTGTCGAGGGGTCGGGCATGTCAAGTATATTCCTTTTCTTCGTATATATGTTGGTTTTTGCTGTATATTTGTTACTTTTATTTGTTTATGCTCATTTGGTCCTGTAAATTCGAAAGGAAGACCAAAACACACTTTTTCCAACATTAATACTAAAAAAGGGTTAGTTTTATGCCTCATTCGATGTAATTTATATGTTGCATTTTGCACACATCAAATACCCCCACAGTTGAATCTTTGCTTGTCCTCAAGGAAAACACTTTATTATGTGGCTTACACACCCAAATGGAATAGGTAGGAGAGAAGTTTTTGGACTTGTCTTGAGTGTCTTGAATCCAAGATCTTTATTGGGTTTTATTTTATTATATTTACAATCCTATTCATTATGATTTATTTAGAACGTTTCATAAGAGAAATTACTTATTTGGGCATAACATGCCTTTTTAAAATTCCATTTATATACGAGTTCACATACCTCACGGGAGATCACTTAACACTCGGCCGAAGATGTATTTTTGTGAAACACTCGAGATCGACATGGAACTTACTTCTACCATATGCTTGCCAAGCAATCAATCCTCCTCCTTTTTAACTATAAACCTTCGTAAATATCAAGAGGAATTGGGAAAGGGTTAGGCTTGGGCTAAAGGTAGGTGGTTTTGGTTAGTGGTTAGTAAAAAGGGCTAAAAGCGTAAAAAGCGTCGGTCGTCGTAAAACTTTTTGTTTTCGTGACTTTTATTCAAACTAAGCATCTTCAAACAAAGTTTCTTTGAGGAACTTGTTTGTTTATTTCTAGACTTTCATTTTTTATAAAGAAACGTCACAAGAAAACCGAGCTTTTTACTAAAATAAGGGGGTTGAAAAGAAAATGGTTTTGGTGGGTAAAGGTATTTGTTTTGCGAGTTTAGAAATGAAAGGGTTTAGGCTCAAAGTGGTTAACTAGGGGGATTTTTGGGTAGGTGATAAAGAAAATGAAAAATAATGGTGTTGAAAGGAAAATGGGTTAGTCCTAATGTCTCCATCGTTTACTTACTTGGGTTTAAGTTGGTAAGGACCAGGAATGTATCGTCGTGGCAAGTTCTAGAGTTGCAAGAACCAAGCGGCTATTCACTCAAGAAACGAAAAATGAGCATTTAGTTTAAAGATGTATGCTTGTATGCTCAATAAAGGCTCAAAACTCACTTGTTGTGGGAATGGGTTTATAATGTGATCAAATATATATAATCAAATTTTAATTAGATTTGTCATGCCTTTTCATAATTTTCTTATGTTGGTTCCTTTTATCACGACGCTATCGGTTGTAAATTTGTAAAAATATAACCTTTTTAGAACTTGTTATTCCCAATTTAACCTAAGACAAGTAAAAAAAGAGAAAATTTTTTTTTTGAAAAAAATTGGGGTGATTAGCGGTTCCAATAGAGTTTTGTGTAAGGCTTGTTATTAGGACTTGTAAAATTCAAGGTTTTAGCATCCCCCCCCCCCCACTTAAATTATATATTGTCCTCAATGTGTCCCAAAAATAAGTTTTTAGGTTGATTGAATGTGTAAAAAGGTGTCGAAAAACAAAAGTTTGTGTTACTGGGCGTCTGGCCACGGCCCCATGTTGGTCCGGGCACGGCCCCGTAGTCAGATTGCCAGCACCAAAATTAAACAAAAGGCTGGGCACGTGGCGTGTTCAGTGAGCACGGTCCCGTTTCCATTTACCTCCACCTTTTCGAGTGTGTTTTAACCATTGGGGAAATTTCTGCAGAGATTCGGGCACGGGGCGTGTTGGGCTGAGCACGACCCCGTGCTGAACTTGCTGTAATGCTGGAAAATCGTTGGGAGGCTCTGTTTTTGTGCATGGGGTGTGTTTTTAAAGTTCCCTTGGTAACCTCCACCTTTTCGAGTGTGTTTTAACCATTGCAACATCATCGAAACACCATAATTTAAAACCATCATTCATTGAAGAGTGAGATACATAGTTCCTAGAAATTAAAAAGTACATACTAAAAACGAAGGTAGATAAGTAGGTCCTAGAATGCAAGAAATTTTAAACCACAAAGAAGTTCTAGCCTATATGTTTTTATTATAAGAGTAACAAAATCCCGAAAATTGATTTATTCGGTTGAACAAGGCCTTTAGAACTTCTTTCCGGAGAGTGTCCCCTCACACATCGTTAAGCCACTCCTCTATCTCCCGGGGGAGAAGGAAAGCGGGCTCATTGTCTTCCTCATGTGAAGGAGTTGCGATCTCAAATGGAACCTCTTGTAAGGTGTCTAGAGGAGGTTCCGGGGGGATGTCGTCCCATCCGGTGGGATTAACAACTTCTTGTGCCAAGTTCCAATTTTCTTGAGGGAAGATTGGTTCCATAGGTGGCATTGCAAGAATATTCAACCTTTGGTGCAAAAGGTTGATTTCTTGGAAGCTATCCTCCAGCCCCACCGTTAGATAGTTGATACAGTCAATTAGGACCTCCTCCACGAATGTCATCTCATCGAGTGCTTCTCTTAGCGCCATCACGTAACACACAAGGGTTGCTTCAATCGATGGCCTCCTTTCTTTGTGACTGTTCCTCGAGTGAGCTGAAGATGTTCCGCTGTTCTGACTTGACATTCTAAGAAAACAACTTGAAAAGTTCAAAACAATGAAACAGTAACTCCGACCACGGCCCCGTGCTCGCTGAGCACGCCCCGTGGCCACCATTCTGCATTTTTTTGAAACAAGGAATCTTAGTGCTTTAAATTATTTTTGTGACTTTTGAAACATTTCTGAGTAAAAATAACTTAAAACAGTGTTATAAAACTTATTTTTGAGAAGATTCATCGGTTAAAAACCTAGAAAATATCACAATAAATCTTGAAAATATGGAGGTTTCAAGTTTTAATGGAGGTTTTGAGGAGTTGTTGGGAACCTTCTTTGGAATATACCTTGTAGGGTATATATGAAAATCCCAGCAGATCTTTGTCTTTGGAATGGGTCTAAATGTGTAGAAATCATGCTGACTTTATAGAAAACGATAGCACGCTGACCACGGCCCCGTGCCGGCTGGACATGGCCCCGTGGTCAGACATGACTCTGACACATTTTGTCCATATTCTGAACACGGCGCGTGTTGGCCTGGACACGACCCCATTGTCAATTTTTAGGCGGGCATGGGGCGTGTTGACCTTGACACAGCCCTGTGGCTAGAGTTTTATGAAGTTTCCTCTTATAATAAGGAATCTGTCCGGATCAGGCGGTTCCTTACTGGACGGAACAACACCGAAGTGCCTAAGGTATCTAAATTGCTCTTGATTCAAATACGAACACAAGAGGTTATCAGAAAGGGTAAAACCTAAGCTAAATACCAGTGGGCAAAACCGACCTTTATTCCCCTTATCCGGGCTCTCGTGAAAGAAGGTATATGTCGAATCGCTCAGGTCTATGAACGCATCGGCGGAGATCGATGGAGAGTCCTACACGACACAATCGACACAGGGACGACTATCGCTCATGTCCTCACAAGAGTCAGAGGTGTTTTCGGTATCGACGATGTTGTTAGAATCCGAATGCGATCTCAATAATTCTCCTTGATCGTCTTCTTGGGATGAATAGCTTGCTTCCATCTCAAGTTCTTTTATCAATTTGAGAATTATTTCTTCACGTTGACATAATTCTTCGAGAATCATATCATCTAAAAGAAATGATTGAGAGCATTCGAGGGAGAGATAGGGATTGTTTTTACTTTCCCCCATCTTAAGGTTATAGGAAAACGATGGGTCTAAATAGTGGGGAGTGTAATTTTGAAAGTAACATTCTAAATTTTTATGAGATCCACCACCTATTTGACACCATTTACCGTAAGAGGAGCGAAACCAAAAATAATCAGTATCACTCATAGTTTTGTCAGAAATTACCAACCGTCGGGATCTTACGGTTCAGTTTATAGTAACTGGTGGGCGGACACGGAGACGTGTTCAGTGGGCATGGCTCCGTGTTCAGCTACTGTCTGACTTAAAACAGTATTGCCAGTAACAAAGATTGGGCACGGGGCGTGTCCAGTGGGCACGGCCCCGTGCTGAAGTCTGCAGAAGCTGAAAAATCTAAGAAAAATCCTAAAAAACAGAAAAATAAGAAAAAATGATTAGGCCGTTGATTCCTAACATTCTTAAAATCCTTGTGTCACCGACAACGGCGCCAAAAACTTGGTGTTTGTCGAGTGTATTATGTTTTTATTGATATTTTAAGCCCATTTTACACATTAGTTAAGTTTTAAATTAATAAAACATGATATTCTACTAACACTAAACACACACTTGGGCATGTGCACCCATCCTGAGCATGGTATAGCGTTGGTAAGATACCGAGGTCGTCCAAGGACACAAGAGATTTTAATACTGGTTTATCCTCAACGTCTGAAGGGGTATGGTCCCAAAAACCTTGCGCAGGCGTATATTACCATACCACAACTTCATCACATAAACAGCCTTAACGGAACTTCGCGTGGCTGCGTAGCGGTTCTAAACAAGGATATAGAGGAAAGCAGTCTTCTATGACCATGCGCCGGAGAAAGGACAAAACTAACATTCAACTAACACCCCTGCGCGGGCTCGCGCAAGGGTACAGTTAGATTTGAAGTCAAGATCCTAAAAATCTCCGCGCGCCTGGAACCAAGACTTTGGCAAAAAAGTTCTTTATGTTGTAACAGAATTGACACGTGGCAGGGGCCTAAAGGATTACAGCTGTAAACCTTCTGGAAGACCTCATCGTGCACAACCATTCGGTTATAACCGAATGAAGACGTGGCATCATCCTGGACAATCATCTAGGTCACGATGATAGCACTAACTTGGAGAAAGATCCTCACAAAACCACTTTCCACTAACTTGGAGAAAGATCCCCAGCCGTTGATCACACTCACGATCCGTGTGCATGGATGTGACGTTAGTGATTGCCGGAAAAGGGCGTAACTGCTTACAGAAAATACTTTCCGTTATCATCTCCGTCAACAAGTTTTCCCACCCAAAATTCAGCTATAAGCAAGTCATGCCAGGTATAATCTCACAAGTTACACTCACTTCACTTTACTACTTCTTCTTCTTCATCGAGATCTGTACTTATTCTCACGCCGGAGGGTGGTCACAGAGAGAACCCCTATTCTCCCCGTGGTGAGTCTAACGACTTTCTGTTTTGCAGAAATCACCGGAGTAGAAGCTCAGTTAAACCCTGAATCGAACGAGAGGACTAACCCCTTTTATGCAGAACTAAACCCTGGTCCGATTGATTCCCGTCATTCGAACCACTGTTTCTTCATTGGCGCCCACCGATTTTTCAATTTTCATTCTCATCTTCTCGTTTCGATTCATTTCTTTGCATTTTCTGTTTTCCATGGAAGAAACTCCGTCGAATAGTCCATCAGGCCCTCGACCAGCGAATTTTACTCATGATCCTCGTGTCGAGGGAATTGTGGAAGAAGCGTCCAATGATAACGATGTACAGCACAACGTTAATCATCTGAATGATCCTGTTACACCGGGAGCACAACCCGAAATCCTGATAAGTTCAATATTACCTCCTGGTGAAACTCTGATTTCATGGTACGTAAGATCTCAAGGTGCTTTAAACGCAGTCTATGCACAACTATGTGCACAGACTACCCAACCTGCAACTCAATCATGCAGATCTGCATCTCAGGCGCGAGCCCCATCTGCACCACATACATCACACTACGATACACCATCACGAATGTCTGTAGATGATACGGAAGTCTACTCTAGATCTCCCACTAGGTACGGATCTAATTACTCTGAATGCAGGCTAAGAGATCACCGGGATGAACAGTATTCCCACAAACATCACTCAGTTCATTCTCGGCTGGGCCCGTGTTTGTACCAGAAGCGGGACACACAAACCGATAAATATGACAGGACATATCAGGAAGGGGACAACACAAGCGTTTTTAGTCGATGGCAACGATATCATGCAAATTACAAACCAAAAACTTGTGCGGTTTATAACCCGGATGCGGAGTATGATTACAATATGATTTACCGACCAGCAGAAGCCGCGGAAAATTCAAAGTTTGTTAGTGAGATTGCTTTAGTTCCTCTTGAAAGGGCAAAGTTACCATCAAAAGTTGGGAAGTTCAATGGACTTTCAGATCCCGACGACCATCTACGCGTGTTCACCAGCGCGGCGTTAGTCGGAGGATGGACACTACCCATGTGGTGCCATTTATTTGTCCAAACTTTGATAGGCGCAGCACGATTATGGTTTGATAACTTATCGGTGGGAAAGTTAACGTCGTGGGTAGATTTGAGGGAGAAGTTTCTGGTCCATTTCAGCCAACAGCGCAGATCCGTTAGAGACTCGGCAGATTTCATGAACATATGGAGAAGAGATGATGAAAGCTTGGAAGATTTCATAACAAGGTACAACAAAGAAGTACTAGAAATCGGCGATGTACACGAACATCTAATTCGCGCGCAATTCAAATACGCGGTAAGGTGTGATGATAAGATAAAAGTCTTATCAGGAACTGAAGGCCTGCCCAACAGTTAGGAAAAGTTGATGGCCGCTGCCAAAGTCTATGCTCAAACTGTCGCAACCCCCGCCCCCTATCTATCCCAGGAACGGGCGGCCGCGAGACTCGATGTTGGTGGTATCGGTGTTTATCAATTTGGCAGCGGAAATTACATCAGGACCGTAGTTAGGAAATATTTTATCAGAGTAAAACACTACATTTTATATAAATAAACATATTGGGATAAAACCCATGTTTTTTATTACAAACTGATTTATAGAGATAAACTCTATTTTATTTTATAAAACATCTTCTTTTATTTAGGTAACTTTTATAGCCACTTTCTCCAAGCCTTCAGTGCTGTCCAGCTGGCTTCTAGTTGGCTCTCACATTTTGTTACCTGAAACGCGTTTTAAAATATTTTGTCAGTGGGAAATACTAGTGAGTGAATCCCAGTTTAATCAAGAAGATTCTTATCAATTAACACAGTATTGAGAGCGATTACAATGTTTATATCTACACAATTACTCATTCAGTACTTGCCACTCGGCTGTATTGGTGGCTATGGTCATATCACACATTGGCTAACCCGTTGTCCAATTGTGAAGATTATCAAGTAATGTGTACAAAACCCCATAATACCGGCAGTAATTGAAGATTTACAAAGACTCAATCACTGCTTAATTGCATTGTAAAACATTTAAGGTTTTGTAAAAACAGTTTACAAAAAGGAGATTACTCACATTGCTGTCTTAGGTTTTCTTTAAGTGTATCATGGTGATTATCTATAAATTACACAAATGCACACGTGTTAGTATAATAACCCTTAATATTTACATTAGTAATACCCTCCCCAAGACGGCATTCCAACGACTACGTCGGTCAGAACCACGACAGCCGTTACGGAACCCTGGATCAACCGGGCAGCGTATCTAATACGTAACCGGGGCTATGATACTTACAACGGAGCAGAACTTCGTTATTTAGGGGGATATTATACCCGAGAATTATGCCTATTATGTGAAATTTTGAGAGAAAGAAAAGATTGTGAACGAATTCGACTGAAGGCTCGAGCTCCAAATTTATAGGAGCTGATTTTGGTTTTGTCGCGCCCCGCGTATGATGTAGCCAGGGGCTACGCGGCCCGCGAGGGCAGCTAGGGTAGGCCCTAGCTTGTCCGACTCAGCCCTAGCTTCGACACGCTACATGACACGTGGCAGCACCGGGTGTTGCCCTGACTTGGAGCTGTCGCGGCCCGCGTCGATCAAGGGAGTGGCTTACGCGCCCCGCGAGAGACCATAAAAATTCGTTTTTAATTATTTTTTATAAAAATAAAGGTATTCAGGACCCGTTATGGCATATGGGGTATATTTTAGGACATATTGGGACATTTAAAGTATTTTAGGGACGTCGGAATATTTTGGAGGGTTGTTATATCCTCCCCACCTTGTTTTAGAGCTCGTCCTCGAGATCTTACTGGAATAGGTGCGGGTATTTCCTTTGCATTTCTGAATCAAGTTCCCATGTGTACTCTGGTCCTCTTTTGGAGTCCCATTTCACTTTGACCAGAACTAATCTCTTATGCTTGAGGTTCTTAACTTTTATGTCTTCAATCTGTAGAGGCTTCTCTACAAATTTAAGGTGTTCATTTACCTCTATATCCTTAAGAGGTACTACCAGCGATTCATCAGCTAAGCATTTCTTGAGATTGGATACATGAAATACATCATGTATTCCTGCCATTTCCTCTGGCAGTTGTAGCTGATAGGCTACAGGTCCTATTCTTCTAATAATTTCAAAAGGTCCAACATACCTGGGACTTAGCTTTCCCCTTTTGATGAATCTGACTACTCCTTTCTAAGGAGAGACTTTCAATAACACTTTATCTCCTACCTGAAATTCCAATGGCTTTCGCCTGTTATCTGCATAACTCTTTTGTCGATCACGTGCTGCTTTTAGCCGTTCCTTGACTTGAATGATCTTGTCTGTTGTTTCTTGCACTATTTCTGGTCCAGATAGTTGCTTTTCTCCAATTTCTGCCCAACATACTGGTGTTCGGCACTTTCGTCCATAAAGTGCTTCGAATGGTGCAGCATTGATACTTGTGTGATAACTGTTATTATAAGAAAATTCTATTAATGCAAGTAATCGTCCCAATTACCTCCAAAATCAATCACACAGGCTCTAAGCATGTCCTCCATTGTATGAATTGTCCTTTCACTTTGTCTGTCTGTTTGAGGATGATAAGCTGTGCTTAGATTTAACTTGGTTCCCATTGCTTTTTGGAAGCTTTTCCAAAAATGAGAGGTAAAACGGCTATCTCTGTCAGACACAATTGATAAAGGAATTCCATGCAATGAAACTATTTCATTTACATACAACTTAGCTATTTTTCCATATTGAAAGTTTCCTTCATCGGTAGGAAATGAGCTGACTTAATTAGCGTATCTACAATCACCCAGATTGTATCATTACCTTTCCTTGTTTTGGGTAATTTGGTAACAAAATCCATTGTTATCAATTCCCATTTCCATACTGGCATTTCTAATTGTTGCAACAAACCTGAGGGTTTCTGATGTTCAGCTTTGACTTGTGAACAGGTTAAACACTTTGCAACATATGCTGCTATATCCTTTTTCATTCCTATCCACCAAAATTCTTTCTTAAATCCTGATACATCTTATCACTTCCAGGATGCATCGTATACTTAGACTTATGGGCTTCTTCTAGTATACGGTAACGTAGGTTTCCTAATTTAGGTATCCACATCCTTTTCTTATGGAATCTCCAGATTCCATCTGTTCCTTGTTCTAGTTCCTTAATCCTTCCTTTTAATTTTTCAGTATCATCTTTGATTACTGATTCTTGTGTTTTTCTAATCTGTTCATTTAAATCTACTTGTAGATTTAACTTACGAGAACGTACTCTTTTGGGCTTTTCATGATACTTCCGACTTAAAGCATCAGCTACTACATTTGCTTTTCCTGCATGATACTGGATATTACAATCATAATCACTAAGTATCTCCATCCAACGTCTTTATCTCATATTTAATTCCTTTTGCCCAAAAACATACCTTAAACTCTTATGGTCGATGAATATGGTAAACTTACTACCGTAAATATAATTTCTCCAAATTTTAAGGGCAACAATTATAGCTCCTAATTCAAGATCATGGGTTGAATAATTCTCTTCATGATTCTTAAGTTGTCTGGATGCGTAAGCTATAACCTTTTGGCGTTGCATCAATACACATCCATAACCTAACTTAGAAGTGTCACAATAGACTGCAAAGTTTTCGGTTCCTTCTGGTAACGCTAGTATAGGTGCATTTGTTAGTCTTTGCTTAAGAATTCTAAAGGCTACTTCTTGTTTTGATCCCCATTCAAACTTAATGGATTTACAGGTTAACTTAGTTACGGGAATGGCTATTCTAGAAAAATCTCGAATAAATCTTCCATAATAACAATCCAATCCTAAGAAACTTCTAACCTCGGTTGGTGACTCAGGGGTTTTCCATTTAGTAATAGCCTCGATCTTGGTGGGATCCACATGAATTCCTTCATGATTGACTAAATGTCCAAGAAATTGTACCTGTTCTAACCAAAACTCGCACTTTGAACATTTTGCATACAACTTTTCTTAATAAACTTAGAAGTGCGTGCAAATGCTTTGCATGTTCCTCTTTACTCTTAGAGTAAATGAGAATATCATCTATAAAGATAATTGTGAATTTATACAAATATGGCTTACATATTCGGTTCATCATGTCCATAAATGCGGCTGGAGCATTGGTTAAACCAAATGGAATGACGGTAAATTCATAATGGCTATACCTTGTTCTAAAAGCGGTCTTAGGAATGTCCTCTTCATGTACCTTCAATTGATGATATCCTGATCGTAAATCGATTTTCGAGAAAAATCGAGCTCCTTGCAATTGATCGAACATATCATCGATTCTTGGTAATGGATATCGATTCTTAATCGTGACCTTGTTCAATTCATGGTAATCAATGCACATACGCATTGATCCGTCTTTCTTCTTAACAAACAAAATTGGTGCTCCCCACGGTGAGGAACTTGGCTGTATGAATCCTTTCTCCAACAATTCATCTAACTGTTTCTTCGGTTCCTGTATTTCTGCGGGTGCCAAACGGTAAGGTGCTTTGGCAATTGGTGTTGATCCTGGTAGTAGGTGGATTCTGAATTCCACTTCTCTGTCTGGCGGTAGTCCTGGTAATTCTTCTGGAAACACATCTGGAAATTGAGATACTACTGGTATATCTTTCAGTTCTTTTCCTTTAGGGTTAGTGATTATAGAAATCAAATATACTATAGATCATTTTCTTATATAACTTGTCGTTTTCATCACAGAGATGAATTTTGTGGATCTAGATGGTTTATCTCCTTTAATTGTGATCTTTTCACCCTTTGGTGAATTTACTTGAATTGACTTTTGATCACATAAAATACTGGCTTTATTGGCTATTAACCAATCCATTCCTAAAACAACATCAAATCCTGCCAGATTCATTGGATAAAGATTTGCAATAAACTTTTGATTTAAAAATTCTATTCTTGCTCCCTGCAAGATTTCAGAAATCCTAATGGTTTCTCCATTCGCTGTCTCTACTAGACATTCTTGTGGGAGTTTAGTTAATGATTGATTAAGAAGTTTGCAAAATGAAGTATTAATAAAACTTTGGTTCGCACCAGGGTCGAATAATACTTTAGCAAAAACATCATTAACTAAAAACGTACCAGTGATCACGTCTGGAATCATCTTAGCTTCATCTGCAGTCAGAACAAATGCTCTAGCATTTTTAGTGTTCTTGTTGTTCGTAGCTGGAGCTAATTTCGGACAGTTTGGCTTGATTTGGCCTTGTTCTCCACAGTTGTAGCAGATCCTGCTGTTAAGTTTCTTCCTGTAGTCTTCTTCATTCTGTCCAGATATTTTGCAAAAATTGCAGTATATGGAGCATCTTCCAGAATGCTTCCTTTTGCAATACTTTCTATAAGGTGTAGAAGTAGAACCTACATTTTTCCCTCGATTGGAATTTCCAGAGCGAAATTCTTTGGTAAGCCTTTAAGCTAGGTTCCTTCTCTGGTCTTCTTCTCGTGTATGCACTAATTCATCTGTCAAGGTGTTTGCTAGTTCTACAGCTTCTTCTATATTTTGAGGTCTAGCGGCCTTGACTACATGCCTCATTTCCCCGATTAATCCCCAGATGTATCGGGAGATTAATACTGGTTCAGGTGATGCAAGGGTTGGCACTATTCTAGCATATTCAAAGAATAATGTAGTATATCCCTTACTATCTACTCCAGTCATTCTAAGGTTTAAGAACTTATTTGCTATCTGTTCTTTTTCATTGGGAGGGCAGAATTTTCTTTCTACCATATTCTTAAATTCCTCCAATTCCATATTGTAAACCCTATCACTTCCCCTAGACTGGAGGGTAGTATTCCACCATTCTAGTGCGGAATTCTTAAACAGATTGGATACAAACATTATCTTATCCTCTTCCGCACATTTGCTTATTTTTAAGACATCCTCAGTCTTTTCTATCTAGCGTAGAGTTGCAATGGGTCCTTCATTGCCCGATAATTCTATTGGTTTGCAGGACCAAAATTCTTTATAAGAACAACCATAAGGCATGGTTCTTCTTCTTTTGGGTATGGGCGCTTGAAGTAAGGGTCCGTTGTTTACGCTGTGTTCCGGTTAAGTGGGTCGTTTACTGCTATGTTTACTTTTATTATCTGCTTCCCTAACAGTTTGAATAATAAATGGCATTGCATCTATGATTCCTTGTGCCACTATGTGTTGGATGGCACTGTTATCCACTTGGTTTCCATTGTTGTTGTTGTTCGGATTCTCATTATTCGGGTTATCGTTATTCGGGTTATTGTCATTCTGGTTTTCCTGGTTCACTTTGTTGTCAATCTGAATTTTAAACATTTACCACGTATTAATATCACAAGATAATGTTTAATTTAATCAATCACATGACACGCACGTTGATCAAAAACGTCGATCATTTCGACTTACTCTTTCTTATATATAATATGCATCTAATACAAACCAATACTGAAAATTAAAATTACAATACAACTGGAATTGAAATTACACTACTAGTAGGCATCCGTAGTTATTATCTAGATTACTATTATATATATATTTTTTTCTTTTTTTTTCAAACATACACACATATTATTATATTATTAGATTATTATATTATTATTATTACCATCTCCATCATCACTTTTACTGATATGGATTCATCCAGAAATCCATATTGCGCTCGTCGTACTTCCAGACGAGTCGCTCTCCGATCTGCCTCATCCTCTCCCTACTTTCTAAAATTTATTCTCCGAAAGTTCGGAGCTCTTGCACATTTTCTGCACTCATTGGGGGTGCAGGTGCTGGGACTGTGTTTGGGTACTGTGGCATGGGTTCTTCCTGAGGATACAGATTCTCTAATATTTCCCTAATGTATTCATCATTATCGTAGTAGGGATCTAGATGGTCCAGACCTGGGTAAGCTGCTAGGTTCGGCATGGGTTCGTCGGTTAGGTAGTAGAATTGCACATAATCCCTATTGTCATCCCACCACGGGTCATAATCTGGGTCTAAGGGATTGGTTGCTGGTACCCTAGGTATCTCTTCTGGGTTGAAATCATGCATTTGGACTTGGTTTTCTGGGTTATTTTCTATCTCCATCGGCTGCGTGGGAAACAAGGGTAATGGTTGAGGGGCTATAAGTTGCTCCAGGTTTGGGTCGGCAGCTGTGGTTGCTAGGATATGAAAATTGGCTAAGCTTCTATTAAGCATATCCTGTGTATGGGCATCTGTCTCTCGCTTAGCGGCTGCTAGGAATCACTGCTGTTGCAACTTTTTCATTCTTTTCCTACGCTCGAGTGCTCCCCTACTGAACCATCCTCTTTTTTCTGAAGGAATGGCTCTTCAGACAGAGCCTTAAACACGAATATCCCTTCTTCATTATCAGCAGAATACCCTGAGAGGGCAGGCTGTGAAGAGGTGCCTTCGCTTCTAGGTGAGCTGGACAACTGACGATACGCGTCGGAAGGTCCTTGGTCGCTCATACTGTAAACTAACAAATAGTCAAATAACACACAACAATAAAATATAAATATGCACGTATTTTCATAATTTATTTCCTAACATTTTGGATAATATCTTGGTGTCAGCAGAACACTTCTGTGGCTGAATCAGTGGCTTAGCTCTGATACCACCTCCTGTCGCAACCCCCGCCCCCTATCTGTCCGGGGAACGGGCGGCCGCGAGACTCGGTGTTGGTGGTATCAATGTTTATCAATTTGGCAGCGGAAAATACATCAGGACCGTACTTAGGAAATATTTTATCATAGTAAAACACCACATTTTATATAAATAAACATATTGGGATAAAACCCATGTTTTTTATTACAAACTGATTTATAGAGATAAACTCTATTTTATTTAATAAAACATCTTCTTTTATTTAGGTAACTTTTATAGCCACTTTCTCCAAGCCTTCAGTGCTGTCCAGCTGGCTTCTAGTTGGCTCTCACATTTTGTTTCCTGAAACGCGTTTTAAAATATTTTGCTAGTGGGAAATACTGGTGAGTGAATCCCAGTTTAATCAAGAAGAGTTTTATCAATTAACACAGTATTGAGAGCGATTACAATGTTTATATCTACACAGTTACTCATTCAGTACTTGCCACTCGACCGTATATATGGATATGGTCATATCACACATTGGCTAACCCGTTGTCCAATTGTGAAGATTATCAAGTAATGCATACAAAACCCTATAATACCGGCAGTAATTGAAGATTTACAAAGACTCAATCACTGCTTAATTGCATTGTAAAACATTTAAGGTTTTGTAAAAACAGTTTACAAAAAGGAGATTACTCACATTTCTGTATTAGGTTTTCTTTAAGGGTTTCCTGGTGATTATCTATAAATTACACAAATGCACACGTGTTAGTATAATAACCCTTAATATTTACATTAGTAATACCCTCCCCGAGAAGGCATTCCAACGACTACGTCGGGCAGAACCACGACAGCCGTTACGGAACCCTGGATCAATCGGGCAGCGTATCTAATACGTAACCGGGGTTATGATACTTACAACGGAGCAGAACTTCGTTATTTAGGGGGGTATTATACCCGAGAATTTTGCCTATTATGTGAAATTTAGAGAGAAAGAAAAGATTGTGAGCGAATTCGACTGATGGCCCGAGCTCCAAATTTATGGGAGCTGATTTTGGTTTTGTCGCGCCCCGCGTAAGATGTAGCAAGGGGCTACGCGGCCCGCGAGGGCAGCTAGGGTAGGCCCTAGCTTGTCCGACTCAGCCCTAGCTTCGATACGCTGCATGACACGTGGCAGCACTGGGTGTTGCCCCGACTTGGAGCTGTCGCGGCCCGCGTAGATCAAGGGGGTGGCTTACGCGCCCCGCGAGAGACCATAAAAAATCGTTTTTAATTAATTTTTATAAAAATAATGATATTCAGGACCCGTTTTTGCATATGGGGTATATTTTAGGACATATTGGGACATTTAAAGTATTTTAGGGACGTCAGAATATTTTGGAGGGTTGTTATACAAACCGAGCGTAATCTAAGCTCCAACAGGCCACCACTACCACAGAACCGCCCGCAAGACATGAGTGGGAGCAGTGGTAAAAAGTTCAAGAGAAACTGGAAAGACTCAACTTTCGGAGCATACTCATCTGAAGATGCCCGCGCAACAATTAACAAACTCGCAGTACAAAAGGAGGCTAAACAAGAGAGCCGCGAAAGGCAGTGGACCCCTCTCACAAAGACACCAGCGGAGGTACTCAGCACTGAAGACTACCAATTCAAAACACCAACGCCGATGAAGAACAAAAGAGGACAAGACCCAAACCTTTACTGCAAGTACCATAAAGACAACGGCCATACCACCAACAACTGCATAAGCCTCCGCACGGAAATAGAGAAAGCATTAAATTGTGGAGAACTCACCCACTTGGTTCAAAATGTGTGCAAAGACATAAAGTAGATCACACGTGGGGATGAAGGGCCGAGCAAAAAAGCTAAACAAACTTGAACCCAAGACAGATCAACGCGCATGCAATCATAACTTTCCTTCATAATTGGTTAAGTTCTTCAACTTACCAACTTATGGCACATGACTATTTGCATGCGCAATAAATTAAGTTTCACTATTTATATTAAAACAACTTTGTAACTAACGGCCTTTGTGCCCTATCCAGTCAATACGAAGTTCATTACATTATTTCTGTGTTTATTACGAAATGCATGCAATTTCTTTTGGTAAGCGAAAAAACACCATGGTAACCTAATACAAATCTCATGAACGATCTGCGGTCACAGGTATTGCGCAAGGTCTAGTCCTACGTTCACACATGAGCTTTATACCATCTTTATTCGCCTTACCTAAACAAAGTAATTGTACTTATGCAAGACATTGTAAGTCAAACACATAATATATCCAAAGAGTTACTTGCACAACAAGCGCATTATTAAAATTTTTTATATGCACAGCAGTGCAACAATGAGTTACTTGCGCAACAGCACATTAACAAACCATTAAAAGGGGAGCCACATCCCAAAACTATTCAAAAATACACAATGCTCAACAAACACATAAACTACAAAGAAAACCTACTCTAGGTCTTCATCATCCTCTCCTTCATAGGGAAACACCTCCTTCAAATGAGCAACAAAGTCATCATATTGAAGCACAGCAGTGACTAGGTCCATCACCGAAAGGTGTAAAGTGTTGTATTCAGCCTTGGCAGCAGCATGTGCAGCTTCGACATCAACTCCGTGTGTAGCGGACCTGCTGGTATCCCAATCAATCTTTAACGCGTTAGTAACATGTTGGGTACATTTTGTGTACCCTTGGGCATATCCATCGTAACGCGCGGTAGTTAGCAAATGTGTAACCGTTTGATCCAACTCATTGGAGTTGAGGACATAATTAGCAACCAGCGCAATACAACAAATAAGGAGATGTACAACCACATCAAAATATCAGAGTTAACACACTTACACTTATAATTCCGTGATGCTTCATCCAGAGCATGTCGTTCTTCAGCGGTTCAATCAGACTCTCCGCCGTTACCCGAGCAGTTTCAGAGTTTTCTTATTTTCCTTCGGCTTCAGTCATGCGGCGAAAGGTCTCAGCTTTTTCAACTCTCTCAAGCTGCAAATCTTTTTTGGCAGATTCGAGCTTCACCTTAATTCGTTCCTGGTCAGATAATAAAGAGGTAAGTTCGTCTATCTCTTTGTTCTTAAGGGCAAGTGTGGCGCAAGTTTGTACCTCTCTCTGTTCACTCTTCTCTCGATGAGAACGGGCCTCGTCGCACGCCGCTTCAGCGTTCGCTTTCTCTTTCTTCTGCTTTTCAATCTCCGCATCCTGCTTCTTTAGCTTTTCAACCTCTGCCTTGAGATTGTTGATAACGTTACGGAGACCCATTTTTTTCATTATTGTCTTTCTCACAGATTTCTCTCCAACGTTTACGCTCTTCTGAAAGCAGGGAGGCTTCAGCTTCCGCTTTTCTTTTCCAACCTGCGGCAGACCACTCTTCAGTTTTTTGATCGCTCTCAAACTTGGCCCGATCGGCCTCCAACTTAGCCCTCAACAGGGCAACTTGAGCCTCCACTTCAGAAGCTTTTTTCTTGGATGCCTCAAAAGTAGACCATTCTTTGTACATACTGCGCCACTCGTGCACTATACGGTGCATAGTGGAAGTAAACTTGCAGCTTCTTCAAGGTAGGCATGATAAGACTGATCATGGGAACAATCTTCTTGAAACTTCACTTCAGCAGGTGGAAAGGTACCTTGTAACCAATCACGACAAACCCGCCTGTGTGAAAAAGTGTCGCCTTTCTTCAGTTTCCACACCGGAGAGGGAATCTCAGAAGCTTTTTTCTCTGAGTAAGTTTTGTAATAGTAAGACCCTAGAGTTTCCTCTGGGTGGATGGGGGAATTTTCTTCATCACGAGCCGAAAAGCCCTGATCACCAACTGGGCCCCTCTCAATGTTTATAGGCGCAGAAGTAGCAACAGAGGTAGGGATAGTTACCACAGGATCTTCATGAACAGATTTCCCTTTCTCTAGGTTACGCACCACAACTTCAGGAGACTTGGGCTGAGAAACATCAACATCCGCTGTCTCCGGATCCACAACCTTCTCATTTTCCACCTCAACCTCAACAGGTTTCTCAACTTCAGGATTCCCATCCTCAACAACCTTCTCCACCTCCGCTTCAGCAATTTTTGTACCTTCTAATTGCTCCCTGATAGACGCGCAAAGTGACGACGGCGGGAGATCATCATTTAAAACAGATGATGGCTCCACGTGAGCAGAAGGAATTGGCTTTTCTGCAAGAAGAAAGGTTATATTAACATACGGTGCGCATAAATAACAACTAAAGAAGATACTCACCAGGGGGAGGTTTTGCAATAAAGGCATCCAGATTGCCTCTTTTGCCAATTTTTCTTTTCGGCACCTTCTTAGCAGGCTGCGCCTCAGCCTCAACTTCAACCTGTTTTCTTTTCACCGCCCTCGTTTTCACTATGGGCTCTGGACTTGACTCCAAATCAATGGGGTCATCGGGATTTGAGGCTGGGATATCAGCGGTATCCTGGGACTCCGCCCTGGGCATCCTTGCAACTACAGGCGCAAGTCCTTCCAACATATCAGACACCACTACATAATCACACTAGGAGTCAGAGGAATGGCGCATACCTTTCTTCTCTCCCTTGACATTCTTGGCCTTTGAAGATTGTGCTTTTGGCGCGTCAGTCTTCTTCGGTGCAATGATAACAGCCGGTACACGTTGTTTCTTTTTCTCAGGGCCTATGCCCAGGTTAGTGAACTCACCTAGTCAAAAGGAAAATATTGCAATATTACCCCACGCGCAAAGACAACAAAGAGTAATATTGCAATATTAATCAAAAACCAAAAAATGAAACTTACTTGTGCCAGTCAAAAGTGGCGCGGCCAGATCTTCATTTTGGGGAAGGGCAAAATTCCTGACTATCTTCAGATACCAAAGTTCTCCCTCTTGTATGCAACGACATACAAGGAAACAACTACAAAAAGAAACACAGGAACAAATTTATATTATTTACAAAAACAAGAAAACAAAAGGTAACAAAATCCCAAATCTTACTTTTATCACCTTCCATGTACACTGGTTTATCTTCACGATCCATCCTCAAGTAAAGACTCATACCAGCAGCAACCAGTGCTTTCTCCAGGAGTTCAATTAACGGAACATCTTTCAGATCCTGGTACCAAATCTCTGATTGTGGAGTCTTAATGTTATCAACCACAATGTCTTCTGTACCCCTAAAGGTCATTTTCATTGGAATCACACCAGCTTTGATAAAGAAAATTCCGGTTTCCAATCATTAAAGGATTTCGGTGGGTGCAACAAGATTTTCTTTGCCGACGAACATTGGGCAAAGATTAAAAGCCCTCGGAACAGTGGAATTGATAAAACACCCAGAAACGATTAACCATTGGCTCAATGTGCATTGACCGGCAAAGGAATTCGAAGTGACGAATCCGAACCATTCCGATAGGGTGTAGTTGAGAAATATAAACTTGTGATATGCAAGGATATCAAGAAAAAACCTTGTCACCGGCAATCGGAAGTTGCCTTCAGTAAAATAATCCCAGAACAAAGTAATATACCTGGCCGGAGCATCTGCCGCCGTCTGACCATCATCTGGGTATCGAACACCCCAACTCTCAGGAAATTTAAAGCTTTAAACCAGGCCGTCAAACACTTCTTTCGACCACTTCAATGGTGGAAGACCGGCTGACATTTCTTCTGAAGAATCCTCATGACGTTCTCCGGTAGACAAAAGGGGAAAAGATTTGCAGGTTTCTTTAATAAATATTGGGGAAGAAGAGTAGAATTCAAAGAGCAAACAATGAAAAGAAGGCCCTACAAGGGTTTTTATACTCACCGTCATCAATGCCCTAGAAAATCGTAATAGCCTATCGAAGCATCAGGGGCGAGTGGGGAAGAACAACAAACAACCTCACGTGCGCGTGCAGGCCACGTTGACGACGCACATTTAATGAATAACTGATAAGTGACAGCCTGTCACCAAAACCATCACTCGTCAATAGTCAGCACCATACCTTTCACCTGCCAGGTGTCAAATTTTTCGAATTTGAAATAATGAGCACTTCAACTTGAAGGAAAAGTATCTTCAACAAGAAGATTCTTCGTATTTCCTGCCAAAACTTCTCAAAACAAAAAGCGCACACTTCTTTTATATAGTCCAGTACTCCACTTACTTGCATAAGAGCAACACTGGACTAGGGGGACTTGAAGGGGTATGGTCCCAAAAACCTTGCGCAGGCGTATAGGACCATACCACAACTTCATCACATAAACAGCCTTAACGGAACTTCGCGCGGCTGCGCAGCGGTTCTAAACAAGGATATAGAGGAAAGAATTCATCTATGACCATGCGCCAGAGAAAGGACAAAACTAACATTCAACTAACACCCCTGCGTGGGCTCGAGCAAGGGTACAGTTAGATTTGAAGTCAAGATCCTAAACATCTCCGCGCGCCTGGAACCAAGACTTCGGCAAAAAAGTTCTTTCTGTTGTAACAGAATTGACACGTGGCAGGGGCATAAAGGAGCTGTAAACCTTCTGGAAGACCTCATCGTGCACAACCATTCGGTTATAACCGAATGAAGACGTAGCATCATCCTGGACGATCATCTAGGTCACGATGATAGCACTAACTTGGAGAAAGACCCTCACAAAACCACTTTCCACGTGGCATCTCCAAAGCCGTTGATCACACTCACGATCCGTGTGCATGGATGTGACGTTAGTGATTGACAGAAAAGGGCGTAACCGCTTACGGAAAATACTTTCTGTTACTATCACCGTCAACAAGTTTTCCCGCCCAAAATCCAGCTATAAATAAGTCATGCAAGGTATAATCTCACAAGGTATAATCTCACAAGTTACACTCACTTCACTTTTACTACTTCTTCTTCTTCATCGAGATCTGTACTTATTCTCACGCTGGAGGGTGGTCACGGAGAGAACCCCCATTCTCCCTGTGGCGAGTCTAACGACTTTCGTTGTAGAAATCACCGGAGAAGAAGATCAGTTAAACCCCGAATCGAATGTGAGGACTAACCCCTTTAATGCAGAACTAAACCCCTGGTTCGATTGATTAGGGTCATTCGAACCACTGTTCTTCAACGCCTAATCAAGCTAAATTTTTTTGAAAAAAAAGATTTAAGCATGAAAAATAAACTAAAAATGCAGAAATAAAATAAAATAGATAGAGAAGATGAATCACTTGGATCTGACTCGCCTTTAGTGTATCCTTTGATGATTTCCGCACTTTTGCACTTTTTAAGAGATTATCTTAGTTATAGTAGTAGGCCCCTCTTTTGAAGGTGACGCTACCCTCAACCCAGTGGTTTGAGTCAGCAAGGATACAATCCCAAAGGGTCGGAATATTGAAAGATAATTAATTAAGTTATTAATACGAAAAGTGGTAGGCCCCTCTTTTGAAGGTGACGTTACCCTCGGCTAAGTGGTTTGAGTCAGCAGGGATACAATCCCAAGTAGCCAGTTTAATGTATTAATAGTAGTTTACATATGAGGGGATCAAGCCATTCGCACCCCCGCCATCCAATACCAGTGGGTATTGAAGGAGGTCCTAGTAAGCTTGACCCAGGTCCTTGCAGGATCTATACACTGAACAAGGCAAGAACCTTACTAAACCATTTCCTTAACCCCCAACCAGGTAGCCAACATATCTCTATATAGATCATAGAGATAAGAATGGTGTAAATCTTTTACTTTATATAGACAGTAAAGTAATGCCAAGACACCACGGACAAATGATAAAGAAGTTTCACCTTCAACATAATAAACTAGTTATTAAAGTCATTAATACAAAACCAAATAAAAAGTGCGAAATATTAAAAATCAAAAGTAATACATTAAAGGCTTGTCTTCACCAAGTGATGTAAGAGACTTAGCCAAACATGGCCTTTGGTTGACAAGAACTCTTACTATCAATCTTGGATCCCGAGACTACTACACATACTCTAAGGTGGATGGTGGATGATGGTGGTGGATGTGGGTATTGTAGTGGTGGTGGAGTGGTGGCAAAGTGGGAGAGAGGTGGTTTGCCAAGGGATGCCTTTGAAGTGAACCAAGCACCTCAATTTATAGCCTGAACAGAAGCCCGACCATGGCCCCGTGTCCAGTGGACACGCCCCCGTGGCCATCCCTTTCTCTTCCTTCATTAATTGCTTTTGTCAGCATTGGGCTCCACACG
This sequence comes from Helianthus tuberosus, assembly GCA_030545235.1. Taxonomy (NCBI): domain Eukaryota; kingdom Viridiplantae; phylum Streptophyta; class Magnoliopsida; order Asterales; family Asteraceae; genus Helianthus; species Helianthus tuberosus. The sequence goes on from CM060360.1 coordinate 157,918,941, forward strand.
CCACGTGTTCGCTGGGCACGGCCCCGTGTGCAGAAGCGTATCTGTACTAACAAGATTCGCAAGATTCTTCGAATCTTAGCATTGACCACGCCCCGTGCTGAGCTGGGCATGTCCCCATGGTGGGCGTAGAATCTTCCACAACTTTTTCCTTTCTGCGGACATCTGACCACGCCCCCGTGTCCAGTGGGCACGGGCCGTGGTCAGCCTTCTGTTTCTTGTTTTTGCTCTTGGGGATGCTGTCGAGGGGTCGGACATGTCACGTTTATTCTTTTTCTTTGTATTTATGTTGGTTATTGCTGTATATTTGTTCCTTTTGCTCGTTTAAGCTCATTTGGTCCTGTAAATTCAAAAGGAAGACAAAAGCACACTTTTTCCAACAATAGTACTAAAAAGGGTTAGTTTTATGCCTCATTTGATGTAATTTATATGTTGCATTTTGCACACATCAGTGGGTTTTGTCTAAGTAGCCTAAAAATGATTATGGAGATGATACGTGACACTCTTTATAGGTAGGATGAAGAGTATTTTGTTTTTAAAACACAAACCCTCACCCTTTTGTTTTCTTAAACATACAACACAAAAAAGATCTAGCACAAAAAATGTGCCACCAAGGTATGGGGTCGTGCCCCACTCGTCTCTGTTACACGAGTAGGTAAGATAAGCCTGAACGTGTCTCTGTATGAAACCCGCATCTTGACAACAACATGTACTTTAATACGTATTGCTGGAAATTGATGATGATGATGATCGGAATCTAGTAGGATGACTAAAAACTCATTTTAATTAGTACTTGTATTTTGTTTCTTGTTCAAGTTGTTGTATTTGTTTCCAAACAATTGTACTTTGCTTTTAGTAATGAAATGAAATTTTGATCATTAGATATTGTCACAAATATTGTTATGAAGTCTCTTGCAATATATTTCGTCTCGCCCGGATGTTTTCGCCATCGATTGGGGTGTGACAAACAGCACGTTAGCACGACCCGTTGCCTTCTTTAATGAGTCACAAAATCTTGTCTGCTAGTGAGCACGGGCCACGCCAAGGGAGGAACGACCCTATGTCGGACTAGTACGGGAGGCACGGCCCCGTGTTTTATCTAACACGCCTCATGTATTGAGAGTAGAGGAAGCACGACCCCGTGTTTAATTGGGATTATGAAGTTTTGTCTTATTTTTAAGGAACCTTTTATTAACAGGAGGTTCATTACTGGTTGGGACAACACCGAAGTGTCTTATGTACCTTAGGCTCTTGTGCGGGGTACGAAAACGCAAGAGGTTGTCGGAAAGAAGAAACCTAAGCTATAAACGGGTGGGCGGAACCAACCTTTATTTGCCTTTTATGGGCTCTTGTTAAAGAAGGTGTGAGTCGACTCGCTCTGGTCTATAGGGTCATTGGCACAAGCTGCTGAAATGTCCTTCATTGCATGGTCAATACAGGGACGTTTATCGCCTTTGTTTTCACAAGGGTTTGAGGTAGACGTGATGGTCTTTGTGTTGTCTTTTTCTGAATGTGTTTCCATCGAAACATTTTTTGATTCTTCCCCTTCTTTATTATCCTTTGATGAATATCGTGCCTTCATCATGGATTCTATTTCCTTGAGTTTTTGGATAATTTTCTTTTCTATTTGACATAGATCTTCTGAAGTTATGTCTTCTAGAAAAGAGGGTTGATGACATTCAGGTGGATGATAGTTATTATTTTGACTTATGCCCATCTTAAGGTGATCGTTATAGAAAAACGATGGGTCTATTAGGTAGTGGGGATCAAAATTTAACATCCATATTCTAAATCTTGATGGAATCCACCACATAATTGGTTCCATTCATCGTAAGAGTGGCGGGGGTAAAAATAATCATTAACATCCATATTTGTCGTACGAGGTTTTTGATAGTTGGGATCAAACGGTCTTGTTTTCTAGAAACTGATGTTAGACACGTCCCCGTGTGGGTGTTACACGACCCCGTCCTGCAGCTCTATCTGGCAAAAATAGAGTTTTTGTTACTAGAGTAGGGCACGGTTATGTGTGTAATCAAACATGACCCCGTGCTAAACCTGCAGAAAGTGGAAAAAATGCAAAAAAAAAAAAGAAAAACCTAGAAAAAAAACTAAAGAAGATTATAAATGATTAGAATGTCGATTTTAAACTTTCTTAAAATCCTTGTGTCCCCAGAAACGGAGCCAAAAATTTGATGTGTGCGAGTGTGGGAATAATTTTTAATATATTTTTAGCACTTTTACTCTTTTATCAAGCTTTAAATTTATAAAACATGATATAACACTATCACTCTCTACAACACCTTAGGGAAAGTGCCCCCATCATTGGAGTAGTATAGTGATGGTAAGATACCGAGTTCGTCTAAGGACATAGGTGTTTTTAATACCGGAATATCATCAACGTCTAACCTAACCAAATTTTTGAGAAAAAGATGTTTAGTAAATAAAAATTAATAAGAAAAGAAATAAAAATAATAGACAAGCTAGAATCACTTGGTTATGACTCCTCTTTTACGTATCCTTTGATATTTACGCACTTTCGGTTTTTAAGAGATTATCTTAGTTATAGTGGTAAGTATGTCCCTCTTTTGGAGGCAACGTTACACTCGGCCATATTGGTCTGAGTCAGCAGGGATACAGTCCCGCAAGGCTGGAATATTGAAAAATAATTAAGTTATTAATGCAAAATGAGCTGTGTCTTCTTCTTCTCGATTTTCATTTAATGAGCTGTGTAAGTACGTATGCTCACACGGCCCGTGTGTTTGAGGGAACGGCCCCGTGGTCTTGTACTTGCTGTACTTTAGGAGATTTTGCATATCTAGGAGTTAACTACGGCCCGTGTCCATAGGACACGGCCTCGTGTCTCTTGTCTACTTCTGTTTATCTTTTTCTTCATGGACCCTTAGTGGGGCACGACCCCATGCCTTGATGGCACGATCCTGTCCTTGTCTTCTGATTTGTTGTTTTGATCTTGGGGTGAAGTTTGGAGGGTAGGCATGGCATCTCAACTTGTTTTCTTTTGTATTTATGTTGGTTTTTGCGGTTAATTGGTTCCTTTTGTACATTTAAGCTCTTTTAATCCTGAAAATCAAAAGTATATAAAGAAATGCACTTTTTATCACATTAGTACATAAAAGGGTTCATTTTAAAACTTATTTGATATAATTTATATGTTGCATTTTGCGTATATCAATTGAAAAAAAAAAGATATTTGTTTTTAATGATAGAGATCAAATTTGCGCTAAGGCTAAGGGGTATGGGGCCATGGAATGGGTCATGGATTTCCACTAGGATGGTGGATGATGTGCTACACCACTCCCTTAGGGAACCGCCATGGTTGGCATGGATTAAACCATGGCTACCATGCACCTCCCATTCCTTAATTAGTAAAATTTACACAAAGTAAATTTAAAAAAAAGGATAGTGGTTTAGGTCATGACCACACCATATAGGATGGCGGATTTGAATGGTGGATGAGAGTGGGGTGACATAACGCTTAGGGGTGTATACAAGCCCAGAGGCTCGAGAGATACTCGAACGAGCCGAGCTTTAACGATCCCGAGCCCGAGCTCGAGCCTAAAATAGAGCTCGCTTAGTTACGCGAGCCTAAACAAGCCCAAACAAAACATTATTTATTTTATATATAATATAATAATGATGATTAAAGGGGTATGGTCCCAAAAACCTCGCGCAAGCGTATAGGACCATACCACAACCTTATTCCAAAGACATCTTGAACAGGACCCTGCGCGGTCACGCAGTGATCCCAAATAAGAATTGGAAAGAAACAGAAGGAATATGGTCCTAGAAACCTTGCGCAGGCACATGAGACCATGCCATGATCTTATTCCAAGAACATCTTTAACAAGACCCTGCGCGGCTGCGCAGCGGTTCTAAACAAAGATATGGAAGAAAACAGTCTTCGACAACCATGCGCTGGAGAAAAGGAGAAATAAACATTCAACTAACACCCTTGCGCAGGCTCGCGCAAGGGTACAGGTAGACTTGAAGATAAACCCAAAACACCTCCTCGCGCTTGAAGTCAAGACTTGAACAAAAGGAATCTTTTATGTTACAACAGAACGGACACGTGGCAAGGGTATAATGGTTTACAACTGTAAATCTTCTTGAAGTCTTAAATAATCATCGTGCACAGCCATTCAGTTACAACTAACTATGACGTGGCATAATCGTGGACGCTCATCTAAATCACGATGATGACACTCGTTTGAAGATTAATCTACACAAACCCACTTTTCACGTTGCATCTCCCCAGCCGTCGATCATACTCACAATCCGTGTGCTTGGATGACGTTAGTGATTGATGAAAAAGGGAATAACTGCCAAACGGAAAATACTTTCCGTTACTTTCTCCATCGCACCAATTTCCCGCCAAAACCGGCTATAAATAAGACGTTGCAGGTATGATCTCACAAGTTACTTTCATTTCATTCTCACTTTTACTATTTCGTCTTCATCGAGATCACTGTACTTATTCTCATGCCGGAGGGTGGTCACGGAGAGAACCCCCATTCTCCCCGTGGCGAGTCTAACGGCTTTCTGTTTTGCAGTAATCACCAGAGAAGGAATTTAGCCAAAACCATAAATTAGCGAGAGGATTAACCCTCTTTACGCAGAGACTAAACCCCTGATCTAATCGATTCCGGTCGATTCTGATCACTGTTTCTTCAATGATGATAACATTTGCGAGCCAAGCTCGAGCCAAGCTTTTACTCGTTTAAGCGATATTGAAGCAAACTCGAGCTGTGTGTTTTGCTCGTCTGAGGCTGTTCTTAAAATAGCTCGAGCCAAGCTCGAGCTTTGGGTTTTACTCGCGAGCCGAGCTCGGGTTCAGATAAGTAGGCTTGAACCGAGCCGAGCTCGAGCTTCATAAAAACATGACGAGCCTCGCTCGAGCCCAGTCGAGTTCGGGCTCGGCATGGCCAGTTTACGCCCCTAGCGCTCACATAAAGGGTAATGGTGGTCTTGAGAGTTGTGACTACACCCTATTAGCTAATGTAATAATGGTTTTCCTGCATGAAAGATTTACATGTGGGTTATCAAATCTAAAGGAAAGTCTATTGAACTGCATAAGAAAATATAATTGGATTAAAATTCCTATGAAAATTAATGCATTGCTGGGGTGAAGGAGGAGGCTAATAATAATAAAAATCTAGAGCCTAGGAGTGTGGATATATATTAGCTTATCATATTGTAGTGGAGAACATGTATATAAATATTTAAATGCTTGAGTCAGATAGAGGTCTGAACGAGAAAGAAGTTTTAAATCTGTAAGACTATCCTTAACGCATCGGATCCTTCCCCTCCGCCCTTATCTCCTACCCGATGCCACCTAAGCTGCCCAACCATTCTCCCTCTTCTCTGCAACACAAGAATAGTGGGTCCCATCTCTCCTCTCACAACACCCTTGTCACACCCCCAAAAATACCACCTGCGGAAACCCCCGTGAGGTGTGTGACGTACCAGGATCTAGCCACTAATCATATTGAACCATAGATATATAAAATAAAATAAAACTTCCCATTAAATGAAATTGTATAATTCAAACACCATTTAATAAAGTTAACAAGTTCAGCGGAAGCATAATAGTTTGTTTAAATAAAAGTGTTCAACAATGTAACATCGAGAAGCATTCCAAATTCCACGACCCATGACCACTCCCGCTTCCCAGACAGCAAGTTCCATAACAATGCACCTAAGGACCTGCAAGCATGCAGAAAAGTGTATCAGACAACGCTGGTGAGTTCATTGTTTGCATTAACCGTTTAATACCAAGTAGTGACTTACGATATGTTATGCTGATAATAACTCGAAACCGCAAACGGCCCTTTGTGCCCTTCTCCAATGCTCTATCAAACATTGGTCATGATTTAAAGTTATTAGTTCACGCCCGTCCTATCCAGGTACGTCGTGAGGGTGCCAAACCTAATAGCGCTATCAACTAATAACCATTTGCCCTACAAGCAACTAACCCGGTAGTATGATGGGACTTAAGTGATAGAGAGTGAGTGTATTATCCAACATCAACGTTTACCGAAAACCGTTGCATATCCCCTGCAAGGATATGCGTTTGTGAAATCCGTCTCACATCCCCTACAAGGATGAGGGTATTTGAAAACCGCCTCATATCCCCTACAAGGATATGGGTTTACGAAAATCCGTTTACAAGTTTTGTCAGTTCGATTGTCCCCACCGGACGCATGCTTGTTTTGAGAGAAGTGAACTCACCTTGGTTTGCTCGGTATGACTAGCTACTTGCACACACTTAATCAGTCAAGTCCTATGGTGTTCATGTATACGTAATCAGTTTATATTCGCATGGTTCTCGTATAAATTACAATCACTGTGTGCATTCAAACATCAATCACAGAATAGCGCATAACAGTTATTCAAACTCATACAATTCCACAATTCACATGTATGATTCACAATGATACTTAACAGTTAAGTGTACTACCGATTCATGTTTCCTCAGTCATAACTAACATCATTAACAGCCAGTAACATAGTCATTCATGCACATTCTAAACCACAGTCTATTGATGAGGTTCCTTCCTAAGGACGAACCTTCAGATTGTTCGTCGACATGGTAGGTGACGAAACACCAAGGTTATTCGTCGAGATATGGGTGACGAAACACCAAGGTCATTCGTCGAGAGGCAGGCCGACGAAATACAATTGTTCGTCGAGGAAACCTTCGTCGTTGCCCTATCAGTTGCTAATCATGCACATAACCCTAAATGCAACTGTTAATCATTCCAATTTTTCACTCGAATCAAATCATCACAGTCAACAACTAAACGAATCTGACATTCATCATATTCATGTGATCTTATTATCGTAACAATTATTCGAGTACCCCGAGACTATCATTCGGATCCGAGTTTCGCATAAACAAATCTAGGCATTATTGCTATTTCACATAATCATAATCGGTCTTGTTTACACAATGCCATAGTTCGTCGACTAACAACAACAATAACCATTACGAATATACACAACGCAGCCATATTAATCTCATATACCCTAGCATGAACATCTAGCAAGCTTTACAAGACACAAGATTCAATTCATATACGAAACATAAACAACATAGGAAAACAGAGGCATATTAATCATGCCTTAGATCGGTATTTAACGAAACATAACACCGAATAAGCACTCACCACGACATGTAGAGTGGAAAGGGATCTCTGCTAGGACCAGAGAGAGCTTCACAAGAGAAGAATGAGTCCTCCTAGCTGCCGTCGGTTACCGGATAGAAGAGAGAGAACGAGCTAGGGTTTGGTAACTATCGCCTTACGTATAATTGTGAATACAAAACAATATAACCAAGTCATTATTGGGCCTCATCTGGGCGAAAAACCAATGTTTCGTCGTGTTCACGGTGATGGCGAAATACCACTGTTTCATCGGGTATGGTTTTTCATCGAGTACGGTTTGTGATGAAAATCCAATGTTCGTGGGGTGAGGTTGCATGGATTATTTCTTTTTAATTTTAAACAGTTCAAAAGTTTATATTAACTAACCAAACCATAATGCAACACATATATCAAACGTGCACATGCTATAACGCAAACAAATTACGAAAACAGAACTTCTAAACAAGTAACGTGTCGAGGAAAGACCATGAAAACTCGGGTTGTCACAACCCTCCTCTTCTGCAACAGGCACCTCTCTTCCACGCCCTTAGCTTCAGATTTCCCCCTCTCTCTCTCATCTCTCTCTCTTATCCAGGTCATTCAGCCACATCATCAAGGGCTAAATGGATCTAGGTTTTTCTCTTGCGTTGGAGATAGCCTAAGTGTCGAACAATTATAAGTAGACTAATGTTGTGGTACTTGGTTGTGTAGGAAGTGGTGGTGGGTCAACGAAGGGGTGCTGTGTATGAGTGATTGGATGAGGGTTACAAACACATGTAAAGAAAGAAAGGGATAAAATTTTCATTCAACATCGTTTTGAATTTAACGAAGAAGAGACTTGCTGACTCATTCAGAAGCACAATTCTTGAAAACCAAGTACAATTAATAATGTCTGATTGATTCAGATATAGTAAGTGAGTATATTCAGCATGGCAGCCCGGGTCAGTGGGTTTTGCAGTGGGTTCGCGAGCCTGTAACGGCTCAGGAGCTGCAGCAAGTTTGCGACCTGCAACAGCTTTTGTCGGGGGTTATATGCACTAATAAAAGGGACGGTTGGGTGTGGAAAGGGTCCGAGGACATTCCTCTTTCAGTGGCTGCTATTCGGACAAAAATTCAAGTTGTGGACTACCAAAATGAGGTCGAATGGCCTCTTTGGAACAAATGGATAACCCCTAAAATTAATATATTTTGTTGAAGGGCGTCGATGAACCGCATCGCTTCAAAAGAAACTCTTACGCATAGGGGTATCTTGGTAGGGAATACCCTGGGTCCTAGATGCGGCATGTGCGAAGAGTCCACTATCCATCTTCTTTGGGATTGTTTTTTCGCTAAGTCGGTTTGGTGGGAGATATTCATATGGTTAAAGATTCCCTTTTCGGTTCAAGTCTCTTCATTTCAACAAATTCTTGGCGTGGCTTTGGGGATGAATGGGTCGAATCGCTGGAAAGAATTAAGGGCAATTAGGCAAGTAGCAGCTTGGGAGATATGGAAAGCGAGAAACGAGAAGATCTTCAAGGAATGGAATGTTCATTTTATTCGAACGGCCGACATCATTAAAGAAGAGTCCTTTCTTTTGGTGTCTAGTAGATCGAATTTATGTAATCTCATATGGGATAGGTGGAAATAGTTTAACATTCGTGATGTAATGTTGTAATTTCGGGTTTCACCTTCTTGGTGGCCCGATTTCTATATTTTATATAGAAGTTTTGCTGTTAAAAAAAAGATATAGCTTGTTAAATCTATTATATATATAATAAATGTGTTAATTTTTGCTGATGTGTCAAGCTAGGAGATCTCTAAATTTTGCTTTTTGGCGGGAAAATCCCGTCCACTTTTCTTTGGACGCGGGATCTGGGTTAATTCGGGTCGGAATATGGGTCAAGCATGATGGATAATGGATCCTTTATATTTCTTTTTTTCTCATTCTTCTTTCACAACCCTAATGCTGTGTTCCCGAGTGAAGTTAAGGAGAGAAAAGAAATTATTCTCTCATTTTCTTTTCTCTTCTCTCCGTTTCTTTCCAAATTGGAAAGATTAAATTTAGGCAAAAAACCTCTCATTTTCTCTTCTCTTATCTCCTTTAATGAAACTCTGGAACACAACTAAAAATTATTTCCTTCCAAATCTTTTATTTTCTCTCATTTAATGAAACTTAGGAACAAAGTGTAAAGAAACATAGTTGAAGAAACCCTAGATCGGCCGCACAAGTTGTTCCTCTCCTAATCAAGGCGATTCTCCATCTTCACTTCGTCATCCCTTCATCATCTTCAATTTATGACTTCTGTGTTGAACTCACACTCAATGGCGGCCAGAAGCACACTCCTCATGTACCGGCGTGACACCAGTTCTTCAATCTTTATGCGCTCAAAACCCTAGCATAATCGTTCTTCAGTATTTTCCTGTTCCAAACACATTCAAAACCCTAATGTGTTCCACTTTCTCTTCTCTCCATCTAGCGTCCAATTTGGTGTCTCCCTCATCTATTCAATCATCTAGGTCCCTTGCAAAGTTAAGATATTGCCCACGTCACGCATACGACTGTCAAGGTTGCTCATCTATTTTGGATTTGATGTATTTATAATAATTTAGGAGTGAAGGTTGGTGTCCATCGTCTTTGTCATCGGTTGTTGTTCTGTTTCGTCCCCCGCCATCCGCCGTTGTGCAGTCCTTCTGGCAAGAAAAGGTTTGTTCAATTATCAAGTCTCCTCAATTTCTTCTGTTTTTCATTGACATTCGGTCATTGATGTTGTTGGTCTTCATAATTTCGATCTGTCTTTATGGAATTGAAATTTGACAACAGACCCAACTTCTTTTTAATGTTTTATCTTATTGTTGAATACTACTAAATTGTAAGACTATGCAAAAATCTTGGATTTAAGATTTAGTTAAAGATCTGAGGTTTTTTTTTTAAATTAAAGTGGTATTTTTGAACTTGAAGGTCAAAATGAAAACGCAGCACCAATGGATTTTGTTTTGGGATAAAACACCTCTGCTACCTGGTATTTCTTCCGTGCCCTAATTTTGGTGCTTTTATCATCAAATGCGCTGCTGAATCATCTTCTTTTTTTTGAATTTTTATCCAAGATATTCCTTAGGGTTCTTCGTTGTTAATATAATAATGTTTTTGTTTATAGTTATTGATGACAGTGTGTATTGTTTTGAAATCAGGTGATAGAATTGGTGATCGGGTTTGGTGGTATTTGTGTATTTCGGAGGAAATTTTTTTTGAATAGTTGGTACTTAAATTGGGCGTTTTTTAGGGTTTCATATATATTCAACTTATAAATTGAAATCTTTTAGTTCTGGGTTTTTATGCAAATAGAACAATCTTAGATAGAACATTGTCTTCTTTACAATCTTAAATATAACAATCATGTGCTTCTCATGTAGGATATCATGAATATTTTGATCATGAAACGGGTCAATTCAGGTATGTTATTGTGGTAACGGGTCAAACGAATAAAGTAATAAACGATCAGCTAAAATGAAACCAGTCAGACGTGTTAGATGAATGATCAGTCAGAATTTGCCTATTATGTGTTCAAGTGCTAACTTCCTAAATCTTTTCAAAATAAATAAAGCTGTTATATTATTATTTTAAAAATATAGCTTTAAGTTTATATTTTACCACCTGGTTTGCCGGCCTAACCTATATCGACAAGCTACCCAAACTGATTAACATGTAACTGATATCATCTTTGCAGATCGTTGTTGATGGTATTTGGAATGTATGCCCTGAAGCTGGTGGTCCGATCCAGTTTCGTATTCCTCCTACAATCACATAAGATACGTTCAACTTGGAGATGCTCGATCAGGGTCAAAACTGGTTGGACCATTGCAAGCGTGTTTCTATAATGGTTGATAACTCACTTAGTCGTGTTCACACACTTGTCCAAATGTTTTGCTGTGATATCGAATGATATAATGAGAAATTAGAAGGAAGACAACATCCAGGTATTAATCTAAAATATTTGTCAAATTATGTGATATGCTTTGAAGGATTTTTAGTAATTATGTACACTTTCTGTAACAGATCCCATACTGGCTCTTTACTATGAAAAAAAAGGTTGTGAAATCGAGAGCCTATGTGGTTTACGAAATTACCCATGCTCTCAAGATGGTCACTACCAACATTTTCTTAGTATATCCTTTTTTCCCCTCTTTACCAACCCTGCATTTCATGTTATATTTGTCTATGTGGTTTTTTTTAGTAAATTTTTTATATGATTTTTCAGGTAGAAATTAGTAGGGATATAATCAGGGGAAGGGAATGGGAATTTACCGAACCTTCCTCTATTCAATCATCGATTTTACAACTTGAAGGTACATTTACTCTTTCAATACATGACCTCGGTAGATCTGGTTGTTTTGGGTATTTTTTTATGATTTGTGATACATGTGGTTCGATTTTTGGAAGCAATCTTTAAGATTAAAGTTCCGGAATCAATCTATGAATGTTCTTCATTTTTTGAATTAGTATGGTTTTCATAACATTATAATATTCTATGCTATTCTATTCGGTAACCGTAATCCTAATTTGCAGATTATTGTTTTTGGTGGGTTAAACCGTTGAAGAGAAGCATCAGAGGTTTTTGGTTTTTAGAGACTATTTCTGGTGGGTTAAAAAGCATAACAGGTCCAGTCCTCCTAACAGGTTAGGTATCACCTAATTTTCCGATTTCACCCCTGTAGAGCATCGCTTGACGGGGCGCTCCTGCTACCAAAACAAAATTATTAAAAGTTTTATATCTCAATGAGGTAACTGTTAGTTTCATCAAAATGATTTTCAAAATTTATAATTTTATTTTACAATTTAGGAATTGATATAATTGAAATGAAATAGTTAGGATTCTGTCCTTTAACCAATATATATATATATATATATATATATATATATATATATATATATATAACATGAAGAAGCTGGGGTTCCATATCAATTAGCTTTTATAGGTAAAGTAATAAAAAAATGAATATTAACTAGAAGTTAAATATAAGCAATTATTTTTGTTTCTTTAATAGGGCTCCATATCAGTGAGTATGTCCATATATTTCTTGAGTTATTGTTTCATATGCACTCATTTAACATCTGACATTGTTAAAATGAATGCAAATATGGATGAAATATATAAAAGAACACACTTTAATTCAGTGTTAAACGCTACAGTTCAAGAAATGTAATGATCATTAGTAAGCATAGGATTTAAATATGTTTATTTTTTCTATAGTTGATTAATTCCTTTTTGAAGATTACTAACGCCTACTAATAGGAAAAATGTTTTAATATGTAACGTAAAGGCTATTTTACAAATTGATTTTGTAACTTTTAGGAGATATTAGTAACATTGGTTTTCTTGAATGAAACGATTATGAGGTTGTGTTGAATGTACAATTTGGAAAACTTTTGATCTCATTTGACCCGTTTCATTTTTAGCCAAAATTATTAGATATTACACATTTGGCCCGTTAGCTAACAAAAGTGCTGATAGGAAAAATGTTTTAATATGTAATGTAAATGCTATTTTACAAATTGATATTGTAACTTTTAGGCGAATTATATGGTTGGGAGATCTTACTTACCGCTTTGATTTGTCATACGAGGAAACACTTGATTTGATTTCCAACAATGCATGGTCCAAGTTGTTAGAAAGCAGAGATGAGCTCGGTACCAACCAGGTAGTGAAAATCCCCAAAATACGGTACTGGTACGGAAAATCCCAAAAATGGGTGCCGGTACCAAAAATCCAAAAGTCGGTACCTAAAATATTTCGGTTCGTGGTGTTCGGTCTCGGTATTTGGTACCATTTGCTCATCCCTATTAGGAATTGATCATGTAAGTTGTTATGATATTAGTAACTTTGATTTGACTTTCTTGAATGAAATGATTATGAGTTTGTATGGAATATACACCTTAAGATTAAGGTTCCGGAATCAATCTATGAATTTTCTTCATTTTTCGATTCAGTTTTTGCCATATATTTGCTTCGTTTTTTGAAATCAATATATGAATATTATGGTTTCCGAAACAATCTATGAATATTGGGGTTTTTGAAATCAACATATGAATATTAGAGTTTTCGAAATCAATATATGAATATCAGGCGTTCAATGTGTTTACATTATATGAAATATTTGGTATAAATAGTTGTATTTTGTTTTTATATGCATCTGTCTAAGGATTCAACAAAATGTAGGTCTCGTGGTGGTAGCACTTCAAACCGTGGTGCCAAAAGTGGTACAGGGCGTTATGCTGGCCGTGGTTCTAGATGGGGAACCTTTACCAATATTCGCATTGTTAATAAGCTATTAAATAGGGAGTCAAGAAAAATGAAGGTATAAGTTCTATTTTCTCATTATTTGGGGTTTAATTTTTTTGTAACTTTCTTATGTGGTGCTTTTAGTAGGATTACTACTGAACTAATATAGTTTCATATTGCTTATGTTTATGCATGTTTAGGTTGGTTGTCTTTTTCTTTTGGTTATGCATCTATAACTTCATCATTTCCCTCCTAACATGTTTCAGATTTGAGAGTTCTTTTCGTAGTTTATCCTTTCAATTCATGTTTTTTGTTTCTTTGTTAGTTATTTATATTAGTTCATATATTCTAATTTGTCTTCTCTAAAGATACGGAAGTTGCTAAAACAACAAGAAAACAAGTTTAAGAAGCAATACACTCGGCATCATTCGACATGAATGTTGCTGCTGTTTGTGTAGTTAGCCAGGTTTGACTAATTAGTTATTACTTTATCCCTTCATATTATTAAAAGTTAATAATCAAAATTCACTAATATGGTAGGTGTGGGAATATTATATTTAAAAAAAAATTATACTGCTTCTACTTTGCTTAAGGGTAAAAAGTTACCTAAATAGGAATGGTTCAAACGAATTGAAAGTAGCCAGAAGTCTATTTTAACGTCGATGTCTTTATTTTCACTGGACTTTTTTTCTTATTATAATATTTTATCTACTTCTTATATTTATCCTAACATGTTTTTTAGACATTGGCTTGGCGTTTAGATGCTCCTAATCTTGAAAGCTACCATGCAAGAGTGGGGTCTTTGTAGTGCTATTGTTACAAGTATGTATTGTAGCATATTATTGTTACAAGTATGTGTTATAGCATATTATATTCTTAGCATTTAGAGAAAAGTCAAGTGGAAGGTAGCTTTACACATTTATGCTTCTTGTATATGAGTTTGCTAAACCCAACATCTACTTCTTGTAATGTTAACATTTATGCTTGATGACTATTGAACCCGTATATTATTGTTGTTTTTTATTGTAATTTAAATTTTCCTACCCGGGTATCTACCCGGGGAATAACCTAGTGTAATCATTAAAATGCTACTAAATAGACTCCTTTTTTGAAAATTTACTAAATTGACTCTGAGTCGCATTAAATACCAACAAACACCTGTAGTAACCTTTGGTTGCTTTTGATTACGTATATTTTATTGTTGTAATTATCATTTTAGAAAAATAATAACAATCCAAAATACAACTCGATCGTACAATATATAAAGAATATGAAAAAATTAAAATATAATTTTGTCGCAACATATTTTAAAAAATTATATTAATATAAAATAAGTTGTTTAAAAAACTAATAGAATAAATTAGCTAAACAAAATATTAACTATCACATCAAAAACGTTAAAAATATATTTTTGCCCATATATTTCAACTGTTATTGAAAGTTAGACTATTTTCCTAATTTTCACGCCTCCATGTGTGAGCCTTTTTAGTTATTTCCGGTGACATATTATACAATTTTCTACTACACATTTATGAATATTGAGTCCAAAGATACAAAATGATAAGCATGTTTTATATACTTAACGTGTGTTGTATATCATTGATTTCTGTTTTATGAATCGTACTGCGTTCAGAGTTCTGACTGAATGTTTAGTTTGTTTTATAATATTAAAATCTTTATTTTAAGATCTATGAATCAAAATAGCATGATATCATCATTTGGTTAAACCAGGCATGTATCTTTCATTTAAATTCTATTAGTAAGATTTGATCCTTCAATTTTAATAGGGTCGTATTATTGGTACACATTTGGGGATTAATCATTTAAATTCTATTAGTAAGATTTGATCCTTCAATTTTAATAGGGTCGTATTATTGGTACACATTGGGGGATTAAATAGACACCCTCAATATACGATGCGTATTGAGGTGGGTTCAAACTTCTATGTCTGCTAAAGGCTGCCATTGTCCCCTACCAAAAAGTAATACGCATAGTATAGGCCTATACGATGCGTATTGAGAGTGTCGATTTAATTTTTTTATTTTTGCTAGGTAGCTTCCTGTCACGCGGTAACTTTCCGTCACGCGAACGAAAAAGCAGCACTTTGGACATTTGTTGGTCTTCAAACATATAGGAAACATTATTTGAGAATACCCCTGAATTTATCGAAGCTGTAGAATGAGATCCTACACTGTTGGGTTATCATCTTTCAACCCTATTTTCCCTAAATTTATCGATTATGTTTGTCAACAGGGGTGTAATGCAATAATTCTTCAATTGAATAGACCGACACATATTTGCTTCAAGATTTACGCCTGATGTCCAAGTTTGATCACATTTGACTTCATCTGCGGCAGTCCAATGACTTTCTTCCCACGTGTCTACACCACGATCTTCGTATTCTTGGTTCAATACCAACTCATCTTTAGTAGTGTTTGTTTGAGAACCTGATTCAGATACACAACGGTTCTCCAATTCCAGATCTGCAAGCAAATACACAACGGTTCTCCAATTCCAGATCAGTAATGTAAGGAGAAGCGTTGAGATAACGGACATCCATCAAGCTCAAAAAGAAAACTTGTGTTTCCCATAGTCACAAACGATTGCGGTTTGTATTCGCATAGCCACCGTTTTCGTAGTAAAAAACGGTTGCGGTTTGCACATTCAATCTTCAATACTTCATTAAAATACCACTAGTAGAAGAACCCGACACGTCTTCATGTTACGGAGAATGTTCTCGAAATTGAAGATTCAATCTTCATTGCTTCATTAAAATTAACAAGGCGGTCTCTTTGCTTCGTCCACTAGAACTATTTGTGTATGCATTCTTTTGGTAGTTAAAGCGCTAATGAGGCGCCATTAGAAGAAGTACCCAAACACTCTCTCTCTCTCCTCAACTATACAACTGATTCCTCTGGCTTTCTTAAATCGGATTTTCACTTAGGGTTTTTATTATTTGATCAATGGAAGTTGAAATCGACATAAAGGACATCGATTATTCATTCGCAAACAAAACCAAACTCGATCAGGTATCGGAGAACGTGTACTTCAAAAATTTGGTTACGTTTTTTCAACAGGGATGTAATGCAATTGGAATTGATCTTGGAACAACATACTCTTGTTACCATATTGTTCGTCCACTAGAACTATTTGTGTATGCATTCTTTTGGTAGTTAACAACGCTATAACAAGATGGATGTGACACAAATAGATAGATAATATCTGATTGTTTTAGTTTTTTTCCGACTGTTTCAGTTATGTTTAAATCTGAATCAGTTGTTAGGGTTTCGTTTCTTCATGCTCCAACTAAACCCTTGAATCCCAATGCTTCTCTAAAAATATTCATTGCACATTCAATATTCACAGTTGCATTTGCATACTGATTATTGAAAAGATTTGTTGAAATCGAAGAAAAGAGTAAAAAAGATGAATTGAGGCGTACATTAGGAACAAGAACTCCAACAATCCGTTCATTATCTGTTGTTGTCTAAAACAATATGAATGCACGCAACGAATTTGACAACTGTGGAGAACTTGTTTGCGTTGTCCTTTAACATAACAATTTTGAATGTATATAAGAGCGTGATCAACTACTTTGGGCATATTCAAAACCAACTAAAATACGTTAAAATACGCTAAAATACGCTAAAATACGTTAAAATACGCTAAAATACGCTACATTACGCCAAAAATATGTCAAAATACGCTAAATTACGTTAAATTACGCTAAATTATGTTAAATTACGTTACAATATGTTAAAATACGCTAAAATACGTTAAAATATGCTAAAATACGTAAAAATACCCTAAAATAGGTTAAAATAAGCTAAAATACTTTAGAATACGCTCAAATACGTCAAAAATACTATTAAATACGCAAAAATATGTTAGAATACGTCAAAATACGCAAAAATATGTCAAAGTACGCGACTAACGATAATTACACACACGTATACATATAACACGACACTATGGACTCTAAGTGGATTTCAAACAAAACTATACGTAACCGAACGGCACCGAAATGACTTATGTTGAAGGTATACGTCATAAAACAACAAAATATGCGAAAGTTCGGCAAAAAACGAGACGTATACGCATCGAACCGAGGGAAACACGATAAAACTAAATTTGAAATAATGTCATATACGATCGTATAGGCATATGTTGTATCGTATATCAGCTTAACACGAATCGTATAGGCCTATACGATTCGTATTAAACTTTGAATTTTCTCAAAAATACCCCTGAATTTATCAGAAAAACAGGGGTATTTCAGTAAATTCATCGCTCAATACGCATCGTATAGGCCTATACGATGCGTATTGAACTATAAATTTCTCAAAAATGTTTTTCAAATCAAGGGTTCCATCATTACAACCACTTGTTTTCAACGGGGATGTAATGCAATGATTCCTCTCAATTGAATAGACAGACACTTGCTTCATAGGACTCACTTGAATCGTCTCTGAAGTACTGAACAAAAGAAATAACAGCTTCGGTTTCTCAAAAAAAAATTTCAAATCAAGGGTTCCATCATTACAACCACTTGTTTTCAACGGGGATGTAATGCAATGATTCCTCTTAATTGAACGAGTCTAGAACACTCGTAATCCTCAACCGGCTTTGAAACCGGACGGAATCTACGAAGAAACTGTTCGATTTCACGGTGAGTGGACAATCCGATCGGATGACTTGTGGCCTCAAACACTTAACATTTTTACAAGTTTTCAATAAAATTTCATTATGCTGTGAACTTGTTCTCTATGAAATGTCTCACTTAACAAGAGAAGCAACTAAAAAAGCAGTGAACGGTATTTAACGTACACACCGCATTCGAAGATCCTTGCATTAGACACAATTTGTTGGAATTTGTGGATTTCGATTGGTTCAGATCTCTATTCAGTCATCTTTCCTCTCAATTGAATAGACAGACACTTGCTTCATAGGACTCACTTGAATCAAACAGGCATGCCTTGAAGTACTGAATCAACAGAAATAACTGAAATAACAGCTTCGGAATCTATTAATCCACAATTTGTTGGAATTTGTAGAAAGACACTTGCTTCATAGGACTCACCTGAATCGTCTCGGAAGTACTGAACAACAGAAGGATGAGATATCGGCAGTTAGCTCGAAGAAGTTTCTCTCAATCAGGTGTTCCAATAGATTCTCCCTTTTAACAATGTCCTATTAATTGTTTCAAATGACATGCTTAGTAACAAAGAAGAACACTTTCTTTTGTTTTATTTTTTTCTACTTTTAGAAAGGTTTGACCAACTCACGATTGTAATAAAACGGAACATAATCCCAGATTGTCTAGAGAAGTGTGACACTTGTGCCTCTGTGACCATCAAACAAATACCAAATTTATGAAATATTGTGTTTCATACTTGGGATTTGTAAAAATACGTGTATTGTTTGCACATATCAATTCATGTTCGATTTCAAGCTTTAAATCGCTTTCTTGAAGGTTATACGCGCACTGATGCGTAAATATAACCAGTTTAATGCAACGAACACTCCGGAATAGTGAAATAGGCTTAACATACCTTAAATAACCTTTACATAACTTAGAAATAAGTTTTGGAGGGTTTGGTGTGGCGAAATCAAGTTTATTCGCTTACAGGGACTAATTTCGACAAACTGCAAAAGTATGCCGATTTGTACTGTAACGAACATTCTGGAACTTGATCATAAGTTAAATACGCCCTAAATATCCTTTACATAGCTTAGAAATAGGCTTTGAGGTGTTGGTGCGCAAAAATAAACTTTCTTGATCAATAGGGACTAAAAGCGTCAAAAAGTGCATAAGCTTGCATTTTCGCGCATATCTTACGTTCTGAATATATCCGGACATCCAAAAATTTATGTAATCATTAAAATATTTTATTTTAGTGATTGGCATGATAAAATTCCATTCGTCGCGTAATTTGGATCGTTTTTGGCATTCGTTCGTGTTTCGTCGTAATTAACCGAACAACGCAACCGTACGACCAAACGAACCGACATCCGAGATATTTTTGAGCATGTTTCATGTTCCCTATACTTTAACTTCATTTTAGAGCCTTGAAATGGGATTAACGGGGCTTAAACGTGTCAAAAATGCATCAAAAACCATGTTTTGCACATTCAGGGACCAAAATTGACAATCTGCCATAGTTATCTTAGGAAGGGACCAAAGTTGAAAATCTGATTTCCAGCTTCTTCCAGCTGTTCCCCTCATTTTCACATGGTTTTAATGAAACTAGGGGCTTGTTTTGGGGTACCCATGGTATTCTAAAACCATGGGCACACATGTAAGGTCCAGATTTAAGCACGGTTTACGAGGAACGATCCTAACGATCCTAGAAATCCTATATATACCCATGCCCCTCATTCATGTTCCTCACAAATCTGATCCTTTTTGCTCTAATTTGGGGCTTGGCACCTCATACCTGAGCAATTTGGATCAAGATTACCTTGCTTGGACCCTTTGTAAGTCCTCTTTTGTTCTTTTATGCGTTTTAAGCGTGAAAGTCAAACAATGTTTGACTTTCAGCTTTGACCAGTCAATGGTTAACACGAAGTTTGTTTGAACTTCGCAACGTGAGCGTAATCACGATGGTTATAGTCCCGAGTGACTATACCTACTGATTACCACGTTGATTCGGTGTAGTGACGAGTCGTAGTTTCGGCCAAAATGCGTATTCTTGCGTATTTTGTAACCAAACTACTTTTAGGTATTAAAACCATTTGTTTTGATACCAAACCTGTTTTCTAACTATTTTAAACATGTTTTAACATGTTTAGCTCATCACTTTAGGTTTAGTGCTTATGTAGGGTCATAAGGTAAGCGGTCTAAACAACCGCTTAGACTTTCGAACCCGACCCGTTTGGTCGATCATTAGGATCCGACCAAACACATTAGGTGACTATAGTTGTATAGGACTAGTTAGGCGGTCCGAACGCGTTTTACTTATCATAGGACTAGTTAGGCAACATCATTAGACATGTTAAGGCATATATTACTTATCATAGGACTAGTTAGGCGGTCCGAACGCGTTTTACGCGAATGACGCGTTAAAGTGGCGTAAGCTACCTAAACGGGTCATAATGGGTCGTAAGCACTTATGTTAGGTTTCATTTTAGTATGCAGGCTTTGTTAAACCATATTACATGAGTTCTTATACTCATTTGGTTTACGAAACCTCATTCTATCCGATCTTCCGATTTAGGTCCGTTTATTTACATAATTACCTATATTAGGTGCCGTTTCATTCTGTGATCTCTCTAGCTTTGCTTGGTTGTTATTCAAGACTTCTAAGCACCCTCAAGTGAGTACATAGTCCCCTCTTTTACTGTTTTTCAAACATTTTGGGGTGAAACACATGTGCCTACTTGTTACTTTCATGCTTTCCATGTTTTCATATCATATACTTGCTATGTTCATTGGTATACTATTAGTACATGATTTCATTATGTTTTTGCTATGTATGTTCACTTAACATGCTAGCCCATTGTTTTACATTTTGAACTGTTTGAACCATTTGTAACCATTTGATGTATGTGAACCATTTGTAACCATTTGATTGATGTGAACCATTTGTAACCATTTGATATATGTGAACCATTTGTAACTGTCTGAACCGTTGAGTTAGGGAAGTGATTTGGTAACGGGGCGGGTGTAATGTGTTAAAAGCATGGTGGATACGCCGCTGGTACTTCCTATATATAAGTGCTTTTAACACATTATATATCGTTGCGTTATCTAGATTAGTTGGGTAAACGATTTCGAAACAATGTCACACAAGGATGTTTTCTGAATAATATAAACCATACGAGTTTTATTAACGAGTTTTTATGAGATATTTTACAATTTTATTTAATAAAACAAATTTTTTGGAGTTAAGAATCATGGCTACGAGATTTTGAAAATTATAACCAACTTGATTTGAGTTGGTTAATTTTTTCGCAATATTATACTTTTCAAAACAAGGTTTTTAAATAAGTATTGCAACATGTAAAACGAGCCACGAATCTGACACTCATATAAAACCAATGTACTCACCGTCATTTTTATGCTGACGTATTTTCACATGTGTTTCAGGTACCATAGTTGATGATGTTTAATAATGATACTTGTGTATGCTCACATAGGAATGGACGAGGCCTTAGTGACTTAATAACAATGAAAGCTTATTTGTTCCGGTTTTGTTTCTAATTCCAATGTAATGTAATACATTTAATTCAATAAAACAAAACTGTTTAATCCATGGTTGTGAAACAATGATTCAGTTACAACACTCCCCGACGTTTCCGCCACGTTTTGTTGTTTTACGTGGTCGGGGTGTGACAGAAAAGTTGGTATCAGAGCCAATGGTTATAGGGAATTAGGTTATTAGTAATGCTTTTACCAAGACTATAACCTTCCTAGGACCCTAACGCGAGTTTACTTGTGTTTAGTCATAAAACAATACCGTTGCCTATCCTTAGGTAACAACCATAATAAGAACACAAATTTCGAATCTGCTTTGAAAACTAATCATCTGTTCTAGGATGATTTAATAAAAGGTTTTGAACCTTCAAAAGTCTTCAAACTCTCATCAAAGTTTGGGACCACATAATGTGAACACGTGCAAACTGGAAGGGTAGGTGCCTGTACCCTGAGCTTTCTGTCTAAGGCTAGAGTGTTCGTACAAATCCGCAATATCGGACCAGTCACTCTTACCTGGGAACTCTTGGGGTTAGTGTCCACTTATAGGCGAGCATGTCTTCGCGATAGATTATGAGGACCTATTTACTTTGATTCAGCCTTTGTGTGTCGTTTGTTTGCTTCGTGGTTCAAACAAATGACCATCACCCATGATTTTTGGTCGGTAATTGTAACATCCTATTCTTACCCAATGCCATTTCATTTGTTTTCTCTCTTGTTTCCCCTTTTTAGAATGCCTCCATGACGCGAAAATCAGGTACCTATTGAAGAGCTGGCAGCTGTCATTACGCAGCAAATGACTGCTGCAATCCCGAACATCGTTGCTCAATGTAACCAAGCTCTCAACAACAATAATGCCCCCTGCAACTTCAAGACGTTCAACTCGGCTAAGCCATCAAAGTTTCCTGGGTCTCAAGGAGCGACTGCACTTCAGCAATGGTTCGAGAGTCTAGAGAGCACCTTCAAGCATGTTCAATGCCCAAATGAGCAAAAGGTAGAATTCGCATCTAGTGTCTTTGAGAAACGAGCTTTGACATGGTGGAATAGTGTGATGAGAGATAGGGGTGCCGATGTGGCACTAGCTCAAACGTGGGAAGAGCTTCGAGCTCTGATGATGAAGGAATTCTGTCCTCGTCACGAGATCAGGGCCATGGAAAGGGAATTTGACGATCTTAAGCAAGATAGCAGTGAGCATCGAGCCTACACGGATCGTTATGAGGAGTTAAGTCTGTTATGCCCGAATATGGTTACGCCTTTGGATAAGGCAATCGAAAAGTACATTGATGGCATCCCTGACCCAGTACAAGACATTGTGGCTGGTAGTAACCCCACTATGGTTAGGCAGGCCATTGAGCTATCTGCTACCTTGACTGAATCTCAAATCAGGAAAGGTAAACTTTTCCGAAAAGGTGATAAAGAAACCAATCGAGGAATCGAAACCCAAAGATGAAAAGACTGAATCCTCCAAGAAGTCAAGGACGCGAAAAGCTTCCCAGAACTTCTCCGTGGTTGCTCACAATGATCAAGTTGCCTCCAACCAACCAGCTCAACCCCCTACTAGGAAGCCATACAACGGAACTACACCTTTGTGCAATCAATGTAACCTTCATCATCATGCTAGTGTGAAGTGCCGCAAATGCCAAATTTGTGGACCTATAGTTCATACAGCAAGAGTTTGCCGAGCTTCAGTTGCACCAAATCAAGCTGACAACAATCCTGCTCAAGCTCGTTTTCCACCAGGTTCTTGCTACAACTGTGGCGAGATGGGTCATATCCGAAGAAATTACCCAAAGCTTGCTAATGCAAATCCAGCACAGGGATGAGCATCTGACCGACTAGAAGACAACATCGTTTAGAAATAATCACGTCTCATGTATTATTTTCTTTTGTTGTCAAGGTCCATGAAACAGTTGTTATCGTTGTTTATAAATAAATCTTTTATTTACATTGCAATGTATTTATGTGGTTGCATGTATAAACAACATATCACCTACAATACCGACAATCAGGGAATCGTATTCCTTGAAGAACAGACTACCCCCAAAATTTTTCCATTTTATGATCTCTTGCGTTTTCCATGAAAATCCTAAGTACCCGTTTCTTCCAAAGAAACGAAGTACAAGGCGCAAGTTACAACTTTGGACGAATACCCAAAGTACCACTATAATTCCTTAATAGGGTACCTAAGGGTATTTCCGTAAATCCTAAAATTGTTGTGTACCTTAATTCGAATATTACGTTTCTTTGAAAACAAAATAGAATTTTCGGAAGATCATCCTATCTTCATAGATAGATTCTTGAAAATGATTAAAGTGCCAAATGAAATCCACGGATTAGATTCCTGGTGTGCTTTAAATATCCGTGTCCAAAGATAACAAATTAAAGGTCAAATTAAACAAATATGTGATTATGTGCTTATGTGTTCCCTTTTATGTTTTTGTGTGATCCAAGTTTTTTGTTATCTAAATCCTTGTAGAATCTTCTATATCTTCGTATAAGGGATTCATAGTAGGATATCCAAAGGTACTACCTTAAATCCTTAATAGGCTTCTACGTAATAGTAAAGACCCTTGGATTATAATGTACTATTCCATAATTAGACCCCTTGAGTGGTCTAGTTAAACAGATTGATCCAAAAATCTGGTTAGGAATATCATGTGATGATATAGCTGAAAAGACTCCTTGGTGGTCTAATTAAAGAGATCATTTGTCGATCTAATTAAAAGGACCCTATGATAGTCAAGTCACACTCATCACATGTTTTATTTTCTTCCCCTTCACATTACAAAACAAACTGTGCGGACTGTGCAAGGAATTACGTAATTATGGATGCATACATAATTATGGAATTCAGTGCACAGAAACCACATAAAGTTTTGTCATGTGTCTAGAGTTGACTCAGTTCATTTCCGTTTCTGAAGAATACCCATTGAGGAAAATGACTCATTCCGTTCATTTTCGTTTCTGAAGAATATCCATCGAGGGAAATGAATATCCTTGATTTTTTTCTTTTTTGTTCATTTCCATTTCTGAAGAATACCCATTGAGGAAAATGACTTATTCCGTTCATTTTCGTTTCTGAAGAATATCCATCGAGGGAAATGAATATTCTTGATTTTTCCTTCATTTCCGTTTCTGAAGAATACCCATTGAGGAAAATGACTCATTCCGTTCATTTTCATTTCTGAAGAATATCCATCGAGGGAAATGAATATTCTTGATTTTTCCTTCATTTCCGTTTCTGAAGAATACCCATTGAGGAAAATGACTCATTCCGTTCATTTTCGTTTCTGAAGAATATCCATCGAGGGAAATGAATATTCTTGATTTTTCCTTCATTCCCGTTTCTGAAGAATGCTCATTGAGGAAAATGACTCATTCCGTTCATTTTCGTTTCTGAAGAATATCCATCGAGAGAAATGAATATTCTTGATTATTCGTTCATTTTCGTTTCTGAAGAATACCATTGAGGAAAATGACTCATTCCGTTCATTTTCGTTTCTGAAGAATATCTATCGAGGGAAATGAATATCCTTGATTTTTCCTTCATTTTCATTTTTAAAGATTGTCTGCGGAGAGAAATGATAGGATTATGCCTTGCATAATATTTGATGGGTTATTCTACGCAAATAGATAAACAACCTAGATTCCATGCAAGGCAATTATTTAACACAACGTCACAACAGACTCCTACGAATAAATTTCGGAACGAAATTTCCTAAAGTAGGGGAGACTGTGACACCTGTGCCTCTGCGACCATCAAACAAATACCAAATTTATGAAATATTGTGTTTCATACTTGGTATTTGTAAAAATACGTGTATTGTTTGCTCATATCAATTCATGTTCGATTTCAAGCTTTAAATCGCTTTCTGGAAGGTTATACGCGCATTGATGCGTAAATATAAACAGTTTAATGCAATGAACACTCTGGAATAGTGAAATAGGCTTAACATGCCTTAAATAACCTTTACATAACTTAGAAATAAGTTTTGGAGGGTTTGGTGTGGCGAAATCAAGTTTATTCGCTTACAGGGACTAATTTCGACAAACTGCAAAAGTATGCCGATTTGTACTGTAACGAACATTATGGAACTTGATCATAAGTTAAATACGCCCTAAATATCCTTTACATAGCTTAGAAATAGGCTTTGAGGTGTTGGTGCGCAAAAATAATCTTTCTTGATCAATAGGGACTAAAAGCGTCAAAAAGTGCATAAGTTTGCATTTTCGCGCATATCTTATGTTCTGAATACATCCGGACATCCAAAAATTTATGTAATCATTAAAATATTTTATTTTAGTGATTGGCATGATAAAATTCCATTCGTCGCGTAATTTGGATCGTTTTTCGCATTCGTTCGTGTTTCGTCGTAATTAACCGAACAACGCAACCGTACGACCAAAAGAACCGACATCTGAGATATTTTTGAGCATGTTTCATGTTCCCTATACTTTAACTTCATTTTAGAGCCTTGAAATGGGATTAACGAGGCTTAAATGTGTGAAAAATGCATCAAAAACCATGTTTTGCACATTCAGGGACCAAAATTGACAATTTGCCATAGTTATCTTAGGAAGGGACCAAGTTGAAAATCTGATTTCCAGCTGTTCCTCTCATTTGCACATGGTTTTAATGAAACTAGGGGCTCGTTTTGGGGTACCCATGATATTCTAAAACCATGGGCACACATGTAAGGTCCAGATTTAAGCACGGTTTACGAGGAACTATCCTAACGGTCCTAGAAATCCTATATATACCCATGCCCTTCATTCATGTTCCTCACAAATCTGATCCTTTTTGCTCTAAGTTGGGGCTTGGCACCTCATACCTGAGCAATTTGGATCAAGATTACCTTGCTTGGACCCTTTGTAAGTCCTCTTTCGTTCTTTTATGCGTTTGAAGCGTGAAAGTCAAACAATGTTTGACTTTCAGCTTTGACCAGTCAATGGTCAACACGAAGTTCGTTTGAACTTCGTAACATGAGCGTAATCACGATGGTTATAGTCCCGAGTGACTATACCTACTGATTACCACGTTGATTAGGTGTAGTGACGAGTCGTAGTTTCGGCCAAAATGCGTATTCTTGCGTATTTTGTAACCAAACTACTTTTAGGTATCAAAATCGTTTGTTTTGATACCAAACCTGTTTTCTAACTTTGTTAAACATGTTTTAACATGTTTAGCTCGTCACTTTAGGTTTAGTGCTTATGTAGGGTCGTAAGGTAAGCGGTCTAAATAACCGCTTATACTTTCGAACCCGACCCGTTTGGTCGATCATTAGGATCCGACCAAACACATTAGGTGACCATAGTTGTATAGGGAATAACCTCCGAGGTTATATGTAACATCCCGAAAATACAAATTTTTAAATTTGCAATTAAGTTGTGAATAAATTAGTAAAATAATCTAATTGGTAATGACACTAATCTAGTTAGTTTATTACTTATGAATAGTTTAAGACATAGAAAGAAATTAAAAGAAACTAGAGGGACCAAAAGTGTTAAACTTGAAAATAATTTTAATAAAAACATTTTCATTAAAACACCTACTCAAAATTGAGTACGGTGATCGACCAGTTACAAGGGGGGGGGCGACCAAGCTTCTCCAAAACCCTAAGTTTCACAAAATCCCTAAATTGAAGGATCAAACTTAGTCCAAAACGAAAATCGAGCATAGATTCATAATCCCCATCACAAGGGGGTTGTAAGGTATGTAAAATTCTATGAAAATTCTCTGTTTGAAATTCTTATGAATTTGGGAGATTCAAAATTTGATGATGCATGTTTGTGATCTGGTTAGATTAGGGATGATATAGTGTCTAGAAGTAAAACCTAGACAACTACATGTGAAATCATGTCCAAATTCAGGAAATTCCATGAACACATTGAAGGTGGGTTATGGGTTTTACAAGATAATGATGAACACTAGGGTTTAGAATGATTATTCTAATGTAATTTGATCATAGAAAGTGATTTCAGAAAAGTATGATGTTTAAATGCTATATGAAAGCTTTATTGATGTTAAGTTTAGCTAAATAGCAAGCTATGAACTTGAATATGAATGATATAAAATTCTGCCCTTATAGTGTTTGTGAAAATGCCTCAAAGAAGGCTTAAAACTGAAATTCAAAGTTGAAACGCATAATTTTGATGTTTCAGTGTATTACACGATATATGGTTTAAAGGGAGTTCTAAACATGATATAAATGGACTCTATAGGAAAGGACGCAGGAGCGTCAAGCGGGCAAGCAAGTGGCGAATCACGTTTGAAGGGCTTACTTTGAAGGTATGTAACTTAACTCGTTACATTGGGTAATTTAATAATTAGCAAATGTGTAGTCTAATTTTAGAATAGAAGTTGAGCTGAATTAAAGCGATAATGTTCGCTATGTTGAATAATAGATAACGAATTGGTTAGATCGCGTTGGTAGTCATCAAAATGGAGGATTCCATAGATGAGCCAAACGGGTCGAATAATCAAATGATGCGAGGATTAATGCATTGTAGTATGATCACTCGGTCATTGTTATTGTTCGTGAAAGACACATTAGAGTACGAGAAATCAGTGTGTTGGTTGTTAGAATGAGAAATCTTAGAATTTGTGTTTGAGCAAAATAACCAAATCAAACAAAGCATGGAATTGCAGTGGCTACCGTAAATTACGGTATCCACCGTAATTTACGGTAGAGATCAAATGTTTACGGTGGTTTACCCCTGAGTTACGGTGGACCAGAATGATAAAATGGCTACCGTAACTTACGGTAGATACCGTAAGTTACGGTAGAGCCTGGAAATCTTGGGTAACTTTTGTATATCATAGCTAATTGAATCCGTTTCTAAACGTAATTTCGATTGAGCAATAATTCCAAGAATTCTAATACTAATAATTGTCAAGTTTCAGTTTGTAGGTGCTGGATGTATGTGGACGATGATCAAGCATGTTTTGAAGAACCGAACACGAACTTTTGAAGCTTCCGCTTAAATTATCTTGGTTTAGAACAATGTTTATGATGTAATGTTTTGTTAATCATGTTTTGAATTTTTAAACTAATTTAGTAGTCAACTAGTATGTGATCCTCACAAAACTTAAATTTTGTTAAATACATTGTGAAGTAAGGTACTGTTTATATATAATCCTGTGTATTTACATTAAATTCTTATAAAATTGAGATGGGTGTTACATTATACCTTATGGTCACTTCGTTTAGTTAGTTGTATGATAGGTAATTTATATGCCCTAGGAAAATGACCAAAATGCCCTTTTTGCGCATAAATTCATTTTAAGCATATGTCACCTAAATTTTGACATCTAAACTGATTAGGCAACATTATTAGACATGTTAAGGCATATATTAATCATCATAGGACTAGTTAGGCATTCCGAACGCGTTTTACGCGAACGACGCGTTAAAGTGGCGTAAGCTACCTAAACGGGTCATAATGGGTCGTAAGCACTTATGTTAGGTTTCATTTTAGTATGTAGGCTTTGTTAAACCATATTAGATGAGTTCCTATACTCATTTGGTTTACGAAACCTCATTCTATCCGATCTTCCGATTTAGGTCCGTTTATTTACATAAATACCTATATTAGGTGCCGTTTGATTCCGTGATCCCTCTAGCTTTGCTTGGTTGTTATTCAAGACTTCTAAGCACCCTCAAGTGAGTACATAGTCCCCTCTTTTACTGTTTTTCAAACATTTTGGGGTGAAACACATGTGCCTACTTGTTACTTTCATGCTTTCCATGTTTTCATATCATATACTTGCTATGTTCATTAGTACACTATTAGTACATGATTTCATTATGTTTTTGCTATGTATGTTCACTTAACATGCTAGCCCATTGTTTTACATTTTGAACTGTTCGAACCATTTGTAACCATTTGATGTATGTGAACCATTTGTAACCATTTGATTGATATGAACCATTTGTAACCATTTGATATATGTGAACCATTTGTAACTGTCTGAACCGTTGAGTTAGGGAAGTGATTAGGTAACAGGGCGGGTTTAATGTGTTAAAAGCATGGTGGATACGCCGCTGGTACTTCCTATATATAAGTGCTTTTAACACATTATATATCGTTGCGTTATCTAGATTACTTGGGCAAACGATTTCGAAACAATGTCACACAAGGATGTTTTCTGAATAATATAAACCATACGAGTTTTATTAACGAGTTTTTATGAGATATTTTACAATTTGATTTAATAAAACAAATGTTTTGGAGTTAAGAATCATGGCTACGAGATTTTGCAAATTATAACCAACTTGATTTGAGTTGGTTAATTTTGTCACAATATTATACTTTTCAAAACAAGGTTTTTAAATAAGTATTGCAACATGTAAAACGAGCCATGAATCTGACACTCATATAAAACCTATGTACTCGCCGACATTTTTATGCTGACGTATTTTCACATGTGTTTCAGGTACCATAGTTGCTGATGTTTGATGATGATACTTGTGTACGCTCACATAGGAATGGACGAGGCCTTAGTGACTTAATAACAATGAAAGTTTATTTGTTCCTGTTTTGTTTCTAATTCCAATCTAATGTAATACATTTAATTCATTAAAACGAAACTGTTTAATCCATGGTTGTGAAACAATGATGCTGTTACAACACTCCCCGACGTTTCCGCCACGTTTTGTTGTTTTACGTGGTCGGGGTGTGACAAGAAGCGCTTTTATCATGTGTCATACATTACGAGATTCTTCGAGAAACATAAAAGGATAAAATATGGTACGACAAGGATAGTACGAGTCTGAGTCCATTGTGGTTCATGTCAGGTTTGTATTTCCCATAGCCACCGTTTCCGTAGTAAAAAACGGTTGCGGTTTTGCACATTCAATCTTCATTGCTTCATTATAATTAATAATGCGGTCTTGATTGAAGATGTAATTGCAAGATTGTTTGTCGGGCTTCCAATGCTCACACAGGGTGATAAACAACGCTGATATTGAACGGATTATTGAACCAAGAAAGTCATTGGACTGCCGCAGATGAAGTCAAATGTGATCAAACTTGGACATCAGAAGTAAATCTTAAAGAAAGATCCGTGGGCCCTATTGTCGGATATGTGACTCCATGGAAGATGTGATTAAGGTAAGCGTGTCGTGTCATGTGTTATAAAACGGAACATAATCCCAGATTGTCTAAAGAAACGCTTTTATCATGTGTGATCCAAAGGTCGGTCTCGGGGTGGCCATAAGATCCGTGGGCCCTATTGTCGGATCTGTGACTCCATGGAAGATGTGATTAAGGTAAGCGTGCCGTATCATGTGTCATAAAATGGAACATAATCCCAGATTGTCTAAAGAAGCGCTTTTATCATGTGTCATATTAGAGTAGTATGAGTCTGAGTCCATTGTGGTTCGTGAATGTTTCGAATTATCATAGATGTTATTGCATATTTCGTACGTCTGCCACTGTGCGAATAGTTAGATAGAGCGTGTGTTGAATATTGTATAGAATACGAGAAAGTTGGACACGGTCCGTTAATGTAAAGGTCCATCCGAACGGATGACCATCCGATCGGATGACCATCCGATCGGATGACAATCCGGACGGATGGACTAGTTGGTAGTTGTCTATAAATAGGGACTTGGGGTTCCCATTTGGACAAGCTTTTGGTTCCCAGAGGGGACATGCTGTCCAACTGGTCTCGCGGTGCTATAACGGTGAATAATCAATAGAGACCAGATTGAAATTGACTGCTCGGTGTTCTATCTATCTTCTACTCCTTTCTTAGTCGTAATAATCGCACCGAACACGTCATTTCGGGACCGAAGCTCCGTCAAACTCTCCGGTTTCTGGAATCACAATTGGTATCAGAGCTACGGTACCGATTTAATCGATCTAACAGTCGGTTAAATCACCCAAAGCTCATCAATTTTGGGTTAAACGGGAGTTTTGACATTAAAACAGAGAAAATCATCAAAATAAAGGTCGATTCATGGATGGATTTTGGAATTGAACACATCAATCTATGCGGAATTGACTTGCGAACAATCCTGTGAAGTTTCATCATCAAATTCACAGTAATAAAGATTCTGGATCGAAAAAAACGTGATTTGGAGTGTTCTTGAGATGTTAGAACATATCCAATCGGATGGCAATCCGATCGGATGACCATCCGATCCATGTCATTATGGGGTGTTTGAAGATCAGTTGGTTTTTCACTCGAATGACCATCCGATCGGATGGCAATCCGATCGGATGATCCTCCGATCCACAAACATAAATTTGTCCTTGTTGTTGTTCGATCGAATGGCAATCCGATCGGATGACCATCCGACCAGATGATCAAATGCCTAAAAAAAGAGAGGCATTTTTTTATCGCAACGACGAGGAGAGTCTCTAGAAAAAATTTGGTGATTGTCAATTTTTTCGGGTTTTTAACATCCAAGTTGGGTTGTTTGGGGACACCGTCGGGGGCTTCAGTGAACATATTTGATGATGCGATCACGGATTGTGGAAATTAGTGGGGTAGTCATGATAATGGTGCAGAATGTTTATCATCTGGGTTATCTGACTATTTATGGGCCAAAACGTAAAATCCGCAATGATGAAAAACTGACGTTTTGAGGAAAATTGTCACATTTTCGGCATAGTCGAGTTTTTGACATAAAAAAGAGGACTGAATTGCCTAGTTTGAGGGGGAATTCAGTGATTGAGACGTCAGAATTTGCAAAAATGAGGGGGAATAAAAATTTCACTGTCGTATGTTGAAATTCCGGCATTTTTGAAATTCGTAACATTGCAACAGTATTCGGGTAGTTCTCGACTTCAGATTGTCAGGCGGAATGTGAATCTGATCGTGAGTGTAAGCTTCCGAGATCAAGATGATCCGAGGTATTGATATCTGATTGTGGACAAGAGCATCGGAGATCTGAGAGTGATCATGGATGATAGCTTCTGAGATCTAGATTATCCGAGGAGATGAATCTGATTGTGGACGAATGCTTTGCAGATCGGATTACATAACTAGATGATTTGTTTTTCCGATGAAGATTTGCTGATTGTGGATAATATCGTTTACACGGGCCTGTCATTCTTATGGTGCATTAACGTGGATCACGGTAAACGGGATATCAGATCTTCAGGAGGAATCACGGATTTGAAATTAACCAGTGGGGTATTTGAAGTTTCTATCAATTGCCGGTTAAGTTTTTGTACATTCTTAGATCGAGCAGGCAGAATGCGAGATCGTGGTGCTTACTTGTGATATCAAAAACAGAGCTCGGATGCGGTTAAAGTTGAAACAGAGGATGCTGCATTGATTAGTTTCAAGTTGGTGATTGCTTATGAAGGTTGCAGTTTAGCAAATCAGAGGAGAGTCGTAAACTGTGCAAAAGACCTGAAGATTCATTCCAGGGGAATTTGTGCTTTACTCAAACAAAAGCAAACCCGAATCATCAATCGAGGGGAAATTTGGATAGTCAGATTTCAAGATACCTGATTGAAGTTGCAGAAAAGGTAAAGATTACAGAATATTCAAACACGGCTCAAGGTTCTCAAAGTTTTAAAGACGATTCGACAGTGACAGCCGAGGGGGAATCTGTTAGTGCATATTTCGTACGTCTGCCACTGTGCGAATAGTTAGATAGAGCGTGCTCTGAATATTGTATAGAATACGAGAAAGTTGGACATGGTCCGTTAATGTAAAGGTCCATCCGAACGGATAACCATCTCTATTGGAACCGCTAATCACCCCAAATTTTTTCAAGTCCTAAATACAAGCCGTACACAAAACTCTATTGGAACCGCTAATCACCCCAAATTTTTTCAAAAATTTCATTTTTTTACTTGTCTAGGTTTAACTCGGGAAATTCAAGTTCTCAAAAAGGTTATATTTTTACAAATTTACAACCGATAGCGTAGTGATAAAAAGAACCAACATAAGAAAATTATGAAAAGGCATGACAAACTTAGTTAAAATTTGATTATATATACTTGATCACATAAAAACCCATTCCCACAAAAGTGAGTTTTGAGCCTTTATTGAGCATACAATTACATATCATTAGACTAAATGCTCATTTTTCGTTTCTTGTGTGAATAGCCGCTTGGTTCTTACGACTCTAGAACTTGCCATGACGATACATTCCCGGTCCTTATCAACTTAAACCCGAGTAAGTAAATGATGGAGGCATTAGGACTAACCTTTTTTATTTCTACACCATTATTTTTCCTTTTCTTTTACCACCTACCCAAAAATCCCCCTAGTTAGCCCCTTTGAGCCTAAACCTTTTCATTTCATCACCCAAAACCAAAAACCCTTTTACCCACCAAAACCTTTTTATTTTTAACCCTTTGTTTTAGTAACAAGTTCGGTTTTTCGTAAAAAAAAAAAAAAAAAAATGTTGAAGATGAAGCAAAAAGAAAATAAACAAACAAGTTCATCAAAAATAACTTTGTTTATATAAAAGCTTCATCAAAATAAAAAAGTTGCAAAAATAGAAAATCTTACGAAAACCGACACTTGTTACGCTTTTCGCCCTTTTTCTACTAACAACTATCCCAACCACCTACCTTTAACCCAAGCCTAACCCTTAACCCACAAAGTCCTCTTGATATTTACAAAGGCATAAAATTTAAAAAGGAGGAGGATTGATTGCTTGGCAAGCCTATGGTAGGAATAAGTTCCATGCCGCTCTCGAGTGATTCACTAAAAATACACCTTCGGCCGAGTGTGAGTGACTTCTCCCGTGAGGTATGTGAACTTGTATATAAATGGAATTTTAAAAAGGCATGTTATGCCCAAATAAGTAATTTCTCCTATGAAACGTTCCAAATAAATCATTACGAATAGGATTGTAAATAGATAAAAATAAAACCCAAAAAGATCTTGGATATCCCGACACTCTACGACAAGCCCAAAACCTTCTCTTCTACCTATTCCATTTGGGAGTGTAAGCCATATATTAAAGAGTTTTGCTTAAGGACAAGCAAAAGTTCAAGTGTGGGGGTATTTGATGTGTGTAAAATGCAACATATAAATTACATCAAATGAGGCATAAAACTAACCCTTTTTAAGTACTAATATTGGAAAAAGAGTGTTTTTGTCTTCCTTTTGTATTTTCAGGATTAAATGAGCTCAAAAACGCAAAAGAAGCAAAAAGACAGCTAAATCCAACATAAATACAAGAAAAGGAATATTAGTGGACTGCCCGACCCCTCAACAACACCTTCCAAAGCAAAATAGAGAAATCAGAAGACTGAACACGCCCCGTGCTCAGCCAGCATAGGGCCGTGCCCAAGAAGCAGCAGAAAAGACAAACCTATAGAAGCTTCTATTGCCCACCACGGGCCGTGCTCAGCGGACACGCGGGCGTGTCGAAAGTACAGCAGGCGCATTTATTGTAATTACAAATTACAATTAATGAGGAGAGAGAGTGTCAGACAGGCACGGGGCCGTGCCCAGCGGACACGGGGCCGTGTCCAGCTCTCTGTTCAGCCTATAAATAGGAGTGCTTGGATTCATTTCATCTCATCCCTTGGCACACCACATCTCTCACACTTCATCCACCACCCACCACCATCACAACACCATCATCCACCACCATCATCCATTGTCCATCGTAGAGTGTGTGAGTCGTCTCGGGATTCAAGATTGATCGTAAGAGTTCTTGACAATCAAGGCCATGTTTGCCTAAGTCTCTTACATCACTTGGTGAAGACAAAGTGTCTAGTATAATACTTTTTATTTCTAATCTTTTGCACTTTTTATTTGATTTTGTATTAATGACTTTAATCTTTTGGACTTGTGATGTGGGGTAAAATACACATAATTGTCCCGTGTAAAATGTATAATTATTGTATAAGTTTTATTTATTTTTTTTAGTTTTAGTGCTTTATTAGATTATATTGTGGTGGGACAGGTTCTGGGTAAATGGAGCAAAAACTTGTAATATGGAAATGACCAGCCAAATGGGCAGAGTAGAACGCCAGTAACTAAACTAAAATTGCCGCTATTTTTTCGTGATTGGACCGAGCCCACTTATCTCTATATATTAAAAGAAAAGGACTCATTTGGGCTTGGATCATGACTAAATCATAATGTGAGGAATTATTCAGAAGTGGCCTTATATTACGAGATCATCACTGTTGACGAGGAGAATAGAATTTACAACTTTCTTGAACCCTAATGACATATAATAGAATATACACGTACACGGCAGCAACAACATTTAATAAAAAGAAAAGAAAGGCTGCATATTTTTGACAGTGGGCCGTGAATTGGTTTGGGCCAATCAATCATCATTAAGGCACGAATTAATATATACGAATATCGGTGGAAAAAAGGGAAGATTGTCAGACGCACGAACATATTACGAATTTGGAGAGTTCTTTGGCACCTTGGAGGCTGTTTTGGAGTGCTCGGGAAGCTACGAATCATCGTTGAAGCGCAGGAACACTTGGAGTTGAAGATTTTCGGGTTCTACACTTCCGTTTATCTTTCGGTTTCGTTTGTTTCTTGTTATTTAATGATGAATTCTGTTTCGATATTGATTGTTGCTATGTTTTTAGACATGATATTCGGCTAAACTTCTCGTACTACCTAGGTTATGACTATAGCTTAATAAAGTTTGTTTCTTTATTCGATTTTTGTCGTGGTTGTGGATCTTTCTTGTACTGTAAAAGCTATGGATTTCTAACTTGGTGCGTATGTGTGCTTGTGATTATTCTATTATTGTTTGTTGCTTCGTTCGATTCTTGGTGACGGTCTTTATCACGGAATAGGGTCGGGCTAGGGTTCTTGATTTAGGTGACTGTCTATATCACGTAATAGGTCATTAATCCTTTAGGGTGAAAATCATGTAAGTAACCTTAGAAGTAATTTTCAGTAATCTAATAAAATCAAGTGTGCTGCTAAACTCGTCGCGGAAAGGCTCGAGGGTATTAATAGGTCTAGGTTTGGTTATAAGTCCTTAACATTCCATAGTCTATTAAGCTAAGATTAGAACCCGTAGTCGCTTTAGACGTTCGCGCGGCAAAGTAGAGCGTCTTATATAGGCACTTTCAAGAAACTAGAGGACGGAAAAGAAATCTAGCAAACCGGTAAACGTAACAGCCTAGGTAGTGCCACAAGAATCGCCTTGAGAGTGTTTGAGGGGCTTAGTGGTGTCTTAATAGGTTTAGCATCTTAAGATCCCGGTTCCACACCACAAAATCATCGAATAGAGATCCATTTTGAGTTTAGCTTGCGTTTAGCCTAGGTAGTCTTCATTCCCCACTGGTTAGAGTCTTCGTCCAAGTTCGTGTTAGTCTTTTAGCTAATCTAGTTTAGTCGTCATTTGAATTCTTAGGATTTTTAGAAAACCCCCCAATCAATCAAACATTTAGTTAAGTCGTGTCAGTTTGAGTCTAGATAGAGTCATTAGCGTAATCAGTAGAGTCTCTTGGGTTCGATACTCGGACTTCCTTAGGCTATACTTCATCGATCGGTTCACTTGCCGGTCGTGTGATTTAGGGTTTAGAGAGTCTTAGTTTTATAAATTTAAAACTTAGAGAGTCTAGAATTAAGGTAATTTTAGTTAATTTAGTTAACCCGTTTCGAGCACATCAAGTTTTTGGCGCCGTTGCCGGGGACTCTTGGCGATTGCGTTTATTGGCTTCGATTGGACTTAATTGACATAATCTGTGCTACTTGTCTTTTGTTTTGTGTTTTCGTGGTGAGTCTTGTGAGTCTATTTGTGTTCGGTATATTGAGTCGTAGGAGTCTAATTTTCCGTGTCTTTTATTTCTTTTAAGTCTTAGTTATGTGCGAGATTTGTGGAGGACCTCATTTTACTATTAAATGTCCACAATACGTGGGGTCCTCTGCGCATTATTATGCTAATCCGTATTGGAAAATTCAGCAAAATGGTACACAGGAGGAAATAGATGCTTGGTTGAAATTTGACAAGGAAGAGAGAGATAGGCACCTTCGGTATGTGGTGGAGTCGTTAGATCGTCTGGAGGCGAAGCTTGCAAAGACTTAAGGTCGTTATATGTACGATAGTGATGGTAATTATCTTGGATATCAAACTCCGTCAGGTGAGTTGCTTTTTAAATGTTATAGAGCCTGGGATGGTAGTACTACCAATTCCACACTGTATGAAAACCGTTTGTGAAAATGATACTTCTGTGTCTGTTGATTCTATGCATGATGTTAATGATTCGTATGATTCTTTACACTTGTCTTGTGAGGATGATGTTTTGCAGGAATCACAGTCTCAACCGGAGACTACAATGGACATCCCAGTCCCACCTCCGGTTCAGCAGGAAGAACGAGAAGAGAATTCGGGTAAATTCATAATTGATTTCTCGTGTAGTAACGAAGAAATAGATGCGCAACTGGCTGCATATAAGAGATGGAAGGGAGAAGACTTAGAGGAAGACGAAGAAGAGTCGGTTGAGGAGATCATTCCAGTCACGGAGACGAAAATGGACGACGAAGTCCCACCTCCGGTTCCGCAGGGTATTATATATGATTACTGGAGTGATTCTGAAGAAGAAGGAGATGAAGAAGATGAGCAACCTCCCAGCAATCTAGATAATTCTGATGATGATTATTATTCCACTGACCCAATATGGGACATGTCTGATGCATCAGAAGTGGGGGATGATCATATCCTATCATGGGAGACGGAGTTTAGTGACGAGTTAGTTAATCTACCAACTCTAGTAGATGAAGAACTATTTGACCCAGTTGGCGATTTGACAGAATTAGAAGCATTATTAGAAGTAAAGCCAATTATGGAGATCAAAAAGTCACTAAAAGTAGAAGAGGTGGTGGAAGAGGAAGAACACCACAGCTGGCCCGTGGAAGTATTGGTAAAAGCCACTCAAAAATCAAAACAACGGGAGAAGGCAAGAAAAAGGAAGGATCGGAATTGGTTACGGATCGAGGGTGGCCATAAGAAGAAGAAGAAGGAGCCTTTGAAGTTCAGACAAGAACAGTCTTCTCATTACATGTCACGCATCCGGTTTCTTCCAGGTAAGTATAAATTCTGGTGGTCTGACCCGTTTCAAAATTTTAAAATATTTTATTACTCCACTATTAAATTTTTAACTATTTTTGTTGACCGGGTGGAGTTCAATGGGTTAGACCGGGTTCAAGTCAAGGAAAAACCTCCTGATTAAGTTCAAGTGTTGGGAGGTTTTGTAGAGTTTGTATAGAGTCGTAGTTTTTGTATATTGAGTCTTATTTAGTGTTTTTGAGTCGTTTTTTTTAGAGTCGGTATTGCTTTGGTTTTTGCTTGTTTTTGTTTATGCAGGTTTGAATCGTACCACCCGTACTCAATCTCCATTCGGGTGATTTTGGAGCTGTTTATCAAATTTCGGGCATTTATCAAGCATGCTAGTCAGAGTCAAAGCCGATCGCGAACGAAATGCTATACGATTGAGCTGGATTGGACGAGAGTGTTTGGAGCATCCACGCGTTATAAAACCAGCTAAGTCCTTTCCGAATTTGCCCTTTGTTTTTTATTTCTTATTTATTTTTAGTCTTTTGAGTCAGTTTCCATCCTACATTGAGGGCAATGTAGAGTTTAAGTGTGGGGATGGGAAACTATCGTTTAGTGTTGTTAGTATAGTTAGTCGAGTCATAAAAAGTTGAAAAATACAAAAAAATTAAAAAATTGAAAAATCCAAAAAAATTGAAAAATTAGAAAATGTCTTTTGAAATTAGAAGTTTGCAAAATAAAAACGGAAAATGATAGAAAAGTTGGATTTTTGTTCGGGTTCAAATAATAATAATATGAGATAATATAATCGTGCTTGTGTCTAGTTTGGGATACGCGGGTAGGCTCGGTTCGGTTCTGGGTTCCTTTGATTTAAAATATACCTAATTGTCGGTCTACTAGTGGGTTCTCATCTAGGGAGAGTGAGGAAATTGAAACCGCCAAAAATAGTATAAGAGATGCCGTTATAAGCTAAGATCGTTAGAGTTTTTGGTCATTATCTCGTTGAGAAAGGAAAAAAAAAAGAGAAAAATAAGTGAGCTAGAAACTAAATGAAAGTAGCACAGGTCTATGTAATCCGAGTTGGGGATAGCGACTCTACAGCCGGAATGCCTCTGGGATGTGTGAAATCGACTTGCCGAATAAAAGTACCGAAACCTAAGTAATCTGTGGTTGGGGATCGCGACTCTACAGCCGGAATACCTCTTGGTTAGGGAAAGCATCGTCTAGACTCACGAAAGAGAGAAAAAAAAAAAAAAAAAAAAAAAAAAAAGAGCAAAAAGCAAAGTCTAAGCTCGTATGAAAAAAAAAATAGATTTGATTCTAAACTCTTTGGATCTTGGTATAAAACGGTTAGGAAATAACCCAGTGGTTGTTCCTTTTATCCTATAAGCTTGAGGGGGGATTAGGTGGACTTGCAATTCTTAGCGTGAGACCCTAGGTGGATTGACCGAATTTGAACTAAAATTGCATGATAAGGGCTTGGAACCGGGTTGGGTTTAAGTGGATCAAAATACTTGCAATCGCGGCTAACACGAGTTTCGGTTTTAATAAAATAACTTATACTTTGACCCGTTCGACTATTTCGACTATGATTCCGTTATGCATAATTCTTTTTCGGGGACGAAAAAAGGTTAAGTGTGGGGATATTTAATAGATTTGATTCTAAACTCTTTGGATCTTGGTATAAAACGGTTAGGAAATAACCCAGTGGTTGTTCCTTTTGTCCTATAAGCTTGAGGGGGGATTAGGTGGACTTGCAATTCTTAGCGTGAGACCCTAGGTGGATTGACCGAATTTGAACTAAAATTGCATGATAAGGGCTTGGAACCGGGTTGGGTTTAAGTGGATCAAAATACTTGCAATCGCGGCTAACACGAGTTTCGGTTTTAATAAAATAACTTATACTTTGACCCGTTCGACTATTTCGACTATGATTCCGTTATGCATAATTCTTTTTCGGGGACGAAAAAAGGTTAAGTGTGGGGATATTTGATGTGTGGTAAAATACACATAATTGTCCCGTGTAAAATGTATAATTATTGTATAAGTTTTATTTTTATTTTTTAGTTTTAGTGCTTTATTAGATTATATTGTGGTGGGACAGGTTCTGGGTAAATGGAGCAAAAACTTGTAATATGGAAATGACCAGCCAGATGGGCAGAGTAGAACGTCAGTAACTAAACTAAAATTGCCGCTATTTTTTCGTGATTGGACCGAGCCCACTTATCTCTATATATTAAAAGAAAAGGACTCATTTGGGCTTGGATCATGACTAAATCATAATGTGAGGAATTATTCAGAAGTGGCCTTATATTACGAGATCATCACTGTTGACGAGGAGAATAGAATTTACAACTTTCTTGAACCCTAATGACATATAATAGAATATACACGTACACGGCAGCAACAACATTTAATAAAAAGAAAAGAAAGGCTGCATATTTTTGACAGTGGGCCGTGAATTGGTTTGGGCCAATCAATCATCATTAAGGCACGAATTAATATATACGAATATCGGTGGAAAAAAGGGAAGATCGTCAGACGCACGAACATATTACGAATTTGGAGAGTTCTTTGGCACCTTGGAGGCTGTTTTGGAGTGCTCGGGAAGCTACGAATCATCGTTGAAGCGCAGGAACACTTGGAGTTGAAGATTTTCGGGTTCTACACTTCCGTTTATCTTTCGGTTTCGTTTGTTTCTTGTTATTTAATGATGAATTCTGTTTCGATATTGATTGTTGCTATGTTTTTAGACATGATATTCGGCTAAACTTCTCGTACTACCTAGGTTATGACTATAGCTTAATAAAGTTTGTTTCTTTATTCGATTTTTGTCGTGGTTGTGGATCTTTCTTGTACTGTAAAAGCTATGGATTTCTAACTTGGTGCGTATGTGTGCTTGTGATTATTCTATTATTGTTTGTTGCTTCGTTCGATTCTTGGTGACGGTCTTTATCACGGAATAGGGTCGGGCTAGGGTTCTTGATTTAGGTGACTGTCTATATCACGTAATAGGTCATTAATCCTTTAGGGTGAAAATCATGTAAGTAACCTTAGAAGTAATTTTCAGTAATCTAATAAAATCAAGTGTGCTGCTAAACTCGTCGCGGAAAGGCTCGAGGGTATTAATAGGTCTAGGTTTGGTTATAAGTCCTTAACATTCCATAGTCTATTAAGCTAAGATTAGAACCCGTAGTCGCTTTAGACGTTCGCGCGGCAAAGTAGAGCGTCTTATATAGGCACTTTCAAGAAACTAGAGGACAGAAAAGAAATCTAGCAAACCGGTAAACGTAACAGCCTAGGTAGTGCCACAAGAATCGCCTTGAGAGTGTTTGAGGGGCTTAGTGGTGTCTTAATAGGTTTCGCATCTTAAGATCCCGGTTCCACACCACAAAATCATCGAATAGAGATCCATTTTGAGTTTAGCTTGCGTTTAGCCTAGGTAGTCTTCATTCCCCACTGGTTAGAGTCTTCGTCCAAGTTCGTGTTAGTCTTTTAGCTAATCTAGTTTAGTCGTTATTTGAATTCTTAGGATTTTTAGAAAACCCCCCAATCAATCAAACATTTAGTTAAGTCGTGTCAGTTTGAGTCTAGATAGAGTCATTAGCGTAATCAGTAGAGTCTCTTGGGTTCGATACTCGGACTTCCTTAGGCTATACTTCATCGATCGGTTCACTTGCCGGTCGTGTGATTTAGGGTTTAGAGAGTCTTAGTTTAATAAATTTAAAACTTAGAGAGTCTAGAATTAGGGTAATTTTAGTTAATTTAGTTAACCCGTTTCGAGCACATCAACTTGTCCACCTAGAATAAAAATAGGAATTACCCTCACCGACAACCTCTTGCGTTCTCGCCTTAGTCTAAGACAATTAAGGTATCTTAGGCACTTTGGGGTTGTTCCAACCAGTCAGGAGCCACCCGATACTAACATGTTCCTTAAAAACTAGACAACTTCATAAAACAGTCCCTCGACACGGGGCCGTGTCCAGCCAACACGCCCCCGTGTCCATCAAAAGATTCCATTCTGACCAGTACGTCAGAGTGCGGACAAACTGTGTCAGAATTCCACCTGCACACGGGGCCGTGTCCAGGATGTTGTCGTTTTCTATAAATGCAGCCAAGAATTCTGCACATTTGGACCAACTTGGGGCAGAGATTTGCAGGAATCTTCTCTCAAACTATCCTAGGTAAGTCTAAAAGAATGTTCCAACAACCCATCTTGTCCTTTCCTCTTTTAGCCATTTCCTTCTTCTCCATCTTTCTCCAAGAACTACCATTGAAAGTTTGAAATTCTTCCAACTTTGTGGTAGGGATTTATGAGTTTTGATCAAGGAATCTTGGTAAAAACATGTTATGTAACCTTGTTTTAAGTTATTAGCAACTAAAAAGACCCCACAAGTTCAGAAAATAACTTAAAAATCCAAGTTTCCTTGTTCCAAAATTCTGCAGAAAGATGAACACGGGGCCGTGCTCATTGAGCACGGGGCCGTGTCCGATAACTGTTTCATTAAATAAACTCTTTCAGTTTATTTTTCGTAGAATGTCGAGTGAAAACAGCGAAACATCTTCTGTACATTCGTCAAACAGCCGAAGAGGAAGAAGACCCTCCATTGAAGCTACACTTGTGCACTATGTGGTAGCATTAAGGGAGGCTCTCGACGAAATGACTTCAGTAAAGGAGGTCCTAATCGACCGTATTAACGATCTTACGATGGGACTTGAAAGCAGCTTCCAAGAAATTAACCTCTTGCACCAGAGGTTAAATATTCTTGTAGCACCCCCAATGGAACCGGTCCTTCCTCAGCAGGATTGGAACCTAGCACTCGGAATCAACAACCCTACCGGGTGGGAAGACTTGCCGGCGGAACCTCCCGTGGAACACCTACAAGAGATCCCGGTGGAAGTTGAAACTCCTCAAACTAATGCCAATGAGCCATCCTTTCTCCTTCCAAGGGAGGTGGAAGAATGGCTCGCCGACATTTGAGGAGAACCGCACGCGGAAGATGGAGTTCAAAAAGGCCTTGGTTAACCAAGATTAATTGCTTCT
Source organism: Helianthus tuberosus (assembly GCA_030545235.1). Taxonomy (NCBI): domain Eukaryota; kingdom Viridiplantae; phylum Streptophyta; class Magnoliopsida; order Asterales; family Asteraceae; genus Helianthus; species Helianthus tuberosus. The sequence continues at coordinate 157,962,554 of CM060360.1, forward strand.
TGGAAATTTTGCTAATTAAAATAAAGTAAAGGCTAGGACTCCATGGGTTATTATTTCCTTGTTTTATCTAGTTTAATTTAGGATTATGTAAGTTCTCTCTATGATGAAATGAAATGATGGTTTTAAGGTTTGGATGGTTGGTAATGATTAAAACACACTCATGGTGGTAAAGGATGAAAAGGGGAACGAGAAAAATGAACCCATGCACAAGAACAAGGCAACACGGCAATTCTCTCCAGTCCAGAAGGTTCAACACGGCCCGTGCCCAACCAACACGGCCCCGTGCTGAACCACCTGCAGAAAAACGCCCAGTTCAGGTACCCGGAAACGGGCCGTGTTCACCCAACACGCCCCCGTGTCCAGACTTCTGTTTCTCTTGTTTTAATTTTGTTACTGGCACTTGAACACGGGGCCGTGCCCGGATAACACGGGGCCGTGTTCAGCGCCCAGTAACAGAAAATTTTTGCTTTTTAACACTATTTTACACATCTAATCAACCTAAAAATTTATTTTTGGGACACATTGAGGACAATGTGTAATTTAAGTGTGGGGGGATGCTAAAACCTTGAATTTTGCAAGTCCTAAATACAAGCCTTACACAAAACTCTATTGGAACCGCAAATCACCCCAAATTTTTTAAAAAATTTCATTTTTTTACTTGTCTAGGTTTAACTCGGGAAATTCAAGTTCTCAAAAAGGTTATATTTTTACAAATTTACAACCGATAGCGTAGTGATAAAAAGAACCAACATAAGAAAATTATGAAAAGGCATGACAAACTTAGTTAAAATTTGATTATATATACTTGATCACATAAAAACCCATTCCCACAAAAGTGAGTTTTGAGCCTTTATTGAGCATACAATTACATATCATTAGACTAAATGCTCATTTTTCGTTTCTTGTGTGAATAGCCGCTTGGTTCTTACGACTCTAGAACTTACCATGACGATACATTCCCGGTCCTTATCAACTTAAACCCGAGTAAGTAAATGATGGAGGCATTAGGACTAACCCTTTTTATTTCTACACCATTATTTTTCCTTTTCTTTTACCACCTACCCAAAAATCCCCCTAGTTAGCCCCTTTGAGCCTAAACCTTTTCATTTCATCACCCAAAACCAAAAACCCTTTTACCCACCAAAACCTTTTTATTTTTAACCCTTTGTTTTAGTAACAAGTTCGGTTTTTCGTAAAAAAAAAAATGTTGAAGATGAAGCAAAAAGAAAATAAACAAACAAGTTCATCAAAAATAACTTTGTTTGAATAAAAGCTTCATCAAAATAAAAAAGTTGCAAAAATAGAAAATCTTACGAAAACCGACACTTGTTACGCTTTTCGCCCTTTTTTCTACTAACCACTATCCCAACCACCTACCTTTAACCCAAGCCTAACCCTTAACCCACAAAGTCCTCTTGATATTTACAAAGGCATAAAAGTTAAAAAGGAGGAGGATTGATTGCTTGGCAAGCCTATGGTTGGAATAAGTTCCATGCCGCTCTCGAGTGATTCACTAAAAATACACCTTCGGCCGAGTGTGAGTGACTTCTCCCGTGAGGTATGTGAACTTGTATATAAATGGAATTTTAAAAAGGCATGTTATGCCCAAATAAGTAATTTCTCCTATGAAACGTTCCAAATAAATCATTACGAATAGGATTGTAAATAGATAAAAATAAAACCCAAAAAGATCTTGGATATCCCGACACTCTACGACAAGCCCAAAACCTTCTCTTCTACCTATTCCATTTGGGAGTGTAAGCCATATATTAAAGAGTTTTGCTTGAGGACAAGCAAAAGTTCAAGTGTGGGGGTATTTGAGGTGTGTAAAATGCAACATATAAATTACATCAAATGAGGCATAAAACTAACCCTTTTTAAGTACTAATATTGGAAAAAGAGTGTTTTTGTCTTCCTTTTGTATTTTCAGGAATAAATGAGCTCAAAAACGCAAAAGAAGCAAAAAGACAGCTAAATCCAACATAAATACAAGAAAATGAATATTAGTGGACTGCCCGACCCCTCAACGGCACCTTCCAAAGCAAAATAGAGAAATCAGAAGACTGAACACGCCCCGTGCTCAGCCAGCACGGGGCCGTGCCCAAGAAGCAGCAGAAAAGACAAACCTATAGAAGCTTCTATTGCCCACCACGGGCCGTGCTCAGCGGACACGGGGCGTGTCGAAAGTACAGCAGGCGCATTTATTGTAATTGCGAATTACAATTAATGAGGAGAGAGAGTGTCAGACAGGCACGGGGCCGTGCCCAGCGGACACGGGGCCGTGTCCAGCTCTCTGTTCAGCCTATAAATAGGAGTGCTTGGATTCATTTCATCTCATCCCTTGGCACACCACCTCTCTCACACTTCATCCACCACCCACCACCATCACAACACCATCATCCACCACCATCATCCATTGTCCATCGTAGAGTGTGTGAGTCGTCTCGGGATCCAAGATTGATCGTAAGAGTTCTTGACAATCATGGCCATGTTTGCCTAAGTCTCTTACATCACTTGGTGAAGACAAAGTGTCTAGTATAATACTTTTTATTTCTAATCTTTTGCACTTTTTATTTGATTTTGTATTAATGACTTTAATAACTAGTTACTTATGTTGAAGGTGATCTTTCCTTATCGTTTGTCCGTTGTGTCTTGGCATTATTTTACTGTCTATATAAAATAAAGGATTTTCACCATTCATATCTCCACGGTCTATTTGGAGGTATGTTGGCTACCTGGTCGGGGGTTAAGGGAACGGTTTGGTAAAGGTCTTGCCATTGTTCAGCGTTTAGAGGTCCTGCAATGGACCTGGGTCAAATTTAGTAGGACCTCCTTCAATACTTCACGGTATTGGATGGCGGGGGTCCAAACTCTTTGATCCCCTCATAAGTTAACTACTATTAATACTATAACCCGGCTACTTAGGACTGTATCCCTGCTGACTCAGACTACTTAGCCGAGGGTAACGTCACCGCCAAAAGCGGGGCCTACCACAATACTGCATTAATAACTTAATTCATTATCTTCCAATAATCCACCCTTTTAGGATTGTATCCTTGCTGACTCAAACTACTGGGGTGAGGGTAACGTCACCTTCAAAAGAGGGGCATACTACAATAACTAAGATAATCTCTTAATTATGTGCAAAAGTGCGGAAATAATCAAAGGTTATACTAGATACGAGTCGGAACAAAGTGATTCATCTTGTCTATCTGTTTTTCTTTTATTTTTATTTTCAGCATTTTAGTTAGTTTTTATTTTTCTTAGTTTAAAACATTTTTCTAAACTTTTATTTTGATTAGACGTTGAGGATAAACCGGTACTAAAAGCTCTTGTGTCCTTGGACGACCTCGGTATCTTACCAACGCTATACTACACTCAACGATGGGTGCACTTGCCCATATGTGTGTTTAGTGTTAGTGAAATATCGTGTTTTATAAATTTAAAACTTGGCTAAAATAAGTGTTAAAAGGGGCTTAAAATATACACCTAATATATACGACACTTTATCGCACATCAAGTTTTTGGCGCCGTTGCCGGGGACACAAGGATTTTAAGAAAGTTAGGAATCAACGGCCTAATCATCTTTTATTTTTCTTAGGATTTTCTTAGTTTTTCAGCTTCTGCAGAGCTCAGCACGGGCCGTGCCCTCTGAACACGCCCCCGTGCTCAATCATTGGAACTGGCAATCCTGTTTTACGTCAGACAGTAAGCTGAACACGGGGCCGTGCCCACTCAACACGCCCCCGTGCCCAAGTTTCAGTTGCTGAAAACAGAACCGTTAGATCCCGGCGGTTGGTAATTTCTGACATAAACATGAGTGATAGTAATTGTTTTTACTTTCGGCACTCTTATGGTACGTGGTGTCAATTATGTGGTGGCAAACATGAAGAAGTAGAATGCTACTTTCTAAATTATAGGCCCCACTACATGGACCCACCGACTTCTTACAACCTTAAGAGGGGCGAAAGTAAAAATAAGCACTATTTCTCCCTCGAATGCGCCCAGCCCGATATTCTAGGAGAAATGCTCCTTGATGAGTTATTTCAACTAGAAAAGCTAATTCAGAATTGGTTAGAAGAGCTTAGGAAGGATTTTATTGATCCACCCCAAGACGATGACCATGACGAAATGCTGGAACCGCATTCCAACAACCTCGTTGCTCCCGAAAATGCCTTAGTACCTAGCAAAGACTTGGACGATAGTCGTCCCTGTGTCGATTGTGCCGTGAAGGACTCTCCATCGACTTCGTTCGGTGCATACATAGACCTGAGCGATTCGACATACACCTGAGCGAAACCGAAAGTTGCAAAAGTTGACTTTTGCTTTGACTTTCAGTTCTGACCCGAATTAGATTAGTTTGATTATGTCTTAGGGTTCCTTTGTGACCATGTTATATGTTAGTATAACTCTCTGAGGTTATACAACTTGGATCCTTAGTTATCCTATTCATTTACAAGTTCCTGTTATATGCTTAAATGTTGACCATTATGCCCATTTGACCTTAAAACGATATTTTTGAAAATATAAAATAATAGAAACCTTTATTACAGAATTATAAACTTGTCCCTAAAATTTGACATCAGTTTGTGGTCTAGATTAGGAGTTATGCTCATTAGCGTAAATGAAAAGCTTTTTATTAAGTAAACGGCATAATTAGCGTATAGCCTATCTAAACCCAATTTTTGATACCAAACTTTTTACCTACAGATATAAAATAATATTTTGGGATTTTTGAAGATTTTTTATTTATTTTTAGGCTGAGCATAACATAGGGTTCTAAGCTTGATTCGGTTATTGTCGGTTTTGCCCTTTTGGCTATAAAATAAGTTTTACAAATCCTTTTGACCCCAAACCTTTTTCTACTGATCCAATATGATAAGTAAATTATTTTGAGCCTTCTGGAATAATAAAAACATCAGCTTTCCTTTGAAAACCCGGAAATGGCTCAAAATCGTCTTTTTAAGCATTTTTAACGCATAGTATGTATTAAAACTATGTTAAACATATAAGGTTTGGTGCCTACTGATATATTCAGTAAATTTTTATGTTTTAACAGTAAGCAAAAGTGTTAAACTCAGATTTCCAGTTTTGACCTTTTAGGCTTATGTGAAATTACCAAAATGCCCCTACGGTGCATAGTATGGTTATAACTAATAAATTTCACATATATATGATACCCTACTGTTATAACTTATTAAATTAAGTATTTTTACTGATTATATCAGACTTGTAACTCAGGTTAATATTTAAACTCTTTTATAACCCTTAAAATGACCAAAATGCCCTTACGGGGCATAGTTTGAGTTTAAAATCATTTCGGGCATAACGGAAGGTATCTTACTGATATCACAACATATTTAAGGCATATTAACTTAGGAAACATGTATATGACTCTTATGGTTACCCGTTACGCATATTTCACGTTCGGCTCGGTTTATGTAACTAGTTTGTATAAATTGACCAAACGGGTCAGACCTTATCATTTTTGCCTCGAAATCCAGAATGTGTTTAGTGTACCCATATTATACAAGTCTTCAAACTTGTCGGGTCTAAAACACACTCTATTCCGGTCTTCGCTTAATCATGCGTTTTGAACCATAAACCTTTCCTTAAAACTAACCGGTCTAAGTTTCAACTTAAATAAGACCCGTTAGGAATCTAATCGGTTAATAAAACCTTCGTTCCAGATTTAGAGCCCCAGTAGAAGTGCTTGTGCTTGCTGATTAGAATATACGGCTGAGTATAAATTGCATTATTACCTCAGGTAAATACTTTTAACTTATTTTCCCTATACGGGCTTGGGATACGGTATTATAAAAATACCGCTTGGTCGGGTGTAGAAACCTTTTAATCGGAGATGATTAAATTGCATAATCCCGTTTTAATCTGTATTGATTGATAACAAATAACATTAGGGGTTAATGACCGTGTCCTGAATATCCTTGGCTCATTTAAAAAGTGAATGGCCACAACTTAAGCACAAGGTGTAGGCATAACACCTCCTGTTGCGTATGTAAAAGATATACTCACTTGTAAGGGTGTCTTCTTGTGAGATTATATTTGTGGTGTGTCAATTAATCTTGATCGGTTTGTATAATCACCGGCCCTAAATGTTGGACAAACATGTAAATCGGATACAGGATTTTTATTAATAAAATTGTCCCAAGTTATAAAAGAATTTTTGTGCCTTGTGCATTCAAATCAATTTTCTTAAACATTTTCAAAATGAGTAAGTTAAATTGTATTTACCAGTGTAAACTGACGTATTTTCCAAAAAGGTTAAGTGGCAGGTACTGTACGTAATTGGCTGGGAGCTCAGGGCGTCAATAGGGAATCTTGCAAGTTCTAGATGCCTAAAGTCTGTTGAACAATTTTCTTTTATTTGATCCGCCTGTGGATCCTTTTCTTACCGTTTGTAATACTTTGATATTCTCATTCGGTTGTAATATAATTATCTTTTTGCTTCCGCTGTGCATTTAAATTGTGTTGTTTGACTATGATGATATCAACTACGTCACGATACTCCCCACCGGGCCCACCGGTAATACGTGGAAATATCGGGGTGTGACAGGTTGGTATCAGAGCCAACATTGAGTGAATTAAACACTAGCCTTTTGTGTTTAATCTCAATGACACAGTAGCACATTCCTTGACCTTCTGAGTCTAGACTTAACATAGGAATACTCTCAATCCTAATCTGTAAATTATTGCTTCCAATTTTTATATATTGGATATGTCGCCAAGCAAAGAGGCTGTATTAGAAATTCTCCACATCCGGAGCCTAGAAATGCTGAGCTTTGTACCGCGGCTAGAATGAAACGAGCATCCAGGGAGAGAACATTCAGAAGTAAAGTGAAGAAGAAAATTCCTTTTGCTAAAGATCGTTTCTTTAATAGTCCTTATAAGGACATATTTATCTTTCAGTCCCTTCGAGGACAACATTATTCCTTTCAAGTCCCGTCTAGGGCACATCTGTACTTTTATTTTTATATAGTGGAATGATTAAATTTAGATTTTCATTCTAAACATGAAAAAATGAAATAAATGAAAAATAACATTCCTTTTATAAGATCTACCATTATAATAAAATGGCAAAATCTAAAAAGGACAAGACCTAGCCACGTGTTATTTTAAGACAGGGCCAAGATGGTAGTTCCTCAATTAGATTCAGATCCTTATTAAACATCTCAATTTAGGATTGTTCTGCGCTTAATATTAAAAAGAATCTTAAAGGTAAAACCTAGCCTACATGTCATTTTAGACATGGCTAAGATGGTAAGACCTATTCAAGAGATTCAGATCCTTGTTAACACCTAAGAACATGTTAGCACTCTTGACAAATGTGATTCGAGAAAATCTCAACAGTCATCCTTATATTGGATTCTTCCAATTTCTTATCTAGCCTAGTGATTTAGAAATCATGGCTTAAATCATCAAATAAAGATGATCATATTGTTAACACCTAAGAACGTGTTAGCACTCTTGACAAAAGTGATCTGAGAAAATCACAATAGTCATCCCTATATTGGAATTTTTCAAATTTCCTGATTTGGCCTAATGATCTAGAAATCATGGCTTATATCATCCTATAAGATGATCATAATATAAACATCCGTTAGTGATGAAGTGCCTACGGGCTAAACTTGTTGTCCGATAAGACAACGACAGAGGTGGTCTTTGATCTCCTGTCTAAAAATGTTGGACCATGTCCAAGCATAATAGTCGGTATGATCCATACGATCTCGACTAATAGCATCTGAAAAGATGATCATATCATAAACATCCCTCAGAAGGGAAATGCCCACGGGCTATATCTATTGTCCTAAAAGACAAAAGACAGTTGTAGTCTTCGACTCTCTGTCAAGAAAAGTAACCGACTATGCTCAAACCTTAAATGCCTCGATCCCAAACGATCATGGTTTACAAATTCAAAACTGTCCTCGTGGCAAGGCCGTTGTGCCACTTTAATATCCTTAATGTTTTATATACTAGGATAAATTATAATGAAAATACTAATAGAATTAACAAATTAACCCATATGGTTTATATTACCATGGTTAATAAATCATCAAAAAATGATAATTTCATAACAACCTCTGAATAAATCATTGTCAATGTTTATGTAGCAATCAAGCTACATGGCTGGATCAGATGAAGTTAACAGCCACTTGAAGGAGAACAATGATACTACCAGAATTAATATAACTGGTGCAGAACTACAGGCATTAATAGATGATGCTGTTACTAAAGCTCTTGACAGACAATATAATGAATCAAGTGATACACATTCTAAGACTCTATCTGTGGCTCGTAGTAAGCCCCCTTCTAAATCACATGAGTCAAAGGAAGACGATGTTCATAACTCGTCAAATCAAAGGAGTGTTCCATCTAGACAGGTCGTGCTTCATCAAGAGGCACCAGTTAAGACATGCTCATATAAATATTTTGTCTCCTGCAAGCCCAGAGACTTTACAGTAGAAAAAGGGGCCATCGATTGCATGACATGGCTCGATGAGATGGACACTGTTGTTGACATCAGCGGTTGTGCGGAGCAAGATGTTGTGAAATTTGTTTCACAATCATTCAAAGGAGAAGCGTTGGCATGGTGGAGATCATTGCTCCAAGCCACGGGAAAGGTCCTACTCTACAACTTATCTTGGGATCAATTTGTTGCATTAATCAAGGAAAATTTTTTACTCTGGTCATGAAAGATTTAGATTGCCAGGCATACGTGACAAGTTTTAACACTATGTCCCGCCTAGTTCCTTACTTAGTCACCCCTGAACCTAAACGCATAGCGCGTTTTATTGGAGGCCTAGCACCTGAGATAAAGGGGAATGTTAAAGCATCTAGGCCAACCACATATAGGTCCGTGGTGGACTTATCCTTATCTCTCACCTTAGATGCAATCAGAAATAAGTCTGTTAGGGCTTTTGGCGAGGGAAAAAGAGGAAGAGAGGAGGAGAACTCTCAGCGATTTGACAAGAAGAAAAAGGGAAGTTATAAAACATAAAAGATTCCGAGTTTAGGAAAAACTCGAGTCAGTCTAATAACAGACCCAAATGCAGTAACTGCAGAAAGCAACATTCTGGAAAATGTGCAATCGACCCACGCGCTAAATTGTGTGGAATTTGCAAGACCAAGGGTCACAAAACTTTAGATTGCAAGGAGTTGAAGAACGCGACATGTTACAATTGTAACGAGGAAGGGCACATCAAAACCAACTGCCCAAAACTTGTAAAGAAGCATGGAGAGGCCAGGAAGACAAACGCGTGAGTTTCCCAGAGGAACGCCCAGGAGATGGTGCAGAATGATAACTATATAGCAGGTACCTCTTCCTTATCAAGCAGTTTGTGCAGAAATTTATTTGATGCTGGCACATATGATTCTATAATGAACGATAAATGTTGAGAACTGTTGTCTCCGCCTGATTAGGACTCCGGTCATTTAACGCGAGATAGAAATTGGCCGATGATACTTTAGAGAATGCTCCAATAAACCTTAGATCGATATTTTATATCTATTAGGAATCACTCTTTTCTGATATCCTTATGGCAAGCTTTCAAGCTATCCAAATTCATCAATATAATAAAGACAGATGTGACATTTTGATCCCCTGTCAAAAAGGTGATGGACTAGGTCCAAACCTTAAATGCCATTGATGGTCTTTTGTGACCTTGGCTAAGTAATATTGATATATTTTTAAAATAACGTTCATTAATAATGTTAGTGCAATATTGGCCAGTATGGTTTAATGAAACCATGGTTATTATATGTTTAGGCCATCAGGGTGATGAATAGCAGTTGTTGGATTGCAACTAAGTAAATGATTCATTTGGTGATAGGAACCAAATCTTGAGTATGACAAACTCGGACAAGACAACAGTCAATCGCGCCATTGATGATGCGACGCATGCTAATGATGCTACAGTTGTAAACCTTAGAATTTCCAAAGATGTTCTTCAAACTATGATAGACGCAGCTGTTGGAAAAGCTGTGAAGAAGGCTATGAGAAAGTTCAAAGAGCCCAATGCTACTTGCTCCAAATTTCATTCAAGACTACCCTTCCTTACTCACGAGAAGGATCTCATTCATGCCTTTAATGAAAAGGATGAACTAAAAAGGAAAAGGGGGAAGATAACTCCCAGAGTTCTAAGAAAAAGAACAAACAAAAGTCCAACCAGAAACCTGTATGCAGGACTTGCAAGAAGCGCCATTACGGGAAATGCAGATTTAAGTCTCAACCTCTACATTGTGGGATCTGCAAGTCTAAGGGACATAAAACATTGGACTGTAAGGACATGAAGAATGCAGTCTGCTTCGGCTGTAATGAGAAAGGCCACATCAAGACTACGTGCCCTAAATTTGTCAAAGGAATTGCGGCTAAGGATAGAAAGCCTAAGAATGATAGCGCTTAAACTCTCCTAAGGAGGGTCGGGAGTAGTTCATATCAATAATAACGTTGGGTACGTTCTTTAAATATAAATGCTAAGAATTCTGTTTTAATTCGGATACCAATAAATCCTTCATAAATTGTAAGTATATTAGACTTTTAAAAATCCATCATAAGAACCCTAGATATTAAGTGTAAGGTAAAACTTACAGACGAAAATCATAGGAACCATTTCTTCTGTTCCTGTCAGAAATCTTCAGTCATAAAATTCTAATGTACCCTCTCTCCAGATAAAGTACATTCACATGTAATTGATATCTCTTTGATCCCTATTGATTACGAATACCAAATGGAATGACAAAAGCGCCATATGAGGATTTGGTGTATCTTAATATGTTCCGTAGATTGCTTCCATGCCTGATCAGTATGGAGGTTTAATGCATGGAACCACAAAGATATTCCAACGGTCATACGGTATTAAAGTCAGCTAATGGTATTCAAAGGGGGTATCTAGAATGGAATCATCCAAGTAAATGTCTCTGATTAAGAAATCCATAGACTCATAATGTAAATGTGTCCCTTATCTGACACAAGAAATGATGGATGAACTGGAGCCTGAGATTTGGAAAAATCTCTATAACCTTCTTTCTGTCTAGGTTGTCTACTCCAAAAGATTACCCCGTTTACCTCCTGAGGCAAGTAGAGTTAAGATTAACATCCCGCTGGGGGCTGGAGTATTGTGAAAACTCCATGTTGATTATGGAATAATCGAAACCCCGATTAAGTAATTTTTAAAATAGAGGATTCATATAGCCTAACTCAATATTTCGAGAGTTTGATATTGTTAAATAAGAAAGACGGTTCATTTGCTTATGCATTGATTACCGCAACCCTATTTAGACAACGATTAAGAATCGTCATCAACTACCCAAGATCGTTGATTTATTCGACTAGCTGTAAGGATTAGCTATTCCTTAAGATTAGTTTTAAGAGGTGGTTGGAATAACCATCTCACCATAAAATAAGTTTTCTATAACAATTATTATGTAAGTATCAAGGCTACTCCTTTGGGGACCTTGTATAGATGGAATGTTAAACATCCATTGTTAGAACAATAGAGTGGTAAGTCCAATTATCAGGATCTAAAAGTTGCATTGGAAACAACAAATAAGATCATTCGAATTTATAATCATCTTAAAGTTGCCAGTAATCGGCAGAAAAAAAAAATTGGGGATTAATAAAAGTCGCAACCTTCTTAAGTCCTTAATAAGGAATAAGGTTCAATCGAAAGTATCGCTCTAAGAAGGGTGTGCTAAATTTAAATTTCGCAGGGTAAGTTAAGTCCTGGATATATAGGAGCATTCGGAAATCGAATGCAACAAAGGCCAATAGCCTATAAGCTAAAACCTATATAAGGAGCTTAGTGGAGCTCGCAATGCGACCCACACTGATGATTTAAGGATAGGTTTCGCCAATAAGTCGAAACACATTATCACGTAATGATAGGCAGATTAAAGAAACTTTATGATATAATAAGAAACCTGTATCGATTAAGGATCGGCAGGTTAAGAAGCTCCAAAAGGATACATGTACCTATTAGAAAGGTCAATCAGGGTGCCTTAGAGGCCCAAATGTACTGGGGAAGATTAAGCCCAATATAAGACAGAAAGTACTTCCTTTACTTTAGAAAATCTAGAGGTCAAGATTTCTTTTAAGGGGGTGAGGATGTAACACCTCGTAAAATCACGTCCAATGATGTATTGACACGTGTAATAAACCCTAATAAAGTCAAACCTTGAATTTAAGGGACTAATTTTTTTTAAAATCGAAAAACATTGATTATGAAAGAACTGGAAGTATTAACATACCTTAAATAAGTTTCTAAATAACCATTTATGGTTTTATATTCACAAACGAGCCACTTGTTGATCGAGTGTAGCTGTTTGCGTAATTAATTGAAAGTTTGCGCAATAAAGGGTTTAAAGCGTCAACATGTTAATTCTTACCTCTGAGTGACCTTTTAATAAACTAAGAGCTTCATGAAATTTGATTATACTCTCGGGAATGCCAATCGTTGGCTGTCCAAGGCTTTTGTACCTTTAAGTGACGTTACGCGCAACTTTGCAAATATAAGGGGTTAAAAGTGTCAATATGTTTAATTATACCTCTGAATGACCTTTTAGCAAACCCGAAGCATCGTGATGTTTAATAATACTTTCAAGAGTGCCTAATATGGATTAGATGAGGCTTCGATGCTATTAAATGATGAGATGCGCAAGTTTGCGCAATAGAGGGACCTAAAGCGTCAACTTTTGAATCTACGCCTTTCGGTGACCATTTAAGCGAACGAGAGTGTATTAATATTTAAGTATATTCTTGGGAATGCCCATTATGGGCCATGGAAGGCTTGGATATCATTAAACAACGTTTCGCGCTACTTTGCGCAATTAAAGGACTAATTGCGTCAAACTGCGAAAGTATGCCGATTCGTATGGTAACGGACCTTCCGGAATATGACCATGAGTTAATCATACCCCAATTATCCTTTATATAGCTTAGATATAGGCTTAGAGGTGTTTGGTGCGCAAAAATAAACTTTTACGTCATGCAGGGACTAAAAGTGTCAAAAAGTGCACAAGTTTGCATTTTCGCGCATATCTTGCAATCTGAATATATCCGGACACCCAAAAATTTATGTAAGCACTAAAATATTTTATTCTAGTGTTTGGCTTGATAAAATTCCATTCATCGCGTCGTTTGGATCGTTTTTCGCGTCCGTCCGTGTTTCTTCGTAATTAGCCGAACAACGAGACCGTACGACCAAACGAACCCGACATCCGGCATATTTTTGAGCATGTTTCATGTTCCCTATGCTTAGGCATCATTTTAGAGCCATAAAAATGGTTTAACAGGCCTTAGATGTGTCGAAAATGACATTTGGAAGTGCAGGGGCCAAATATGTCAACTAATGAAAGTTCCTGTGGGCTGGCATGGTCCTTATGGACCGCATGCCTATCCTTTGTGGTCCGTAAAGGAGACCCAGTTCCAGAAATCAGAAAACCAGCCTTGGTTTTGCCTTTTGTCTCACATATTCAATCTTATGGATCATTTGATGGTTTCTAAAACTGGTATACACCTGTTATGATCTTGTTATCCCTCTATAACACTTGTCATCATCCCATGATCCTCCAAAACCTATAAATAGAAGGTGGGTTTCATTGTTCAAGCTCACCATTTCATTCTCATCTTGCTACCTTCTCAATTCTGGAGGATCCTGAGCATTTGGAACTTGCTTGGAGTTCTTTTTAGTACCAAGGACCATTTGTAAGTGTCCTTAACCTCCTAAATTCAGTTTTGATTAGTTTAATGGCCAAAAGTCAAGCTTATTGTAATTAAAGTTTGACTTAGTGATTAATCACTAATGGTCCAGTCATTAGTCGAATTAAGAGTAGTTATAAGTTGGTAATTGTGTAGGTAATAAACCCCTAAGAGGGCTCCTACTGATTATCACCCTAGCTTGGTCAAATGTCGGGTCAAACATAATTATAAAAAGTCAACAGAAGACTATTTTTTCAAATAAATTCATAATTAACCAAGTGGAAGCCATGGAACCTGTTTTAACACTTATATAACTTGGTAATTAATGTAAGAACATGTTTTAGCATGTTCAACACGACAATTTCAAGTTTAGGATCGGTTCGGAACCGAAAGTCGCAAAAGTTCACTTTTGCTTTGACTTTCAGTCCTGACCCGAATTAGATTAGTTTGATTATGTCTTAGGGTTCCTTTGTGACCATGTTATATCTTAGTATAACTCTCTGAGGTTATACAACTTGGATCCTTAGTTATCCTATTCATTTACATGTTCCCGTTATATGCTTAAATGTTGACCATTATGCCCATTTGACCTTAAAACGATATTTTTGAAAATATAAAAGAATAGAAACCTTTATTACTGAATTATAAACTTGTTCCTAAAATTTGACATCAGTTTGTGGTCTAGATTAGGAGTTATGTTCATTAGCGTAAATGAAAAGCTTTTTATTAAGTAAACGACATAATTAGTGTATAGCCTATCTAAACCCAATTTTGATACCAAACTTTTTACCTACTGATATAAAATAATATTTTGGGATTTTTGAAGATTTTTTATTTATTTTTAGGCTGAGCATAACATAGGGTTCTAAGCTTGATTCGGTTATTGTCGGTTTTGCCCTTTTGCCTATAGAATAAGTTTTACAAATCCTTTTGACCCCAAACCTTTTTCTACTGACCCAATATGATAAATAAATTATTTTGAGCCTTCTGAAATAATAAAAACATCTGCTTTCCTTTGAAAACCCGGAAATAGCTCAAAATCGTCTTTTTAAGCATTTTTAACGCATAGTATGTATTAAAACTATGTTAAACATATAAGGTTTGGTGCCTACTGATATATTCAGTAAATTTTTATATTTTAACAGTAAGCAAAAGTGTTAAACTCAGATTTCCAGTTTTGACCTTTTAGGCTTATGTGAAATTACCAAAATGCCCCTACGGTGCATAGTATGGTTATAATTAATAAATTTCAAATATATATGATACCCTACTGTTATAACTTATTAAATTAAGTATTTTTACTGATTATATCAGACCTGTAACTCAGGTTAATATTTAAACTCTTTTATAACCCTTAAAATGACCAAAATGCCCTTACGGGGCATAGTTTGAGTTTAAAATCATTTCGGGCATAACGGAAGGTATCTTACTGATATCACAACATATTTAAGGCATATTAACTTAGGAAACATGTATATGACTCTTATGGTTACCCGTTACGCATATTTCACGTTCGGCTCGGTTTATGTAACTAGTTTGCATAAATTGACCAAACGGGTCAGACCTTATCATTTTTGCCTCGAAATCCAGAATGTGTTTAGTGTACCCATATTATACAAGTATCCAAACTTGTCGGGTCTAAAACACACTCTATTCCGGTCTTCGCTTAATCATGCGTTTTGAACCATAAACCTTTCCTTAAAACTAACCGGTCTAAGTTTCAACTTAAATAAGACCCGTTAGGAATCTAATAGGTTAATAAAACCTTCGTTCCAGATTAAGAGCCCCAGTAGAAGTGCTTGTGCTTGCTGATTAGAATATACGGCTGAGTAATAAATTGCATTGCTAGCTCAGGTAAATACTTTTAACTTATTTTCCCTATACGGGCTTGGGATATGGTATTATAAAAATACCGCTTGGTCGGGTGTAGAAACCTTTTAATCGGAGATGATTAAATTGCATAATCCCGTTTTAATCTGTATTGATTGATAACAAATAACATTAGGGGTTAATGACCGTGTCCTGGATATCCTTGGCTCATTTAAAAAGTGAATGGCCACAACTTAAGCACAAGGTGTAGGCATAACACCTCCTGTTGCGTATGTAAAAGATATACTCACTCGTAAGGGTGTCTTCTTGTGAGATTATATTTGTGGTGTGTCGATTAATCTTGTTCGGTTTGTATAATCACCGGCCCTAAATGTTGGACAAACATGTAAATCGGATACAAGATTTTTATTAATAAAATTGTCCCAAGTTATAAAAGAATTTTGTGCCTTGTGCATTCAAATCAATTTTCTTAAACATTTTCAAAATGAGTAAGTTAAATTGTATTTACCAGTGTAAACTGACGTATTTTCCAAAAAGGTTAAGTGGCAGGTACTGTACGTAATTGGCTGGGAGCTCAGGGCGTCAATAGGGAATCTTGCAAGTTCTAGATGCCTAAAGTCTGTTGAACAGTTTTCTTTTATTTGATCCGCCTGTGGATCCTTTTCTTACCGTTTGTAATACTTTGATATTCTCATTCGGTTGTAATATAATTATCTTTTGCTTCCGTTGTGCATTTAAATTGTGTTGTTTGACTATGATGATATCAACTACGTCACGATACTCCCCACCGGGCCCACCGGTAATACGTGGAAATATCGGGATGTGACAGTTGTGGTTGATTTATAGGAGGAGGTTATGAAACAAATATATGTTTATGCGAATTTCAAGGACAATACTGACAGAGGTGCTGGTCTTTTCTCCCACTGTGCAAACTTGAAAAATAATCGTGTCAAGATCTTTATCTATCATATCATCGACCAACTGCTCGAAATCCCTTTCGTTTCTCGGGTTCGCATTCGACATTGAAACTTTGAACAAGATAAGTCGATGAGATATCGACAGTTAGCTCGAAGAAATGTTGGTGTTGATCAACTCAGTAGATATGAAATGTTGGTTTTTGTCCCATATCATTTTGTCTTCGTTATCCTTTTGTCCCATACGAGATTCTTCGTGAATTAGACATGACACATGATAAAAGCGCTTCTTTAGACAATGTTTTTCTGTCCCATACAAGATTCTTCCAGAATTAGACATGACACATGATAAAAGCGCTTCTTTAGACAATCTGGGAACCACATATTCATGTGTAAAAGCTTGGAAAGATAACCGAATAGAGAACTGAATATCCCCTTGGTAGTTGTTACCATATGACACATGATAAAGTATAGTAAAAAGAACCCTTACCTGCCCCTTAGGGTTTCTTCATCACCTATAACAATGTCGATAAACGTTGATTGGAACACGCCGCTTAAATGGTTTTAATATATTTCATCTTGGACTATCTAGTCTAACACATGAAAATGGATACGATCGTGTCAAGATCTTTATCTATCATGTCATCGACCAACCGCTCGAAATAAAATTCAAAAAATCAGTGCCTTAATACGCATCGTATAGGCCTATACGATGCGTATAAAGCCCTCCGCCAGACATAACCTGAACCTGTCAGTCTGCCATGTCTTTTATTTTATTTCAACACGCATCGTGTAGGCCTATATGATGCGTATTGAATTGAAAAAGTGTGCGCATAGACAGGGGGTGTGCCATTAAAAAACCCCTTTAATATTCATATAACTTTATTTTATAATGACGTCATATACCAAGTATATTTTAAGCTATTAGAAAGATAGACATGAGATCAAATACATATATCCTTATCATACAAAACATACGAATAGGGTGAAAAGGTAAAAAAAAAAAAAAAAACGCGGTGGTATTTTCATAATTATTTACTCGTAGAGTAGTTATCAAAATTACCCTACAAATGATCTTGTAGGGTAATTTTGTAAAATGTTCTTGTAGGGTAATTTTGATATTTTAGGCAATTTTGGAAAATGTTCTGGTAAGCTAATTTTGATCTTGTAGAGTAATTTTGTAGAGTATCATAATTACTCTTCAAATGATCTTGTATGTTAATTTTGATCTTGTAAGATAATTTTGATCTTGTAGGGTAATTTTGTAGAGCATACAAGTGTATCAAAATTATCCTACAAGTTTCAAAACTACCATACAAGAACATTTTACAAAATTACCTTACAAGATCAAAATTACACTAAAAGATCATTTGTAGTCTGTAGAGTAATTTTGATAATTACCCTGCGAGTAAGTAACTACGAAAATGCTACCGTGTTTTTTTTTTTTTCATGCCTTTCGTACGTTTTGTACGATAAAGCTGTTTGTACGTGAACTTTAACTCTAGAAAGATATAATATGCATGTTTAATTTGTAAAACTTATAAGCTGAATAATATTATTATAAATCTAAAAAAATACACGTAAAATTATTTTTAATGGTTCTACTTCGTGATATGTTTTTATGATTAAAAAATTATAGGTTCATGTTATTGATGAGTAGAATCATACAAATGAAAACTTATAGGACAGCAGGCATTGTTGTCGCACAGGTGTGATGGGCCGGATTTGAGTGTCAATTGGGAAGAGAACTGATAGTAATCACGGGCTTTTTTTTTCGTTTTTTGAAAGGCTATTCACGGGCTTATATAGGAAAGTAGTGGGCCTAAAATATATTTTGATATATAATATTTTGGAACCATAGATTTTATATAAAAAATGACAATTAACTTAGCTGGACAAGTTATAAGGGAGCCCTAGCCTGAGCTTGAATTGTTAATAACTAGGTGTTCACCCGCCGCTACGCGGCGGAAGTTTGGTAGTTTTTCCTCGCGTTACGCAACGTAATGGTTCTAGATGCCATGGTTACCTTTCTTGTGGTTGATGGCCTTGCATTAAAAACTAAATAAATATTACCCAACCTCAATGCTATTAAATTCAAATGAATAACAGAAAGTTGCAGCTTGTTATTTTTTATGCATCAGGTAGTATGTGAAGCCAATGTTTAAGCAAAAGGTTCAAATGTTACATACAACTTAATTTGAATGGCAATTGATCTAAAAAATCTAAGAAATTAGGTTAAAGAAATAATGCATATTAACATAAAGAAACGATTCATATTTTAAATGCGTCATATTCAAATGTTTGTTGAAATGTAACATATCTAAGTAAACAGAGCAACTAAAGTCACAAAACTGAACTCAGTACCGGAATCTTAGAGAAAGTCTGGTTGACGTGTGTTGCCGGCGCCGGTCACCTATCCGGCTGGTTACGGAAGAGGACAGGACACGCGCCGGAAGGGGTTGTCGCCAGAACACCGTCGTTCCTCTTTCGTACGTCGCCGAAACTTGATCGTACCCGCATCAGTTTTGAGATTAAAATCCTTACTTAAAATAAGAGTTTTGTTCCCATACTTAACTGATTCAGGCATAGGCATATGTAAGCATTCTTCTCATAATTATTACTACCACCAAACACAAAAATCACTTGAAACAGTACACCTAAAAATATAGTTTGCCATATCATATTTTCGTCTCAGCAATTTCTGCAACAAAACAACCAAAATTTGTTCTTAATTTGTTCACAATCATTGTATAAAAATAATAATAAGCATATACCGATTTACACCACGATTTCGACTTCAGTTTCAATTTCTTCCAAAGCACAGGCGCTGAACTATCAACTCCGGGTCGGGTCGGGCCGTATTTTGACGCTGAAAACTCCTGCTTCTTATCCATATACGCTTTAGAAGCTTCCTCAGCGGTATTAAACGTTCCTAACCAGATCCGTTTTCTGCTAAACGGGTCACGAATCTCCGACGCCCATTTCCCCCCATTTTCTTAACATAACTCCCGCCAATTTCTTCCTCTCCGTTTACCCTAACGAATCCTTCGGTGAATTCGTATGGAGTGATACTTCTCTGCATCAGCGTTGTGAAAAGCTTCTTACAGGGCATTTTTAATTCCAATAAAGTCTTTGTTATCCAACAATTGGCCCCCTTGTAGAGCCTTCACACACTCCTTGTACAGCTCCTCCCTGTGGTTGTATTTCACAAAATGAACGAAGACATATTCAGTGAGACGTAAACACAAACAACTGGTGTGCAGTGCAGTGCAAAATACGAACCTGAGAAAGTTGACAGAAGAGAAACCCGCGTGGCCATAAAAAACAGCAGCAAAATAGAAACCTTGAAGGTCGTCGTTGTTATTAGCGACTATTACAACATCGTCTTCCATCTCGTCACGAGCACCCTGTAATTTGGCGGAACCCCATCTGATCCCAGAAGCGAGACCATAAGAAGGAGCGTCAATAGCAATCGCTGAGCAACGACGGCTGTTTCTGGTAATGGAATTAGTGTTGGTCTTCTTGAAGTCGATCTTACTAAGGTTGGTGTTGGAGGTGTTGTTGAGAAAAAATCTTTGCAATCGTGGACTCCATAAAGCCATGGATGAGAGTGAGTTTGAGGAGAAGGGGGTATGTATGTATTGTTAAGAAGAAGTATCACAGGGAAGGAAGGATAAGATAACGGTGGTCTCAGGTCTGCCATGGCTCTTGAGGTGTTAGGGTTTGATGAGATGTTGCATAGATTTCCCCTTTTACTTCCGTATATGTGGGTAAAAAGTCAAAGAAAACAAACTCCAGTGGTGAAAAGTCAAAACCCACAGAAATCCCTAGCGCAAACCAACGATGTTAATTGATATATATAATAATTAATCAACCTATCCATTTTTAACTCGTTTGTTATTTACTAAAGATATAATTATTTATTTGTAATTTTGTATCTATGTATTTATAACAAAATATATGTTATGTAATTCTTTTTAACATAATTTTAGGTATGACAATATTTAGTATGTAACTAGCAGGGGCGGCCCAAAGGGGTGCGGGGTGGGCGACGGCTCAGGGCCCAAACCCTCCGGGGCCCAAAATTTTATTTTTTTAATAAAGTTATGCTGTAGAATTTAGAATATATAAGTACTAAATTGGAAAAAAGACAAGAGGAAGGCCATTGTCTGGTTGCTCCCATTTAACTTTATTAGCAAGTAGGTATCAGGTTCTAATATTGATAGCTTCATTTTAGTTGATTTTTTTTCTTTATGTTTGTTACCTATGCATTAAATGCAAATGACATTAATTGTCTAATTTTATGTTACATTAAATCAAAATGGAAATCCTACTTATTTATCAAATCTCGTTTAAAAATGATTATTTATGTTAATTTCTTAGAATATTATTCAATCTACAATTAGTTTTGTGTGTTTCTTTTTTTTATGAAAAAAAATCTTATTTTGTTTTTTCTTTTTGAACTCTGTGTATTTTCTAAATAAATTTGGACAGGTTGCGATAGTTTTGCATGATCATAAATAACGATTTTTAAAGTTACGACGTAACTATTCGATATTTTCTTAATTTACCCTTACAACGTGTTTTCTTTCTACGTTTCGTTGTCCAAATTTGCGTGTGATGTGCTTTTTATCTACGTTTCCTCGTAAAAAAACAATCCGCCATAACATGCAGGTGATTCCACAAATTTTTAATTCATTTTCATATATTCAAAACTTTTTTATATATTCTTTTTAAGAAGTTTATATTTTAGGTGCCCATATTTTATCTTCGCACAGGGCTTACATATTTTCAAAGATTTTCGGAGACGGCCCTGGTAACTAGAAGTTTTACCCGTTGCACGCGTAAAAATGCGGAATACAAACTTAAGCAACTCGTATAGATATACATAGCAGCCTGTTAGGCAAATTCTACCGACTGTTAATCGCTTTTTGTCCAAACATTCGAAACTGACCATTGTAAAATGAAACGGAAAGCACATGCACATCCAAACACTCTCATAACCCAAAACAAAACCTACATATACTGGTCAAACCAAGAAGAAGATTGAGTTTTCACATGTTTGAAATAGCCACATGGGTCAGGCTCTACATCTTCTTCAACTCAGAAGAGATATAATTTTCTCTTAAACCAGTCAGCAAAGATGATAATACAATTCTACAACATGATATGAACATAGCTGAATGGAACACAAGTATACATCATAAGTTCCCGATAACTTGAAGTAATGAGAAATTCGCCATCAGGGGTAGCTTTAATTCTAGTTGTTTTAGGTTCAAATCCTAGATCAAATCCACCATTTCCATGTAATTTATACACATCGAATGGAAGCTGTTAAAATAAAGATAAAAATGGTTCTTAAAAAAGTATAGCACTAAATGCATATGCATTTGAGATTATCAGCAGATTTGGTGGTAAATTCATTATAAACTACAAATCAGAAGATTCGATCGGTTCCTTAGAGGTACATTAAAAAACTCTGTAAGCTATGAACTACAATTTTCTCTTAGTATACATCATGTTGTCCTTATATTACAAGATCAGACGATGATGGTTGTAATGGTGTTTTCTGGCTAGATCTGAAGGTTTTTTTATGGTGGGGTTTGGGCTGTGATGAGTTCCTGTGATTTTGAGGTTTGAACTACGGTTTTCAACGATTTCAGTAAGTTTGTGATTCATTGTTTAGTTTGTAATTTATTTTCAGTTTTGTGTTTTTGTTTTCTTATTGGTTACTTCTATGATTGCGATTCTTACTAGGGTTTTTGCGATCTCGATTTGGATTTCTTCTACTATTTTTAAAGCCTAGTTAAATTGATGTAGCACAAGCAGGAGATATGTGTTGGATAATCTTGATGGTCGGGTCAAGCCGGGTCATTGAAACTGTTGGGATTGAACCCTGCAGAGGAACAGATGATGTAAAGCCAAAACTGGTTCAGAACAGTGGATCCAAAATAAGCAGATGTTTTGTACTTAATCTTTCCCTTTGAATGTGGCCTAACATCTGCTGACCTCTAAGTACTGTCCTCCTACAATAGCTGCTGGTCTACAACAACTGTTATACTCTAAAGACTGATGAAGACAAAGGACTGTTGGCCAATCTACTGATATGGGTCAAGCACTGCTGAAGACATAAAGTACTGCTAGAGTCATAACAGTGGAATGAAGAAGCAGTAGTTTGTTTACTTATTTGTAATATATTATAATCAGTAGTTTAAAAGCAGTGTTTGTATAAGAACAGTTGTTAGGAAGTTAGATGTCACTTTCATGGTGATGTCAGCAAAGATGCTTCAGTGGTTTGCTCGTCGCTTTCATGGATGCAATTGTATTGAAGATTGAAATAAATTTAATCTTCCGGTTCAATGATAAACATGTGTGTTGAAAGCATTTCTCCTGTTTGATTGTGTGTGAACGTTTGTTTCCATTTACATTCCGCTGCAATTACTTATTCATCTTCTTAAATCTCAAATGAAAACAAAATCATGAGAGCCTCAGATCCCAACAATTGGTATCAGAGCAAGGACAATCAAATTAGATCTAACAATCAATTTGACATAACAGTTCAGCTCAAAATTTATTGATACTAAGGTTGGTCGTATTTAGTTGAAAAACAGAGTAACGATTAATCACGTTAAAGTTGATTATTCAAAAACTCTGTAAAACAACCAAGATGTTATCTGTCACATAGGATTTACGTAACACTGAAGTATTTCAATCAATTCATCACAAACTCAGTGATTATGTTGAAATCTATGATGTTTCCATTATGACTGCTGCTAAGGTGTCACCTCATGTCAACAAAGGCCTATGTACGGATAAAAACATTAGTGTCTTCGTTAACATAAAAAGAGGTAAAATAAAACTTTAGTTATTAGATCTTGTATGATTGAAAACAGGTTGAAAATCCCTCAAAAGGATAAAATCAATTTTGTTCAAAATTCATAAAGAAATTTAGCAGTCACATAATATACATCAAACATAACTAGGGATCAACTCCCAACTATTGGGTGAAAATACCAGAGTTGTTAAAAGGAGCTTAAATCTATTCAAATCATTTATGATAAAAGAATAGGATCCTACAATGGTTATGTGTTGATGTTCAGAAATTCAGATCATAAGTAATGTGAAATTTGGCAATAGGCATGTGCAAAAATGTCCAAATCTCTCAAAACATTGCTGAAAATGATCTTGGATCAAGTATTCTTTTCTTAAAACCTTCCAGTAAGTATTTCAGTATTTATCTATGGAAAGGGTAAAAATGGAAAGAAGAAAAATCACAAAAACTCAAAAGTGTGTTTATCTCAAAACTTTTGAATTCAAAAGAAAAGGGAATAAATCCAAAACACTTGAGAGTCCACTGGTTAGTACTACAAAAAGGAAAACCAAATTAAACTCACATCCATGCACAAACATTTGCTACTATACAACTGTGTGCAACCACTGTTTCATTTTAAGGGTAGTTCAGGTAACAAAAGTATCACCAGTTAACAACCATATTAGAGAAATAAACAAAAATTTTTCCAAATCATCACATGGTAATAAGGTCCATAAAAGACTTTCAAAGCCATTGTGATCGGCTTCCTCATGTTTGCAATTATCTGACAAAGGAAATGATATTTTCAACAGTGGTAATAAATTCTGTCCAAACCACTGACCACTTTCCTAAGTTTAAGAATGATTTTGACTGATTAAAAGGCTATATTGACTTTGAAAATACACCAGAACTTATTGATGTTGTTATCAGAAAAACCTTTATTTTTGCAAAAAGGTATTTTTAAATAAAACAGGATATATTATTCTTCATCCTTCCTTAAGAATGATATATTTTGTACTTTTACTGGTTTTAAATAGTAAAAGTTCAAACACCTGTCAGGAGGTAAAGCCTTTTATTTTTGTCTAGGGTGATATTTTCCTTGATAATAACTCAAGAGTAGATGGTGTCATTGTCTGGGTCATTTATGCCATAAACTCAAGTCAAAATCAATAATAAAAGTTGATTGTCAACAAATCTCAAAACATCTTGCTGCTCATGTTTTACTCTAAACTCTCAAAAAGTTAAAACACAAAATGTGTAGTCAAGATAAAATATGGTAATCATCTGGGATACTCAACCACTGCCTAGATTCAAAGTGTTCAAAACAATGACTAGGGTTTGTGGAAAATCTTGAATGAAAAGGTTAAATGAGTTTTTCATTTAAGATCCCTGAAAATCCTGCTGAATTGATTAACATTGATAAATGAACATTTAAGATGGGTATGTCACAGACTATTTTTGCAGGTATTTCACAGTCACCATCAACAGATGATTGAATATGATGTTGTGATATCACAACACAGAATTGTATTCATCTTCAGAGCATCAGATGTTCAAAACATCTATTAAGGCTTATCCACTGATGCACTAACAGATTCAACCAAAGTAGCTTTTCAAATCTTTATATCATCTTACTCCTAACCACTGTTGATAAAATCCATCTAAAATGGATAAAAATCATAGGTGTGCCATACCAATCCTTCAAAATACCTCCATTGTAAGCCACTGATGGATCATCAAAAGTCACCAACAGTTGTTAGCTTAGATGATTCACATCTGCAGCTTCACCTTTTAAAACACCAATCCTTCTACAACTCATCCATTTCACAAAACACTTGACAACATCAATGAAAAGGGACTCCTTCAAAAAGATCAATTCCAAAACATTTGTCTTCATGCTGGTCTTCTACCATCCCATCAACGAGTCATGCACCTTGGGGGTACTAAAAAGACTGAAAGTTGGGTAGTTGTCATGAAAGAGGAGCTTCAACAGTTCAGGGAAAACAAGCTTCAAAACTTGTATCACCACTAAAGGATGAGAATCTTATTGGTAAAAAGTGGACCCTCAAAAACATTGCATATGTTGAAGTATTGTTGTCAAGGTTCATGTTATTCAGACTAATCACAAACAGCAGATGTTATCACAACCAATGTTTGAAGAATACTATGATGCTGTTACAATCTGAAGAGTTTAACTGTTTGTCACTTCAAAATATGTTATTAGATTTTGATATAATTGCTCAAAAGACTTCTTTATGCAGGACAGTTAAGTAGCTGAAAAATATATCATAAAAAATTCAGTATCTCCTAGATCCATCATCACTCAACATCAGACATCACTTTGTGAGGGATTGCTATGAAAAAGGTTTGATTTATCTGTCTCATGTTCCAACTAAAGGTCAACTGGAAGATGTGCTAACTTAAAACATTAGTCATATCTACCCCTGAAAAGCTAATCTTTAGGATTGGCATGCTTAACATGGATTAACAGGCAAAATCCTGTTTTTCTATGCATAAAAATCATTAAAATGTTTTCAGAAAATCAAAAATCCATCCTTAAAAATAGTTAAAATGAAATTTTCTTTAATCCTTAAAAGTCTGCCATAACCACTGTTTTGGTTCAAACATCTGTTCTGTTTTATGCTATCCACTGCTGAAAGTCAACCTCTACTCTGTCCTTGTCCTTGATAAATACTGTTGTCAAAACCAATGTTTCAATCCACTGACAAAGCTATCCACTGATAGTGAAAGACAGCCACTGTTCCCATTTTTACCTTTTTAAACCACTGATACTTGATCCATCAGTGGTTTCCTAAACAACTGTCATCCATTTCCATCAGAGGTTGTCACGTGGACAGTGTTTAGCCGTCAGATCATTTGTAACCGCTGCCACGTCAGCATACACTTTTTCATCCTATAAAACCCTGATCAAAACCCCAAACAGGGTTTTCACTGTCGAATCGAATTCAAAATTCCTTTCACAAAGCAGTTTCCCCCCAAAATTCTCTCTCAAATCACTCATCTTTTCATTCGTCTTTTATTATCTTCGATTCAATCATGGCTCTTCCATTCAAAGCTCCTCACAATTACTTGGGGCTACTTGTAAAACCAAGTCACACCACCACTTTTGAATTCGTCATTGACGCTCTTTCATCCTCAAAGTACAAAACTTTGTTGACTTTTGATGCTCCAGTTTACCTGGAAACCCAGCAAGAATTTTGGAAAAATGCTAAGCCTGATTCTAAGGGTAAGAACCCCAAAGCCATTAATTCTTCAATAAAGTGTGTTCCAGTCACAATAACACCTCAAACCATTTCGGAGGTATTTGAACTCAATGATATTCAAGGTAAAACTTCTTTCCCTAAATCAGAGTATCAAACAGATTTTCTTGAATGGGGGTATGAAGAGGAAATGAAAAAGGACACATTACAAAAAGATAGTTTTCCTCCTGCAATAAGATTCTTATTTCATACCCTCCTAATGTGTGTTTCAAATAAGACCACTGCTTTCAATAAAATTCCACTAAAGATCCAATACCTGGGTTATGTTATCCTGCATGGGGAAAACTTTAACTACTCCTAGGAGATCTTCAATAATTTGGTAAAAAATGTTAATAAAAATTCATTTTTACTGTTTCCAAGGTTCTTAAGCTATTATTTTCAAAAGAAATTTTCAAAGGATAATGCTCATGTACTTATCCAAGGTGAACCTTGTCAAATAAACAGCCTAACACCTGAAACATTTACAAGGCTGTCAAAAATTACCAAAACACAAGCAGAGGTTCCTGAGCAGACTTTAGCAGCAACCACTGCTCCTCAGGTATCTGCTGCTGAGCCCACTGCTCCAGGTGATCATAGCAGCCAACCCACTACTGTGAAACCCACACCTAAAACCACCAAAAGACCAAAACAAAAGAAATCCCAAAAGCCCCCCAAACCTACATAAAAGGAAACTCTGGAAGATGAGATCCTAGAGCAACTACCAGTGACAACACAAAAGTCACCAGAAACCACTGTTGCTACTTCCTTACAGCAGTTGGAAGAAAGATCTCCACCTTTGCCTAAAACTCCTCCTGCATCCTCACAAAAGGATCAGGTTGTAAGCACAGGGACCCCACATTATGAAGCTCTAGGTCCACTTGGATCTATCTTCCTTAGTCCTAATCCCAAGGACATGTCTCTTTCTTCTCCACATTCTCACCCCTCACATTACCACAATCTATGTTACCTTTGTTGCATGCTTTGGATATAGATCAGACACAAATCAGTTCCTCTCAACCACCTATCACTGAGAGCATACTCCCACAAGTGACTGGGTCTGAGGCCTATTCCTTTGCTATCCCAGCAACAATTAAGGAGGTTACACCCCTTGAGATACAAGTATCTCTTGGTGGTAGTTCAAGTGAAGCAGCTACTACAAGTGTTGAACCAACTAGTTTACACTTGGACAGTAGTTTCATCAATAAGACTTCCTTGAAGGCAATTTCTTCTTTGGGAACCATTGCATCCACTGATCTGTTTCCAGTATTTACTGGTTCAATCAGAATGGTACCTCTTTTGAAGAAAGAAGACCCCAGTACCAAGAAAAAGGGGCATCAGTGGATGATTTTTGGGACACTCTCCCTAAGTCAACCACTGATATAACCACCACTGATGGGAAATCAGATGATCCCGTTAACTTGGGTGATGGTTTAATGTACAGAGAATTGACGGAGAGGGTTGATAAGCTTGACACATCTGTTGCAGAGATCAAAACTATGCTGCAACAGGTGTTACATGCACAAAAGTCACCACCCACTGCTGCTCCAACTCAAACATCTATTCCATCATCTGCTCCCACTGCTGCTGAGCTTTGGAGTATGTTTCAACCTATGCTTATTTAACAAAGGCAATATGCTGATCAACAACATAAAATACAAGTTCAAAAGATCAGAAATATGATGGAAGCTAGGTTCATGGATACTCAAGCAGACATAAAGGCAATCAAGGTCCACTTACTGAAAATCACTGGTTCTGCTCCTCCTCCTATAATTTTTGTTGATAATCCTCCACCAGCTGATGCCAAAAAGGGGGAGAAAATGAAGCAGTTAAAGAAAAAGGGATATGAAGATGGTATTACATTGCACCAGACAAATCTAGTATGTTTGTAGACATCCCTAAACCAGATGGTTCTAAAAAGGTTGATGTAACCCTAAATGCCATTGCTGATGAAAAGGAAAGGCTGAAAAGGGATATGGAGGCAAATGGTAAATCAAGGTTTGAAGAGGAGAAGAAAGTTTTTATGGCAATGGAAGATCAGGGTGTTTCTGAGCCCAAGGATGAAGAAAGTCCTAAGCCTAAAAGAAAACAGCCCACTAGAAAAGTGAGGCAACCCAAATCCATACCTTCCAGACCTACAAAACACATTCCCAAACCTCCTAAAAACTCCCCACATCAAACTTCCAAACCAACAGATGTTAAAACACCTGTTGTATCAACAACTGTTGGTACTTCAGTGGTTTCAGCAAATGTTAACCCTACAACCACCACTTCAACACACACTTCAACCACTGCCCCCACTATACAATCCACTGCCATACCAAAAATCACATTACCACCAAAAACATCATCACCTCCACAAAAGCCTCCTGCCAAAAAGCATAAGACAGCTGATGACACATCATCAGTTGTAATAACAACAGTGGTTGAGACACCAGTTGTTTCAACAACTGTTAGTCAATCACCCATCACCTCAAACATTTGTTCACAAGCCATAATTCCTTTTGTTCCAAACCTACAAACAAAAACACCTTCTCCCAATAAGGTGTACACAAGAAAAAGAAAATTTCAGGTGCATGATGATGATGACATACCAGCACCTGATCCTATTTCATTTGCTCCTTACAATGTCATTAAGCCTCAAACTTTCATTCCTCCAAAATTGGCCATCCCAATCAAAGATCCAATAGAACTTCAAGGATATGACCCTGCTGATGTTATACTAGTAGCTGTCAGTTATCCACTAGAACTGCAGGCAGTCAAAAATGAAATGAGGCAGTTTTATACAGTGGATGATCCTTCAAAAAGGAAATTCCCTTCTCTGATTGGTTATGGAGATCCAACCAACATAAATGAGTATTTAAAACTCAAGACCAGGCAAGCTGATACCAGAGCTAGACTTGAATGCAAAGGGAAAAGTGACAATGAAGTCTCAAGTCATATGCAGTTTTTGCTCACCAAGGTTAAACTATTAGAAGACTATGCCAGAGACCTGAGCAAAGAAATGTCCAACCTACCTCCAGAAGCTGGTTTACAGGTTGATCTGAAAGAAGACATTATCAAGCTGATTTTGAGTGAAAAATTCTACACTGCCACTGCTGAACAGTTCCAAGACTGGCCTCTGGTTGCTCTCGAAGCAGAACTGAATATAATTGAAAGAATAAAGAGAGATCCAGGCATGAAAACGTCAGCACCAAATTGGAGCAAATACAAAAAGAAGATTGATGATCTGACATTGGAGTATAAAAGAAAGAAGCAGGAATTGGTGGATGCAAAGGTTGGAACTGCCAAAGCCATATTAAAATGGACAAGGCAGTACACTGATGAGGCTTATGAAAGGCTAAGAAAAAGGAGAGAAACAGATCCTAAGCATCCAAAGAAGCCTGATTACAAAACCACTGCTAAGCAAAAGCAGTAGGCACATACTTCTGAACCACTGTTCACATCATCGGATACCTCTACCATTGTGATAAATCAAAGAAAGAGGCAAAAGCTGAGTGATGCAGAAGAAAAAAGATAAAGAAGCTGAATACTTCAAAGAAGCTATCAAAACAATGGCATTAGAAAATGATAGCTCAGCAATTCTTCAAAATATAGCCAAAAATGTTTTGAATAGGCCCCCATCTCCAAACTCATCTGCGAATAAACCTCTCCCAAGAAACCCACTAGACTCAAAGATACTAAAGTGGATGTCTGATCAAAAGACCCACGTATTGACTCTGCTCAAGTCTAGTGGTGAAGTGAAGTATATATCAAGGGAACAAGCACTTGGCCTGGGTGTAGAAGATCTACAAGATCTCCTTGAGCTTACATTGTGCAGGGATGAGGATGACACAAGTTCCATGGACTTTGAATTGCAATTTAAAGGGAAAGTTAGGGAACTTCTGATGAGACAATAAAGATCCAGAAAAATGAAGGGTTTTGGCATCATCTGTTCCAGGGGGAGATTGTTGGGATTAAACCCTGCAGAGGAACAGATGATGTAAAGCCAAAACTAGTTTAGAACAGTAATAAGCAGATGTTTTGTACTTAATCTTTCCCTTTGAATGTGGCCTAACATCTGCTGACCTCTAAGTACTGTCCTCCTACAACAGCTGCTGATCTACAACAATTGTTATACCCTAAAGACTGATGAAGACATAGGACTGTTGGCCAATCTACTGATATGGGTCAAGCACTACTGAAGACATAAAGTACTGCTGGAGTCATAACAGTGGAATGAAGAAGCAGTAGTTTGTTTACTTATTTGTAATATATTATAATCAGTAGTTTAAAAGCAGTGTTTGTATAAGAACAGTTGTTAGAGGTTGTTAGGAAGTTCGATGTCACTTTCATGGTGACGTCAGCAAAGTTGCTTCAGTGGTTTGCTCGTGCCTATAAATAGAACAGTACCCTGTACTTTCTATTAGCTCTTTCATCACTTGCATTCTATACGAACAAACTATTGTGAGCTCAGGATGAGGGGGAGTTTGTAATACATGCATGCAATTGTATTGAAGATTGAAATAAATTTAATCTTTCGGTTCAATGATAAACATGTGTGTTGAAAGCATTTCTCCTGTTTAATTGTGTGTGAAAGTTTGTTTCCATTTACATTCCGCTGCAATTACTTATTCATCTTCTTAAATCTCAAACAAAAACACAATCATAAGAAACTCAGATCCTAACAGAAACTATTCGAAACCAGGTTTCGCATGAATGGGTCAGATGGGTTGTTGAAGAATTGGTCATGTTTTACCGGAAAAGGAGGAGTTGAACGTGGGAATGTAAACATTGGGAGGTGGCTGATTTTATGGGATGTGAACGTTGGAGTAGTTCTAAATTTTAGCAAGTAGTGGGCTTTATTATATTTAGCATGTGTTTGTTTTAGTCAATATAAATAGGAACAGTAGCTTAGTTATAGCCTGTACGTTTCATTCAATAATAAAAGAGTTGGAAGCTCTTTTAATTCATTGAAGTTCAATACACAGAATATTGTCTCATAGTGTGTAGTGTGTGTGTTTAACCTTGGGGCATGAACCAACATTTGGTATCAGAGCGGGTGATAAAGAGTGCCGGTTTGAGAGTCGTGTTCGGAGAAGGGGATGCAGCCCTCTAAACTACAGGTGACTGGAAAGAATGAACAAAATAGGGTTTTGATTAACCCTAAGGAAGAAGGATGAAGAAGAAGACCGATTCACTGGTAATAGACCGTACCTGCAGTAAAGACCGGCTGCAACAGTAGCAAAGATCGAAGAAAGAGACCGCGCCGGAGAAATAAAACCGGTGAAAGGAAGACCGTTGATTAGCCGGAAGAAAGAAAGCATTGGCGATTGCATGACCGTTTCTGGAGAAGGAGAATTGAAGCCGTTAAAGACGGCGTGACCGAGACCGATAGTTCTCCTTACAGGAGAGAAAGACCGAATCCAGATTTTTACCGGAAGAAAGTTCAGACTGAAAGTGTGAACCAAAGACCGAAAACGAGACCGAAGGGGTTCACAGCAGACCGAAAGAAAGAAAGAAGGCCGATCAACATCAGCAAGAACGAAAGAATGAGAAAGTAATGGCGATGCAAGAAAGAAGAAAGAAAGAGCCATCACAAGAAAGAAAGAACGGGGGTCGATAAGAAAGAAGAAAGATAATCGATAACCAAAAGTGTATCAACCCGACTTTTCGGATTGTTATCCGTTTACTACTTGCTTCGATTTTTAACCGTCATATACTCTAAGATTCGATATAAAAAAGGGTTATGTTATACTAAATACATTTTCATCACACAACACCGCTACACGTTTAAACGTTTTTTATTCACAAACGCTCAACGCTAACGCAACACGAATTACAGAGAATTATGCTACTTTATTTGCCGAGTGTGTTTGTTAGGTTACCTCTTGCCTCCGCATTTGCTTATCACGCTTAAAAACGCTAAATCGCAAACACTGTTAGTAGTAGTAATGTTATGCTGTGTGTTCTTATATGCTTTATTTGTGTGTGCCTATTATAAGTATTGTTTACTCGCTCGAAACGCCCAAACTCCACTTGCATAACTCGATTTATCACGCTAAAACACAACACAACGCAACGCTATATTTAACCTCCCGCTAAAATATTTAAAGTACCAATACTAAATAACGCAACAAAACGCATTAAACGAGCATCCTACACGCGAAACGAGAAACTTGTCGCACAAAACAACACCTTCGAACGACGCCAGCTGGACTAGTACGAAGGCACCGCCTTCATATGAAGGCAGCAACTTCAAACGAATGCCCCTTGTTCGAATCCCCATCCTCTATAAATAGCCAAGCCCCTTCTCCATTTCATTCACTTGTTGCCTTTTGAGCCGAAACTCTGCCGAATTGTTGTCCGACCATTTCAAGTAAGATTTAATAGTTTTATATGATTACACAACGTTTTTCACTACGATTTTCCACAAGTATCACTTTGATTTCATCAAAACTCTTCTATTCTTCAACCAGACTTCATCTTTTCACCTTTTTACACAGAACTTCATCTTTTTCATAGAAAACCCTTCATTCTTTTTACAAAATCTTCATCTTTTTCATCAAATCTTCTTATTTCACCCCGAATCTACACTTAACCGAGTGTATTAGGCTTAGCTACGGCTTCCCAAGTTCAAAATCAGTTGATTTGACACTCACCAAGTGTTAGGTCTAGGTGAAAATTCTTTAAAACCATATTAAACTTGATTTTCACACAAAAACGGACCTAAAACGGCATCTATTTCGTTCACTAAATAGTGGAACGAGGTAATGTCGAAACCGTCTTGAATTGGACTCGAAAATACATCCGATTCAGGATAAAACGCAGCTCCGACCGCCAAAAACAGCCACGATTGTGAACTGGACTGTTCTGTGCGAAGCCCAGCGTCGTACGAAGGCACGTGGATTCGTACAAAGGCACTGCCTTCATACGAAGGCCCTGACTTTGCACATAACAGCCTGATTCTCACCCATGACTCAGACAAAGGCCCCTTCGACTCTAAGTTTAATCAGTAGCTTAAGGTTGGAGGGATGAACATTCAATTTTCCGATGACAGACGCGAAGAAACTCGATTTTGGACAACGGAAGCCACACGTGTACGAAGACCCCACCTTCATACGAAGACACAGCTTCGTACGGAGCTTCTGTTTCCCACCGACACTCTGATTTTCGACCGTTTCAGCACCTTGGAGGACTTACGCTTCTGTTCCCGTACGCAGGCTGATCCAACGCTCCCTTCAGTCCATTCAGAACATGTTTATTCGTTAGACACGCACTGTGAGTATACTCGAACCTTTTTTCGTTTAACGCACTTTTGGTTGTTACATACATTCTCTATCAAAAACAAAACACACAACGCAAACACTTTTAAATGCCAACCGTTCTCGCATGCTATACGTGATTAGTTGAATGCTTGTTACTATGCTTACACAGTGATTACTTGCCCTACCTCCTTTAGCAACGATAGTACTATAGTTTGGACTCAGCACCTGATTTGTTAGGGGTTGCTAAGGATCACATACTTTACTCACATACTTTCGGTGAACATGTGTCACGCATACTCTACTCGCAGTCACGTGGTTAGGATATATCATTGATTTGTAGTTAACATGCTTCGCCCGTTACGTGTTACATGCTGGTTATGCGTAAACGCTTTTATACTATATCTATGCAAACTTGTGTACTCACCTTTACTTTATGTATTGACTTTTATTTTAACGTATGTGACAGGTTGATGGATTATTATGTCGCAAACAAGATAGGAAGTCTAGAAATCCACAATAAAATCTAGGTTGTCAGATCATGTTTTGTTTATGAGACTCGTTATCTGTAATGACTGTATGTTGAATATTTGTTCGTTAGTATGGGATGATGAACCTTTAAAAATATTGTCGCTTAATAGTTGTTATGGATTCTCTTGAGCAATCTGATTCGCCTAGTGCCGCGCCCCGATTATTCCGCCATCAGTTGGGGTGTGACCGATTGGTATCAGAGCCATAACTATAGGGAATTAGGTCGAGTCGTGTAGAACAGACCTAGTCTATAGTCTAAGTACCCAAAACAAACCCTCCGTACGAACCCACTTGGGGCTTCGTACGAACCCACTTGACATGCTCTTGTGCGAACTCCTCTAGTGTGGCTTCGTACGAACTAGCTATACTACACCTTCGTACGAACTCACTTGCTTCGTACGAAGGCAGCCTTTCCTAAGGCCGAAAACGCATTTTGCCTTTCCTAAGGCTAACAAAATACACACGTTTTTGAAAACGCTCGTATAACACAAACGTGTGATTGTGTCAATATTAGGTGTGAAAACCAAGAACTCTCGACGAGATCACTCATTCCACGCATTTTTACTCTATGCACGAGAATATTTCGATGAGTCAGGAATGCCATCCATATCTCGATGGAAATCTCCATCTCTATCTCGTGGTTGTTTAAACCACAACTAGGAGCGAAGTTGTTAAGTTAGGGGTGAAACCCGCATCTTAATGACTTGTTCCACTCCCAACTTCGATTTTACAATTCTCACCAAAGTCTCAGCTGTTCCAATGACTCGAGCCACGTAGTAACTGGAAGGATGGATACCGGTAGCCGTATCATGGTGAGAGCATAGTCTAATAGGCCAAAGTGTGTACTCGAACTCGTTGGGGATAGTTGAATCACTTTGGGCAGTCGATGTCTAACACCCAAGACACTCCATTTCATTTTGAGCCTACAATCGTCGATTTTACGCATTCTCAAATCGTGTCTATATGTTTTAGATTTGTGAAATTTTACTGGTTACGTTTTATCGATTTCTCGAATTATCGCTTTTCACTCCCCGCTTTTAATATAAAGCTCAGGATCACACCACTCTCGCAAATTAAAATGCTAACTAACCGCAACCCGACTAATAAATCTCGTACTCTTCGCTTATGCTACTCGCTATCTCTCGCAACTCTCGCACGTGCTACGCATCCTTAAAATGTAGGTGAATACGTGCAAAATATGTATTTACATGAATTATGTGCTCATACGTGCTTATGTGTATACATGCTTATGTGAATTATGTGTATACGTGAATATGTGTTGACGTGTTCCTGCTCTTTACATAAATAATAATAATAATAACTGGGCTGTTAAAACGCTAAACTTTTCAACCAAAACTAATATAATCGAATCTCATTTGATCCACAAATGTCTTCCTTTCGATCGCACACTCGTCGAACTGTTCAGAGGAACAATGCTGACAAACGAATCGCCTCGCTCGTAGCCAAGGAAATGGCCAAGGTGATTCCCCAGATCGTCAGTGAAATCAATGACACCAGCAGCACATTCTCTGTTGATTCCAAGAATGATGCGCCTAAAGCTCCATTCAGCTTCAAGCAGTTCAAAGCTTGTAGTCCTATGAACTTTACTGGTGAAGATGGACCCAGTGCGATGTTTCAATGGTTTGATGCGATTGAAGTTACCTTCAGGCAAAGCGGATGTCCTGAGAATCTCCGCACTATGAACGCCACTGGAGTCTTTCAGTCAAGGTCACTTGATTGGTGGACCGCTGAGCGCAACAGGCACGATAATGATGCAGCTTATGGTCTCACATGGGAGGAGCTTAGGGAGCTCATGATAAAGGAATTTTGTCCTCCCCACGAATTCCAGAAGTTGGAAAATGAGTTCTGGAACATCAAGCAATATGGAGGTGATAACGTTGGTCTCACCGCTCATTTCAAACAATTGAGCATTATCTGTCCCAGTCAGGTGGACACTCCTGAAAAGTCCATCAAGAAGTATATTCAAGATCTTCCTGATTGCGTCGCTGACTTTGTTCAAGCAGCGAAACCTGCTACAATCAAGGAAACTTACCAAATCGCAGCTGAGATCAACGACAAGCAAGTCTTAGCTGGTGTTTTCAAAACCTCGACCAAAAGTCTCAACCAAGCTACAGCAACTCCCAACACCGACACTGCAGCATCTCAAGGTTCAAAGTCTAGTCGCCAGAATCACAAGCGGAGGAACTCCAGCAAGAACAACGCGGAAGTCACAGCACTGCCCAACAACTAGACACAACAAGTCACTACAACTAACGCACCGCCTGCTAAGCGTGCATACACCGGTACTCACCCATTGTGCCCTAATTGCACCTATCATTACCCAGTGGGAGTGAACTGCCATTTTTGTGTGAACTGCAATCTCTATGGGCATTTCACAGCTCACTGCCACTCAAGCCCTCGCCAGCAAGCTCCTCAAGCTCTTCCAGCACCGCCAGCTCAACCTCTTCCTCCTCAGGTTAACCAAGCAGCTCCTGCACCCGCTGTTCACACACGAGCTTGCTACACCTGTGGTGACCCGAACCACTTTGTAGATGTCTGCCCACAGCGTGTTGTGAAACAAGAGCCGCAACAACAACCGCCACCGCAACAACATCAACCACAGTAGCAGCAGCCGCAGCAAGCAGCCCACGGAAGAACCTTCAGCATCAATGTCCGCAAGGCTCAGACTGACAACAATGTTGTCAATGGTACGTTCCTTGTTAACGGTATTTATGATTCATGCTTATTTGATACAGGAGCCTATAACTGTTTTGTATCGTTTGAATTGGAAAAGCTTCTAAAACGTAAACGCACTAACCTCCCAACGACTTTCGACGTAGAAATTACCATCGGAAGAACCGTCACCGTCAGCTCCATTCTCCGTGATTGTACTCTCGAACTCAACTATCACGTCTTCCCGATCGATCTCATACCTATGCAACTAGGTAGCTTCGACTTCATAGTAGGCATGGATTTTCTTGGTGAGAATCGTGCTAAAGTTGTTCGTTTCGAAAAGATGATTCGTTTCTCTCTCTCTCAAATGGTGATTAACTATGTGTTTATGGCGAAGTATCCTCGAAAGAACTGAAGCTCATGTCGTGTATCCAAGCAAGTAAGTACTTACGCAAGGAGTACACCGCTTTCTTAGCCCATATTGTAGTAGCGGAGGAAGAAAAGAAAACGATGCAAGACGTCCCTGTTGTTCGTGATTTTCCTAACATTTTTCCCGACGATTTACCTGGTTTACCCCCTACTCGTGATATTGATTTTCGTATTGATCTCATCCCTGGTGCTAACCCTGTTGCAAAAACTCCCTATCGCCTTGCACCATCCGAAATGCGTGAACTATCCAGCCAACTTCAGGAATTGCTTGATAAAGGATTCATATGCCCTAGCACATTGCCTTGGGGCGCACCTGTCCTTTTCATGAAAAAGAAGGATGGATCATTCCGAATGTGCATCGATTATAGGGAACTTAACAAGCTTACCATTAAGAACCGCTACCCCGAATCGACGACTTGTTTGATCAACTTCAAGGCACTACGTGTTTCTCGAAGATCGTTCTACATACTGGTTATCATCAGTTGCGTATTCAAGAGCAAGACATTCCAAAAACCGCTTTCCGTTCTCAATATGGCCATTACGAATTCGTGGTCATGCCTTTTGGTCTTACAAACGCACACGCGGTCTTCATGGATTTGATGAACCGTATGTGCAAACCCTTCTTGGATCGCTTTGTTATTGTGTTTATCGATGACATCCTTATCTACTCGAAGTCGAGAGCCGAACATGCGCAACATCTCTGTTTGGTTCTCGAGCTTCTTCAAGGTAATCGCCTCTACGCCAAGTTCTCAAAGTGTGAATTTTGGCTCGAGGAAATTCAATTTTTCGGTCATATCGTCAACAATCAAGGAATTCACGTCGATCCGGCGAAGATTGAAGCAGTTAAGAGTTGGATTACACTGAAAACTCCCTACGAAATTCGTTCATTCCTTGGATTGGCGGGTTATTACCGTCGATTCATCGTTGACTTTTCGAAAATCGTCGTACCTCTTACCACTTTAACTCACAAGGACAAGCCTTTCTTTTGGGGTCCCAAACAGGAGGAAGCCTTTCAAACTCTCAAGCATATTCTTTGCAACGCTCTTGTTCTCACTCTTCCCGACGGAAGCGATGATTTCGTTGTTTACTATGATGCCTCTAACCTAGGTCTTGGTTGTGTTCTGATGCAACGAGACAAGGTTATCACGTATGCCTCTCGACAACTCAAAGTCCACGAAAAGAACTACACAACCCATGATCTCGAACTCGGTGCAGTTATTTTTACGTTAAAGATATGGCGACACTATCTTTATGGTACAAAGTGTATTGTCTTCACCGACCATAAGAGCCTACAACACATCTTGAACCAGAAAGAACTGAATATGCACCAACGCAGATGGGTTGAATTTC
This sequence comes from Helianthus tuberosus, assembly GCA_030545235.1. NCBI lineage: Eukaryota > Viridiplantae > Streptophyta > Magnoliopsida > Asterales > Asteraceae > Helianthus > Helianthus tuberosus. The sequence goes on from CM060360.1 coordinate 158,001,307, forward strand.
TCAACGACTATGATTGTGAGATACGCTACCACCCTATCAAAGCAAACGTTGTAGCTGATGCTCTCAGTCGACGAAGCTATGTGTATAGTTTCCGTAATGTTCAAGCCCAGAATGATCTCGAAGCCCTAATTCACGACGCGCAACATGCATGCTTCATTGAGAATACCTTGAAAGAGGAAATGAAGTGTGGTGCTGAAACTCAGCTAGTGACTGAACCGAATGGTATTTATCATTATCTCAACCGCATCTGGATTCCTAATCGCAATAACCTTCGGGAGATATTGCTGACTCGCAATAACCTTCGGGAGATATTGCTGACTGAAGCCCACAAGTCGATCCGGCGAAGATTGAAGCAGTTAAGAGTTGGATTACACCGAAAACTCCCTCCGAAATCCGTTCATTCCTTGGATTGGCGGGTTATTACCGTCGATTCATCGTTGACTTTTCAAAAATCGCCGTACCTCTTACCACTTTAACTCACAAGGACAAGCCTTTCGTTTGGGGTCCCAAACAGGAGGAAGCCTTTCAAACTCTCAAGCATATGCTTTAAAACGCTCTTGTTCTCACTCTTCCTGACGGAAGCGACGATTTCGTTGTTTACTATGATGCCTCTAACCTAGGTCTTGGTTGTGTTCTGATACAACGAGACAAGGTTATCACGTATGCGTCTCGACAACTCAAAGTCTACGAGAAGAACTACACAACCCATGATCTCGAACTCGGTGCAGTTGTTTTTGCGTTAAAGATATGGCGACACTATCTTTATGGTACAAAGTGTATTGTCTTCACCGACCATAAGAGCCTACAACACATCTTGAGCCAGAAAGAACTGAATATGCGCCAACGCAGATGGGTTGAACTTCTCAACGACTATGATTGTGAGATACGCTACCACCCTATCAAAGTAAACGTTGTAGCTGATGCTCTCAGTCGACGAAGCTATGTGTATAGTTTTCATAATGTTCAAGCCCAGAATGATCTCGAAGCCCTAATTCACGACGCGCAACATGCATGCTTCATTGAGAATACCTTGAAAGAGGAAATGAAGTGTGGTGCTGAAACTCAGCTAGTGACTGAACCAAATGGTATTTATCATTATCTCAACCGCATCTGGATTCCTAATCGCAATAACCTTCGGGAGATATTGCTGACTCGCAATAACCTTCGGGAGATATTGCTGACTGAAGCCCACAAGTCCCGATATTCCATTCACCCGGGTGCCGACAAGATGTACCAGGACCTTCGTTCTTGGTATTGGTGGCTGGACATGAAAAAGGATATCGCTTTGTACGTTTCGAAGTGCCTGGCTTGCTCGAAAGTTAAGGCCGAAGATCAACGACCCTCTAGCTTACTAGAACAACCCGAAATCCCGATGTGGAAATGGGAAAGTATAGCTATGGACTTTATTACAAAACTCCCTCGCACGCCGTCTGGTCACGATAGCATTTGGGTTATCGTTGATCGTCTTAAGAAATCCACTCACTTCATTCCGATATGAGAAGACTTTAAGGTGGAACGATTAGCAGGAATCTATACCCACGAAGTCATCTGTCGACACGGGACGCCTCGTGACACATCTCTGACCGCGATGGTCATTTTACCTCACGTCTCTGGGAGACTTTTCAATCCGCTCTCGGTACGACTCTCAATCTCAGTACCGCATTCCATCCCAGACCGATGGTCAGACTGAGCGTACGATTCGCACCCTTGAAGACATGCTTCGTTCGTGTGTGATAGATTTTGGTGGTAATTGGGATTCGCGTTTACCTTTAGTAGAATTCTCGTACAATAACATTTATCACACTATTATTCAAATGGCACCCTTTGAGGCATTATACAGTAGAAAATGTCGATCGCCTATTGTATGGCACGAGATCGGAGACACTCAAATCACCGGTCCCGAGTTACTACAAGAAACGACAGACAAGATTCTCCAAATACGAGACAATCTCTTGAAAGCTCGGAGTTGTTAAAAGAGTTATGCCGATAAACGCCGCAAGCCCTAGAGTTCGAAGTTAGTGATCACATACTCCTAAAGGTTTCACCTTGGAAGGGGGTGATCCGATTCGGAAAGAAAAGGGAAACTAGCGCCACGATACGTGGGTCCCTTTAAGATTCTGGAAAGAATTGGCAAAGTGGCCTACTGACTTGAATTACCGATTGAACTCAACAACGTACATCCTACTTTCCACGTCTCAAACCTCAAAAAGTGTTTAGCCGAAGAAAATCTCCATGTACCTCTCGAAGACTTGCAAGTGAACGAGACTCTACACTTTGTGGGAAAGCCAGTAGAAATCATGGATCGAGAGACCAAGAAACTTCGACGCACTCGCATTCCCATAGTGAAGGTTTGCTGAGAAGGCAAACGCTGCGCCGAGTTCACTTGGGAACTCGAAAGTGATATGAAAGTTAAATATCCACAACTCTTTGTTACGTCTACTACTTAATTTCGGGATGAAATTCCCTAAAGTAGGGGTGACGGTAACAACCCGACTTTCGGATTGTTATCCGTTTACTACTTGCTTCAATTTGTAACCGTCTTGTACTCTGAGATTCGATATAAATAAAGGGTTATGTTATACTAAATACATTTTCATCACACAGCACCGCTACACGTTTTAACGTTTTACATTCATAAACGCTCAAAGCTAATGCAACATGAATTACAGAGAATTATGCTACTTTATTTACCGAGTGTGTTTGTTTGTTTACCTCTCGCCTCCGCATTCGCTTATCACGCTTAAAAAGCTAAATCGCAAACACTGTTAGTAGTAGTAATGTTATGATGTGTGTTCTTATATGCTTTATTTGTGTGTGCCTATTATATGTATTGTTTACTCGCTCGAAACGCCCAAACGCTACTTCCACAACTCGATTTATCACGCTAAAACACAACACAACGCTATACTTAACCTCTCGCTAAAATATTTAAAGTACCAATACTAACTAACGCAACAAAACGCATTAAACGAGCATCCTTCACGTGAAACGAGAAAAATTTCACACAAAACAGCACCTTCGAACGAATGCCCCTTGTTCGAACCCCCATCCTCTATAAATATCCAAGCCCCTTCTCCATTTCATTCACTTGCTACCTTTTGAGCCGAAACTCTGCCGAATTGTTGTCCGACCACTTTCAAGTAAGATTTAACAGTTTTATATGATTACAAAATGTTTTTCACTACGGTTTTCCACAAGATTTTCTTTGATTTCATCAAAACTCTTCTATTCTTCAACTAAACTTCATCTTTTCATCTTTTTACATAGAACTTCATCTTTTTCATAGAAAAAATCCTCATTCTTTTTACAAAATCCTCATCTTTTTCATCAAATCTTCTTATTTCACCTCGAATCTACACTTAACCGAGTGTATTGGGCCTAGCTACGACTTCTAAGTTAGAAATCAGTTGATTTCACACTCACCAAGTGTTAGGTCTAGGTGAAAACTCTTTAAAACCATATTAAACTTGATTTTCACATAAAAACGGACCTAAAACGGCATCTATTTCGTTCACTAAATAGTGGAACGAGGCAGTGTCGAAACCGTCTTGAATTAGACTCGAAAATACATCCGATTCAGGCAAAAACGCAGCTCCGAACGCCAAGAACAGCCACGTTTGTTGTGACAACCCTCAAAATTTCATGTACCCGTACGATTAATTAATGTTAATTAAAGTGCTTGATGTCTGTGCTGAATTACTTAACTGCTTTCTGATTACTGTGTCATACTTACATGTGCTTGTAAACATACTAGTCTTGTGCAGAAAATTGACTAAATAATCATGTATGCTTTCCCAAGTGTTGGGAATTAAAAATGTTACAAAAAGATATATATAGGACACTAAACGGGATAACTTAGCACTTTAACGGAACGGTATCAAACCGAACAACCGGACATTACCCGGAACACCAAAATAATGCTAGAAGCATTGCTTTTATTTTTCTAAACTAGTTATGGTTCCCGAACACCCTAACACACTACATATTACATAACACACATAAAACATTAACTTAACCTTGTATTTCAATCTAAAACACTAACTAACTTAGTTGAAACCCAACTAGACCCCCCCCCCCCCCCACCATATGGTTACAAGGGTGGCTCCCCACCCTTGTTTTCTTGAATTGTTTATTATGTGTGTAAGGTACTTAGGAAACATTAGACCTAGAGGTTAAAAGGATGTTGGAAAGATTTTCTATATAACCACAAGACCTTCCATCCATTCATTCACTTCAATACTCAACACCACCAATCTCTCCTCTCCTCCCTCTTGATCGGCCGAACCCAAACACCATCACCATCATTCAAGCTTCTTCTTCCATTTTACTTGCATACAAGGGTGATAAAGATCATACAAAAGAGCTAGGAGCTTTCGGATCATCAAGGACCTTCTTCGTTTGCTATTAACCACCTCATTTCTTCTCTTGATCTTCCCTAGCTTAAAAGCTAGTAGTAACTCTCTTGAATCCTTGTTTATTCCATGTTTATGGTGGTTAATAGTTATATTAAGATGATATCTCAAGAACACTAAAAGATCATGTGCAAAAGTCTTCAATATAAAGCTAACTTAATGATGAAATATTGTTAAAATAAAGAAGTAATGTTAAGTATGAAGTTGTTTTGTCATGTTGTTGATTTCATGATGTTTATTTGATAATTACTAGCAATAGGGTGGTTAGTCATCATGTGAGACTTGTTAAGTTATGATTAAAAATATGGCTTAACAAGTTAGGGATGATTATGTGTACATGAAATAATCATCCACTAGTGAAAACATGAACTTGAAAATAGGATGATTTTCTTGAAAAATAATAAACCAAGTAAACTAGTAATCTTGTAAATCCAAGTCTTAAGGATGATTTTTCTAAACAAACCAAGTAAAAAAGACGGATCCTTGAAAGGTCATGATTCTTACACTATTTTCGAAGGAAATGAGTTTATAAGTACTAGTAAGATAAGAATGTGTTGGAAGCAAATATTTTTGTAAAATAAGTTCACAAGTTGTGAACATCTAAAGATCCCGAGAATAAGATTTTAACGAAAGAAAACACACTTCGAAGGGTAACTAAACCCACTAAACACCCCACTAAGTTACTACGCGTTTTTACGAAAAGCCAAGTTCATGTTATGGTGTAAAGTGCATTGTTTTTGCACTTGGTTAGTGTAATGTTGTTTAATAAATTGTTGTTGATTGATTGAATGAAATTTTGAAAAGAAAATGATATGCTAATAAGCATGGACACCTCCGTTTACAAAGGAAACTCTGGCGAAATTTTCTAAAAATTCCAACACTTCGAAAATATTTTTCTAAACAAGTGTTACAAGTATATTTTATAACATGTGTTTCGAATATAAACTTCGCCATAATATTTGTGACGAAAATACAAAGTGCCGAAGGTTGATTTTATAAATAAAATGGTTAAATATATATGTAGAATATATATTTTATACTAGGACACTTGTGTGGTATACTTGTTTATTTTGTGAGATAGTTATATTAATTTAGGGTAAAATAATATAACTTAACAAAGTACCTTGACATTAGAATTGTGTGGTACGTAATAGAAGTAATGAGTAGATAAACCGTACGTAGGATACGTGTTATGCATTCATGATAAATTGATTGTTATCTGTACTTTATTAGGACGTGCTTGATTTCTGATTATTAGAGTAACTAATCTAACCGAGCAAACCAAGGTGAGTTCACACACTTTCTAAGGCATGGGATTCCCGGTGGTTGGGAATGGGTTAAAGAATTAAAACGGAACCTACATATCCTCCTTGGGTAGGATATGTACCGCCATCCTCCATAGGTAGGATGCCAATATTAATCCTGCGTATTCTCCTTGGGTAGAATACGTACGTTCGTCCTCCTTCGGTAGGACAACAACCTTAAAACTTACAAGACAAAAACTCTATCATGAAGTCCCTCATTTTATATCGACTTAATCGCCGAGGCCAATGGCTAGCGGGTCATTAGTTAATAGCGCTATTAGGTTTAACAAACCTCACACCGTGCCAGTCAGACGGGCGTGTACTAATGGACTATGGCAAACTGTCAATGATGATAGACATTGACGTAGGGCACAACTATTGTTCGTCAGTTGTCGATATGGTAACGGTCTAGTGGTTCACATGGGGAAGCCCCCACTGATCATGGATATGGTTTGGGTAATGAAGAAGGAACTGCTTAATCATACTTTCAACTATGGGGTAACCCCCACGACAATTAAGCCAACGAAATACAAACCATGTTTTCGGAAACAACTTAAAACTAAACAACCAACCAACCGTGAACTCACTCAACTTTGTTGTTGACTCGTTGTTACATGCCTTACAGGTCGTTAGATCCTTATGGAGCTTGCTCGAGGAGGAAGTTGTTGTGGAATATGGATGTTATGTCCCGTGCTAAACATTTAATCCTTATGAACTTATTAAACCTATGTTTTGGAGTTTAAACTTATGAACTATGGAACTTATGATTTGGACTTACGTTTTATGCTTCCGCTGTTAACTTAAAGTTGGTTATTGTCATATGGTTACCAATTGTATTGTGGTTGGTTTTACTTATTTAATTATGTTGTTCAATATCATTGGTGGCTCGATCCTGGTCAAGCCACGCCTCCAAGCGGTGATACTCTGCATGGTGGATTTTGGGGGTGTGACAGATTGGTATCAGAGCCATTGGTAATAGTGAACTTGGTTTTAAAAAGGGAAAAGCTTTTTTACAAAACCAGACTATAACCTGTACAGTGCTCAACGATCCACAATGACGCTTCGCTCCACGTGCAAGACTCGACACAATAAGTGGTATAATTTATGTTTATATTGTCGGTTAGATAGTTCACACTGTGCACTAGTTAACGTGATAACTGCTATTTGAACCTTGTGTGCTTACTCTCTCCTGTTATCCCACGCTTACGCACTTTCGCGACACTTTTCTCACTTACGTTGCTTCGTTGTAAAGATCATGAACGGACGCGAAGGACGTATCAACCTAACTCAAGCCCAGTTGACGGCTTTGATCAATGAACGGGTTGCTGAGGCACTCACAGCTGTCCCTGCAGGAGGTATAACCTGCCATCTCAACCCATCTTAGGACGTTTAGATCCTACCTTCGCAAACCAACCCTAGTGCTTAAACTTGTCTTTTATTCTCGCGCAACAGGTCAACATGCTCAGCCTCCTGTGTGCATGTTCAAAACATTCATGGATTGCCGACCTAGTACTTTCAGCGGCACAGAAGGAGCTGTAGGCCTTCTTCACTGGTTCGAAAAGCTCGAGTCTGTTTTTGAGATGTGTGAATGCCCTGAAGATCGTAGGGTGAAATTTGCTACTGGAACGCTTGAAGGTGCTGCGTTAACCTGGTGGAAAGCACAGGTTCAACTGCTAGGGCTGGCGGTTGCTAATGCCACCCCATGGAACGGTTTCAAAGAACTGATCAAAGAAGAGTACTGTAGTTGTGACGACATCCATAAGCTAGAGGTAGAATTTTTCAATCTGAAGATGACGGGGTCTGAAATCGAGGCATACACAAAGAGGTCGAACGAATTAGCTATCCTGTGTCCCACTATGGTGGATCCTCCTATCAAGCATATCGAGCTGTACCTTAAGGGTTTGGTTCCAGAAATTCAAAGCCACGTGACCTCAGCTAATCTTGGCACCATTCAGCAAATCATCAAGTTGGCTCATCGTCTCACTGATCAGGCAGTTGAGCAGAACAAGCTACCCAAGCGTATTAGCGCTACTACTACTCATGCTCCCAGTGATAACAAGCGCAAGTGGGATGGAAATTCGGGCAAGGGTTCTACTTCAGTTCAGTCTCAGCAGCGAAAGACTGATGACTACCAGAGTCCTGGTCAGCAATCTTCTGGTAATCAAGGACAGGGTGGATACCGAGGGAACCACCCCAAGTGCAACCGGTGCAACAAGCATCATAGCGGGCAGTGCCACAAGGGTCGTTGTCTGAGGTGTAACAAGTTTGGCCATGAAGCAAAGGATTGCAGGGGCGCACAACCAGCAAATCAGAATCGCCAACAACAACAACAAGCTCCACAGAACCACTAGCAGCAGCAACAGTAGGGCAATAAAGGATGCTTTCAGTGTGGCGCTGAAGGCCACTTTAAGAGGAACTGTCCTCAGCTGAACCAAAATCAGAACAACAACAACCAAGGAAACGGGAACAACAATGGAGGCAACAATGGAGGCAACAACAGGGGTAACAATAATGGCAATGGTGCCAGGGGACGTGTTTTCGTGCTGGGTCAGGGTGATGCAAGGAACGATCCCAACGTTGTAATGGGTAAGTTCCTTCTGGACGACTTCTTTGTTACTGTTTTATTTGATTCGGGTGCCGATACTAGTTATCTGTCCTTAAAAGCTAGCCAAATGCTTAAGCGCACTCCAACACTTTTGAACACCAAACACACGGTAGAACAAGCAAACGGTAAAAGTCTTGAAGCCACACACATAGTTAAAGGTTGTAACCTCGTCTTAGCTGGTCAGGCCTTCTCTATCCATCTTATTCCTATCGTACTTGGTAGTTTCGACGTCGTTATTGGGATGGATTGGCTATCTCATCATCAAGCGAAGATTATTTGCAAGGAGAAAATCGTCCGCATTCCCCGTTCTGGTAAAGAACCCCTCGTGATTCATGGCGACAAGAGTGATGCTGTCGTAGGCATTATCTCTTTCCTTAAGGCCCAGAAGTGTTTGCGAAAGGGCCACACTGCCATTCTAGCACTCGTTACTGACACATCAATGGAAGAGAAGAGAATTGAAGACATTCCTATTGTGCGCGATTTTCCTGAGGTATTTCCTGAGGAATTACCTGGTCTTCCGCCTCATCGACAAGTCGAGTTTCAAATTGAGCTAGCTCCTGGAGTAACACCAATAGCTCGTGCACCTTATCGACTAGCTCCGTCAGAACTTGAAGAACTGTCCACGCAATTACAAGAACTCTTGGAAAAGGATTTTATACGTCCTAGCTCTTCGCCCTGGGGAGCTCCAGTCTTGTTTGTGAAGAAGAAAAATGGTACTTTCAGAATGTGTATTGATTATCGCGAACTTAACAAGGTGACCGTGAAGAATCGTTATCCTCTTCCACGTATTGACGACTTGTTAGACCAGCTGCAAGGGTCGAGCTTTTACTCTAAAATTGATTTGAGATCGGGATACCATCAGCTGAGATTCCGAGATGAGGACGTTTCCAAAACAGCATTCAGAACTCGTTACGGCCATTACGAGTTTCTGGTCATGCCTTTCGGGTTGACAAACGCACCTGCGGTCTTCATGGATCTCATGAAAAGAGTGTGCAAACCTTACCTGGATAAATTTGTCATAGTATTCATCGACGATATCCTGATCTATTCAAAGAGTCAGGAAGAACACGAACGACACCTGAGACTTATTCTGGAACTTCTTTGAGCAGAGCAACTGTATGTCAAGTTTTCGAAATGCGAATTTTGGCTTCGTGAAGTACATTTTCTAGGCCATGTGGTAAACAAGGATGGGATTCATGTGGATCCATCCAAGGTTGACTCGATCAAGAACTGGCCTGCACCTCGTACACCAACAGAAATCCGCCAATTCTTGGGATTGGCAGGATATTACAGAAGGTTTATCAAGGATTTCTCTAAGATTGTGCAACCTCTCACTTCACTGACTCAGAAAGGTGTCACCTATCGTTGGGGTGATGCACAGGAGTCTGCATTTCAGCACTTAAAGGATAGACTTTGTAGCGCGCCTATCCTCTCATTGCCTGGAGGCACATATGATTTTGTGGTTTATTGCGACGCTTCCATCCAAAGACTTGGTTGCGTGTTGATGCAACGTGACAAGGTCATTGCCTACGCATCGCGCCAACTTAAGGTTCACGAAAGGAACTACACTACGCACAACTTGGAATTGGGAGCAGTTGTTTTCGCACTTAAGATATGGAGACATTACCTGTACGGTACCAAGTGCACCATTTACACCGATCACAGGAGTCTTGAGCATATCTTCAAGCAAAAGGAGCTAAACATGCGACAACGTCGATGGGTCGAGCTCCTGAATGATTACGAATGTGCGATCAAGTACCATCCGGGCAAAGCCAATGTTGTCGCCGACGCCCTTAGTCGAAAGGATACTATACCTAAATGTGTACGTGCGTTACAACTTACCATCCAATCTAGTCTTCCTACTCAGATATGAGATGCTCAGGTTGAAACATTGAAAGCAGAAAACATCAGGGCTGAGTCCTTACGAGGATCGAGGAAGCGGTTAGAACAAAAGGAAGACGACGCTTACTACGTAACAGGGCGCATCTGGGTCCCACTCTACGGGAACTTACACGAGCTTGTGATGGATGAAGCACACAAGTCTCGTTATTCGGTACATCCTGGTTCGGATAAGATGTACCACGATCTCAAGACTACATATTGGTGGCCTGGTATGAAAGCCAACATAGCAACCTACGTCAGTAAATGCTTGACTTGTGCTAGGGTCAAGGTCGAATATCAGAAACCATCAGGCCTACTCCAACAACCAGAGATCCCGACATGGAAATGGGAGCAAATTTCCATGGACTGGCCTGCCTAGATCTCAACACGGAAATGATACCATTTGTGTGATCGTGGATCGATTGACTAAGTCAGCACACTTCTTGGCTATCAAGGAAACCGACAAGTTTTCTACTCTAGCAGACATCTACCTAAAGGAAGTAGTATCAAGGCACGGAGTGCCAACCTCCATCATCTCTGATCGAGACTCACGTTTTACATCTGAATTGTGGCAAGCTATGCACAAGTCCTTTGGTTCTCGATTAGACATGAGCACGGCATATCATCCACAGACGGATGGACAATCTGAACGCACCATCCAAACCCTTGAAGACATGCTTAGGGCATGTGTAATCGACTTCGGTAATGGCTGGGAAAAACACCTCCCGTTAGTGGAGTTTTCGTATAACAACAGTTACCACACCAGCATCCAGGCCGCTCCGTTTGAGGCATTGTACGGACAGAAGTGTCGATCACCTCTTCGTTGGGCAGAGGTTGGCGACAGTCAAATCACTGGCCCAGAACTCGTAGTAGATACAACCGAAAGGATTGCTCAGATACGGCAACGAATGGCGGCAGCTCGTGACCGTCAGAAAAGCTATGCGGATAAGCGAAGGAAACCACTCGAGTTCCAGGTTGGGGATCGAGTGCTACTCAAAGTCTCACCTTGGAAAGGTGTAGTTCGTTTTGGGAAACGAGGCAAACTCAATCCGCGATATGTTGGACCGTTCGAAATCATTGAGAAAATTGGCAAGGTCGCTTACAAGTTGAATCTACCTGAAGAACTCAGCGGAGTTCACAATGTTTTCCATGTGTCGAATCTAAAGAAGTGTCTGTCAGATGAGACCCTCATAGTTCCTCTCAAGAAGCTCACAATCGACGACCAGTTGCGATTCGTCGAGGAACCAGTTGAAATCACAGACCGAGATGTTAAGGTTCTCAAGCGTACCAGAATACCTCTTGTTCTAGTTCGTTGGAATTCCCGCCGTGGCCCAGAGTATACATTGGAGCGAGAAGACCAAATGAAACTCAAGTATCCCCAGTTGTTTAAGAAAAGTGCAACCACTACTGAGACTGAAGCTACTGCAGAATTTCGGGACGAAATTCCAAACCACCGGGGGGATGATGTGACACCCCAGGAAACCAACGCAACTTAACTAGCTTCCTCAGTAACCACGCGCTAAATTTCGGGACGAAATTTTCTTAACAGAGGGAGAATGTGACAACCCTCAAAATTTCATGTACCCGTACGATTAATTAATGTTAATTAAAGTGCTTGATGTCTCTGCTGAATTACTTAACTGCTTTCTGATTACTGTATCATACTTACATGTGCTTGTAAACATACTAGTCTTGTGCAGAAAATTGACTAAATAATCATGTATGTTTTCCCAAGTGTTGGGAATTAAAAATGTTACAAAAAGATATATATAGGACACTAAACGGGATAACTTAGCACTTTAACGGAACGGTATCAAACCGAACAACCAGACATTACCCGGAACACTAAAATAATGCTAGAAGCATTGTTTTTATTTTTCTAAACTAGTTATGCTTCCCGAACACCCTAACACACTACATATTACATAACACACATAAAACATTAACTTAACCTTGGATTTCAATCTAAAACACTAACTAACTTAGTTGGAACCCAACTAGACCCCCCCCCCACCATACGGTTACAAGGGTGGCTCCCCACCCTTGTTTTCTTCAATTGTTTATTATGTGTGCAAGGTACTTTGGAAACATTAGACCTAGAGGTTAAAAGGATGTTGGAAATATTTTCTATATAACCACAAGACCTTCCATCCATTCATTCACTTCAATACTCAACACCACCCATCTCTCCTCTCCTCCTTCTTGATCGGCCGAACCCAAACACCATCACCATCATCATCATTCAAGCTTCTACTTCCATTTTACTTGCATACAAGGGTGATAAAGATCATACAAAAGAGCTAGGAGCTTTCGGATCATCAAGGACCTTCTTCGTTTGCTATTAACCACCTCATTTCTTCTCTTGATCTTCCCTAGCTTAAAAGCTAGTAGTAAGTCTCTTGAATCCTTGTTTATTCCATGTTTATGGTGGTTAATAGTTATATTAAGATGATATCTCAAGAACACTAAGAGATCATGTGCAAAAGTATTGAACATAAAGCTAACTTAATGATGAAATATTGTTAAAATGAAGAAGTAATGTTAAGTATGAAGTTGTTTTGTCATGTTGTTGATTTCTTGATGTTTATTTGATAATTACTAGCAATAGGGTGGTTAGTCATCATGTGACACTTGTTAAGTTATGATTGAAAACATGGCTTAACAAGTTAGGGATGATTATGTGTACATGAAATAATCATCCACTAGTGAAAACATGAACTTGAAAATAGGATGATTTTCTTGAAAAATGATAAACCAAGTAAACTAGTAATCTTGTAAATCCAAGTCTTAAGGATGATTTTTCTAAACAAACCAAGTCAAAAAGACGAATCCTTGAAAGGTCATGATTCTTACACTATTTTCGAAGGAAATGAGTTTATAAGCACTAGTAAGATAAGAAAGTGTTGGAAGCAAATATTTTTGTAAAATAAGTTCACAAGTTGTGAACATCTAAAGATCCCGAGAATAAGATTTTAACGAAAGAAAACACACTTCGGAGGGTAACTAAACCCACTAAACACCCCACTAAGTTACTACGCGTTTTTACGAAAAGCCAAGTTCATGTTATGGTGTAAAGTGCGTTGTTTTTGCACTTGGTTAGTGTAATGTTGTTTAATAAATTGTTGTTGATTGATTGAATGAATTTTTGAAAAGAAAGTGATATGCTAATAAGCATGGACACCTCCGTTTACAAAGGAAACTCTGGCGAAATTTTCTAAAAATTCCAACACTTAGAAAATATTTTTCTAAACAAGTGTTACAAGTATATTTTATAACTTGTGTTTTGAATATAAACTTCGCCATAATATTTGTGACAAAAATACAAAGTGCCGATGGTTGATTTTATAAATAAAATGGTTAAATATATATTTAGAATATATATTTTATACTAGGACACTTGTGTGGAATACTTGTTTATTTTGTGAGATAGTTAAATTATTTTAGGGTAAAATAATATAACTTAACAAACTACCTTGACATTAGAATTGTGTGGTACGTAATAGAAGTAATGAGTAGATAAACCGTACGTAGGATACGTGTTATGCATGCATGAGAAATTGATTGTTATCTGTACATTATTAGGACATGCTTGATTTCTGATTATTAGAGTAACTAATCTAACCGAGCAAACCAAGGTGAGTTCACACACTTTCTAAGGCATGGGATTCCCGGTGGTTGGGAATGGGTTAAAGAATTAAAACGGAACCTACATATCCTCCTTGGGTATGATATGTACCGCCATCCTCCATGGGTAGGATGCCAATATTAATCATGCGTATTCTCCTTGGGTAGAATACGTACGTTCGTCCTCCTTGGGTAGGATAACAACCTTAAAACTTACTAGACAAAAACTCTATCATGAAGTCCCTCATTTTATATCGACTTAATCCCCGAGGCCAATGGCGAGCGGGTCATTAGTTAATAGCGCTATTAGGTTTAACAAACCTCACACCGTGCCAGTCAGACGGGCGTGTACTAATGGACTATGGCAAACTGTCAATGATGATAGACATTGACGTAGGACACAACTATTGTTCGCCAGTTGTCGATATGGTAACGGTCTAGTGGTTCACATGGGGAAGCCCCCACTGATCATGGTTATGGTTTGGGTAATGAAGAAGGAACTGGTTAATCATACTTTCAACTATGGGGTAACCCCCACGACAATTAAGCCAACGAAAGACAAACCATGTTTTCGGAAATAACTTAAAACTAAACAACCAACCGTGAACTCACTCAACTTTGTTGTTGACTAGTTGTTACATGCCTTACAGGTCGTTAGATGCTTATGGAGCTTGCACGAGGAGGAAGTCGTTGTGGAATATGAATGTTATGTCCCGTGCTAAACATTTAATCCTTATGAACTTATTAAACCTACGTTTTGGACTTTAAACTTATGAACTATGGAACTTATGATTTGGACTTACGTTTTATGCTTCCGCTGTTAACTTAAAGTTGGTTACTGTCATATGGTCACCAATTGTATTGTGGTTGGTTTTACTTACTTAATTACGTTGTTCAATATGATTGGTGGCTCGATCCTGGTCAAGTCACGCCTCCAAGCGGTGATACTCCGCATGGTGGATTTTGGGGGTGTGACATTTGAGAACTGGATTGTTTTGTGCGAAGCCCAGCGCACATGGCTTCGTACCCTGACTTCACACATAACAGCCCGATTCTCACCCATGACTCAGAGAAAGGCCCCTCATACTCTAAGTTTAATCAGTAGCTTAAGGTTGGAGGGATGAACACTCGATTTTCCGTAGATAGACACGAAGACACTCGATTTTGGACAACAGAAGCCACACGTGTACGAAGACCCCACCTTCGTACGAAGGCACACCTTTGTACGAAGCTTCTATTTCCCATTGATACTCCGATTTTCGACCGTTTCAGCACCTTGGAGGACTTCCGCTTCTGTTCCCGTACGCAGGCTGATCCGACGCTCCCTTCAATCTATTCAGAATGTGTTTATTCGTTAGACACGCACTGTGAGTATACTCAAACCCTTTTCGCTTAACGCACTTTTGGGTGTTACATACGTTCTTTATAAAAAACACAACACACAATGCAAACACTTTTAAACGCTAACCGCTCCCGCATGCTATATGTGATTAGTTGAATGCTTGTTACTATGCTTACACAGTGATTACCTGCCCGACCGCCTTTTGCAACGATAGTACTATAGTTTGGAGTCATCACCTGATTTGTCAAGGGTTGCTAAGGATCACATACTTTACTTCATGTGTTCGCTTCAGTGAACATGTGTCGCGCATACTCTACTCGCAGTCACGTGGTTAGGATGTATCATTGATGTATAGTTAACATGCTTCGCCCGTTACGTGTTACATGCTGGTTATGCGTAAACGCTTTTATACTATATCTATACAAACTTGTGTACGCACCTTTCTTTATGTATTGACTTTTATTTTAACGTATGTGACAGGTTGATTGATTGTTATGCTGCAAACAAGATAGGAAGTCTAGAAACCTACAATAAAATCTAGGTTGTCGGATCTTGTTTTGTTTATGAGACTCGTTATCTGTAATGACTGTTTGTTGAATATTTGTTCGTTAGTATGGGATGATGAACCTTTAAAAATATTGTCGCTTAATAGTTGTTATGGATTCTCTTGATCAATTTGATTAGCCTAGTGCCGCGCCCCGATGATTACGCCATCGGTTGGGGTGTGACAAAAAGAAAGAAAGAAGCGGACTTGTGTGGTTCGTTCAGCAAGTGCAAGATTAGAGTCGGATTATTAACCGATAGCAAGCATGAATAGCAAGATGTAAGAAAACAGCAAGTGAGCAAGATGATTCGATGTAAGCGAGCAAGAAAGGTTCGAATCAAGAAAGACAATGGCAAGTTTAGCAAGAAAACCGAGTTCGGTTTTGGCAAGAAAAGCAAGAACGAACATAAGAAAGAAAGAAGTAAGAACCGAGATCAAGATTATGGGGGTGAATGTTGGATAATCATGATGGTCGGGTCATTGAAACGGTTTGAAACCGGGTTTCGCATGAATGGGTCAGATGGGTTGTTGACGAATTGGTCATGTTTGACCGGAAAAGGAGGAGTTGAACGTGGGAACGTAAACGTTGGGAGGTGGTTGATATTTTGGGATGTGAACGTTGGGGTAGTTCTAAATTTTAGCAAGTAATGAGCTTTATTGTATTTAGCACGTGTTTGTTTTAGTCAAGATAAATAGGAACAGTAGCTTAGTTATAGCCTGTACGTCTCATTCGGTAATAAAACAGTTGCAAGCTCTTTTAATTCTTTGAAGTTCAATACACATAATGTTGTCTCATAGTGTGTAGTGTGTGTGTTTAACCTTGGGGCCTGAACCAACAATATGTTCACTGAAGAACATAAGGCTTGACGGTGTGGGGGTCGTCCCCAGTCCGTCCAGGCCCGTCACCGCACACAACACCATTCCCACCCCCCCCCCCCACCGGCGTCGTCCAAATCGTCGCCCACAAGACGGTGAGGACGCTCACAAAAGGACAAACCTCCCCTCACTCACACATATACATACAACTCATATATATATATAGGGGAATGCTAAAATGAGAACCACCTCGAGTTGTAAGAACCGTGAGAACTACACCGTAGGGGGCGCGGTGGACCAAATTTTTTTTTCATAGACATAGATGCATGTATAAAAACACTATTTGTAAAAAAAATTCAAAAAAAAAATGTCGTGTGTGTAGTTTTGAGCGCCACAAGTTTGTGTTTACGGGACCCGTAAATCTGGTCGGAAAATTTACGGGTCCCGTAAACACAAACTTGTGTTGCTCAAAACTACACCCACGACATTTTTTTTTTGAATTTTTTTTTTACAAATGTTGTTTTTATACATGCATCTACGTTTCTGGAAAAAAAAAATTGGTCCACCAAGGCCCGGATCAAAAAGTTCTCGCGGTTCTTACAACTCGAGGTGGTTCTCATTTTAGTGTGATCCTATATATATATATATTAGGCTCATCCCCCATTTCCTTAGTTTCATCCCCTTTGCCTCATCCTCACACCCATCCTACGTGACACTTACGTGGAAGGTCATCCTCACACACATATATATACATCCCTTCGGCGTTTTTTTGTTTTTTTTTGCCCAAAACTCTTAAAAACATGTATATTACATGTGTTATTTTTTTCAAAAAAAAAATGTCGGGAGGTTGGGTTTTCTATATAGCCCTACCCTATATATATAGGCTAAGGCTAGACAAGAAACCCTTATGTTTTTAAAAAACCCTAGAAAACCCAACCTCCCGACATTTTTTTTTTGAAAAAAATAACACATGTAATATACATGTTTTTAAGAGTTTTGGGCAAAAAAAACAAAAAAGCGCGGAAGGATTATTTAAAAAAAAAATAAACAAATTTCAGCAACTTTCGTGACTAACATGTGTTAGGTGCTGAAACTTGTTTATTTTTTTTAAAAACATCCCTTCGGCGCTTTTTTTTTTTTTTTTTTTTTTGTGCCCAAAACTCTTAAAAACATGTATATTACATGTGTTATTTAAAAAAAAATGTCGGGAGGTTGGGTTTTCTAGGGTTTTTTAAAAACATTAGGGTTTTCTATATAGCCCTACCCTATATATATATATATATATATATATATATATATATATATATATATATATATATATATATATATATATATATATATATAGGGTAAGGTTCATTTGAGAACCACCTTTATTTTGAGAACCAATGTGAACACACCAAAAAAACTTAAAAAAATCTACCCCCAAGTTAAACGCTAAAAACTACACCCCCCCCCCCCCCCCCCTAAAAAAAAAAACCTAAAAAACATTGGTTCTCAAAAATTCTAAAAACTAAACCCCCAAAAAACCTAAAAAACATACAATTTTTTTTAATATTTTTTAAGTAAAAATCGCTACTTTTAGTAGCCAAATTTTTTTTTTATTTTTTTAATAACGAAATATAGCGATTTTAATTTAAAAGATATTAATTTTTTTTGTTTTTTAGCTATTTTTAGGTATTTTTTGTTGTGTTCACATTGGTTCTCACGTTTCTCGCAATAAAGGGTAGTTCCTAACGGATTCTTCTCCTATATATATATATATATATATTATGCTAACTGTTAATTTTTGTCATCATTTGTTGACCTTTCAAAGTTTTTTTTATCTTAACTGTTAATTTAAGTTAGAGTATCTACAATTATAAATATCTATTTGTTATGTGTTCATACTTAAAAGCATTGTATAGGACCGTAGGTGTAGTCTCATTACCATACGAGTTCTTAAAGAAAAAAAGCAATCTCAACCAGACCCTTTTTAAAGGATACAACATCTCTTTTATAGATAAAGTTGGATTAAGATAACTAACTTGGCCAAGAGACCCGAAGATGAACGCACTATGACACGGATAGCACACCATGATCTAATATCTAGATGGGTCAAATGACGAGTGGGTCGACTAGTCCATTTAACTTGAAATTTGTAAAAGGGCCTCACATTTCTACTTTCGTTTTGGGCCTCCAAAATAGTTAAGTCGGCCCTATACGTGACATCATTTAGCTTAAGAGATGCATACATATCTTCTAATTTTGATGCACGAACATGGTTGCTTGTCGTTTATTAGTTTGTTCAAACAAGTATTTTGGATCTAGGATTATGATAAAAATTAAAAATTTACATCTCAACGAATTGTATTTATGCAACATTTTGAGTTTTTGGTTTATATGGTGATTGTCGGACATGATTTTGGAAATGATTTGGGTGTTTTTTTATATATTTTTTACGAAATCTTGAAAATATTGCTCGATTCCATACCTAGGGTTCTGGATTTTTCTTAATTTTAAAGGGCAATTTGATAACTTCATATTGAATTAACCCATTTAAGATTTTGATACTTTGTAATCCAAATTCGTGACGAATTTTGATGTTACAACATAACTTGTTTCACTGTTAAAAAGTCAATTGCAGACTTGAAAATATGACATTTCCATGTATACATCGATTATAAAGAGGGTAGGGGCGCCCATCACTAATCACTCATCACTCATCACTCACTCATAACTTTCAACCAAGTTCCGTCATGTCATCAAGCATTATTCCATCACTAGTGATGGATTTTAGTGGAAATGTCCATCACTCACCACACCCAACAGTTTCCCTCACAACCCAACAATTTCCCTCAGCTTCCTCAATTTCTTCACGCGTGAAAAACTTAACGCGTTATAAGATCCACACGTTTTAAAGGTGGCCGGCGGCGGCGTTTTTTTTTTCCATCACTCGTTATGGGGACCGATCACAGGGCGCCCCGAGTTAATTTTGTGGGTGTGGGACGATGGCGCCGGGTGGCGCTATAGGGGATGAGGTGGCCCTGGTGGCGCCTCCATACACTCCGGCCTAAGCTATCCATGATTTTGGAATTGTTGAATCTTGGTTTCCTTGTAGACGCTTCTCTTTTGCAGCTCAAACTTTAGTTTTATATATAGGTGGCAAATCGACCCATTTAAGTATAATGGGTTGATTTGGGTTATGTTTATTCTTGAACATATCAAATGGGTTAGGCTAAAGGATTTAACTAAAAGCGAGTTGGTCTAACAGGTTGGGAATCATAATAAATGTATTCAAATGTGTAAAAACATTATAAAATTGCCTTATTAGAAAAATTGCTTATTTTTTAAGTCATCATGTATTGCTGGATTTTCACTTTTCCAGTTTTGACTTCTAACCTCATAACACTACATTGATCGTGCCAAGTGTTGCAGCTGATAACATGGCTCACTTTATAAATTATTTTGCTTTTTATTATTCAACCTGTGTAAATTTACGTAAATAATATGCATTATCTGAATTAATTGTAATAATATATTTTTTAATCGTATTGATGTGTTAAGTGTTTTAATGGTTTTTGATAAATGGACAAAACAACGTATGTGGGCAAGTGAATGCCTAACAGAAGAATATGAATAAATGTGACAACAATCCAACAACATATGATAAAAAAAAAAACTTACAAATCTTAGCTGTAGTTATTAAAAGTTATTAGATTTGAGGTTTTATAATGGGTCAAACAAATAAACACATCTTTTGGGGTATGTTTGTAAAAAGATCTCTAGCTGCGGAATTTGTTAGTATAAGAAATGTTGAATATACATTGTATTGAATAGTCTTAAAATATAACAATTTGTGGAAAATGGAATTTTATTTGAAAGAAATTTCTATGAATAAATATATGTTGCCAATTCAAAAACTTCAAGAAAAAATAAAACAATAAACTTAACTATTTTTTGTAAAATATCATATGAATAAGAAAAGTAACATAAGTGTTATACAATATACAATGGCGGATCCAAAGTTTTTGATGAGCGGGTGCACAAAACTGGTCATCTCAAATCAAGTCGGGTTAAAATAGGTCGCCTAAAAGTTGAGTCGAAATAGATCGGCTAAAAACAAATCGGGTGAAAATGAGTCAAAAAAACACATCACCCTTCTACTTAATTTAATTGTATATTAAATTTAGGGCTGTTTTAAATTTATATCAAACCTAAAGGTTACATTGTAATTTACTTCAAATAAACGGTGTTAATATAAAACTTTTAAAATTAAACCTAACTACCCGAACAAACATGAAAGGAGATGATATCCTTTTTACACTTCTATCTTCTCCATAGGAGTTTCTACCATTAAATCTTTATTTTAGCTTTCAAAGTATTCGAACCGCGTCGCAGGTGTTCTTTAATGTGGGAGTTTAATGTTGTAAAAGTTTATGATCCGTAAGATTCTAACTTATGGGGCCTTTAATTTTCATAAAAAGGGCCTTTGTTTTTCTAATGGGCATGATACATTTTTCTTCAAAATTTTACACTAAAAATAGTGTACAAGCCCAAGGTTAGGGGGTGCTGGGACCCTCCTGAACAAAGAGTCCATTCGCCCCTGATGATATATTACAAAAGGATTGATAAACTAACAAAAACGAGTTTGTGCTATAAATTGTCGTCGTCATCGTATTGTACGAATTTCTTTCTAGTATATATATATATATATATAGGGGGCCGCTAGAATGAGAACCACCACGAGTTATGAGAACCACGAGAACCGCGCCCCGTGGGTGGCCGTTGACCACGAAATTTTTTTTACACCTAGATCCGTATATTTTAAGACCGGGTGTAAATTTTGGGTTCAAACGGCGCGCCCGAGGGGGTAGTTTTTTACGCCCAAAGTTTGGTTAAAAAAAAAAGAAAAATTAAAAAAACCCAAACTTTGGGCGTAAAAAACTACCCCCTCGGGCGCGCCGTTTGAACCCAAAATTTACACCCGGTCTTAAAATATACGGATCTAGGTGTAAAAAAAATTTCGTGGTCAACGGCCACCCGCGGGGCGCGGTTCTCGTGGTTCTCATAACTCGTGGTGGTTCTCATTCTAGCGGCTCCCTATATATATATATATATATATATATATATAGGTGAGGGCTATATAGAAAACTCTATATATATAGAAAACCCAACCTCCCGACATTTTTTTTTTTTGAAAAAAATAACACATGTAATATACATGTTTTTAAGAGTTTTGGGCCAAAAAAATCAAAAAAGCTCCGAATGAATGATTTAAAAAAAAAATTTCAGCAATTTCTGTCTTTTGTGCCTAACACATGTTAGGCAACCGGACATTGCTGAAATTTGTTTATTTTAAAAAAAAAAAATTCTTTCGGCGTTTTTTTGTTTTTTTTTTTTGCCCAAAACACTTTAAAACAAGTATATTACATGTGTTATTTTTTTCAAAAAAAAATGTCGGGAGGTTGGGTAAAAATGGGGGGAAATTTGAGTTTCCAGAGTATTCTAAAAATTTAAGGGTTTTCTATCTAGCCTTCCCTTATATATATATATATATATATATATATATATATATATATATATATATATAACTTATAATAAAAGACTCCAAATAATGCCACATGTCATTCTCTCCTTCAATATCATTAATTTTATTTATAATTTTTTAATAAATTTCTTTTAAAATTAATATTAATATTAATAACTAATATATAGATATCATTTATTTTTATCCTTATCTTTATCTAAGATTAATAAATAATTTTAATTTTGCAATTTAGACCTTTTTTTTTTACTTTTAACCCAAAGTTTTTCATCTTTTACAATTTAATCCCAACTCCTTTTTATTTTCAATTTTGGTCCACCATACTTATCATCTTTCCCAAGTTTTTCGTTTCGTTCTAAATTTTATGAGTTAATGCACCGCAACGTGCGTGTGAGGTTCAACATTTGTTTCGTATATTTTTTCACGTTTGACTGGCCGGTCGCAACACATCTATTTTTCTCCGTTTAACAAGTTCGACCAACGCGCGGGTCCTGGATTGACTTAGTTATTTTTTTCTATGTTTTACGTTTCAGTTTAATTTCTTTGCAACGAGCGTTCGTGATTAAAAGATTTCATGTCTGCTTTTCGTTCGGCTTATTTTTTTTCGTTTTTATTTAATTTGTTTTTACGAGCTTTTCCGGTATTGGTGGTCGCTGACATTGGTATAGCATTGGTACCACTTGACACAGTTTTACAACAACTGCTGCAACGCAGGGGCTTAATACTAGTATATATATATATATAGGGTCGCGATTTAGAGAAAACGATAGAAAGTGTGAGAACGGTGAGAACGCTTAACGATCGTCCGATCAAAACAATCTATGGACTATATTGGCGCGGTGGCGTTTTCGTAAATAACATCAATTTTATTACGTGGACGCGCTTCATTAAGGGTAAAATGGTGTTTAGACTACTCCACATAAAAGGCCAAATCATGAAATAAAACGCCAAAAACATAAATCAAAGACCATTCTAAGTAAAACGCCATTAAATATAAAACGCCAAACTTAATTATAGTAAAATCACGCCTTAAAAAACCGCCAAAAAAATCCTATATATACAACATCACAAAAACCCAAACGCCATATTTCATATAACTCATTCGCCTTAAAAACGCCAAAAAACCCAAACATCAAATATCTTCAACCCCAAAAACGTTTTCTTGAAATTCAGTTTGGCTGTCAGTAAGATTTCGCTCAATGTTATAGACAAAATCCTAAAGTGAGGATATAGTCCATTTCATTGAGTAAAATCTCATTGACTTATCCTAAACTTCCATCAAATTTATAATGCCAAAACATACAAAAACATTATTGAGGTTTGTTGTCAATAAAGTTTAGCTGTATGGGGTGGACAACATTGTCAGTTATCTTTCTTAACCGAGGATTAACAATGTTGTCCATATCATAGAGCAAAACATTATTGATTTTAGCATTATCAAAATTTGAGGTTTAAGGTGATCTTATTTCGTGGCGTTCTTTTTATCGGTAAAACGCCAAAAAAGTTAAAAAAATCAAACATCGTTGATTGTAAAAATTCAAGATTGTTGGTTGAAGGATATAAACTCAATAACATTTTGCTGCATGAGATGGACAAATATTCAAGAAAAAGATGCTGATGTCAGACTGTGTGCTTCCAAACAGCAACACAAAAAAGTACTTGAAAAAAAAAAAACAAAATGAATCATACGAAAGTCGAAGCAGCCAGTTAACATGATTTAAAAAAGAGAAAGAAAGAGACCGGAGACAGAGAAGATTTGGAAAATCAATTGTCTATGTATTCTTTCTTTTTTTATTTTTCTTTTCAGTTAATTGTTATATAATAAAAACGTCATATATAATAAAAACGCCAAAACAGCCAAAATGCTTGTTTAAAACGATATCATCCAGTTAAACGCCACCAAAAAACTGCCAAACTATAATAAAATTACTTTAAAAAATTAGAGTAAATTGCCATTTTAGTCCTTGAGTTTTGTCCAAATTTGCCATTTTAGTCCAAATAGTTTTTTTTTGCCTATGGGTCCGTTACTTTTACATTTTGTTGCCATTTTGATCATTTTGTCTAACTCTATCCAAAAACCCAGTTTGTAAGAGGGGTATTTTGGGGATTTCCTTAAAAAATGTTTTCAGTTGCCATTTTGATCCAATTCCAAAAAAATCAAAAAAATTCCAAAAAATTCAAAAAAAAATTAAAAATCTAAAAAATTCTAAAAAATTCAAAAAAATCTAAAAATAAAAAAATTCTAAAAAATCATAAAACATCTAAAAAATAAAAAAAAATTCTAAAAAATACAAAAATCATTAAATGTTTCGGCACGAACCGTTTCGACACGTACCGTTTCGCACCAAACCGTTTCGACCCGTACCGTATCGAACCGAACCGTTTCGACGCGAACGTTTCGAACCCGTACCGTTTCGACGCGAACCGTTTCGAACCGTACCGTTTCGACCCGTACCGTATCGAACTGAACCGTATCGAACCGAACCGTTTCGGCACGAACCGTTTCGACCCGTACCGTTTCGAACCCGAACCGTTTCGAGCCGAACCGTTTCGACGCGAACCGTTTCGACCCGTACCGTTTCGAACCGTACCGCTTCGACGCGAACCGTTTTGAACCGAACCGTTTCGACCCGTACCGTATCGAACCGAACCGTTTCGAGCCCGTACCGTATCAAAACAGTTCACGTCGAAACAGTTTGGTTCGATACTGTACGGGTCGAAACGGTTCGCGTCGAAGCGGTACGGTTCGAAACGGTACGGGTCGAAACGCTTCGCGTCGAAACAGTTCGGCTCGAAACGGTTCGGGTTCGAAACGGTACGGGTCGAAACGGTACGGTTCGAAACGGTACGGGTCAAAATGGTTCGGTTCGAAACGGTTCGCGTCGAAACGGTACGGGTCGAAACGCTTCGCGTCGAAACGGTTCGGCTCGAAACGGTTCGGGTTCGAAACGGTGCGGGTCGAAACGGTTTGTGTCGAAACGGTTCGGCTCGAAACGGTTCGCGTCGAAACGGTTCGGCTCGATACGGTACGGGTCGAAACGGTACGGGTCGAAACGGTTCGGTTCGAAACGGTTCGCGTCGAAACGGTACGGTTCGAAACGTTTCGCGTCGAAACGGTACGGTTCGAAACGGTTCGCGTCGAAACGGTACGGTTCGAAACGGTACGGGTCGAAACGCTTCGCGTCGAAATGGTTCGGCTCGAAACGGTTCTGGTTCGAAACGGTACGGGTCGAAACGGTTCGGTTCGATACGGTTCGGTTCGATACGGTTCGATACGGTACGGGTCGAAACGGTACGGTTCGAAACGGTTCGGTCGAAATGGTACGGTTCGATACGGTACGGGTTCGAAACGGTTCGCGTCGAAACGGTTCGGTTCGATACGGTACGGGTTGAAACGGTTTGGTTCGAAACGGTACGGGTCGAAACGATTCGTGCCGAAACATTTAATGATTTTTGGATTTTTTAGAATTTTTTTTATTTTTTAGAATTTTTTGATTTTTTAGAATTTTTTGATTTTTAGATTTTTTTGAATTTTTTAGAATTTTTATGATTTTTTAGAATTTTTTTGATTTTTTTTTTATGAATTTTTTTGGAATTTTTGGAATTTTTTTGATTTTTTGGAATTGGATCAAAATGGCAACTGAAAACATTTTTTAAGGAAATCCCCAAAATACCCCTGTTACAAACTGGGTTTTTGGATGGAGTTAGACAAAATGATCAAAATGGCAACAAAATGTAAAAGTCAGGGACCTAGAGGCAAAAAAAAAACTATTTGGACTAAAATGGCAAATTTGGACAAAACTCAGGGACTAAAATGGCAATTTACTCAAAAAATTATTATAAAAACCAAATAAAAAAAATAAAAATAAGAAAAAAAATAAAAAGCAAACTTGAAAATGTAACTAGAAACAGTAAATACAAAATCATTAAATACTGAAGAATCTGAAACGCCAAACTTGAAAGATGAGACGTGTTACAGACTTCAGAGATAAAGCTTATCAAAAACATTAATTACAAAACAGTAACTGAAAGGACAAAATACTTTATTATAATAATGCACCGCCTAATTTGATCAAACCAAAAAAACAAACGTCAAATACTACTAAATACCACCCACTGTAAAACGCCAACAAATAAACTGAATGAATTGTTATTAGAGGGGAGTACCTCAGAAAGATTTTGCTGCATGAGATGGACAAAATTTCAGTAAAAAGATACTGATGCCAGTCATATGGCATTTTGTATTTTTTGTTCTTGAAGAAGGTTTGAATGAGTAGAAGATGTCAATGACACTGAAGAGTGGGTTCACTATAAAGATGAAGATCCAAATAAAGAAAAAGCGAAAAACCCACTCACACGCCATAGATCTATGTCCCCAAACATCCACACAAAAAGACAGTTCAACAGACGAGCAGACAAAAAAAAATCAAACCCATGGGTTTGTTAAGTTTTACATAAAACGTCATATATTTGATGACAGTTCTTGTACTATTAAAGAAGAGAGAGACTGATGACACTGATGATTGGGAAAAGAGATCCAATTAGGTTTTTTAATTTATTTTCTTCCCTTGTGTTTTTTTCTGTGGTTGAAATATAATTTAACAATAGTAAAACGCCAAGATACCACAAACGCCAAAATGTTTATAAAAAATAACAGATCAATAGGCCAACTTGTTTAAACGCCTTGGAAAACGCCATTCAAATAGATTTCATGCCCACTGGGTTCCATTGGCATACGATGTGAATAACGCCATAAACGCCAAAATGTTGATACAATGGAACCATTAAAACGCCATTAATTATTGAATTTGGTTAACGCCAAAAATCTCAAAATCGAAAAAATAAAACAACATTGGGAAAAAGCGGAACAGGAAAAGCAGAAGATGAAAGGACAAAAAAACCCATCCGCCCTTTTCTAAGCGGCGTGACACTTGTTGGGCTAGGAAGCGTTCTCACCGTTCTCACACTTTTGATCGTTTTCTCCCGATCCTGTTTCTCTCTCTCTCTCTCTCTATATATATATATATATATATATACTGGATGGATCATGAGAAAACTAAAAAACTAACTAAAACGCCTAAAAAAATACCCAATTTTTTTTTTAATTTTTATAAAAAAATCGCAGCTTTTTATGCATGGAAAAAAATTTCAAAAAAAAAAAATAATAATAATTTTTTTTTTGTTGTTGTATTGCACATGTGTAGTACACGCAGTACAACAAAAAAATCTTTTTTTTTAATTTTTTTTATATATAAAAACTAACGATTTTTTTATAAAAAATTGTAAAAAAAAAAAGAAAAATTTGGTATGTTTTTTAGCTTTTCTTTAAGTTTTTTTAGTTAGTTTTCTAGTTTTCTCATTTATATCTAGTTTTCTCATGATCCTCTCCCTATATATATATATACTAGTAGGGTGCCCGCGCGATGCGGCGGGGGCGACACTTTGGATTGCGACACTCGTTTCTGGTAGTTTTCTTATTCGTATAATATTTAGAGTTAATATGCCCGAATGGTCCCTGTGGTTTCAAGTTTTTTCACGTTTAGTCCCCACCTTTTGGAAATAGCAGGTATGCTCCCTATGGTTTGTCATTTTGTACTCGGATAGTCCCCTGACATTTATTCAGGGGACTATCCGAGTAACAAAATGACAAACCATAGGGAGCATACCTGCTATTTCGAAACTAACTGACATCTACTCAGGGGACTATCCGAGTAACAAAATAACAAACCATAGGGAGCATACCTGCTATTTTCAAAAGGTGGGGACTAAACGTGAAAAAACGTGAAACCACAGGGACCATCCGGGAAATTAACTCTAATATTTATGATAACATTATTGTGGTGGATGTATGTCATTAGTTTTACACATATGTAAAGTTTTGTTTTTTTTTTTATAAAAATTAATAATCAAAAGACAAAAAAAATATTGTTTTTTTATAAAAATTAATAATCAAAAGACTTGTTATAATTGTAAAGTATGTTTTTTATTGGTTAAATTATAAAGTATAATTTTATTCTTTAAAGTTCATTAATTTTTTTAAATATCCACATAGTAATCATCTAATAAACTTTAAGTTTAAAATTTTTGATTTATTAAAAATAAAAAATAGTATTTGACTCGTAAGTACGTTTTAGAGCTTTAACTTAAATTCTTAAATTTTGGTTTTTTACAGATATAAAAATTTATGTTTTTATAAAATTTCAAGAACTGTTTTTTATAAAAAAAAAAATAAGATGTTAAGAGTTTATATCTTTATCAACTTTATATCATACTAAGTTCAGATTTTTAGTTCCTAACTAATCTTATCTATATGAGTCTACTTTTAACTTATAATCTCTGAAAATATGCAACACAATCTACTACGTATCTAGTCAAGTTGGTAAAGAATTCTTTTGAAGCTGACTAATATTATCTATAACATTATAGTTGAACTTATAATTTCTAAAAATTTGCAACACAATTTAGTATTTATCTAGTAAAGATTGTAAATTTCTCGAGCATTTTTTTTATATTACTTGTTACAAAAAATGTTTATAAAAGAATTATTATTTTTTTATAAAAACAAAATGTTTTGTTTATAAATAAAGTAAAAAATTGTTTTACACATGTAAATTTTTGTTTTTTTATAAAAAAATGATAATCAAATGACAAAAAAATAAAAGATAAGTTGTTATAGTTGTAATGTAAGTTTATTTTGTTGGTTAAATGATTAAATTTATAATTTTATTCTTTAAAGTTCATAATTATTTTTAAATATCCACATGGTACTCATTCAATAAACTTTAAGTTTAAATTTTTTGTTTTTATAAAAATAAAAAATAGTAGTTGACTCATAAGTACGTTTTACACCTTTAACTTTAATTGTTAAATTTCGTTTTTATATATATAAAAAATTAATATTTTTATAAAATTTTAAAAACAGTTTTTGTAAAAAATAGGATGTTAAGGGTTTATATCTTTATTAACTTTATATCATAGTAAGTTCAGTTTTTTTCTTTAGCTTTAAAGTTTATTACTTTATTATTTTTTAATTAAGAAATACAAATTATTAGATTAATATTCAAGAATAACTGCAATATTCTATAATTTCAGCTTAACTGTATCTAACTGCAATATCTATTTATTGCAACTTTAGGATATTAACTTGTATAAGTTTAATTGACTTGTAAATTTAGGATACTAACTTTATTTTGAACTTTATTAATATGGTCAATAACTGCATTAAATTAACACAAAAAATAAAGTACAAATATAAAATAAACTTTATTCATACGTCTAGATCAAACATAACAGCTGAAAATGAAAAAAAAAAAACATAAAAAACACTTGATAGATTTCATATTAAACTGCATGAAATTTGTTCCGCTTCTGAATTGACACTCGAGGTACTTTTAATCGGGTTTTCTGGTTTGTGCTTGAATCAACAGTATCTTCTAATTCCTCTTCTTTGTCATTGTCTTTAGAATCGTCTAGATTAATAAACTCACTCCATTTCCATTCAGAGAGTCTCTTGGATCTCTTCCTTTGAGTCTCAAACTTTCGATCCTTAAAAAGGACAAAAATTGAATACAAAAGTTAAAAAAAAATTAAATAAACCTTAAAATTACCTCTTCACTAAATTCACGTTGAAGATTAGACTTGTATGGAGTAAATATTGTACCATAAGAATTAATACCAACACTTTTATCACCATCATCCTAAAATATAAAACACACTTATAATAACATAACGAACATGTTAATATGAAAGATATACGCAAAAATAATACTTAAAAACCCGCAAAATCAATACCTTAGAAGCTTGTTCGACAAATAAGTTGTTTAAATTGGCATGTTCATCATGCAACTGAATCTGAAAAATCAAATAAGTTAACATTCACATAAAAGTAAATAAAAGAAACAATTATTCACTGTTGCGATATAACAGAACTGACCTTAGAATTTTCAATCTCGCATGCTTGGTTTTTCGCAACAATTGAATTCAGAACTTGATCGATTTTTTAACTTTGTTTAGCAATAGATATAGGGGTGTCCTGCTACGTATTTATAATAGTAACTATAGAAGTGCATTAGGGTTTAATTTTAGATTTGTCACCCCTTTATTTAGGAAGTTTGTTGTAGTTAGTTTTAAGTTTTTATAAGTTATATCGAAGTACAGATATTAGGTAGTTTTAATAAAATAAAATGTGACACATAATATCTTCATTTTATGTTACGGTACTTTTAATTCTTTTTGTTTTTGTTGCATAGACGGAGCCCATCTTTGTAGATTAGGCGCATTAGATCACAAGTATTAATTACTTGTACATTAAAGTATTATCAACTTGTACCTTTTAATCCGTGCGTCGATATTGAACAAGACAACTACCGAAACGTCGACAAAAATGTGTAGGTCGTCATTCTATCTTTGGATTTTTTTAAACAATATAGTTTATAAGATATGTCAAGAATACGTAAAAAAATTATAAGTTTGTTGTGGATAGGTGAATTGTAACTAGTTATCTATAATTTTATTAAAACCTTAGGGATTTAAGTGTAATAAGTTTAGGGGCTAAAAAATAAATAGTGTTTAAAAGACTAAACTACCCTCATTTTAGGGGTCTTTTTATAAATAAACCGTGAGAAAAGTTCTTACTTTTTGGGTATCTTAAAATACCCCTCCTTTATTTATTATAGTATAGTGTATATATATATATATATATGGGAAGGTTCATTTGAGAAGAAATTTAACGTGAGAAGAAAAAGAAGAAAAGACATATTAGTAGAATACTATTTCATTTTTAACTCATATCATTAACTTTACTCTCTTTAATTAATTAGTCAACTAATCATTAATTATCCTACATATAATCTACAAAACCTACACATATCAAAATTTTCTTACATATACTCTACACATTATAGAATTTTATCCTACACAGTCGAAATTTATCCTACACACCTCGAAATATATCCTATACAACTCGTAATTTATCCTACACAGCTAGTACTTTATTCTACACTTTAAATTAAGTTGTTTTTTTAATTTGGAAAAAATATATATTTTGAAAAGTAGTTACAAATTTAATTTAGTTAGTTATTAAAGGGGAAGAATACAAATTAATGATTTATGTAAGTTTACCAATATACCCTTATATTAAAATTAAATGAAGTAAAATGAAGCATTCTAATTTGGTTGAAACTTTTTTTTTCTTCTTACAAAAAAATTCTTCTGATTTGAACTCTTAACTATATATATATATATATATATATATATATATATAGAAAAGGTTCTTGAGAAAACGCTATAAAGTGTGAAAACGGTGAGAACGATTCTCAGCCATAAGATCTTTGCGATTTATGGATGAGCTTTGTGATTTGTGGATGACGTTGATGTGGTGGCTTTTTGTAAATACTAAGGAACCTTAGAACTACCAGGAGGGGTAAAATGAGAAGATTCAAACAGGAGTGCAAATGCGAATTCATCTCCCCCGTCATATTTAAATGTGTATAACTTTTTTATACACAATTATTTTCTCAAAAAAAAATTACTATAACAACCCTCCTGAAATTTTTCTGATGCCCTAATATATTTTAAATTACCCTTATATGTCCTAAAATATACACCGCATGTGAAAACCAAGCCCAAAATATGAAATGTCATTATAAATAATTAAAAAACAAAATTTTATAGGCTGTCGCGGGGCGCGTAGCCTTTGGCTACTGCCTACGCGGGCCGCGAGCGATCAACAACCAGGCCTCACCCAGTGATGACACGTGGCAACACGTGTTGGACCTATTCGTGACCCGGATCAGCTACGGCCTAGAACCCCCTACTACGCGGGCCGCGTAGCCCGAGGTCTAACCTTACGCGGGCCGCGAGGAAACCAATTTCAGGCCCTATATAAGAGGGCATCGGGCCTTCAGTTGAAACTCGCTCATTTCCTTTTCTTTATCTCGAATTTCTGATAGTAGACACTATAATCGGGTATAATATCCCCCTAATTAACGAAGTTCTGCTCTGTTGTAAGTATTATAACCCCAGTTACGTATTAGATACGCTGCCTGATTGATCCAGGGTTCCGTAACGACTGTCGTGGTTCTGCCTGACGTAGTCGTTGGAATGCCGTCTCGGGGAGGGTATCATTAATATAAATAAAGGGTTATTATACTAACATATGTATATTTGTATAAATTATAGATAAATCACCAGGAAACCCTAAAAGAAGTCTAAGACAGCAATGTGAGTTTATCCTCTTTTTGTAAACCTTTTTGTGAACTGTTTTACAAAACCTTAAATGCTTTACAATGTGATTAAGTAGTGATTAAGTCTTTGTAGTTCTTCAATTACTGCCGGTATTTTGGGGTTTTATATACAAAATGTGGAACACGTTACAATTGGACAACGAGTTAGCCAATGTGTAATATGACCCACCAGTCAGGATTGACAGTACTGAATGAGTAATTGTGTAGAAATAAACAATGTGATAGCTCTCAATACTGTGTCAATTGATAAAACTCTTCTTGATTAAACTGGGATTCACTCACCAGTATTTCCCACTGATAAATGTTTTTAAAAAGCGTTTCAGGTAACAAAATGTAACAACCAAATTAGAAGAAAGCCAGCTGGAGAGCACTGACGGCTTGGAAAAATGTGGCTACAAAAGTTACCTAAAAGACGATGTTTTAAATTCAATAAAATAGGGTTTATCTCTATGTTGTAATAAGAAACTTGGGTTTTACCCATGTGTTTATTAATATAAAATATGGTGGTTTTACTCTGATAAACATTTCCTAACTACAGTCCTGATGAAATTTCCGCTGCCAAATTAATAAACAAACGATACCACCAAAACTGGTCTCGCGGCTGCCCGTTCCCGGGACAGATAGGGGGCGGGGGTTGCGACAGAAGGTGGTATCAGAGCTAAGCCACTGATTCAGACACAGAAGTGTTATGCTGACATCAATATATTATCCAAATTGTTAGGAAATAAATTATAAAAATACGTGCATATCTGTATTTTATTGTTATGTGTTATTTGACTATTTGTTAGTTTACAGTATGAGTGATCAAGGACCCTCGGACGTGTATCGTCAGTTGTCCGATTCACCTAGGAGTGATGGTACTTCTTCCCAGCCTACCCTCTCTGGGTATTCTGCTGATCAGGAAGAAGGGATGTTTGTCTTTAAGGCTCAGTCTGAAGAGCCATTCCCTCAGAAAAAGAGAGGATGGTTCAGTAAGGGGGCATTCGAGCATAGGAAAAGAATGCGAAAGTTGCAACAGCAAAGAGTCCTAGCAGCCGCTAAGCGAGAGTCAGATGCCCATACACAGGATATGCTTAATAGGAGCATTGCCAATTTTCATATCCTAGCAACAACTGCTGCCGACCCAAATTTGGAACAACTAGTAGCCCCACAACCCTTACTTTTGTTCCCCACTCAGCCAATGGAGGTAGAAATGCATGATTTCAACCCTGAGGAGATACCTAGGATACCAGCCCCTAATCCCTTAGATCCAAATTATGATCCATGGTTCGATGATCATAGGGATTATGTGCCACGCTATCACCTAAACGACGAAGCCATGCCGAACTTAGCAGCATATCCAGGTCTGGACCCTATATATCCCTACTATGACAACAATGAATACATTAGGGAGATCTTAGAGAATTCGTACCCTCAGGAGAATCCCATGCCCCAGTACCAGCACCTGCACCCCAATGAGTGCAGAAAATGTGCATGAGCTCCGAACTTTCGGAGAAGAAATCTTAGAGAGTAGTGAGAGGATGAGGTAGGTAGGAGAGCGAATCGTCTGGAAATATGAAGAGCGCAATATGGATTACTGGATAAATCCAGACCAGTAAAGATGATGGTGGAGTTGGTAATAATAATAATATATAATATGTTTTTTTTAAATTATATAATAATAATAATGATATGTGTAATAATAATATATGTTGTAGTATAGACCACTTTGTGGTTAACGATGCATAATAGTGTTGTAATTTTAATTCCAGTTTTAGTGTGTATGTGACGCATACTATAATAGAAAAGAGTAAAGTCGCAATGCTCGACGTTTTTTATCAAAATGCGTTTCATGTGATTGATCATATTAAGATATTATCTTGTGATACTAATACGTGATAATTGTTTAAAATTCAGATGAACGACGAAGCGAATCAGGAAAATCTATATAACGATAACCAGAGTAACAATAGCCCGGGTAACGAAAATCCGAACAAAAACAATGGAAACCAAGTGGATAATAGTGTCATCCAACACGTAGTGGCACAAGGAATAATAGATGCAATGCCATATATTATTCAAACGGTTAGGGAAGCAGATAATAAAAGTAAGCATAGCAGTAAGCGACCAACTGAACCTGAACACAGCGTGAACAATGGACCTATACTTCAAGTGCCCATTCCCAAAAGAAGAAGAACCGTGTCTTACTGTTGTTCTTACAAAGAATTATGGTCTTGTAAACCAATGGAATTCTCGAGCAATGAAGGGGCCGTTGCAGTTCTACGCTGGATAGAAAAGACTGAGGCAATCTTAAGAATAAGTAAATGTGCGGAAGAAGATAAGATAATGTTTGCTTCCAATCTGTTTAAGAATCCAGCACTAGAATGGTGGAACACTATCCTCCAGACTAGAGGAAGTGATAGAACTTACAATATGGAATGGGAGGAGTTTAAAAACATAGTAGAAAGGAAATTCTGCCCTCCTAATGAAAAAGAACAGATAGCAAACAAGTTCTTAAACCTTAGAATGACTGGTGTGGATAGTAAGGGGTACACTAAGTTATTCTTTGAATATGTTAGAATAGTGCCAACCATTGCTTCACCTGAACCAATATTAATCTCCCGTTACATCTGGGGATTAATTGGAGAGATAAGGCATGTAGTCAAGGCAGCTAGACCCCAAACTATAGAAGAAGCTGTAGAACTAGCCAATACCTTGACAGATGAATTAGTCCGTACACGGGAAGATGATCAAATGAGAAACTTAACCCAGAAGCTTACACAAGAATTCCGTTCTAGAAATTCTAACCATGGGAGAAATGTAGGTTCTACCTCTGCACCTTATTGTAAGTATTGCAAAAGGAAGCATTCCCGAAGATGCTCCATATACTGTAACTTCTGCAAAATATCGGGACACAAGGAGGAAGATTGCAGGAAAAAGATTAGCAACAGGATATGCTACAACTACGGAGAACAAGGCCACATCAAGCCTAACTGTCCAAAGCTAGCTCCAGCTACGAACACCAAGAATACTAAAAATGCTAGAGCATTTGTTCTAACTGCAGAAGAAGCAAAGATAATCCCGGATGTGATCACCGGTACGTTTTTAGTTAATGATGTTTTTGCTAAAGTATTATTTGACTCTGGTGCAAACCAAAGTTTTATTAATACTTCATTTTGCAAAATTCTTAATCAAACATTAACTAAACTTCCACTAGAATGTCTGGTAGAGACAGCAAATGGGGAAACCATTAAGATTTCTGAGATCTTGCAGGGAGTAAGAATAGAAATTCTAAATCAGAAATTTATTGCAAATCTTTACCCCATGAATCTGACAGGATTTGATGTTGTACTAGGAATGGATTGGTTGGTAACCAATAAAGCCAATATTTTATGTGATCAAAAGTCAATCCAAGTAAATTCACCAAGGGGTGAAAAGATCACAATTAAAGGAAATAAAACCTCTAGATCCACTAAATTCATCTCTGTGATGAAAACAGCAAGTTATATAAGGAAATGATCATTAGTGTATTTGATTTCTATAATCATTAACACTAAATGAAAAGAATTAAAGGATATTCCAGTAGTATCCCAGTTTTCAGATGTATTTCCAGAAGAGCTACCAGGGCAACCTCCAGACAGAGAAGTTGAATTCAGAATCCACCTAATACCAGGGACAACACCAATTGCCAAAGCACCTTACCGTTTGGCACCCGCAGAAATGCAAGAACTAAATAAACAATTAGATGAATTGTTAGAGAAAGGATTCATACAGCCAAGTTCATCACCCTGGGGAGCGCCGATCTTATTCGTTAAAAGGAAAGATGGATCAATGCGTATGTGCATTGATTACCGTGAATTGAACAAGGTCACAGTTAAGAATCGGTATCCATTACCAATAATTGATGATCTGTTTGATTAGTTGCAAGGAGCACGATTTTTCTCTAAAATTGATTTAAGGTCATGATATCATCAATTAAAGGTACAGGAAGAGGACATTCCTAAGACCGCTTTCAGAACAAGGTATGGCCATTATGAATTTACTGTCATGCCATTTGGTTTAACCAATGGCCCAGCTGCATTCATGGACATGATGAACCGAATACGTAAGCCATATTTGGATAAATTCATAATTGTCTTTATAGATGATATTCTCATTTACTCTAAGAGTAAAGAGGAACATGCAAAGCATTTGCACGCACTTCTAAGTTTATTGAGAAAAGAGAAGCTTTATGCTAAGTTTTCGAAGTGTGAGTTTTGGTTAGAACATGTACAATTTCTTGGACATCTAGTTGATCATGAAGGAATTCATGTAGATCCCACCAAGATCGAGGCGATAACCAAATGGAAAACCCCTGAATCACCAAACGAGGTTAGAAGTTTATTAGGATTGGCCGGTTATTATAGAAGATTTATTCAAGATTTTTCTAGAATAGCCATTCCCTTAACTAAGCTGACCTGTAAATCTGTTAAGTTTGAATGGAGACCAAAACAAGAAGAAGCCTTTAGAATCCTTAAGCAAAGATTAACCCATGCACCCATACTAGCGTTACCAGAAGGAACTGAAGATTTTGTAATCTATTGTGACGCTTCTAAGTTAGGTTATGGATGTGTATTGATGCAACATCAAAAGGTTATAGCTTACGCTTCTAGACATCTTAAGAATCATGAAGGGAATTATTCAACCCATGATCTAGAATTAGGATCTAGAATTTTCGCCCTTAAGATTTGGAGACATTACCTATATGGTAGTAAGTTTACCATTTTCACAGACCATAAGAGTTTAAGGTATGTCTTCGGGCAAAAGGAGTTAAATATGAGACAAAGACGCTGGATGGAAATGCTTAGTGATTATGATTGTGATATCCAGTATTATGCAGGAAAGGCAAATGTAGTTGCTGATGCTTTAAGCCGAAAATATCATGAAAAGCCAAAAAGAATACGTTCACTTAAATTAAATCTGCAAGTAGATTTAAATGAACATATTAGAAAGGCACAAGAATCAGTAATTAAGGATGATACTGAGAAGTTAAAAGAAATGATTAAGGAATTAGAACGAGGAATAGATGGAATTTGGAGATTCCATAAGAAAAGGATGTGGATACCTAAATTAGGAAACCTACGCCACCGTATATTAGAAGAAGCCCATAAGTCTAAGTATACGATGCATTTTGGAAGTGATAAGATGTATCAGGATTTAAGAAAGAATTTTTGGCGGATAGGAATGAAAAAGGATATAGCAGCATATGTTGCCAAGTGTTTAACCTGTTCACAAGTCAAAGCTGAACATCAGAAACCTTCAGGTTTATTGCAACAGTTAGAAATGCCTATTTAGAAATGAGAATTAATAAGAATGGATTTTGTTACTAAATTACCCAAAACAAGAAAAAGGTAATGATACAATCTGGGTGATTGTAGACAGGCTAACTAAGTCAGCTCATTTCCTACCAATGAAGGAAACTTTCAGTATGGAACAATTAGCTAAATTATATGTAAATGAAGTAGTTTCTTTAAATGGGATTCCTCTATCAATTGTTTCTGACAGAGATAGTCGTATTACCTCTCATTTTGGGACAAGTTTCCAAAAAGAAATGGGAACCAAGATAAATCTAAGCACAACTTATCATCCTCAAACGGGCTGACAAAGCGAAAGGACAATTCAGACCATGGAAGACATGCTTAGAGCTTATGTAATTGATTTCGGAGGTAATTGGGATGATCACTTACCATTGATAGAATTTTCTTATAATAATAGTTATCACACAAGTATCAATGCTGCACATTCGAAGCACTTTATGGACGAAAGTGCCGAACGCCAGTCTGTTGGGAAGAAATTGGAGAAAAGCAACTATCTGGACCTGAGATAGTACAAGAAACAACAGACAAAATCATTCTAGTCAAGGAATGACTGAAAGCAGCACGTGATCGACAAAAGAGTTATGCTGATAACAGACGAAAGCCGTTGGAATTTCAAGAAGGAGTTAAAGTATTATTAAAAGTCTCTCCTTGGAAAGGAGTGGTAAGATTCATCAAGAGGGGAAAGCTAAGCCCCGGGTATGTTGGACCTTTAGAGATTATTAGAAGAATAAGACCTGTAGCCTATCAGCTACAACTGCCAGAGGAAATGGCAGGAATACATGATGTATTTCATGTATCTAATCTCAAGAAATGCTTAGCTGATGAATCACTGATAGTACCTCTTAAGGATATAGAGGTAAATGAACAGTTAAAATTTGTAGAAAGACCTCTACAAATTGAAGACAGGAAAGTCAAGAATCTCAAACACAAGAGATTAGTTCTGGTCAAAGTGAAGTGGGACTCCAAAAGAGGACCAGAATAGACATGGGAGCTTGAATCAGAAATGCAAAAGAAATATCCACACTTGTTCCAGTAGACCTCGAGGACGAGTTCTAAAACAAGGTGTGGAGGATATAACAACCCTCCTGAAATTTTTCTGATGCCATAATATATTTTAAATTACCCTTATATGTCCTAAAATATACCCCGTATGTGAAAACCGAGCCCAAAATATGAAATGTCATTAAAAATAATTAAAAAACAAAATTTTATAGGCTGTTGCAGGGCGCGTAGCCTTTGGCTACTGCCTACGCGGGCGGCGAGCGATCAACAACGAGGCCTCACCCGGTGATGACACGTGGCAACACGTGTTGGACCTATTCGTGACCCGGATCAGCTACGGCCTAGACCCCCTACTACGCGGGCCGCGTAGCCCGAGGTCTAACCTTACCTGGGCCGCGAGGAAACCAATTTCAGGCCCTATATAAGAGGGCATCATGCCTTCAGTTGAAACTCGCTCATTTCCTTTTCTTTATCTCGAATTTATGATAGTAGACACTATAATCGGGTATAATATCCCCCTAATTAACGAAGTTCTGCTCTGTTGTAAGTATTATAACCCCAGTTACGTATTAGATATGCTACCCGATTGATCTAGGGTTCCGTAACGACTTTCGTGGTTCTGTCCGACGTAACCGTTGGAATGCCGTCTCGGGGAGGGTATTGTTAATATAAATAAAGGGTTATTATACTAATATATGTACATTTGTGTAAATTATAGATAAATCACCAGGAAACCCTAAAAGAAATCTAAGACAACAATGTGAGTTTATCCTCTTTTTGTAAACCTTTTTGTGAACTGTTTTACAAAACCTTAAATGCTTTACAATGTGATTAAGCAGTGATTGAGTCTTTGTAGTTCTTCAATTACTGCCGGTATGTTGAGGTTTTGTATACAAAATGTGGAACACGTTACAATTGGACAACGAGTTAGCCAATGTGTAATATGACCCACCAGTCAGGATTGACAGTACTGAATGAGTAATTGTGTAGAAATAAACAATGTGATAGCTCTCAATACTGTGTTAATTGATAAAACTCTTCTTGATTAAACTGGGATTCACTCACCAGTATTTCCCACTGACAAATGTTTTTAAAACGCGTTTCAGGTAACAAAATGTAACAGCCAAATTAGAAGAAAGACAGCTGGAGAGCACTGACAGCGTGGAAAAATGTGGCTATAAAAGTTACCTAAAAGACGATGTTTTAAATTCAATAAAATAGGGTTTATCCCTATGTTGTAATAAGAAACTTGGGTTTTACCCATGTGGTTATTAATATAAAATTTGGTGGTTTTACTCTGATAAACATTTCCTAACTACGGTCCTGATGAAATTTCCGCTGCCAAATTAATAAACAAACGATACCACCAAAACTGGTCTCGCGGCCGCCCGTTCCAGGGATAGATATGGGGCGGGGGTTGCGACAATTACACAATAAAATCTAGTGTTTTTTTAATCTTTTCAACGAGTATACTATTGATATATCGTGTAATGAATTGGGTTTTTGTGGCGTTTTTAACTTTGTTGTTTTATGGCGTTATCAACTGGGTTTTTATATCGTTTTTCTGAAGTGGGTGTGTTTATAGTATTTTTAGCTGGTTTTTTCATGGCGTTTTTCTAAACTAAGTGTTTTATGGCGTTTTTCGAAAACTCCATAAAAACACCCACTTTTACGAATACCCAGTTCATTTCATTTTTTTATTTCAAAAGTATAGCAATAGTATACTCGTTGGAAAGATAACAAAACACTCGATTTTATGGTGTAATTGTTTTTAAAATATAATCACGTATAAAAAAGTTACGAGAATTTAAAAAAGATGTTGGAAGATGCATATGACTTGCATGTGCATGGTATTTGGCGTGTGAGGGCATGTGCATGAGATTTTTGACAATATCGTCTTTAGTGCAAGTTAGCAACAATGTTATATGTCAACACCAAAATCGTTCTCACCCTTTTCACACTTTTAGGCATTTTCTCAAAATCCTAACCCTATACATACACACACACACACTGAAAGGATCATGAGAAAACCAGAACTCTAAATTACATATATGCATTATATAATATACTGCATATATGTAGTATATATTGCATAGGGGAAGGATCTTTTGAGAAGAAAACATTAGTTGAGAAAAGAAAGAACATGTGATATAATGGTAAAACACTAATTAGTCCTCCATTAATTATTCTATCTCTAGTTAACTAGACAAAAGACATTTATCCTACACATTTCAAAATTTATCTAATACATATCAAAATTTATTCTACACATATTGGATTGAAGGTGGGGCGATAGCTATTAGAATCTAATTATCCTTATATTAAAAAACGAAGTGAATGAACAGTATAATGACAAATTTGTAAATTGGTTGTTTAACCAATATAAAAAACAAATTTGTAAATTGGTTGTTTAACCAATATAAAAAGAAAAGAAAAACCCTCACCAAAATTGAATTAAATCATTAAGAATTTACTACATCTAGAAAAACCATGGCAGGGAATAGTGTTTTCCTGCCATTGGTCGAAATGGGCGGCCGCCCCTTTCTTATTGGACCAAACAGTTTATTATTTTATACGCACTTTAAAATTACGTTTTTTCCCCAGAATAGTGTTTCCCTGCCATTGGTTCATTTGGGCGTCGAGCAATACCCATTTGACCAACCAGTTTATTATTTTATGCGCACTTTAAAATTACGTTTTTGCCCCCAGTTAAAAAATACGGTTTCACCCCAACTTCAAAATACATTTACCCTTTTGCCCCGAGCTAAAAAAAAACGATTTCGCCCTTCGTAAAAAAATTACGCTTTTACCCTCAGCCAAAATTACGTTTTCGCCCCCGTTCAAAATAAAATTTTGTTTTCCCCCGGCTCAAAATTACGATTTTACACCAGTTTATTATTTTATATCCACTTTAAAATTACGGTTTTGCCCCCGGTTTAAAATTACGTATTTGCCCGCAGTTCAAAAATAAAATTATGCTTTTGCCCCCATCTAAAATTTACGATTTTCCCATCGGTTCAACATTACGATATCACCCTCAATTCAAAGTTATGTTTTCTCCCCCAGTGCAAAATAAAATTATTATTTTCCCTAGCTAAAAACTAGGAATTTACCCTCGGGAAAAAAAATTGATTTTTCCCCCATGTAAAAATAAAAATATGACTTTGCTCCCAACTAAAAATTGTGTCAATGAGCTGCCTAACACTCTTTTTATTTTTTTCTTTCAAGCAAAACTATAGT
The DNA here is from genome assembly GCA_030545235.1 of Helianthus tuberosus. NCBI lineage: Eukaryota > Viridiplantae > Streptophyta > Magnoliopsida > Asterales > Asteraceae > Helianthus > Helianthus tuberosus. Next base: position 158,043,181 of record CM060360.1, read on the forward strand.
ACAGTTTTTTTTAATTGGTTGAGAATTATTCGACGATCGCCCCGTAACGCGGGCGGGGCTTCACCTAGTTGGAAATAATTTTGAGGTGTCGTGTTGTTTAGAAACAAATTACAAAAGTTATGAAAAAGAATAAAATATAAGTGGGCTAAGTATTCACTATAAGAAATAAGGTATTTAGCGACTAACCATTTAGCGACGAAATTTTTCGTCGCCATAGGTCAGGTATAACAACGAAGTTTAGTTGCTATAGGTTTTCCAAGAAATTTCATTTTTAAACCCTATAGGGATGAAAATTGGCTTCTATAAACTTGGCGGGGTGGAGGGAAATTATCCCGCTTTGTGAAAATATTTATACCAACCAAATTTCGTCCCAATAGAAAAAATAAAGTTTTAATTTTATTTTTTTAACCTAAGTGTAAATAAAAATGAAAACAGAAAAAACAAAAAATCATTTTTATTAACCTACAGCGACTAAACCTCGTATGCAATGGCCATGAACATTGTTTCATATAAAAGACACAGCCTCTTTTTCCCCTAAAACCACTTCCCTCAATTTTCCCTAAAACCCTCCAGCAGAAACCATTTCCCTCTAGAGAAGTCAAGATTTTTCCGGCGATTTCGGGCAAGAAACCACCGCCGTCACCGGCCGCTCGTAAGGGTTTAATTTTATCTTTATTTACATGTTTCCGGCGATTACCGGTGGTTTTCGATCGTCTGGAGCGTTCAGTTCGAAGGTTCATTGTTTCACTTCTTCAAGCTGAGTTCAGGTTTGCTCTGTTTCACCAATTTAATCTTTTCTTCATTTGCACCATGCTTGGATTTGATTGTAAAGTAGACACGAAGCTTCCTTCTAGATGTATATGTGATTTATAGTCCTAGTTTGTTTATTAGTAGAATTTTAGATAGGGTTTTTTCTTCTATGCCCTAGGTGAGTTTTTGCGGTCATTGTGTGATAAACACCATCAATCAGATACTAGATACTGTAGGCGATTGACTAATGAATAGACCTGGCAAACGGGTCGGGTCGGGTCATGGGTCAAAATGGGTTCAGGTCAAAATGGGTTCGGGTCAAACACTGATTGGCGTTTATGCATCTGTTAAGAGATTTATGTTAACAATCATCCACGACTGACTATCATTCCCTCTACTAACAATTTAACTCAAATTTGTTGATTTAGTGGAGTTCCAGACTTGAATTTCATCATCGCTCATCAATTTAGGTATTTTACACCTTATCAATGTGATCGATTTTTTTTTATTTTCGTCAAATTGGGGATGATCATGATGCTTTTTGATGGAATTAAGCGTTAATATACTAAAGATTTGTTGTTATAAATCAGAATATATAACTGATTTTGGAGAATTTATTGTTTTGTACAGTGTCTATTGCTAAAAATTAGGTCAAAGGCATCGAAGGCATAATAGCCAAAACAACAAGGTTGAGACTTGCAACTCAATGTAAAATTATTAAATTAAGAAAGCTGAGTTAAAGTAATAGTTAAAAGTATACAAATCTTTTAGAAAGATGTTATAGAAGTCATTGTCAAACTTGTTGATATCACTGCAGTTTGAGTTACCTTTAACCTCTGATGCTTTTAAATAAAAAATACTTCTTCATGTTAAGTAATTAGTTCTCAAAAGTATCAAAACTGTATATGAAAATATCACTTGTGATGTTTGAAAAAATCCTTGTTGCCTTATGCACCCTAGTCAACGATAAATAGAGTGTAGACGTTGACTTGATAAGAAGATTAAAAGTCGGGTTTATCTATGTTGTTAAAAATCTAAGGCGCACTTAAGGTGCCAAAAGCCTAGGCGCTTAAAAAACTAGGGCTTTTTTAAGCTAGGCACTCGATAAGCCTTTGGTTCGGGTCCGAAGAGGTTCGGGTCGTACCGGGTCGGTTTAAAAAGTTTTTTTTTTATTTTAAGAAAGAGATTGTAACAACATTATATTAATCTTCTCTTCATGCTAACATCTTTGCACCAATAATCAGATTTCCACTATAAATGCAGCATAAATGATATATATATATATATATATATATTATATTTTTTTTATATGGATCGATCCGGATAGTGATCCATCCATTTAAAATTACTTGGACATGGATCGGATCACGATCCATTATGTTGGATCATGGATCGGATCATGATCCATTTAAGTTGGATTATTAATGGATCGGATCATGTTGCCTTGGTTGCTAATTACCCATTCTTTGCATCCTTTGCATTACTACAACAAGTTACCCTATTGCCTTGGCAAGATTTGATCAACATTCTGCGAAATCATAGCTTGAGACATATGAACATTATTCTGGGCAACTTGCTGTAGTAAGGGATCTTCTTGGGGTCTGGGGTATTGGGGTAACAGCATATAGATGAATTAGTCAGAGGATGGTACATGTTGACTCTTGAAAATTTCATCACAGAAAATGACACAAGTAGTACATAAGATGGCTTATAAAATAATTTCATTCACGACAGTTAGACAGTTTTATTAGTTAGTATAATATCATTCATTCATATTAAAGTAGAAAAAGGGAAAGATAATGTTCCAATATTATATAATTAGAAAAAAGGATCATGTCTTTAGTTGGTTCGTAGTTGATGTGTTTGATGAAATGATGAAAAAAATGAACGAACCATTTGATCGGATTCCATTTAATGATCCTCAATATGATAATTTGATAAATAAATACCCATTCTGAGGAAAATCAAGATGAAAACTTCAAGAATTGTTATATATTTTGTTTACAAGTTTTATCTGATTTCATTTATTTAAATGCATGTGCAGCTTCTCAGAATGCTTTCAGTGGAATTCTAACTGGTCTTCCCAAGTCTAGAGGCAGGAGTTCGGAAAAGTTCTGTAGTTTGCCTGCTCTGAATGATCCAAGAATAGGTAAATTTTTTATCTACAATTTTAGATTTCACGAAATACATCCTTCATAAGTAAACATCACTTGTTGATTTTTAGTTTTCTCTTATTATGCATAAAACATCATGTTATAATGCAATTGACCACATAATAATTGTAATTTATTTGGTATGGGAAACAGACAAGCTGCCTTATTCCATTAGGATTCTTCTAGAATCTGCAATCCGTAACTATGATAATGTCCATCTCAGACTATAACAGAGTTAACCATGTTCTTGTGACCTGTAGTTTATATATTGGAATTGAAGTGGGTTATTAAGAAAGCTGACCATGCTTTTGTTTACAGGTTAAAGAAACTGGGCTAGCCCGCTATGTTAAAGGTTGGAAAGAAATGCATTATAAGAAAGGCAAAAGGATTAACGACAATGCGAAACATGCTTGGGTAAGTTGTATCATTTTTTGACCCGTTTAAACTTGTAAATTGTAATTTAAGGATACAAAAATGGGTTCAGGATATTATTGATATTGTTGAAACAGACCGGTTATCCATTTTAAAGTGGTTATGCTGCCGGATTTTCGTAAAGCATTTAATGTCACACCCTGACTTTTGCGGAAGCGTATGAGTGGGACACCGAAGCACTCATAAGTACCATGAGTGGGGTTCGGCCGTACCCGTTAGATCTAGCCTTCGTCCCTAATTAAGAGTTAATGGCATTTCAAATTTAATCTATGCTCACATGATCTAATAGTTCATTTCATAGTCAATTCATACCGTTTAAACATTCGTAACATGTATTCCACCCCCGAGAGTTATAAAACCGAAAACAGTTAAGAGAAAAGGGGGACATGAACTCACTGTTTTGCGTCTTCGGTACACGTAACTCAAATCTCGTCAGCAAACACGACTACCTACAATGTACTAGGGTCTATTAGACGAACGGGTCGTGCCTTGCCTTAGTATTTACGTTTTGAGTTACGTTTCTCTTAATATTATCGCAAGTTATAATTTCTTGTTAAAATAATGATTATTTTAACTTTAAATTATATTTAATTTTGGAATAATAGTTTAAACAGTATTTTTGTAATAATACTTCTCAAGTATTTATTTTCGTACTTCCTTCCCAAGGATGGGGGTATCTCATACATGTATATTTGCATTCTTGTATTTGTAGTCCCAAAATAATATATTTCCAGAAAATATATATTTTTCTCAAAAATCATATATCTTCTAAATATACTAAGAAAATATATTTTTACTTCCAGAAAATATATATTTTTCTCAAAAATCATATATCTTCTAAATATACTAAGAAAATATATTTTTACTTCCAAAATAATATATTCTCTCTTTGTTGAAAATATGATATACTTTGAAATAATAATAAAAATCATATTTTCATTTCTTTTGTATCCAAAATAGTATTTACCAAAAATATGTTCATAAATGTATTTTCCGGAATATTTGTAAGTTACATTCTATCGTTCGGTATATATATTTTCTGGAAATATATATATATATAGGGTCGGGATTTAGAGAAAACGATAGAAAGTGTGAGAACGGTGAGAACGCTTAACGATCGTCCGATCAAAACAATCTATGGACTATATTGGCGCGGTGGCGTTTTCGTAAATAACATCAATTTTATTACGTGGACGCGCTTCATTAAGGGTAAAATGGTGTTTAGACTACTCCACATAAAAGGCCAAATCATGAAATAAAACGCCAAAAACATAAATCAAAGACCATTCTAAGTAAAACGCCATTAAATATAAAACGCCAAACTTAATTATAGTAAAATCACGCCTTAAAAAACCGCCAAAAAAATCCTATATATACAACATCACAAAAACCCAAACGCCATATTTCATATAACTCATTCGCCTTAAAAACGCCAAAAAACCCAAACATCAAATATCTTCAACCCCAAAAACGTTTTCTTGAAATTCAGTTTGGCTGTCAGTAAGATTTCGCTCAATGTTATAGACAAAATCCTAAAGTGAGGATATAGTCCATTTCATTGAGTAAAATCTCATTGACTTATCCTAAACTTCCATCAAATTTATAATGCCAAAACATACAAAAACATTATTGAGGTTTGTTGTCAATAAAGTTTAGCTGTATGGGGTGGACAACATTGTCAGTTATCTTTCTTAACCGAGGATTAACAATGTTGTCCATATCATAGAGCAAAACATTATTGATTTTAGCATTATCAAAATTTGAGGTTTAAGGTGATCTTATTTCGTGGCGTTCTTTTTATCGGTAAAACGTCAAAAAAGTTAAAAAAATCAAACATCGTTGATTGTAAAAATTCAAGATTGTTGGCTGAAGGATATAAACTCAATAACATTTTGCTGCATGAGATGGACAAATATTCAAGAAAAAGATGCTGATGTCAGACTGTGTGCTTCCAAACAGCAACACAAAAAAGTACTTGAAAAAAAAAACAAAATGAATCATACGAAAGTCGAACCAGCCAGTTAACATGATTTAAAAAAGAGAAAGAAAGAGACCGGAGACAGAGAAGATTTGGAAAATCAATTGTCTATGTATTCTTTCTTTTTTTATTTTTCTTTTCAGTTAATTGTTATATAATAAAAACGTCATATATAATAAAAACGCCAAAACAGCCAAAATGCTTGTTTAAAACGATATCATCCAGTTAAACGCCACCAAAAAACTGCCAAACTATAATAAAATTACTTTAAAAAATTAGAGTAAATTGCCATTTTAGTCCTTGAGTTTTGTCCAAATTTGCCATTTTAGTCCAAATAGTTTTTTTTGCCTATGGGTCCCTTACTTTTACATTTTGTTGCCATTTTGATCATTTTGTCTAACTCCATCCAAAAACCCAGTTTGTAAGAGGGGTATTTTGGGGATTTCCTTAAAAAATGTTTTCAGTTGCCATTTTGATCCAATTCCAAAAAAATCAAAAAAATTCCAAAAAATTCAAAAAAAAAATTAAAAATAAAAAAAATTCTAAAAAATTCAAAAAAATCTAAAAATAAAAAAATTTTAAAAAATCATAAAACATCTAAAAAATAAAAAAAAATTCTAAAAAATACAAAAATCATTAAATGTTTCGGCACGAACCGTTTCGACACGTACCGTTTCGCACCAAACCGTTTCGACCCGTACCGTATCGAACCGAACCGTTTCGACGCGAACGTTTCGAACCCGTACCGTTTCGACGCGAACCGTTTCGAACCGTACCGTTTCGACCCGTACCGTATCGAACTGAACCGTATCGAACCGAACCGTTTCGGCACGAACCGTTTCGACCCGTACCGTTTCGAACCCGAACCGTTTCGACGCGAACCGTTTCGACGCGAAGCGTTTCGACCCGTACCGTTTCGAACCGTACCGCTTCGACGCGAACCGTTTTGAACCGAACCGTTTCGACCCGTACCGTATCGAACCGAACCGTTTCGAGCCCGTACCGTATCAAAACAGTTCACGTCGAAACGGTTTGGTTCGATACGGTACGGGTCGAAACGGTTCGGTTCGAAACGGTTCGCGTCGAAGCGGTACGGTTCGAAACGGTACGGGTCGAAACGCTTCGCGTCGAAACAGTTCGGCTCGAAACGGTTCGGGTTCGAAACGGTACGGGTCGAAACGGTACGGTTCGAAACGGTACGGTTCGAAATGGTTCGGTTCGAAACGGTTCGCGTCGAAATGGTACGGGTCGAAACGCTTCGCGTCGAAACGGTTCGGGTTCGAAACGGTACGGGTCGAAACGGTTCGTGTCGAAACGGTTCGGCTCGAAACGGTTCGCGTCGAAACGGTTCGGTTCGATACGGTACGGGTCGAAACGGTACGGGTCGAAACGGTTCGGTTCGAAACGGTTCGCGTCGAAACGGTACGGTTCGAAACGGTTCGCGTCGAAACGGTACGGTTCGAAACGGTTCGCGTCGAAACGGTACGGTTCGAAACGGTACGGGTCGAAACGCTTCGCGTCGAAATGGTTCGGCTCGAAACGGTTCTGGTTCGAAACGGTACGGGTCGAAACGGTACGGTTCGAAACGGTTCGGTCGAAATGGTACGGTTCGATACGGTACGGGTTCGAAACGGTTCGCATCGAAACGGTTCGGTTCGATACGGTACGGGTCGAAACGGTTTGGTTCGAAACGGTACGGGTCGAAACGATTCGTGCCGAAACATTTAATGATTTTTGGATTTTTTAGAATTTTTTTTATTTTTTAGAATTTTTTGATTTTTTAGAATTTTTTGATTTTTAGATTTTTTTGAATTTTTTAGAATTTTTATGATTTTTTAGAATTTTTTTGATTTTTTTTTATGAATTTTTTGGAATTTTTGGAATTTTTTTGATTTTTTGGAATTGGATCAAAATGGCAACTGAAAACATTTTTTTAAGGAAATCCCCAAAATACCCCTGTTACAAACTGGGTTTTTGGATGGAGTTAGACAAAATGATCAAAATGGCAACAAAATGTAAAAGTCAGGGACCCAGAGGCAAAAAAAAAACTATTTGGACTAAAATGGCAAATTTGGACAAAACTCAGGGACTAAAATGGCAATTTACTCAAAAAATTATTATAAAAACCAAATAAAAAAAATAAAAATAAGAAAAAAAATAAAAAACAAACTTGAAAATGTAACTAGAAACAGTAAATACAAAATCATTAAATACTGAAGAATCTAAAACGCCAAACTTGAAAGATGAGACGTGTTACAGACTTCAGAGATAAAGCTTATCAAAAACATTAATTACAAAACAGTAACTGAAAGGACAAAATACTTTATTATAATAATGCACCGCCTAATTTGATCAAACCAAAAAAACAAACGTCAAATACTACTAAATACCACCCACTGTAAAACGCCAACAAATAAACTGAATGAATTGTTATTAGAGGGGAGTACCTCAGAAAGATTTTGCTGCATGAGATGGACAAAATTTCAGTAAAAAGATACTGATGCCAGTCATATGGCATTTTGTATTTTTTGTTCTTGAAGAAGGTTTGAATGAGTAGAAGATGTCAATGACACTGAAGAGTGGGTTCACTATAAAGATGAAGATCCAAATAAAGAAAAAGCGAAAAACCCACTCACGCGCCATAGATCTATGTCCCCAAACATCCACACAAAAAGACAGTTCAACAGACGAGCAGACAAAAAAAAATCAAACCCATGGGTTTGTTAAGTTTTACATAAAACGTCATATATTTGATGACAGTTCTTGTACTATTAAAGAAGAGAGAGACTGATGACACTGATGATTGGGAAAAGAGATCCAATTAGGTTTTTTAATTTATTTTCTTCCCTTGTGTTTTTTTCTGTGGTTGAAATATAATTTAACAATAGTAAAACGCCAAGATACCACAAACGCCAAAATGTTTATAAAAAATAACAGATCAATAGGCCAACTTGTTTAAACGCCTTGGAAAACGCCATTCAAATAGATTTCATGCCCACTGGGTTCCATTGGCATACGATGTGAATAACACCATAAACGCCAAAATGTTGATACAATGGAACCATTAAAACGCCATTAATTATTGAATTTGGTTAACGCCAAAAATCTCAAAAACGAAAAAATAAAACAACATTGGGAAAAAGCGGAACAGGAAAAGCAGAAGATGAAAGGACAAAAAAACCCATCCGCCCTTTTCTAAGTGGCGTGACACTTGTTGGGCCAGGAAGTGTTCTCACCGTTCTCACACTTTTGATCGTTTTCTCCCGATCCTGTTTCTCTCTCTCTCTCTCTCTCTCTCTATATATATATATATATACAGGATGGATCATGAGAAAACTAACTAAAAAGCCTAAAAAAAATACCCAATTTTTTTTTTAATTTTTATAAAAAAATCGCAGCTTTTTATGCATGGAAAAAAAATTTCAAAAAAAAAAAATAATAATAAATTTTTTGTTGTTGTATTGCACATGTGTAATACTACACGTGTAGTACACGCAGTACAACAAAAAAATCTTTTTTTTTTAATTTTTTTTATATATAAAAACTAACGATTTTTTTATAAAAAATTGTAAAAAAAAAAGAAAAATTTGGTATGTTTTTTAGCTTTTCTTTAAGTTTTTTTAGTTAGTTTTCTAGTTTTCTCATTTATATCTAGTTTTCTCATGATCCTCTCCCTATATATATATATACTAGTAGGGTGCCCGCGCGATGCGGCGGGGGCGACACTTTGGATTGCGACACTCGTTTCTGGTAGTTTTCTTATTCGTATAATATTTAGAGTTAATATACCCGAATGGTCCCTGTGGTTTCAAGTTTTTTCACGTTTAGTCCCCACCTTTTGGAAATAGCAGGTATGCTCCCTATGGTTTGTCATTTTGTACTCGGATAGTCCCCTGACATTTACTCAGGGGACTATCCGAGTAACAAAATGACAAACCATAGGGAGCATACCTGCTATTTCGAAACTAACTGACATCTACTCAGGGGACTATCCGAGTAACAAAATAACAAACCATAGGGAGCATACCTGCTATTTTCAAAAGGTGGGGACTAAACGTGAAAAAACGTGAAACCACAGGGACCATCCGGGAAATTAACTCTAATATTTATGATAACATTATTGTGGTGGATGTATGTCATTAGTTTTACACATATGTAAAGTTTTGTTTTTTTTTTATAAAAATTAATAATCAAAAGACAAAAAAAATATTGTTTTTTTTTATAAAAATTAATAATCAAAAGACTTGTTATAATTGTAAAGTATGTTTTTTATTGGTTAAATTATAAAGTATAATTTTATTCTTTAAAGTTCATTAATTTTTTTAAATATCCACATAGTAATCATCCAATAAACTTTAAGTTTAAAATTTTTGATTTATTAAAAATAAAAAATAGTATTTGACTCGTAAGTACGTTTTATAGCTTTAACTTAAATTCTTAAATTTTGGTTTTTTACAGATATAAAAATTTATGTTTTTATAAAATTTCAAGAACTGTTTTTTATAAAAAAAAATAAGATGTTAAGAGTTTATATCTTTATCAACTTTATATCATACTAAGTTCAGATTTTTAGTTCCTAACTAATCTTATCTATATGAGTCTACTTTTAACTTATAATCTCTGAAAATATGCAACACAATCTACTACGTATCTAGTCAAGTTGGTAAAGAATTCTTTTGAAGCTGACTAATATTATCTATAACATTATAGTTGAACTTATAATTTCTAAAAATTTGCAACACAATTTAGTATTTATCTAGTAAAGATTGTAAATTTCTCGAGCATTTTTTTTATATTACTTGTTACAAAAAATGTTTATAAAAGAATTATTATTTTTTTATAAATACAAAATGTTTTGTTTATAAATAAAGTAAAAAATTGTTTTACACATGTAAATTTTTGTTTTTTTATAAAAAAATGATAATCAAATGACAAAAAATAAAAGATAAGTTGTTATAGTTGTAATGTAAGTTTATTTTGTTGGTTAAATGATTAAATTTATAATTTTATTCTTTAAAGTTCATAATTTTTTTTAAATATCCACATGGTACTCATTCAATAAACTTTAAGTTTAAATTTTTTGTTTTTATAAAAATAAAAAATAGTAGTTGACTCATAAGTACGTTTTACACCTTTAACTTTAATTGTTAAATTTCGTTTTTATATATATAAAAAATTAATATTTTTATAAAATTTTAAAAACAGTTTTTGTAAAAAATAGGATGTTAAGGGTTTATATCTTTATTAACTTTATATCATAGTAAGTTCAGTTTTTTTCTTTAGCTTTAAAGTTTATTACTTTATTATTTTTTAATTAAGAAATACAAATTATTAGATTAATATTCAAGAATAACTGCAATATTCTATAATTTCAGCTTAACTGTATCTAACTGCAATATCTATTTATTGCAACTTTAGGATATTAACTTGTATAAGTTTAGTTGACTTGTAAATTTAGGATACTAACTTTATTTTGAACTTTATTAATATGGTCAATAACTGCATTAAATTAACACAAAAAATAAAGTACAAATATAAAATAAACTTTATTCATACGTCTAGATCAAACATAATAGCTGAAAATGAAAAAAAAAACATAAAAACACTTGATAGATTTCATATTAAACTGCATGAAATTTGTTCCGCTTCTGAATTGACACTCGAGGTACTTTTAATCGGGTTTTCTGGTTTGTGCTTGAATCAACAGTATCTTCTAATTCCTCTTCTTTGTCATTGTCTTTAGAATCGTCTAGATTAATAAACTCACTCCATTTCCATTCAGAGAGTCTCTTGGATCTCTTCCTTTGAGTCTCAAACTTTCGATCCTTAAAAAGGACAAAAATTGAATACAAAAGTTAAAAAAAAAATTAAATAAACCTTAAAATTACCTCTTCACTAAATTCACATTGAAGATTAGACTTGTATGGAGTAAATATTGTACCATAAGAATTAATACCAACACTTTTATCACCATCATCCTAAAATATAAAACACACTTATAATAACATAACGAACATGTTAATATGAAAGATATACGCAAAAATAATACTTAAAACCCCGCAAAATCAATACCTTAGAAGCTTGTTCGACAAATAAGTTGTTTAAATTGGCATGTTCATCATGCAACTGAATCTGAAAAATCAAATAAGTTAACATTCACATAAAAGTAAATAAAAGAAACAATTATTCACTGTTGCGATATAACAGAACTGACCTTAGAATTTTCAATCTCGCATGCTTGTTTTTTCGCAACAATTGAATTCAGAACTTGATCGATTTTTTAACTTTGTTTAGCAATAGATATAGGGGTGTCCTGCTACGTATTTATAATAGTAACTATAGAAGTGCATTAGGGTTTAATTTTAGATTTGTCACCCCTTTATTTAGGAAGTTTGTTGTAGTTAGTTTTAAGTTTTTATAAGTTATATCGAAGTACATATATTAGGCAGTTTTAATAAAATAAAATGTGACACATAATATCTTCATTTTATGTTACGGTACTTTTAATTCTTTTTGTTTTTGTTGCATAGACGGAGCCCATCTTTGTAGATTAGGCGCATTAGATCACAAGTATTAATTACTTGTACATTAAAGTATTATCAACTTGTACCTTTTAATCCGTGCGTCGATATTGAACAAGACAACTACCGAAACGTCGACAAAAATGTGTAGGTCGTCACTCTATCTTTGGATTTTTTTAAACAATATAGTTTATAAGATATGTCAAGAATACGTAAAAAAATTATAAGTTTGTTGTGGATAGGTGAATTGTAACTAGTTATCTATAATTTTATTAAAACCTTAGGGATTTAAGTGTAATAAGTTTAGGGGCTAAAAAATAAATAGTGTTTAAAAGACTAAACTACCCTCATTTTAGGGGTCTTTTTATAAATAAACGGTGAGAAAAGTTCTTACTTTTTGGGTATCTTAAAATACCCCTCCTTTATTTATTATAGTATAGTGTGTGTATATATATATATATATATATATATAGGGGAAGGTTCATTTGAGAAGAAATTTAACGTGAGAAGAAAAAGAAGAAAAGACATATTAGTAGAATACTTTTTCATTTTTAACTCATATCATTAACTTTACTCTCTTTAATTAATTAGTCAACTAATCATTAATTATCCTACATATAATCTACAAAACCTACACATATCAAAATTTTCTTACATATACTCTACACATTATAGAATTTTATCCTACACAGTCGAAATTTATCCTACACACCTCGAAATATATCCTATACAACTCGTAATTTATCCTACACAGCTAGTACTTTATTCTACACTTTAAATTAAGTTGTTTTTTTAATTTGGAAAAAATATATATTTTGAAAAGTAGTTACAAATTTAATTTAGTTAGTTATTAAAGGGGAAGAATACAAATTAATGATTTATGTAAGTTTACCAATATACCCTTATATTAAAATTAAATGAAGTAAAATGAAGCATTATAATTTGGTTGAAACTTTTTTTTCTTCTTACAAAAAAATTCTTCTGATTTGAACTCTTCACTATATATATATATATATATATAGAAAAGGTTCTTGAGAAAACGCTATAAAGTGTGAAAACGGTGAGAACGATTCTCAGCCATAAGATCTTTGCGATTTATGGATGAGCTTTGTGATTTGTGGATGACATTGATGTGGTGGCTTTTTGTAAATACTAAGGAACCTTAGAACTACCAGGAGGGGTAAAATGAGAAGATTCAAACAGGAGTGCAAATGCGAATTCATCTCCCCCGTCATATTTAAATGTGTATAACTTTTTTATACACAATTATTTTTTTCAAAAAAAATTACTATAACAACCCTCCTGAAATTTTTCTGATGCCCTAATATATTTTAAATTACCCTTATATGTCCTAAAATATACACCGCATGTGAAAACCAAGCCCAAAATATGAAATGTCATTATAAATAATTAAAAAACAAAATTTTATAGGCTGTCGCGGGGCGCGTAGCCTTTGGCTACTGCCTACGCGGGCCGCGAGCGATCAACAACCAGGCCTCATGACCCGGTGATGACACGTGGCAACACGTGTTGGACCTATTCGTGACCCGGATCAGCTACGGCCTAGACCCCCCTACTACGCGGGCCGCGTAGCCCGAGGTCTAACCTTACGCGGGCCGCGAGGAAACCAATTTCAGGCCCTATATAAGAGGGCATCGGGCCTTCAGTTGAAACTCGCTCATTTCCTTTTCTTTATCTCGAATTTCTGATAGTAGACACTATAATCGGGTATAATATCCCCCTAATTAACGAAGTTCTGCTCTGTTGTAAGTATTATAACCCCAGTTACGTATTAGATACGCTGCCTGATTGAACCAGGGTTCCGTAACGACTGTCGTGGTTCTGCCCGACGTAGTCGTTGGAATGCCGTCTCGGGGAGGGTATCGTTAATATAAATAAAGGGTTATTATACTAACATATGTATATTTGTATCAATTATAGATAAATCACCAGGAAACCCTAAAAGAAGTCTAAGACAGCAATGTGAGTTTATCCTCTTTTTGTAAACCTTTTTGTGAACTGTTTTACAAAACCTTAAATGCTTTACAATGTGATTAAGTAGTGACTAAGTCTTTGTAGTTCTTCAATTACTGCCGGTATTTTGGGGTTTTATATACAAAATGTGGAACACGTTACAATTGGACAACGAGTTAGCCAATGTGTAATATGACCCACCAGTCAGGATTGACAGTACTGAATGAGTAATTTTTGTAGAAATAAACAATGTGATAGCTCTCAATACTGTGTCAATTGATAAAACTCTTCTTGATTAAACTGGGATTCACTCACCAGTATTTCCCACTGATAAATGTTTTTAAAAAGCGTTTCAGGTAACAAAATGTAACAACCAAATTAGAAGAAAGCCAGCTGGAGAGCACTGACGGCTTGGAAAAATGTGGCTACAAAAGTTACCTAAAAGACGATGTTTTAAATTCAATAAAATAGGGTTTATCTCTATGTTGTAATAAGAAACTTGGGTTTTACCCATGTGGTTATTAATATAAAATATGGTGGTTTTACTCTGATAAACATTTCCTAACTACGGTCCTGATGAAATTTCCGCTGCCAAATTAATAAACAAACGATACCACCAAAACTGGTCTCGCGGCTGCCCGTTCCCGGGACAGATAGGGGGCGGGGGTTGCGACAGAAGGTGGTATCAGAGCTAAGCCACTGATTCAGACACAGAAGTGTTATGCTGACATCAATATATTATCCAAATTGTTAGGAAATAAATTATAAAAATACGTGCATATCTGTATTTTATTGTTATGTGTTATTTGACTATTTGTTAGTTTACAGTATGAGTGATCAAGGACCCTCGGACGTGTATCGTCAGTTGTCCGATTCACCTAGGAGTGATGGTACTTCTTCCCAGCCTACCCTCTCTGGGTATTCTGCTGATCAGGAAGAAGGGATGTTTGTCTTTAAGGCTCAGTCTGAAGAGCCATTCCCTCAGAAAAAGAGAGGATGGTTCAGTAAGGGGGCATTCGAGCATAGGAAAAGAATGCGAAAGTTGCAACAGCAAAGAGTCCTAGCAGCCGCTAAGCGAGAGTCAGATGCCCATACACAGGATATGCTTAATAGGAGCATTGCCAATTTTCATATCCTAGCAACAACTGCTGCCGACCCAAATTTGGAACAACTAGTAGCCCCACAACCCTTACTTTTGTTCCCCACTCAGCCAATGGAGGTAGAAATGCATGATTTCAACCCTGAGGAGATACCTAGGATACCAGCCCCTAATCCCTTAGATCCAAATTATGATCCATGGTTCGATGATCATAGGGATTATGTGCCACGCTATCACCTAAACGACGAAGCCATGCCGAACTTAGCAGCATATCCAGGTCTGGACCCTATATATCCCTACTATGACAACAATGAATACATTAGGGAGATCTTAGAGAATTCGTACCCTCAGGAGAATCCCATGCCCCAGTACCAGCACCTGCACCCCAATGAGTGCAGAAAATGTGCATGAGCTCCGAACTTTCGGAGAAGAAATCTTAGAGAGTAGTGAGAGGATGAGGTAGGTAGGAGAGCGAATCGTCTGGAAATATGAAGAGCGCAATATGGATTACTGGATAAATCCAGACCAGTAAAGATGATGGTGGAGTTGGTAATAATAATAATATATAATATGTTTTTTTTAAATTATATAATAATAATAATGATATGTGTAATAATAATATATGTTGTAGTATAGACCATTTTGTGGTTAACGATGCATAATAGTGTTGTAATTTTAATTCGAGTTTTAGTGTGTATGTGACGCATACTATAATAGAAAAGAGTAAAGTCGCAATGCTCGACGTTTTTGATCAAAATGCGTCTCATGTGATTGATCATATTAAGATATTATCTTGTGATACTAATACGTGATAATTGTTTAAAATCCAGATGAACGACGAAGCGAATCAGGAAAATCTATATAACGATAACCAGAGTAACAATAGCCCGGGTAACGAAAATCCGAACAAAAACAATGGAAACCAAGTGGATAATAGTGTCATCCAACACGTAGTGGCACAAGGAATAATAGATGCAATGCCATATATTATTCAAACGGTTAGGGAAGCAGATAATAAAAGTAAGCATAGCAGTAAGCGACCAACTGAACCTGAACACAGCGTGAACAATGGACCTATACTTCAAGTGCCCATTCCCAAAAGAAGAAGAACCGTGTCTTACGGTTGTTCTTACAAAGAATTATGGTCTTGTAAACCAATGGAATTCTCGAGCAATGAAGGGGCCGTTGCAGTTCTACGCTGGATAGAAAAGACTGAGGCAGTCTTAAGAATAAGTAAATGTGCGGAAGAAGATAAGATAATGTTTGCTTCCAATCTGTTTAAGAATCCAGCACTAGAATGGTGGAACACTATCCTCCAGACTAGAGGAAGTGATAGAACTTACAATATGGAATGGGAGGAGTTTAAAAACATAGTAGAAAGGAAATTCTGCCCTCCTAATGAAAAAGAACAGATAGCAAACAAGTTCTTAAACCTTAGAATGACTGGTGTGGATAGTAAGGGGTACACTAAGTTATTCTTTGAATATGTTAGAATAGTGCCAACCATTGCTTCACCTGAACCAATATTAATCTCCCGTTACATCTGGGGATTAATTGGAGAGATAAGGCATGTAGTCAAGGCAGCTAGACCCCAAACTATAGAAGAAGCTGTAGAACTAGCCAATACCTTGACAGATGAATTAGTCCGTACACGGGAAGATGATCAAATGAGAAACTTAACCCAGAAGCTTTCACAAGAATTCTGTTCTAGAAATTCTAACCATGGGAGAAATGTAGGTTCTACCTCTGCACCTTATTGTAAGTATTGCAAAAGGAAGCATTCCCGAAGATGCTCCATATACTGTAACTTCTGCAAAATATCGGGACACAAGGAGGAAGATTGCAGGAAAAAGATTAGCAACAGGATATGCTACAACTACGGAGAACAAGGCCACATCAAGCCTAACTGTCCAAAGCTAGCTCCAGCTACGAACACCAAGAATACTAAAAATGCTAGAGCATTTGTTCTAACTGCAGAAGAAGCAAAGATAATCCCGGATGTGATCACCGGTACGTTTTTAGTTAATGATGTTTTTGCTAAAGTATTATTTGACTCTGGTGCAAACCAAAGTTTTATTAATACTTCATTTTGCAAAATTCTTAATCAACCATTAACTAAACTTCCACTAGAATGTCTGGTAGAGACAGCAAATGGGGAAACCATTAAGATTTCTGAGATCTTGCAGGGAGTAAGAATAGAAATTCTAAATCAGAAATTTATTGCAAATCTTTACCCCATGAATCTGACAGGATTTGATGTTGTACTAGGAATGGATTGGTTGGTAACCAATAAAGCCAATATTTTATGTGATCAAAAGTCAATCCAAGTAAATTCACCAAGGGGTGAAAAGATCACAATTAAAGGAAATAAAACCTCTAGATCCACTAAATTCATCTCTGTGATGAAAACAGCAAGTTATATAAGGAAATGATCATTAGTGTATTTGATTTCTATAATCATTAACACTAAATGAAAAGAATTAAAGGATATTCCAGTAGTATCCCAGTTTTCAGATGTATTTCCAGAAGAGCTACCAGGGCAACCTCCAGACAGAGAAGTTGAATTCAGAATCCACCTAATACCAGGGACAACACCAATTGCCAAAGCACCTTACCGTTTGGCACCCGCAGAAATGCAAGAACTAAATAAACAATTAGATGAATTGTTAGAGAAAGGATTCATACAGCCAAGTTCATCACCCTGGGGAGCGCCGATCTTATTCGTTAAAAGGAAAGATGGATCAATGCGTATGTGCATTGATTACCGTGAATTGAACAAGGTCACAGTTAAGAATCGGTATCCATTACCAATAATTGATGATCTGTTTGATTAGTTGCAAGGAACACGATTTTTCTCTAAAATTGATTTAAGGTCATGATATCATCAATTAAAGGTACAGGAAGAGGACATTCCTAAGACCGCTTTCAGAACAAGGTATGGCCATTATGAATTTACTGTCATGCCATTTGGTTTAACCAATGGCCCAGCTGCATTCATGGACATGATGAACCGAATACGTAAGCCATATTTGGATAAATTCATAATTGTCTTTATAGATGATATTCTCATTTACTCTAAGAGTAAAGAGGAACATGCAAAGCATTTGCACGCACTTCTAAGTTTATTGAGAAAAGAGAAGCTTTATGCTAAGTTTTCGAAGTGTGAGTTTTGGTTAGAACATGTACAATTTCTTGGACATCTAGTTGATCATGAAGGAATTCATGTAGATCCCACCAAGATCGAGGCGATAACCAAATGGAAAACCCCTGAATCACCAACCGAGGTTAGAAGTTTATTAGGATTGGCCGGTTATTATAGAAGATTTATTCAAGATTTTTCTAGAATAGCCATTCCCTTAACTAAGCTGACCTGTAAATCTGTTAAGTTTGAATGGGGACCAAAACAAGAAGAAGCCTTTAGAATCCTTAAGCAAAGATTAACCCATGCACCCATACTAGCGTTACCAGAAGGAACTGAAGATTTTGTAATCTATTGTGACGCTTCTAAGTTAGGTTATGGATGTGTATTGATGCAACATCAAAAGGTTATAGCTTACGCTTCTAGACAGCTTAAGAATCATGAAGGGAATTATTCAACCCATGATCTAGAATTAGGATCTATAATTTTCGCCCTTAAGATTTGGAGACATTACCTATATGGTAGTAAGTTTACCATTTTCACAGACCATAAGAGTTTAAGGTATGTCTTCGGGCAAAAGGAGTTAAATATGAGACAAAGACGCTAGATGGAAATGCTTAGTGATTATGATTGTGATATCCAGTATTATGCAGGAAAGGCAAATGTAGTTGCTGATGCTTTAAGCCGAAAATATCATGAAAAGCCAAAAAGAGTACGTTCACTTAAATTAAATCTGCAAGTAGATTTAAATGAACATATTAGAAAGGCACAAGAATCAGTAATTAAGGATGATACTGAGAAGTTAAAAGAAATGATTAAGGAATTAGAACGAGGAATAGATGGAATTTGGAGATTCCATAAGAAAAGGATGTGGATACCTAAATTAGGAAACCTACGCCACCGTATATTAGAAGAAGCCCATAAGTCTAAGTATACGATGCATTTTGGAAGTGATAAGATGTATCAGGATTTAAGAAAGAATTTTTGGCGGATAGGAATGAAAAAGGATATAGCAGCATATGTTGCCAAGTGTTTAACCTGTTCACAAGTCAAAGCTGAACATCAGAGACCTTCAGGTTTATTGCAACAGTTAGAAATGCCTATTTAGAAATGAGAATTAATAAGAATGGATTTTGTTACTAAATTACCCAAAACAAGAAAAAGGTAATGATACAATCTGGGTGATTGTAGACAGGCTAACTAAGTCAGCTCATTTCCTACCAATGAAGGAAACTTTCAGTATGGAACAATTAGCTAAATTATATGTAAATGAAGTAGTTTCTTTAAATGGGATTCCTCTATCAATTGTTTCTGACAGAGATAGTCGTTTTACCTCTCATTTTGGGACAAGTTTCCAAAAAGAAATGGGAACCAAGATAAATCTAAGCACAACTTATCATCCTCAAACGGGCTGACAAAGCGAAAGGACAATTCAGACCATGGAAGACATGCTTAGAGCTTGTGTAATTGATTTCGGAGGTAATTGGGATGATCACTTACCATTGATAGAATTTTCTTATAATAATAGTTATCACACAAGTATCAATGCTGCACATTCGAAGCACTTTATGGACGAAAGTGCCGAACGCCAGTCTGTTGGGAAGAAATTGGAGAAAAGCAACTATCTGGACCTGAGATAGTACAAGAAACAACAGACAAAATCATTCTAGTCAAGGAATGACTGAAAGCAGCACGTGATCGACAAAAGAGTTATGCTGATAAAAGACGAAAGCCGTTGGAATTTCAAGAAGGAGTTAAAGTATTATTAAAAGTCTCTCCTTGGAAAGGAGTGGTAAGATTCATCAAGAGGGGAAAGCTAAGCCCCGGGTATGTTGGACCTTTAGAGATTATTAGAAGAATAAGACCTGTAGCCTATCAGCTACAACTGCCAGAGGAAATGGCAGGAATACATGATGTATTTCATGTATCTAATCTCAAGAAATGCTTAGCTGATGAATCACTGATAGTACCTCTTAAGGATATAGAGGTAAATGAACAGTTAAAATTTGTAGAAAGACCTCTACAAATTGAAGACAGGAAAGTCAAGAATCTCAAACACAAGAGATTAGTTCTGGTCAAAGTGAAGTGGGACTCCAAAAGAGGACCAGAATAGACATGGGAGCTTGAATCAGAAATGCAAAAGAAATATCCACACTTGTTCCAGTAGACCTCGAGGACGAGTTCTAAAACAAGGTGTGGAGGATATAACAACCCTCCTGAAATTTTTCTGATGCCATAATATATTTTAAATTACCCTTATATGTCCTAAAATATACCCCGTATGTGAAAACCGAGCCCAAAATATGAAATGTCATTAAAAATAATTAAAAAACAAAATTTTATAGGCTGTTGCAGGGCGCGTAGCCTTTGGCTACTGCCTACGCAGGCGGCGAGCGATCAACAACGAGGCCTCACCCGGTGATGACACGTGGCAACACGTGTTGGACCTATTCGTGACCCGGATCAGCTACGGCCTAGACCCCCTACTACGCGGGCCGCGTAGCCCGAGGTCTAACCTTACGCGGGCCGCGAGGAAACCAATTTCAGGCCCTATATAAGAGGGCATCATGCCTTCAGTTGAAACTCGCTCATTTCCTTTTCTTTATCTCGAATTTATGATAGTAGACACTATAATCGGGTATAATATCCCCCTAATTAACGAAGTTCTGCTCTGTTGTAAGTATTATAACCCCAGTTACGTATTAGATACGCTACCCGATTGATCTAGGGTTCCGTAACGACTGTCGTGGTTCTGTCCGACGTAACCGTTGGAATGCCGTCTCGGGGAGGGTATTGTTAATATAAATAAAGGGTTATTATACTAATATATGTACATTTGTGTAAATTATAGATAAATCACCAGGAAACCCTAAAAGAAATCTAAGACAACAATGTGAGTTTATCCTCTTTTTGTAAACCTTTTTGTGAACTGTTTTACAAAACCTTAAATGCTTTACAATGTGATTAAGCAGTGATTGAGTCTTTGTAGTTCTTCAATTACTGCCGGTATGTTGAGGTTTTGTATACAAAATGTGGAACACGTTACAATTGGACAACGAGTTAGCCAATGTGTAATATGACCCACCAGTCAGGATTGACAGTACTGAATGAGTAATTGTGTAGAAATAAACAATGTGATAGCTCTCAATACTGTGTTAATTGATAAAACTCTTCTTGATTAAACTGGGATTCACTCACCAGTATTTCCCTCTGACAAATGTTTTTAAAACGCGTTTCAGGTAACAAAATGTAACAGCCAAATTAGAAGAAAGACAGCTGGAGAGCACTGACAGCGTGGAAAAATGTGGCTATAAAAGTTACCTAAAAGACGATGTTTTAAATTCAATAAAATAGGGTTTATCCCTATGTTGTAATAAGAAACTTGGGTTTTACCCATGTGGTTATTAATATAAAATTTGGTGGTTTTACTCTGATAAACATTTCCTAACTACGGTCCTGATGAAATTTCCGCTGCCAAATTAATAAACAAACGATACCACCAAAACTGGTCTCGCGGCCGCCCGTTCCAGGGATAGATATGGGGCGGGGGTTGCGACAATTACACAATAAAATCTAGTGTTTTTTTAATCTTTTCAACGAGTATACTATTGATATATCGTGTAATGAATTGGGTTTTTGTGGCGTTTTTAACTTTGTTGTTTTATGGCGTTATCAACTGGGTTTTTATATCGTTTTTCTGAAGTGGGTGTGTTTATAGCATTTTTAGCTGGTTTTTTCATGGCGTTTTTCTAAACTAAGTGTTTTATGGCGTTTTTCGAAAACTCCATAAAAACACCTACTTTTACGAATACCCAGTTCATTTCATTTTTTTATTTCAAAAGTATAGCAATAGTATACTCGTTGGAAAGATAACAAAACACTCGATTTTATGGTGTAATTGTTTTTAAAATATAATCACGTATAAAAAAGTTACGAGAATTTAAAAAAGATGTTGGAAGATGCATATGACTTGCATGTGCATGGTATTTGGCGTGTGAGGGCATGTGCATGAGATTTTTGACAATATCGTCTTTAGTGCAAGTTAGCAACAATGTTATATGTCAACACCAAAATCGTTCTCACCCTTTTCACACTTTTAGGCATTTTCTCAAAATCCTAACCCTATACATACACACACACACACTGAAAGGATCATGAGAAAACCAGAACTCTAAATTACATATATGCATTATATAATATACTGCATATATGTAGTATATATTGCATAGGGGAAGGATCTTTTGAGAAGAAAACATTAGTTGAGAAAAGAAAGAACATGTGATATAATGGTAAAACACTAATTAGTCCTCCATTAATTATTCTATCTCTAGTTAACTAGACAAAAGACATTTATCCTACACATTTCAAAATTTATCTAATACATATCAAAATTTATTCTACACATATTGGATTGAAGGTGGGGCGATAGCTATTAGAATCTAATTATCCTTATATTAAAAAACGAAGTGAATGAACAGTATAATGACAAATTTGTAAATTGGTTGTTTAACCAATATAAAAAGAAAAGAAAAACCCTCACCAAAATTGAATTAAATCATTAAGAATTTACTACATCTAGAAAAACCATGGCAGGGAATAGTGTTTTCCTGCCATTGGTCGAAATGGGCGGCCGCCCCTTTCTTATTGGACCAAACAGTTTATTATTTTATACGCACTTTAAAATTACGTTTTTTCCCCAGAATAGTGTTTCCCTGCCATTGGTTCATTTGGGCGTCGAGCAATACCCATTTGACCAACCAGTTTATTATTTTATGCGCACTTTAAAATTACGTTTTTGCCCCCAGTTAAAAAATACGGTTTCACCCCAACTTCAAAATACATTTACCCTTTTGCCCCGAGCTAAAAAAAACGATTTCGCCCTTCGTAAAAAAATTACGCTTTTACCCTCAGCCAAAATTACGTTTTCGCCCCCGTTCAAAATAAAATTTTGTTTTCCCCCGGCTCAAAATTACGATTTTACACCAGTTTATTATTTTATATCCACTTTAAAATTACGGTTTTGCCCGCAGTTCAAAAATAAAATTATGCTTTTGCCCCCATCTAAAATTTACGATTTTCCCATCGGTTCAACATTACGATATCACCCTCAATTCAAAGTTATGTTTTCTCCCCCAGTGCAAAATAAAATTATTATTTTCCCTAGCTAAAAACTAGGAATTTACCCTCGGGAAAAAAAATTGATTTTCCCCCATGTAAAAATAAAAATATGACTTTGCTCCCAACTAAAAATTGTGTCAATGAGCTGCCTAACACTCTTTTTATTTTTTTCTTTCAAGCAAAACTATAGTACAGTTTTTTTTAATTGGTTGAGAATTATTCGACGATCGCCCCGTAACGCGGGCGGGGCTTCACCTAGTTGGAAATAATTTTGAGGTGTCGTGTTGTTTAGAAACAAATTACAAAAGTTATGAAAAAGAATAAAATATAAGTGGGCTAAGTATTCACTATAAGAAATAAGGTATTTAGCGACTAACCATTTAGCGATGAAATTTTTCGTCGCCATAGGTCAGGTATAACAACGAAGTTTAGTTGCTATAGGTTTTCCAAGAAATTTCATTTTTAAACCCTATAGGGATGAAAATTGGCTTCTATAAACTTGGCGGGGTGGAGGGAAATTATCCCGCTTTGTGAAAATATTTATACCAACCAAATTTCGTCCCAATAGAAAAAATAAAGTTTTAATTTTATTTTTTTAACCTAAGTGTAAATAAAAATGAAAACAGAAAAAACAAAAAATCATTTTTATTAACCTACAGCGACTAAACCTCGTATGCAATGGCCATGAACATTGTTTCATATAAAAGACACAGCCTCTTTTTCCCCTAAAACCACTTCCCTCAATTTTCCCTAAAACCCTCCAGCAGAAACCATTTCCCTCTAGAGAAGTCAAGATTTTTCCGGCGATTTCGGGCAAGAAACCACCGCCGTCACCGGCCGCTCGTAAGGGTTTAATTTTATCTTTATTTACATGTTTCCGGCGATTACCGGTGGTTTTCGATCGTCTGGAGCGTTCAGTTCGAAGGTTCATTGTTTCACTTCTTCAAGCTGAGTTCAGGTTTGCTCTGTTTCACCAATTTAATCTTTTCTTCATTTGCACCATGCTTGGATTTGATTGTAAAGTAGACACGAAGCTTCCTTCTAGATGTATATGTGATTTATAGTCCTAGTTTGTTTATTAGTAGAATTTTAGATAGGGTTTTTTCTTCTATGCCCTAGGTGAGTTTTTGCGGTCATTGTGTGATAAACACCATCAATCAGATACTAGATACTGTAGGCGATTGACTAATGAATAGACCTGGCAAACGGGTCGGGTCGGGTCATGGGTCAAAATGGGTTCAGGTCAAAATGGGTTCGGGTCAAACACTGATTGGCGTTTATGCATCTGTTAAGAGATTTATGTTAACAATCATCCACGACTGACTATCATTCCCTCTACTAACAATTTAACTCAAATTTGTTGATTTAGTGGAGTTCCAGACTTGAATTTCATCATCGCTCATCAATTTAGGTATTTTACACCTTATCAATGTGATCGATTTTTTTTTATTTTCGTCAAATTGGGGATGATCATGATGCTTTTTGATGGAATTAAGCGTTAATATACTAAAGATTTGTTGTTATAAATCAGAATATATAACTGATTTTGGAGAATTTATTGTTTTGTACAGTGTCTATTGCTAAAAATTAGGTCAAAGGCATCGAAGGCATAATAGCCAAAACAACAAGGTTGAGACTTGCAACTCAATGTAAAATTATTAAATTAAGAAAGCTGAGTTAAAGTAATAGTTAAAAGTATACAAATCTTTTAGAAAGATGTTATAGAAGTCATTGTCAAACTTGTTGATATCACTGCAGTTTGAGTTACCTTTAACCTCTGATGCTTTTAAATAAAAAATACTTCTTCATGTTAAGTAATTAGTTCTCAAAAGTATCAAAACTGTATATGAAAATATCACTTGTGATGTTTGAAAAAATCCTTGTTGCCTTATGCACCCTAGTCAACGATAAATAGAGTGTAGACGTTGACTTGATAAGAAGATTAAAAGTCGGGTTTATCTATGTTGTTAAAAATCTAAGGCGCACTTAAGGTGCCAAAAGCCTAGGCGCTTAAAAAACTAGGGCTTTTTTAAGCTAGGCACTCGATAAGCCTTTGGTTCGGGTCCGAAGAGGTTCGGGTCGTACCGGGTCGGTTTAAAAAGTTTTTTTTTTATTTTAAGAAAGAGATTGTAACAACATTATATTAATCTTCTCTTCATGCTAACATCTTTGCACCAATAATCAGATTTCCACTATAAATGCAGCATAAATGATATATATATATATATATATATATATATATATATATATATATATATATATATATATATATATATATATATTATATTTTTTTATATGGATCGATCCGGATAGTGATCCATCCATTTAAAATTACTTGGATATGGATCGGATCACGATCCATTATGTTGGATCATGGATCGGATCATGATCCATTTAAGTTGGATTATTAATGGATCGGATCATGTTGCCTTGGTTGCTAATTACCCATTCTTTGCATCCTTTGCATTACTACAACAAGTTACCCTATTGCCTTGGCATATGAACACATTCTGCGAAATCATAGCTTGAGACATATGAACATTATTCTGGGCAACTTGCTGTAGTAAGGGATCTTCTTGGGGTCTGGGGTATTGGGGTAACAGCATATAGATGAATTAGTCAGAGGATGGTACATGTTGACTCTTGAAAATTTCATCACAGAAAATGACACAAGTAGTACATAAGATGGCTTATAAAATAATTTCATTCACGACAGTTAGACAGTTTTATTAGTTAGTATAATATCATTCATTCATATTAAAGTAGAAAAAGGGAAAGATAATGTTCCAATATTATATAATTAGAAAAAAGGATCATGTCTTTAGTTGGTTCGTAGTTGATGTGTTTGATGAAATGATGAAAAAAATGAACGAACCATTTGATCGGATTCCATTTAATGATCCTCAATATGATAATTTGATAAATAAATACCCATTCTGAGGAAAATCAAGATAAAAACTTCAAGAATTGTTATATATTTTGTTTACAAGTTTTATCTGATTTCATTTATTTAAATGCATGTGCAGCTTCTCAGAATGCTTTCAGTGGAATTCTAACTGGTCTTCCCAAGTCTAGAGGCAGGAGTTCGGAAAAGTTCTATAGTTTGCCTGCTCTGAATGATCCAAGAATAGGTAAATTTTTTATCTACAATTTTAGATTTCACGAAATACATCCTTCATAAGTAAACATCACTTGTTGATTTTCAGTTTTCTCTTATTATGCATAAAACATCATGTTATAATGCAATTGACCACATAATAATTGTAATTTATTTGGTATGGGAAACAGACAAGCTGCCTTATTCCATTAGGATTCTTCTAGAATCTGCAATCTGCAATCCGTAACTATGATAATGTCCATCTCAGACTATAACAGAGTTAACCATGTTCTTGTGACCTGTAGTTTATATATTGGAATTGTAGTGGGTTATTAAGAAAGCTGACCATGCTTTTGTTTACAGGTTAAAGAAACCGGGCTAGCCCGCTATGTTAAAGGTTGGAAAGAAATGCATTATAAGAAAGGCAAAAGGATTAACGACAATGCGAAACATGCTTGGGTAAGTTGTATCATTTTTTGACCCGTTTAAACTTGTAAATTGTAATTTAAGGATACAAAAATGGGTTCAGGATATTATTGATATTGTTGTAACAGACCGGTTATCCATTTTAAAGTGGTTATGCTGCCGGATTTTCGTAAAGCATTTAATGTCACACCCTGACTTTTGCGGAAGCGTATGAGTGGGACACTGAAGCACTCATAAGTACCATGAGTGGGGTTCGACCGTACCCGTTAGATCTAGCCTTCGTCCCTAATTAAGAGTTAATGGCATTTCAAATTTAATCTATGCTCACATGATCTAATAGTTCATTTCATAGTCAATTCATACCGTTTAAACATTCGTAACATGTATTCCACCCCCGAGAGTTATAAAACCGAAAACAGTTAAGAGAAAAGGGGGACATGAACTCACTGTTTTGCGTCTTCGGTACACGTAACTCAAATCTCGTCAGCAAACACGACTACCTACAATGTACTAGGGTCTATTAGACGAACGGGTCGTGCCTTGCCTTAGTATTTACGTTTTGAGTTACGTTTCTCTTAATATTATCGCAAGTTATAATTTCTTGTTAAAATAATGATTATTTTAACTTTAAATTATATTTAATTTTGGAATAATAGTTTAAACAGTATTTTTGTAATAATACTTCTCAAGTATTTATTTTCGTACTTCCTTCCCAAGGATGGGGGTATCTCATACATGTATATTTGCATTCTTGTATTTGTAGTCCCAAAATAATATATTTCCAGAAAATATATATTTTTCTCAAAAATCATATATCTTCTAAATATACTAAGAAAATATATTTTTACTTCCAGAAAATATATATTTTTCTCAAAAATCATATATCTTCTAAATATACTAAGAAAATATATTTTTACTTCCAAAATAATATATTCTCTCTTTGTTGAAAATATGATATACTTTGAAATAATAATAAAAATCATATTTTCATTTCTTTTGTATCCAAAATAGTATTTACCAAAAATATGTTCATAAATGTATTTTCCGGAATATTTGTAAGTTACATTCTATCGTTCGGTTCCACAATATTAAATGGGTAACTTATATATGTATTCCTTGTGATTTTTGGTATTATTTTGGATTGTAAATTCTTGGTATTTTTGTTAAGTTATATTACTTTAAACCCTAAAATAATATAACTAAGACACAAAGTATACAAATAATCACACACAATGTGTCTTTAATGTAAATATATATTCTAAATATATTTATCCATTTTTTATTTATAAAAACCAACCTCCAATATTTGTATTTTTGTAACAAAATCTATGGCAAAGTTTATATTGAAAACCATAGTTAAAACACACTTGTAAATATTTGTTTAGAAAAGTGTTTATATTTTTAGAAAATCTATGGTTTCCCCTAAAAATAGAGGTGTCCATGCTATTAAAGCATATCGTTTTCTTTTCAAAATCAGCACAACAATCAACAATCAATCTACACTTACCGAGTGCCAAAACAATGCCATTTACATAACAATCATGAACTTGAACTTTCATAAAAACTTGTAGTAACTTGGTAGTGTGTTTAGTAGACTTAGTTACCCTTTAAAGTGTGTTTACCTCTTTAAAAATCTCATTCTTGGAAGATTTAGGTGTTTACAACTTGTAAACATGTTTTACAAAAACATTTCTTTATGACATCTTCTTGTTTCACATGTGTTTATACACTTGTTTTATCACCAAAAATAGTGTTTGTTTGTGTAAAAACCAAATCCATGTAAATCTTGTTATTTAACTTGGTTTTTTTTGAAAACTATTTTTGAAATCATCCAAGTTTATGTCTAGTAATCATGTTATATGCTTAATTATTCATAAAATCATTTTCATACTTCAAGTTCATGAAAACATAAAGCATGATGATCTTGGTCTTTCACAAGATCACCACCCTGACTTACTAGATCATGTTTTTAATCACAATCTAGTAGGTTTCTTATGAAGTCTAACATCACTAACACAAATCATCAATCATCAAGAAGCAAATCAACTCTAATCATTATGTATTCATATGTTAATAAGCTTATGTTAAAGATTCATGATTATGTTCTTTAGTGTTCTTCAAGATTAACAATGTTCATCATCTTTTAACCAACAAAATTAGAAGTAACAAGGGATGATAAGGGCCTTACTACTAGCTCTATGGCTAGGGATGAACACAAGATGTTGAGGATGATAAATATGTTGGGTAAAAGCAAATGAGAAAGTTCCTTCAAGATCCAAGACCACCAAACTTCCTTAGACACCTTCTTGCACCTTAGGATGAACTTGGAATGGATGATCAATGCTTGGCAATGGTGGTGGTGTGAGGGGTGTTCTCGGCCAAGACCAAGAGAAGGAGAGGAAAAGAAAGTGTGTGTGAAGTGTAGGTGAAGTTATGAGCTCTAAATCCTCCATCCAATACTTATAACCATATTAGAGTTTTATCCAAAGGTTAATATGCTTCTTAAGTACACAACAAATCCTTCAACAAATCTTAGGAGATTAAGGAAATCTTGGGGTGGGGCCACATATGTGATCGTCCACTTAAGGGGGGGGGGGGTATTGGTTGTGTTTCAATGGTAGATTAGGAGATCTAGTTAGTTTTCAAGTATAATGGTTAGTGTTTATGTGTATTAGGTGTTATATAGTGTGTTAGGGTGTTCGGGGATCATAACTAGCTCAGAAATAATAAAACAATGCTTCTAGTATAATTTTGGTGTTTCGGGTAGTGTCTAGTTGTTCAGTTAGATACCGGCTCGTTAAAGTGTCAAACTATACCGTTTAGTGATCTTTATGTACCCTTTTCTGACCCTTTTAATTCCCGAAACTTAGGAAAGCATTCAGGACCATTTAGTCATATTTTTGCATGTTACTAGCTTGTTAAAAAGCTGATTTTTGCTGAATTATGTTGAATTCAACACTTTATGTGGGTCTTAGGCACTTTTCGGCACTTAAACTATCACTTAGGCATGCAGTTTTATGGTCCTTACTTCCCTACACACTATCCTAGTGTATCACTTGGTTGTGGGGCTCATTCTGTGTCTTAACATCATGTCTATCTAAGTACTGAACTCCCGTCAGTGCTCTTAGTTTGTCTGATAATGGTGCCAATTCTGTTCTGTGCATTATTAGAACTATATCGTGTTGCATGTAGTAATGATAAAAGTCTTGCAACATGAAATGCCATTGTATGTATATAACAGTAATCAGAAATTCATTTGTCTTGTAAACTATACCATGCACAGTTCTTAAACACATATTACACTCCAATTATTGTACGGAAAAGTGACAGTTGTCACATTCTCCCCCCGTTAAAAGAATTTTATCCCGAAATTCGAGCGATGCCATCGGTCGCAGGGGAGTTGTGAATCAAATGTGGTCATTTAGGTTTAAAATTGGTCTTCATGTTCCCAAGTAACTCTGGGCCATGATATGAATTCCAACGTACTCAAATAAATCAATTACGTCTTCTCCGTGTTTTGTGGACTCTTAGTCCGCAACCTTAACAGGTTCTATAGTAAATTGGAGTTTGTCGTTGACGTGAATCTTGTTTGTGGGAATAACGACTGTTCCTTGAGTCAGACTCCTCTAAAGACTAGATACGTGGAATGTGTCGCGATCACTACTGATCTTTTCTGGAAGTTTCAGCTTGTGAGCAATGGTCCCGATCCCTACCAGGATCTTGAAAGGTCAAATATACCGGGGGTCCAACCTTCCACGTTTTCCAAATCGCACCACGCCTTCCCAAGGTTAGGCTCCCATTAAAGCCATACTTCTTATCTCAAATTCCTATGATTTCCGCCGCTCGTCGGCGCAATCTTTCTGTATTCCTCGGGCTGTCTTGATATGATCACATATCTGAACGATATTGCCTCTAATTTTTCCTAAACCAACTCGGGCCAGTAGATTGTTTATCTCCGGTCTCCGTTCAACACAACGGGGATCGACTTATTATGTTCCATTTAAAGCTTCACACGAAGCGGTTTAAACAGCGGTGTGATAAATACTGTTGTAGGAA
This sequence comes from Helianthus tuberosus, assembly GCA_030545235.1. Lineage (NCBI taxonomy): Eukaryota > Viridiplantae > Streptophyta > Magnoliopsida > Asterales > Asteraceae > Helianthus > Helianthus tuberosus. Next base: position 158,073,924 of record CM060360.1, read on the forward strand.
AACTCCACTAAGGGCAAGTGAGTGTTCCAACTTTTCATCAAAGTTTATCACACAAGCACGTAACATGTCCATACAGTCTGCATCGTTCTGTAGCTCAGTTCATCTTCGTTAATATTTAAGTTCTTATGATCAACGGTGTGCTGCAACACTTGTGATCAGTAAAGGTCGTGCAGCGTTTTCTTTCAGGTAATGACGTCAAATTTGCGGCGTGCAATTACTGTATCTAGATCAAGGTTTCTTCTCATGATCCCTTAATCAACGTGACGCGTATGCAATGTCGTGGTCTCGTTGCATTGACGCGTAATCGAGACTTTGTCGAGAAGCGTCACATAATTGCAACTCTAACTCCTTAGCTCTTGATTACAGGGTTGGCATGAATCTCATTCTTATCCACCATGTATCCCAAAGTTCTTACCTCGCGAATTCGAAATCCGCCCTTCGACATCCTAGCACATAACTGTTCTTTCTCTAAGAGTCACAAGGTAAATTGCAGATGTTGCTCACGACCTTCCTTGGTCGTTGGGCATATAAGAATGTAGTCAATAAATATAACCATGATCTAGCCAGGTATGGCTTACACATTCGATTCATGAGGTCCATGAATACTGTCGATGCATGTGTTAAGCCAAATGGTACGACAAGGAACTCGTAATGCTCGAAGCGAGTCCTAAAGGTCGTTTTAGGGATATTTCCTTCTTGTATTCGCAGTTGAGGACATCCTGTCCTCGAGTCGATCTTTGAGTGGTAACTAGAACCTTTCGATTGGTCTGTTCATGTCATCAATCCTTGGCAAAAGATACCGATCCTTGATATCCAATTCTCTGAAATTGATGCAAAGTGGAAACCGCCAACTTTCTTCTCGTGCCCTTAACTAAGGACACCATGTCCTTAATTCCATCTTGGAGTAGTAGCTGGGACCTTGTAGTTTGTTGACAAGTCATCGGTTCTCGGTAAGGGGTACCGATTCTTGTTGGCTAGTTGTCTATCTCCCTGTAACCCATGCGTAATACTTTTCTCCCTCATTATTCCCTCTGAGTTCCTCTCAGATTAGGCTATGTACGCGTGTAAAAACTGTTGTCCTGTTTCCTAACGAATAACACTAGGGCTTCCCAGGGTGAAAAACTCGACCTGGTAGATTTCCTCTGTCTAGCAGCTCTCACAGCTACATCAGAGGCTCTTGAATCTCGGACGAAACTAGTTGGTAAGACGTTATCTTGTCACTGGTGCCGCTCCTGGCATGAGGTTCATCCTAAACTTCTCTTGTCGTTGGGGGGGGGGGGGTATTCCTAGCAAATCTTCAGGAAAGGCTTCTTGGTCTCTTAAGTTTCCAAAATATAGTCCTTAATCATCTCTTTCGATTAACTAACCTTCCATTCGCCAATTATGGGATGTCTATTCTACTCGAAACTAGGCCAAGTAGTTCTTAAGTTCTAAGGATACGAGATTAAAGTTGATGCCAGTATTAATCAGAAATGGATGCATAGAATTTGGTTAATAGGGAACGTACCCGTAACCGCATCTGGATCCTGGCGTGCTTCACGAGCTCCGATCGGGAAGACCCTTCCTTGCTTGGTTCTTCCTAGGGCAATCTTTCCTAAAATGCCCTACTACACCACACCTGTAGCAGCCTGGAATTTTCCCATTATCTCTTTCGTCTGGATCCTTCGCCCAACAGGCATCCTTGCTGTGCCCTTCCTTTCCACACTTTCCGCACTTAGGCCTCAGACATCGACCTTCATGGTAAAAATTGCATTCCTCGCACCTCGGCTTAGTCCCCAAGTAAACCTTACCACCAGCCTTATTAGTGGCTCCATAAGCTTTCCTGACACGCGACGGGTTCACTTCCTTTCTTTTGTTTGCTTTAGGGCTTCCATAGCTGACTTGGGTGCCTATCTTTAGGTTTGAAGACTTCCTCTTCTTGTTGCCTGATGACTCCACATGAGTCTCTTTCTTGTTATCCTCAGATTCCGAAAAATTTCCCATGCGTAGAGCTTCTACAGTAAGAGTGACACTCAAATCGATAGCCTCTGTGATGGTTGGGGACTTTGAGGTAGTAACCATGCTCCTGATTTGAGGTGCAAGTCCCCAAATGAATCGCTCAATCCTCTTGAATTCCGGCTTGACTAAGTAGGGAACGACCCTAGACAAGTCGTGAAATCGTTGGACGTACTCAGAAATCTTCAGCCCGTCCATTTTCAAATTCCAGAACTCCACCTCACGCTTCTGGATTTCAGCCCTAGAACATTATTTCTTCTCCATCATTTCCTTGAGCTTGTCCCAGCTCAGTGCATAAGCAGCATCTTCACCAAGGGTCTGAACCTGAAGGTTCCACCAGGAGAGTGCGCCATCTAAAAACAACCCTGAGATAAAGGTAACACTCCGCTGGGGCGAACAGTTACTCATTCTTAGAACGGAGTCAGTCTCTTCTGCCCAACGAACAAACGCAACGGCACCTCCTGTGCCATCAAAATACAATGGCTTGCAGTCCAGGAACTGTTTATAGGTGCAGCCAGTTGGAGGGTTATTTCCGGTAGTGCCACCGTTGTGTTTAGAGCGGAGGGCTTCATGTCGTGCAATTGCCTGTGAAATGCGTTCTTGAAGCTCGGCTTCTGTCCTTGGTAACATACTGGTGTTTGTGTCTCGTCTGGGCGGCATTCTCTTCTATCAAAAGGTATGAGGTAGGTTAGACAACATTCCATAATTGTTTATGAGGTACATAGCACCATAAGCCAACATGTAATCACCCAATATCACATGCATATATACTTAACAATGTATGAACGCGGAGACACTTACTGAGCCTTCACATAGACTTGGCAACTTGGCTTATTGTTTGTAATGGGAAAAATAAAATGAACTCGAGGCTACATCGCCTCGGTCATACTAGTTTCATGAGGTGGTAGTTGTTTTCCTTCTACATAGCTTTACAAGTATACTTTCCTTGAGATGGGGGTTGTTCATGTAGGGGTGATAGAGAGTGTAACATCACTGAATCTTTCCGAATGTTATCCATCTTCACTTGCTTAAATATCGGTTCTCAAACGTCTCGTACACGGGTAGAAGTGTCAGACACGAAGTAGGCAAAGACAGTTTTCCTACTTTATAAAGTGCTAAAGCAATGGTCTATGTATTGTTCTACCAGATGAAGGTGTGAACACCTATAGATTATTTTTGGAGGGATGGTGATCATTAACCTGACCCACAGAGTCCACCAGGATTTCCATGCACTACAAGTTGTTATTACGTGGGCCCCCGTAATAATAAATTGTCTTGCACAGTTACCCCAATTTTCCCTCGATCAAGCAGATGATCAACCAAGGAGGGGACACTACTGTCCTTATACCTCTGACATGAAAAGGACCATTGCAGTGGTCCACGCGCTGACATTCGCAATAGTTACGCGCGAACAGGCACGATGATTAAACGTAATAGGAATAAGGAGAATTCCAAGTAGTTGGAGGGGCACCTTCAAGATGAATACTTCATCTTCCTTGTCTGGTCAAGTGTGTCGTCAATCTCGCTTCACAAAATCCGCAGGCACCTCGTCCCGCTGATTAAGAGTTGTTCAAGGTTGCCGCCTCTGCCTCACCGTCACTACCGTAGTTAGGCACCTTCACGATCGAGAGGGAAGAGCAGCCATGTGACAACCCTCATAATTCCATGTGTTACGTACAATTTATTAATAATAATTAATGTGCTTGACGACTGTGTGGAATTACGTAACTGCTTTCTGATATCTGTGTTATATTTACATGCGCCTGTTAACACACTAGTATGTACAGAAAAGTTATTAAATAGTCCGTTATGATTTCCTAAGTGTTAGAAATTAAAAACGTTACAAAAATATATACATAGGACATGTTACGAATTAATTAAGCAGTTTAACGAAACAGTATCGAACCGAACAACCGGATTTTACCCGAGACATTAAAATATTATCATTGACATTGTTTTTCTTTTTCTTAGCCAGTTAGGGTCCCCGGATACCCTAACACCCGTTATAAACTACAACACACAAGACAACTAATTTTAAACTCCTAACTTAACTACCTAGCTTAACTAATAGTTCAAAACCAACCCACTTACCCCACCCCTTGTAACCGATTTGGTCCCCCAAGGGGGACACACCCTTACAAGAAAATAATTAATTTAATTGTTTGCCTAATATCTACTTGACATTTTATCTAGTGAGTAAATAGAGAATATGGTTTATAAATAAAACCAATGAGCTCACCATTTTCTTTTACATTCATAATTCACTTCACAAAAGTCACATCTCTCTCCCTCTTGCTTACTACTAAAAATCAAAACTAAAAAGTCTTGCTAGAGTGATGAACTTGTTGGTTAAAGAGTAAATAATGATGAAACATGGTAATACAAGATGAATCTGAAATATATGAGTATTAGTCTGCTGTAAATAACTTATAACCTGTTGTAAATCATTATTAGAATGAATGGTAATCATATGTGTGCGTTTTAGTAGCCTTTAGACTGATAACAACTTGCTGATGTGTATTTTCAGCCGCCTTTAACAGGCTGTAAACCGGTCATAAACTTAACGAAAAACCGATATTTTGAATCTAAAATATGTTATTATGAAATATGGTTCTAATGGCACCGGAATCGTAATTTTTGGACTCCGTTTACTATTTTTAAAGTGTTAATTTGTAACAGCAACTTAAGCTAAATTTTGACAGCAATAAATGGGTGTCATACTTTCAGTCATAACCTGAGTTTTGTGATGAATCGGACCATGAAATCTGTACAGTGGATGAAAACCGATGCATTTGTAATTACCCCACTGGAATTTCGTAAATCGGACACTCGATTAATTTTTAATAAATTGTTCCGTGGACTGTGGTCAGAAATATATAAATCTGAGTTCAGTCCGGAATATGAATTTTTATAAAATATTGATAATGAACCGGACCCCGATATTTTTACACAATAAAATATGGAATGTTTAAGACATCCTGTAAAAATTTGGGAATTTTTGGAATAATTTAACTATTTTATTAAAATGTCCGAAAAAAGCCGGTTTTGAATATTAATGCTGAATTGACATAAGTTGTGACTTGCGTGTCTAAATGTCGAGTATGCTATCGGTGAATGATCTAACATGTTATATGTGTTATGTGCAATATCGTATGTTTGTTTATGAGTGGGGAATGGATGGGAAGTTTATATGGGCATAAATCGTTAAAGTGTGTTCCTGTTATGTGGTCGAAGTAATGTGCAAATAAACCATACGTAGGATACGTGTTATGCATGAGAAACTGATTGTTATCCGTACCTTATTAGGACATGATTGACCAACCTTGACTGTTAATTATATTTGAGAATCTAACCGAGCAAACCGAGGTGAGTTCACACTTTCTACAAAGCATGGTAAATTCCCGGTGGGAATGGGAATGGGTACAGGAATAGGGATTCCTCGTCCTTTGAGATGTGTTCAGGAATGTAAATTCCTCGTCCTGTTGGGACGTGTTAGACTTACTGGACTAGAACTCTATCAGCGAAGTCCCTCCCTTTTTGTATCGACTTAATCGCCGAGGCTATGGCGAGCGGGTCATTAGTTAATAGCGCTATTAGGTTTAACAAACCTCACACCGTGCCAGTCGGACGGGCGTGTACTAATGGACTATGGCACGTCGGTGGTGATAGAACACCGACGCTAGGGCACAATTGATTTCTTTTGTTAGTAGTCGATAAGATAAACGAGTCTGGTAGTTTAAAATACTGGGGCAGCTCCCCATGGCCGAAGTGCCGGGCTGGATAGCCAGGGAAGGTGGACATGGGATGGTTAACAAATAAACGTTTTCGAACTATGGGGTAACCCCCACGGCTGGATAGCCGAATGAGATTAAACTATGTTTTTGGAAACAACTCTAAAATGGACAACCAACCGTGAACTCACTCAACTTTGTTGTTGACTCGTTATTACATGCTTTGCAGGTCATTAGATGCTATGGAGCTTGCATATGGAGGTGGCCGTTGTGGGATGCGAACTGATATGTCCCGTACTTAATGAATAAAATTTATGAACTTATTAAAACTACGTTTTGGACTTTAAACTTATGAACTATGGACTTGTGTTTTGAACTTATGTTTTATGTTTCCGCTGTTAACCTAAAATCGGGTTACTTCCTTTTGGTCACCAATCGTATTGTGTTTGGTTTTATTTACTTAATTATGTTGTTCAATATGATTGGTGGCTCGATCCTGGTCACGTCACGCCTCCAAGCGATGGTACTCCGCATGGTGGATTTTGGGGGTGTGACAGATTGGTATCAGAGCCATTGGTTATAGTGAACTCGGTTTTTAAAAGAGAAAAGTTTTTGATAAAACCAGACTATAACCAGTACAGTGCTCAACGATCCACAACGACGCTACGCTCCACGTGCAAGACTCGACACCATAAGTGGTATGATTTATGTTAGATTGTCGGTTTGATAGTTCTCACTGTGCATTGGATAATGTGATAATTGCTATTTGAACCTTGTGTGCTTACTCTCTATTGTCGTCCCACACTTACGCACTTTCGCGACACTTTTCTCACTTACGTTGCTTCATTATGAAGATCATGAGCGGACACGGAGGACGTATCAACCTCACTCAAGCCCAGTTGACGGCTTTGATCAACGAACGAGTTGCTGAGGCACTCGCAGCTGTCCCTGCAGGAGGTATAACCTGCCATACCAACTCACCTTAGGATGTTTAGATCCTACCTTCGTAAACCAACCCTCGTGCTTAACCTTATCTTTTATTCTCGCGCAACAGGTCAACACGCTCAACCTCCTGTGTGCACGTTCAAGACGTTCATGGACTGCCGACCTACCACTTTCAGTGGCACCGAAGGAGCAGTGGGCCTTCTTCACTGGTTTGAAAAGCTTGAGTCAGTTTTCGAGATGTGCGAATGCCCCGAAGACCGTAGGGTGAAATATGCTACCGGAACACTTGAAGGGGTAGCGCTCACATGGTGGAACGCTCAGGTTCAGCTGCTGGGGTTGGTTGCTGCTAATGCCACCCCATGGAATGGTTTCAAGGAACTAATCAAAGAAGAATACTGTAGTCGGGATGACATCCACAAACTGGAGGTGGAATTTTTCAATCTGAAGATGACGGGGTCTGAGATTGAGGCGTATACCAAGAGGTCGAATGAACTGGCCATTCTGTGCCCTACTATGGTGGACCCTCCCATCAAACGTATTGAGCTTTACCTCAAGGGCCTTGTACCCGAGATTCAGAGTCACGTAACTTCAGCCAACCTGGGTACCATTCAGCAGATCATTAAGTTAGCCCATCATCTCACCGACCAAGCTGTGGAACAAAACAAACTCCCCAAGCGTATTGGTGTTGCTACTGCTGACGCACCCAATGATAACAAGCGAAAATGGGATGGGAATTCAGGCAAAGGTTCTACTTCAGCTCAGTCCCAGCAGCGAAAGACAGATGAGTACATGAGCCCCAGTCAGCAGTCTTCTGGGAATCAAAGACAGGGTGGATACAAGGGAAATCGCCCCAAATGTAATCGCTGTAACTTGCACCACAGTGGGCCATGTGGTAAAGGCAACTGTCATCGATGCAACAAGCCTGGTCACATGGCAAGGGATTGCAGGAGTCAGCATCCGGCGAATCAGAACCGGCAGCAACAGCAAGCCCCACCCAATCAACGCCAGCAGCGGCAACAACAAGGTAACAACAAAGGGTGCTTTCAATGTGGTGCTGAGGGCCATTTCAAGAAAGACTGCCCCCAGCTAAATCAGAACCAGAACAACAACAATCAGGGGAATGGAAACGACAATGGGGGAAACAACAATGGAAATGGGGCAAGAGGTCGTGCTTTCGTGATTGGTCAGGGTGACGCAAGGAACGATCCCAACGTTGTGATGGGTAAGTTTCTTCTGGACGACTTCTTTGTTACTCTTTTATTCGATTCGGGTGCCGATACTAGTTATGTGTCCTTAAAAGTTAGCCAAATGCTTAAGCGCACTCCAACACTTTTGAACACCAAACACGCGGTAGAGCTAGCAAATGGTAAAAGTCTTGAAGCCACACACGTAGTTAAAGGTTGTAACCTCGTCTTAGCTGGTCAGACTTTCTCTAATGATCTTATTCCTATCACACTGGGTAGTTTCGATGTCGTTATTGGGATGGATTGGCTATCTCATCATCAAGTGGAGATTGTTTGCAAGGAGAAAATCGTCCGCATTCCTCGTTCTGGTGAAGAACCTCTCATGATTCGTGGTGACAAGAGTGGTGCTGTCGAAGGCATCATCTCTTTCCTTAAGGCCCAGAAGTGTTTGCGAAAGGGCCACACTGCCATTTTAGCACTCGTTACTGACACATCCGCGGAAGAGAAGAGAATTGAAGACATTCCTATAGTGCGCGACTTTCCTGAGGTATTTCCTGAGGAATTACCTGGCCTTCCGCCTCATCGCCAAGTCGAGTTTCAAATCGAGCTAGCTCCAGGAGCAGCGCCAGTAGCTCGAGCACCATATCGTCTAGCTCCATCAGAACTCGAAGAACTGTCCACGCAATTACAAGAACTCTTGGGAAAGGGTTTTATACGTCCTAGCTCTTCGCCCTGGGGAGCTCCAGTCTTGTTCGTGAAAAAGAAAGACGGTACCTTCAGGATGTGTATTGACTATCGCGAACTTAACAAGGTTACTGTGAAGAATCGTTATCCTCTTCCACGTATTGACGACTTGTTCGACCAGCTGCAAGGGTCAAGCTATTACTCTAAGACTGATTTGAGATTGGGATACCATCAGCTGAGGGTCCGAGATGAGGACGTCTCCAAAACAGCATTCAGAACTCGTTACGGCCATTACGAGTTTCTGGTTATGCCATTCGGGCTGACGAATGCACCAGCGGTCTTCATGGATCTCATGAACCGAGTGTGCAAGCCTTATCTGGATAAGTTCGTTATTGTGTTCATCGACGATATCCTGATCTATTCCAAGAGTCAGGAGGAACACGAGCAGCATCTACGAATTATGCTGGAACTTCTTCGAAAAGAGCAGTTGTATGCCAAGTTTTCGAAATGTGACTTTTGGCTTCGCGAAGTCCACTTTCTAGGCCATGTGGTAAAAAAGGATGGAATTCATGTGGATCCATCTAAGGTTGAATCGATCAAGAACTGGCCTGCACCCCGCACACCGACAGAGATCCGCCAATTCTTGGGTTTGGCCGGATATTACAGAAGGTTTATAAAAGATTTCTCCAAGATTGCGCAACCTCTCACTTCACTGACTCAGAAGGGTGTTATCTATCGTTGGGGTGATGCACAGGAGTCCGCATTTCAGCACTTGAAGGACAGACTTTGTAGCGCGCCTATCCTCTCATTGCCTGAGGGCACAGACGATTTTGTGGTTTACTGCGATGCTTCCATCCAAGGACTTGGTTGCGTGTTGATGCAACGTGACAAGGTCATTGCCAACGCATCACGCCAACTCAAGGTTCACGAAAGAAATTACACTACACACGACTTGGAACTGGGAACAGTTGTTTTCGTGCTTAAGATATGGACACATTACCTGTACGGTACCAAGTGCACCATATACACCGATCACAGGAGTCTCGAGCATATCTTCAAGCAAAAGGAGTTAAACATGCGTCAACGCCGATGGGTTGAGCTCTTGAACGATTGTTGATACATGAAATGTCTGTTGACTACGTCTATTTCAAGTCTTAGGTTAAGATAGGTCCGCATATGTGAACATATGTCAGATAGGTCCGTATATACTAACCTATGTTGATAGGTCCGTTTATATGTCAGATAGGTCCGTATATACTAACCTATGTTGATAGGTCCGCTCATAGAGGTCCGCTTATGTGTACATCAGTAGGTCCGCTTATATGTCAAGTTGACAGGTCCGCTTATATGGTATGTCATTTGAAGCGGACCATGTCTCACTATATATAGTCCACATTAGCGGATCTGATGAGGATGAGTATTGGCAACACAAATGGTGGGGAACTCCAACCGAGAAAATGAAAGAAGAAGAGAAAAAGAGAAAAGAGAAAGAAGAGCAGGAAAAATCAAAGAAGATTGATACTAGAATTATTGACACAACTCAGGAGTTGAATCCTGAGAACTTTGGAAAAATGGCTGACAAAGTGCTGGCTGCTAAGGCACTTGAGGTAGACTCTAACTCCGTGTCTGAGTCAAAAAGCCAGGTCAGTTCAAAAGTGTCAACAAATGTGTCAGGTAAGAAAATTGATGGTAATGCTGATTGCAAAAATTGCAACAAAGAGTGCAAATTTTGTAGCACAGTCACGTATCTCAACGGAAAGAAAGTTGATGATCTGACAGCAAAGGTCAGAAGCGTTGAGAATCAGATTCTTGATCGTGACAAAATGGTTAAAGCTTCAACTGAACGGATAAGAGAATTAACTAGTCAAATTGAAAATGATAAAATTGATCATGATAAAGTTAAAAATGAAAATGAAAAGTTGATTCTTGAAAACCGTCAGATTTCTGAAAAGTTTGAAAAACTCAAAAGCACAATGAAAGATTGTGATGATCGAAATGGTAAAACTTTTAAAGAAAATGAACATCTAAAAGCAGTGCTTAGAGTTAAAGAAGAATCAATCAACCAACAACTGGATGAAATCGCTAAATTGAAACTTAAATTTCAAGAGGCTGAAATTGAAAACGAGCGAATCCAGTTGAAGCTTAACAGTTACAGCTCCGCAAGCTTTGTTTTGCAACACATTATTCCCAAACCCATTGGGAAAGACAAAGCGGGCGAAGATGTGTATTGTGATGGAACTGGGGTGGGGTTTCATCAAGTTCCACCACCTGTTCTTGATAATTACACTAAAAAGCAGTCGGGGTTGGTTGAAATTGAGGAAGTAAGTGAAGTTAAACTTCTAGAGAACATTGATGTCACGTTCACATCTTCCAATGACGATAGTGTCCAAAATGATATTGTAAAAGGTGTTGTTGAAAATGTGCTAAAAATGGATAGTGATACTACTGAGGAAGATGGGTGTTTCTTGGACAAGTACATTCAGAAATCAAAATCCAAAAACAACTTAAGTGATGAACCGGGTCTTGTGATGTACAAGATGGCTGGATCTGATAAGTTGTATTCGGATTCTGAGTTTCCCATTGAGAATGTTAATGTGAAAAAGTTGACAAATGTGTTCAAATTGATTGAAGTTGAGTTGTCAGAAGTGAACAGTTTGAGTCAAACAAAAAGGCAAATGAATTTTGAGAAAGATAAAGCTTATTACAAAAAAGCCTGTTGTTCCACCACGTTTTTATAATAACAATCGAAACAATTGGTCGGGTGGTTATCGGGGTGGTAATAGTTATCAGAAGAAGAGTTTTCAAAACAAAAGATTTGCAGAAAAGAAGGTGTTTGTGAACGGTTCAAGTTCACTTTCTGATGAGGAAAATGAAATTTTTTCAAAATCAAATAAAGAGTTCTTTGAGAAGAGAGCCTCACAACCTCAGTCTGAAGGCACAAGTCGAGTTGTTGATACTCGTACATGTTTTAGATGTAACAAAGTTGGTCACATTGCAAGAAATTGCACCAACTTCAAGCCTAAGACTGAAGTTGTTGACAGACAAAAGAAGAAAGTTGATGTGAAGGGTAAAGCACCAATCATTGTTGAGAAAAAGAATGAGAAAAATGACAACATCAAAATGAAAAATGAACCCGTAAAGAAAGTGGTAACTAAAAGTGACAAGTTTTATAAAAGGGTTGCTTTATCTCAACAAGTTTGGAAACTAAAAACTGAAATGAAAATTTCAACTTCTAAAGTGAAAAAGGCTGAAGAATCAATTTCGGTTGATTATGATGCAAATTTTCCACCTTTGAAGGCTGAAAATTTCAAAATTCAAATTGCGAGGGTCAAGGTTACACCTAAGGCTGATGAGGCCTGGGTGGACACCATGTTCAACTAAGTAGTTTGAATTGCCGGAGCTTCTTTGATCGCGAAGCATGAATCGGCATCTTTATTGTAGTTGGTTAAATTGAAGTTTGTTTTGTGCAAGATCTTCCACAACTTGTATCCAGATGGATCATGGATAGTGGAGCATCTCGACATATGACAGGGAAAACCGCGTTGCTGTATGATGTGAGAAATATCAATGGTGGTTATGTGGGATTTGCTGGTCATGAAGGTGGTCGAATTGTTGGTGAAGGAACGTTATCCAATGGGATTGTGACGTTTGAGAGAGTTAACTACATCACTGAGCTGGAGAACAATCTGCTTAGTATCTCGCAGATTTGTGACATTATGTATACTACTCACTTCACTGATAAATAATGTTTGATTTTGAAACCAGGATTTGTTGTTCCTGAAGAATGGATTATCATACGGGCACCTAGAGTGAATGATTTATATGTGTTAGATATGAGTGTAGCAACTACAACTACTGGTCAAGCACATTGTTTTGTCTCTAGAGCAACTGAGAAAGAATCGAGATTGTGGCACCGAAAGATGGGGCATATACATCTTAGAAAAATGAATCATTTGGTGCACAATGATTTGGTTTTGGGTGTTAATATCAAAGGTTTTCATCTGGAAGGGGAGTGCATTAGCTGCATCAAAGGCAAGCAGAAGAAAAAGTCACACCCTACAAAACAAGTTAATTCAGTTTCGAGACCTCTGGAAAGACTTCACATGAATTTGTTTGGTCCGGTGAATGTCAAAAGTATTACATGAGATTATTACTGTTTGGTCGTTACTGATGATTATTCCAGATTTTCGTGGGTTTCTTTCTTGAAGACGAAAGATGAAACATTTGACAGTTTGATGGGGCTGTTCAGGAAGATTGAGAATCTGTACCAAAGACGTATCAAGAGAATTCGAAGTGATAATGGTACTGAATTCAAGAATAGTAAGATGGAAGAATTTTGTGATGAAAGAGGTATATTGCATGAGTTTAGTGCTCCGTATACTCCGCAGCAAAATGGAGTCGCAGAACGCAAAAACCGGACACTAATCGAGACGGCTAGAACTATGCTCGCAGATTCAAAGTTACCGATAAATTTTTGGGCTGAAGCTGTTTCTGCTGCATGCTATACGCTCAACAGGGTTCTCACTGTCAAGAAGTTCAACAAAACATGCTTTGAGCTAATCAATAACCGCAAACCGAATTTGAAGTATCTAGAACCGTTCGGGTCACCCTGTACAGTTATAGAGCCTCATGGAAAGTTTGGTCCGAAAAGCATTGAGGGAATATTTGTTGGTTATGCAAATCCGATGCGACGTGTCTTCGTTCCAAGTGAGAAGCGGATTATTGAAGCTGTAAATGTTGAATGTCAAGGTTATACTATGCCGCCGCAGAATCCTGGAGATTCATGGCGTTATCATTATGACAAACTTTGGGATTCGTTTGACATGAGAGAAGAATCAGAGGACGATGAAGATTTCTTTGATGAGTTGGATATTTTGCGTGAATATGAGTCACATCTAAGGTTCCCAGCTGAGTATTCTAGAAGACCATAGGAAACTTCAAATGATGATGAAGCAGGTCCGAGTAATGCTGGTGAACATGATGATGTTTAACAGAATGAAGTTGCTCAGGATAATCAGTCGGCTCAGAATGATAATCTAGAAGCTGAAAACATGCCAGTATTTGATCATGGTGATTCAGATTCAGATTCTGAGGGGGAGCAAATTCAGATTTCAAGTCAAACAAACCAAGTTGGTGAACAAGTTGCAGAGCAGAATGTTACTAATCTGGAGGGAAATGTAGATGTTCCAAGCGAAGTGATGCCGCGATCTTTTTCATATCATCCAGAGGAGTTGATCATAGGAGAATTGCAGACAGGCGTTCGCACTCGAAATCAGATTGATAAAGGGCTTACATGTTTTTATACAAAAGTTGCTCCTTTGCAAACTGAATTCTCATTGAGTTGTTTTATCTCGCAGGTTGAGCCAAGAACTTACAAAGAGGCGCTTACTGAAGATTCTTGGGTTAATGCAATGCAGGAGGAACTGAGTCAATTCGAGAAATTGGGAGTGTGGAAGTTAGTTGATTTGCCGGATGGTCATAGGAAAATAAATACAAAATGGGTATTTAAGTGTAAGAGAGACGACAGAGGAGTTGTTGTACGAAACAAGGCTCGACTCGTTGTTCAAGGTTTTAGTCAACAGGAGGGGATTGATTTTACAGAAGTCTATGCTCCTGTGGCTCGACTAGAAGCTATCAGAATTTTTCTTGCATTTGCGTCTTGGAAGAACTTAAAAGTATATCAGTTAGATGTAAAATCGGCGTTTCTTCATGGGAAGGTCAAAGAGGAGGTTTATGTCGGTCAGCCACCGGGCTTTACTGATCCAATCCACAAAAACAAGGTCTACTTATTGGACAAAGCGCTGTATGGTTTACACCAGGCCCCGAGAGCTTGGTACGAGACTTTGTCTCAACACCTACTAGCCAACAAGTTCATTCGTGGAAAAGTGGATGCCACTCTCTTCACTAAAGAGGTCGACGGTCATCTTCTGATAGTTCAGATTTATGTGGACGATATAATTTTTGGGTCGACGAATGAAAGTCTATGCAAAGACTTTGAATCAGTGATGAAGCAAAAGTTCGAAATGTCATCAATGGGGGAGATGAAATTCTTTCTGGGATTACAAGTTGAACAACTTCCTGAGGGAATTTTCATTCACCAGTCAAAGTATGTTCATGATATTCTAGAGAAATTTGGGATGTCAAGTTCTACTCCAGCTGTTACCCCACTTGCAACAAATCATGGGATTCACCCAGATCTCACCGGAGACAGGGCTGATGAAACTTTTTATCGATCCATGATAGGTTCTTTGATGTACTTAACAGCTTCACGTCCTGATATCATGTACCCAACGTGCCTCGCAGCAAGATTTCAGTCTAACCCGAGAGCTTCGCATATGATCATTGTGAAGAGGATATTGCGCTACCTGAAAGGAACTCCTTCATTAGGGTTGTGGTATCCTAGGAAAGGCGACTTTACGCTCGAAGGGTATTCCGATTCGGATTTCGGATGCTGGAAAGTCAATTCAAAATCAACAACTGCAGGATGCCAGTTCTTTGGTCCTAGATTAGTCACCTGGCAGTGTAAGAAACAAACGTCTGTGGCGTTATCTACATGTGAAGCGGAGTATGTTTCTGCTAGCAGTTGCTGCTCTCAGATCTTGTGGATACAGCAACAGATGCGCGACTACGGTTTGCAGTTTCTTAACACACCTCTTTTTGTTGATAATGAGGCCGCAATAAATATAACAAAGAATCCAGTACATCACGCTAAAACTAAACACATAGAAATTCGTCATCACTTTATTCGTGATTGTTTTGAGAAGAAGTTGATACGAATTGAGAAAATCCACACTGACGAACAGAAAGCTGATTTACATACCAAAGCTTTTGATAAAAACCGGTTTAAATATTTGTTAAAACTGAACGGTATGAAGCTTCTGTCGGTGTCGGATGGCATAATTGGTGTTGATGAGAGTACTGTTGCGGATGAAGACGAGAAACAATCTGCAATGGTTTGTCGTTTTTTACTTGTTTTGGTATTTAGGGGGAGTAGATAGATGTATATAGATATATTTTCAGAAAATACAAAAACAGTAAAAAATGAAAAAATACAAAAACATGATAAAATCTGAAAAAGAGCTTGTGTATATAGGGAAAATGATAGTACATCAGCTAGACAATTACAGTATGCTAAAGATTTGTAAAGTTTAAATGAGTTAAACAGTCTCACTAATGATGTGTCGATAGGTTTTTGCACATTTAGTAGATTTATTCGGGATATAAACCTAAAATTTCAAACTTGTGAAATTCGTGGGGAACACTACTTGGATATATAGGTAACCCCTGAAATCTCGTTTGAAAGATCTCATAATCTGTTATACTAGGTCTTTATACTCAATGATGTCTGGGGTATTATTCTGGGACTTCTGCTGAACGGTAGTTCTGACCTAGTCCTTGGATAATACTTTCTGCAATGCTTGAAACATAGCATAAACCCTCAGCATGCCGATGAAACAATAAAATTGATAGTCGCTGCTGTTGTAGCAAAAAGATCCTCTAAAGGGGACATACCGTAAAGTCGAAGCCGATATCTCTCTGCATATACGGAAGTATCGACCTGAGATCCCTCGGCCCTCGCATACCTAATTTATATACAGATATCATTGTAGTATACTCACCTGTAAGACTGATTATTGGGATTCTGGATACGGGAGTATATTCAAGAGGTGGGACACATGAATGAGCTAAGTTCATAATTCATCTAATTCGTATCCTGAGTAAATTGAAATGTGTGTGAGAATTTAAGATGGATCAGTATATCGACAATCGAGGTGAATTGTTTAAGTCTGAGTATGAAATGAAGCTTAACGGTACTTGTGATTTGTCTGAAAAGCTGATATGATTCCCTAACACGCTCGCCAAAAATATGTTTGTAAATAGTTTACTTTGTTTACTTTCTGCAATTTAAGTTTTCTGTATTTCATTTCTTAGTTTAGAACACTTTATAAAATCCAAAAAGATTTTATTTCTGCTTTATTTTCCGTCAAACCAAAGTGGAAAGTTGATTGTTGGATTCTTAGATGATTGAAGCAGATGCAGGAGATTCTGGATTGAAGAATGAGGAGAGCTTATCTTGATGGAGTTTGATTTATTGGAAAGTCAAAAACAAGTTCATTAACTTGATACTTGTTATTTTCAGAAAATGTTTGAAATTGTTGTTTTAAATCAGTTTGATTCGTCAAATGATCAACCAAGGTCATTAAATTGGACTTGGTAGATTAATTGAGTAATCAGGGTCATTAACTTGGACCTGAATACTTGAGTGGATTGCTAAAGCTGATAGTTTGTGATTTATTGTGGAAAAAAATAAGTTTGTAATGATTGATGGTTGAGTCACAGGTTTTGGACTTCATCATTCCCACAGAAGCTAAATGTCAAAGCTTGAACCAGATACCTCAGATTTTAGCATATCGAGAGGGGGAGTCTGTGAAAGGGGGAGTCTGAATCAATAGTCAAAGGGGAGTTTGAAGATAGAGCAAGATTGTGAACCTGTGAAGAATGCTTATGATGTGAAGACAGAGAGTTAGATAAAAGACCAAGACTGGAGACTCAGAAGCTGAAGACTACGTCAACATCCAAGGGGGAGTCTGTTGATACATGAAATGTCTGTTGACTACGTCTATTTCAAGTCTTAGGTTAAGATAGGTCCGCATATGTGAACATATGTCAAATAGGTCCGTATATACTAACCTATGTTGATAGGTCCGTTTATATGTCAGATAGGTCCGTATATACTAACCTATGTTGATAGGTCCGCTCATAGAGGTCCGCTTATGTGTACATCAGTAGGTCCGCTTATATGTCAAGTTGACAGGTCCGCTTATATGGCATGTCATTTGAAGCGGACCATGTCTCACTATATATAGTCCACATTAGCGGATCTGATTAGTAGAGATATAACTTGGAGCGGACCTAGATCATTGTTGCTGTAACGAAATTCTGTCAAAACGATATCAGGAAGCAATAAAAGTAAAGGATTTGAACGTGAAAAGCTGTGTAACTTCATCTATGTTGATTCCGCCTTCATAAGTGAAGATGAACATCCTTACGCTGACTGTTTAGGGTCGGAACACGGTCCAACAACGATTATGAATGCGCTATCAAATATCATCCGGGCAAGACCAATGTTGTGGCCGACGCCCTCAGTCGAAAGGATACTATACCTAAGCGTGTACGTGCTCTACAACTTACCATTCACTCTAACCTTCCCGCTCAAATTCGTGATGCTCAAGTTGAAGCATTGAAAGCAGAGAACATCAGGGCTGAGTCCCTACGAGGATCGAGGCAGCGACTAGAACAAAAGGAAGACGGCGCTTACTATGTAACAGGGCGCATCTGGGTTCCAATTTATGGAAACTTACGCGAGCTTGTGATGGATGAAGCACATAAGTCTCGTTATTCGGTACATCCTGGTTCGGATAAAATGTACCACGACCTAAATACTACGTATTGGTGGCCTGGCATGAAAGCCCACATAGCCACCTACGTCAGTAAGTGCTTGACTTGTGCGAGAGTCAAGTCTGAATATCAGAAACCATTAGGCCTACTTCAACAACCGGAGACCCCGAAATGGAAATGGGACCAAATTTCCATGGATTTCATTACTGGCCTGCCCAGATCTCAACGCGGAAACGATACCGTTTGGGTGATCGTAGATCGACTGACCAAGTCTGCACATTTTCTGGCTATCAAAGAAACGGATAAGTTTTCTACTCTTGCAGACATTTACCTAAAGGAAGTGGTATCAAGGCACGGAGTGCCAACCTCTATTATATCTGATCGTGACGCGCGTTTTACGTCAGAACTGTGGCAAGCAATGCACAAGTCTTTTGGCTCACGTTTAGATATGAGCACCGCTTATCACCCACAGACGGATGGGCAATCTGAACGCACCATCCAGACCCTTGAAGACATGCTTAGGGCATGCGTAATCGACTTTGGTAACGGCTGGGAAAAGCACCTCCCGCTAGTGGAGTTTTCGTATAACAACAGCTACCACACCAGCATCCAAGCCGCTCCGTTTAAGGCATTGTACGGACGGAAATGCTGATCACCTCTCTGTTGGGCAGAAGTTGGTGACAGTCAAATCACTGGCCCAGAACTCGTAGTAGATACAATAGAAAGAATTGCTCAGATACGACAGCGAATGGCGGCAGCCCGTGATCGTCAGAAAAGCTATGCTGATAAGGGAAGAAAACCACTCGAGCTCCATGTTGGGGATCGAGTGCTACTCAAAGTCTCACCTTGGAAAGGTGTAGTCCGCTTTGGCAAACGAGGCAAACTCAATCCGCGTTATGTCGGACCATTCGAAGTCATTGAGAAAATTGGCAAGGTAGCCTACATGTTGAATCTACCTGAAGAACTCAGCGGAGTTCACAACGTATTCCACGTGTCAAATCTGAAGAAGTGTCTGTCAGATGAGACCCTCATAGTTCCTCTCAAGGAACTCACAATCGATGACCAGCTGCGATTCGTTGAGGAACCAGTAGAGATTACGGATCAATATGTTAAGATCCCCAAGCATACCAGGATACCTCTGGTCCGAGTTCGTTGGAATGCTCGTCGTGGCCCAGAGTATACCTGGGAACGCGAAGACCAAATGAAACTCAAGTATCCCCAACTGTTTAAGAAAAACGCAACCACTACTGAGGCTGAAGCTACTGCAGAATTTCGGGACGAAATTCCAAATCAACGGGGGGATGATGTGACACCCTAGGAAAATCAGGAAAACAACGCAACTTAACTAGCTTCCTCAGTAACCACGCGCTAAATTTCGGGACGAAATTCTCTTAACAGGGGAGAATGTGACAACCCTCATAATTCCATGTGTTCCGTACAATTTATTAATAATAATTAATGTGCTTGACGACTGTGTGGAATTACGTAACTGCTTTCTGATATCTGTGTTATATTTACATGCGCCTGTTAACACACTAGTAATGTACAGAAAAGTTATTAAATAGTCCGTTATGATTTCCTAAGTGTTAGAAATTAAAAACGTTACAAAAATATATACATAGGACACGTTACGAATTAATTAAGCAGTTTAACGAAACAGTATCGAACCGAACAACCGGATTTTACCCAGGACATAAAAATATTGTCATTGACATTGTTTTTCTTTTTCTGAGCCAGTTAGGGTCCCCGGATACCCTAACGCCCGTTATAAACTACAACACACAAGACAACTAATTTTAAACTTCTAACTTAACTAACTAGCTTAACTAATAGTTCAAAACCAACCCACTTACCCCACCCCTTGTAACCGATTTGGTCCCCCAAGGGGGACACACCCTTACAAGAAATTAATTAATTTAATTGTTTGCCTAATATCTACTTGACATTTTATCTAGTGGGTAAATAGAGAATATGGTTTATAAATTAAACCAATGAGCTCACCATTTTCTTTTACATTCATAATTCACTTCACAAAAGTCACATCTCTCTCCCTCTTGCTTACTACTATCGGCTGACCACCAAGCCCCATCCACCACCACTTTTCAAATTTGATCAAGGCATTTTATTCACATTCAAGTGTGAAGGATCACGCACAAGGAAGCCCGGTGCTTGCGGATTGCCAAGGACCTCACTACGACGCTTTTAACCACTCGTTTTTTGCCTAGTTTCTTCCCTAGCCTCGAGCTAGTAGTAAGTGACTCTAAACGCCTTCTTGATCTTGTATAGAGTGGTTAATAAGAGATTTGTCGGATAAAAATCGTGAACACTAAAAATCAAAACTAAAAAGTCTTGCTAGAGTGATGAACTTGTTGGTTAAAGAGTAAATAATGATGAAACATGGTAATACAAGATGAATCTGAAATATATGAGTATTAGTCTGCTGTAAATAACTTATAACCTGTTGTAAATCATTATTAGAATGAATGGTAATCATATGTGTGCATTTTAGTAGCCTTTAGACTGATAACAGCTTGCTGATGTGTATTTTCAGCCGCCTTTAACAGGCTGTAAACAGGTCATAAACTTAACGAAAAACCGATATTTTGAATCTAAAATATGTTATTATGAAATACGGTTCTAATGGCACCAGAATCGTAATTTTTGGACTCCGTTTACTATTTTTAAAGTGTTAATTTGTAACAGCAACTTAAGCTGAATTTTGAAAGCAATAAATGGGTGACATACTTTCAGTAATAACCTGAGTTTTGTGATGAATCGGACCATGAAACCTGTACAGTGGATGACAACCGATGCATTTGTAATTACCCCATTGGAATTTCGTAAATCGGACACTCGATGAATTTTTAATAAATTGTTCCGTGGACTGTGGTCAGAAATATATAAATCTGAGTTCAGTCCGGAATATGAATTTTTATAAAATATTGGTAATGAACCAGACCGCGATATTTTTACACAATAACATATGGAACGTTTAAGACATCCTATAAAAATTTGGAATTTTTGGAATAATTTAACTATTTTATTAAAATGTCCGAAAACAGCCGGTTTTGAATTTTAATGCTGAATTGACATAAGTTGTGACTTGCGTTTCTAAATGTCGAGTATGCTATCGGTGAATGATCTAACATGTTATATGTGTTACGTGCAATATCGTATGTTTGTTTATGAGTGGGGAATGGATGAGAAGTTTATATGGGCATAAATCGTTAAAGTGTGTACCTGTTATGTGGTCGAAGTAATGTGCAAATAAACCATACGTAGGATACGTGTTATGCATGAGAAACTGATTGTTATCCGTACCTTATTAGGACGTGATTGACCGACCTTGACTGTTAACTATATTTGAGAATCTAACCGAGCAAACCGAGGTGAGTTCACACTTTCTACAAAGCATGGTAAATTCCCGGTGGGAATGGGAATGGGTACAGGAATAGGGATTCCTTGTCCTTTGAGATGTGTTCAGGAATGTAAATTCCTCGTCCTGTTGGGACGTGTTAGACTTACTGGACTAGAACTCTATCAGCGAAGTCCCTCCCTTTTTGTATCGACTTAATCGCCGAGGCTATGGCGAGCGGGTCATTAGTTAACAGCGCTATTAGGTTTAACAAACCTCACACCGTGCCAATCGGACGGGCGTGTACTAATGGACTATGGCACGTCGGTGGTGATAGAACACCGACGCTAGGGCACAATTGATTTCTTTTGTTAGTAGTCGATATGATAAACGAGTCTGGTAGTTTAAAATACTGGGGCAGCTCCCCACGGCCATAGTGCCGGGCTGGATAGCCAGGGAAGGTGGACATGGGATGGTTAACAAATAAACGTTTTCGAACTATGGGGTAACCCCCACGGCTGGATAGCCGAATGAGATTAAACTATGTTTTTGGAAACAACTCTAAAATGGACAACCAACCGTGAACTCACTCAACTTTGTTGTTGACTCGTTATTACATGCTTTGCAGGTCATTAGATGCTATGGAGCTTGCATATGGAGGTGGCCGTTGTGGGATGCGAACTGATATGTCCCGTACTTAATGAATAAACTTTATGAACTTATTAAAACTACGTTTTGGACTTTAAACTTATGAACTATGGACTTTTGTTTTGAACTTATGTTTTATGCTTTCGCTGTTAACCTAAAATCGGTTTACTTCCTTTTGGTCACCAATCGTATTGTGTTTGGTTTTATTTACTTAATTATGTTGTTCAATATGATTGGTGACTCGATCCTGGTCACGTCACGCCTCCAAGCGATGGTACTCCGCATGGTGGATTTTGGGGGTGTGACAAGCCATCTCCTACGGAAGCAAGCTCAGAATCTCGTTTGGTAATCACTCCAGCCATGAGCTTTGCAATGAACGCGAGGCCGATAGCTTCATCGTGCGAGTAAGAACAATAATAGGATTCAGAGTCGAAGGTATCTTATTCACGTCAATAATTATTCCGTACACTTATTCGTATGTATATATTGATAAACAAATATGTTACTTAGCATAAACATGCAATTCGATGTATCATATCACATATAACTCTCGTTTATCCTTGGGGGGGGGGGGTTATTTTGTCTTTGGCAAGTCTATCCCACATAGACTATGCCTTAATTGGCACCTTAGTTTGGGGTATTCTCCTCCCTACTAATGTCCTTGCCTTGTCTTTTCTTTGAAAAATGTTTGACTCATGGATCTAGACTCTTACGTGAATGCAATGAAATCCCTTTTGTAAAATGTTTTTGTGAGAGAATTCTGGTGATTGTAGTCTAGACTCGAGAAGGAATCCTAGTTCACTACAATCGAAGCTCTGATACCAAACTGTCACACCCTGACTTTTGTGAAAGCGTATAATGTGTAACTGGTTTAATATCACTGCATTCAATCATAATAAACAACTATATGATCAAAAGGATGTTCATCCATTCATTAAGTAAAAGTATTACAAATACCAGTTATTTAAGTTTCGAACAACACAACCTTCGACTAAGATACAATTCAACATAAGTGGATGACATCTTAAACTTGGAATTTACTTCTAGAAACAACACCCGTGCTCAAGATCCAACTTGTTACCTGAAATACATGTAATTTTGGAAAACATCAACAAAAGTTGAGCGAGTTCATGCGTTTTGTGTGAGTACTGGCAAACTTATTGTTGGAACTGAGTTTGTTTCTAATTGTATTTTTGTTTGAAATTAAGATGGAAATGAAAGAGATGTGCAGCGGAATGTAAGATGAAAACAAACTTTGCATACAATCAAATGAGAGTAATACTTTAATCAAACATCTTTACACAATGAATCGAAATATTGAATTTGTTTCAACAACGATTACAATGATTGATGAATGAATGCAAACTCCCCCTCAGCCAGAGCTCAGTAGTTTGTTCGTGCAAAGAAGACAATGTTGTGAAAGAGCTAATAGAACAGTACAAAGTACTGAACTATTTATAGGCACTTGCAAACCACTGAGCATCTTAGCTGACGTCACCATGAAAGTGACATCTAACCTCCTAACAAACTCTAACCTCTGATCTATACAAACACTGATGTACTAACTACTGCTATTACATTTCTTTAAATAAAAGACACTTAAACAGCTGCTGCATCCTTCCACTGCTGTGAACCCAGCAGTGCTTGTCCGGATCAGCAGTACTTGACTCAAGGCAGTAGATTGAGTCAGCAGAGCTTTGTTCTTCCATCAGTCTTTGACATTGGGCAGTAAATGCAAGGCATCAGTTGTAGGTCAGCACTTAGTAAGATCAGCAGATAGGAGGTCAGCAGATATGAAACCACTTTCAAGGGGAGAGATTTGTATGAACCAACTGTAATCGTCTGCTTATTCTGGATCCACTGTTCTGATCCAGTTTTGGCTTTAATTATCTGTTCCTCTGATAGGGTTCAATCCCAACAATCTCCCCCTGGAACAGATAATGCCAAAACTCTTCATTATATGTGAAAGACTTTATTGCCTCATCAACAGTTCCCTTATCTGACCTTTAAATTGTAATTCGAAGTCTAGGGCATCTGTATCTTCATCATCCCTGCTAAGTGGAAGATCAAGGAGATCCTGCAAATCTTCAAGACTCAGGCCAAGAGCTTGTTCCCTTGATATTTTCTCCACTTCTCCACCAGACCTGAGCAAAGTCAATACGCAGGTCCTGTTAGTCAGTTTCCCCTTTTGTATTTTTGAGCCTGGTGGGTTTCTTGGGAGATGTTTATTAGCAGAAGTATTTTGTGAGGCTGGCCTGTTCATAACTGGCTGAGCAGCACTTGCAGATTGTTCCAATTCAAGATCTTCTTTTATCATTACTTCCGTGCCTGCTTTTACAATGGCATCTCCAACTAATAGATCTTGAATTGTTTCCATGCTAAACTGGTTTTTTGCTCCTTCTTTTGTAGATGGCAGCACCAGCTGGAGCAGTGGTTCTTTTGACTTGCAGCTTTGGTGGTCTTTTGAGACCTCTGCTTTAGAATAGTCAGGCTTTTGTGGAACTCTTGGATCTTTCTTTTCTAAGTTCCTCTAATCTTTTATAGGTTGCCCTGACTCTATCTTCTCCCCACTTTGTCACAGAGTTCTTTGACCCATAATCAGCTACAATCAGCTCCTCTTTAATTCTCCTCAACTCTAACATCTTCTCGGCTTCAATTGTTTGAATTTTTCAGGAGGAGTCTGCTTGACCTTATTTTTGATCATGTCCTGAAATCCTGGCTGCTCTTTTCAAGCTCAGGAATGGTCCAGTTCTTGTACATGTGTTTCTCCCCCTTGTATTTCTTGTAGGTCATGATATTCTCAATGTAGTCTTTCCTCAAGGACTCATCTGCCCTTTCTGAAATTTGCTGACATACATTTTTAGCAAAACGCTCCATAGCATTGACCTGTGAGAGTAAAGCTGATAGTTTTGTTGAAATTCTCTATCAGATTTCCCTTTTCTGTTTTTGATTGCAATATCCTCTGCTTGTTTGGCCTTGAGTTTCAAGTATTCGTCAATATTGTTAGGCCTGGGATAATTTGCAATTGATGGTAAACTCCTTTTGGCTGGGTTATCTTCATAATAAAAAGATTTGATTTCTTCTCTGACTGCAATGAGTTCCAGAGGAAATGAGACACCAGCAGGAGGTAATGGCTTTAAAATTTGAGCTGAAGAGAGAGGTATGGGTTTTGGAATAGTGACAAGTGACAGGGATTTTGAAGATGTTGGTGATGGAGATGTGTCATCATCTTTTAAAATTAGCCTTCTCCTTTTTGGTTTAGGAGAGACTGATGATGTCTGAGATGGAACAGTGGTAGTAGATTGAGTGGCAGTGGTTTGTGTCTGACTGAACAGTTGTTGAAACAACTGGTGCTTCAACCACTGTTGTCATTACAATAGATGTTATAACATCTGTTGTCTTCTGCTTTTTGTCAGCAGGTGGAAGTGGTGGTGAGATTGTTTTTGGTGGTGACAGTGGTGATGGTAATGTAGTAATTTGGTGTGTGTTGAAGTAGTGTGTGTTGAAGTGGGAACAAATGTTGAAACCACTGAAGTACCAGCAGTAGTTTGATACAGCAGGAGTTACAACAGCTGTTTGAGTGGAGGTTTTATGCTGATGGCTTTTTGGATGGTGGTTTTGGAGGCTTTGGAAATCTGGATGGGATGGACTTAGGTTTTCTTTTTGTCTTCAGATTTTTAGAATCTTTAGAACCAGAACAACCCTGCTCATACAGCTCCATGAAAGCTCTTTTCTCCTCATTCCACCTTGAAACATCCTTTGCCAGTCTATCTCTTTTTTACAACTTGCTACTCTCTTCATCAAGTGCTTCTTGAGTAGCATCAACCTTCTTACTACCATCTGGCACATGAATTTTTCTGGTCATAGCATCCTTTTCAGGTTCAATGTATAGACCATCATCTATTCCTTTCTTCTTCCACTCCTGAATTTTCTCCCCCTTTTTGGCATTATCGTCTGGGAGTTGATCAATGAAAAGTACTGTTGGAGGAGCAGTGCCAGTGGTTTGCAGGATCTGAGTTTTAAGAGCCTTTAAATCAGCCTGAGTGTTTTTGAACCTTGACTCCATTGCATTTCTCAGCTGTTGGACATGTTTCTCATGTTGCTGATCTGCTATTTGTGCTTGTTGATGGAGAAAAGGTTGAAACAAATTCCAGAGCTCATTTGTAGCAGATGCCCTTTGTGGATCAGGTGCTTGAGATGGAACAGCAGTTGATTGTACCTTTTGTACTTGTAACACCTGTTGTAGCATATCTTTGAGTTCTGCAACAGAGTTATCAAGTTTTTCAATACGATCCGTCAATTTCTGGTACTTTAAATCATCACCCAAGTTAATGGGAATCATCTGATTTCCCACTAGCAGTGGTTTTATCAGTAGTTGATGTAGGAAGTATACTCCAAACATTGACCACTGATGCCCCTTTTTCTTGGTACTGGGGTCTTCTTCCTTCAACACTTGACAACCTTTTGATGTTGCCAGTAGGATAAATAAATCCACTGGTGGTTGGCAGAGGTGCTATGTAAGGAATTGCCTCCAAGGAAGTCTTATTAATGAAACCACTGTCCAACTGTAAACCAGTGGGTTCAACAGTTGTAGTGGTTTCTTCACTTGGACTACCACCAAGAGTTACTAGTAACTCAAGGGGTTGTAACCTCCTCAGGTTGTGTTGGTGGGTTAGCAAAGATTGATTCATCAGACACAGTCAGTGGTTGAGGCATCTTCTCATTGATAGGTGATTGAGAGGACTGGTTAATGCCTGGTTTAAATCAATTGCATCCAACAACAGTTTAGTTGGTGGGGAATTGTGGATGTGAAGGTGGTGTGTAGAAAGTGGATTTGCCCCGGGTATTGAGCTGTGGATGATAGAAACGAGTGTTTCTAGAGCATCATGATGTGGAGACCCTATTTGTACAACCTGTTTCTTTTTGTGAAGAAGCAGGAGGAGTTTGTGGTTATGGGTTGAGATATTTGTACCAACTGCTGTGAGGAAGTAGCAGAGTGGTTTCTTTGTGACATTTGTGTTGTCACAGGCAGGAGCTCTGTATCTCATCCTCCAGAGATGCCTTTTTGATGGTTTGGGGGGGGGGGGGGTTTTGTGTTTTTCTTTTTGTTGGCTTTTTGGGGGATTTTAGGTGTGGGTTTCAAAACGGGTTGTTCTGGTGCTTTGATCACCTTGAGCAGTGGGCTCAGCAGCAGATACCTGAGGAGCAGTTGTAACTGCTAAAGTCTGCTCAGGCACCTCTGCTTGTGTTTTGCAAGGGTGCTAACATCCTTGAAAAAGTTTCAGTTGTTAAACTGTTTATTTGAGTAGGATCACATTGGTTTATTACAACCTAAATCATCCTTACTGAATTTCTTTGCAAAATAGTAACTTAAAAACCTTGGAAACAGTAAGAATGATTTTGGTTTCAACATTATTAACCAAATCTTTAAAAATTTCCCGAGAATAGTTAAAATTTTCTCCTTGAAGAATTGCATATCCCAAGATTTTGAATCTTTAAAGGGATTTCATTCAAATAAGTGTTTTTGTTTGAAACACATACTAGGAGGGTATGAAATAAAAATCTGGTTGCAGAAGGAAAATAACCTTTTTCTAAGGTAATTTTCTTCATCATTGTGGCCTTCATACCCTCTCTCAATGAAGTCAGTTTGCAACTCATTTTTAGTGAAAGAAATTTTACCTTCTTGATCATTGAGTTGAAAGACCTCGGAAATGATTGTGGGTGTGATTTGGACAGCTTTACCCTTTATAGAAGAGTTTATGGTGGTTGCAGTGTCTCCTTGTTTTTCAAGGGTTGCATTCTTCCAGAACTCCCTTTGGTTGCCAAATAGATTGGTGCATCGGTGGTGAACAAAGTTTTTGTACTTTGATTTTGCCATGATATCAATGATGGAATCGAAAACATTTGTGGTTCCTGGTTTTGTGAGAAGACCAAGGAGATTGTGAGATGGTTTATGGGGAATTTCAGTGGAGATTGCCTTTTGAGAGGGCTGTTTTCGAAGATGATTTGGAGGAGGGTTTTGAAGATGACTTCGATTTTGTCATTTTGAAGATGAATGATCGAAGAAATTTGTGAGAGATGAGAAGAAAAACTGCTTTGAGAGAGAATTTTTAAGAATTCAATTCGACAGTAAAACCCTGTTTTGGTGGTGAGTGGGGGATTTTATAGGGAAGAAAATGAATGCTGAGGTGGCAGCCGTCACAAAAGGTCTGACCAATATGTACTGTCCACGTGACAACCCCTGGTGAAAGTGAAGGACAGTACTTTTATGAAAGTGACTAATGAAGGCAAGTGGTATGAAAGCAGTGGATGATTTTCACTATCAGTGGATAGCATATCAGTGGATAATACACTGCTTTTGAACAACAGAGTGTATCAAAGGAATGAGAGAATAGGGGTTGACTTTCAGCAGTGGACAGACTTTTTGAAGTAGAGCAGACTTTTGAACAATCAGTGGTTAATGGCAGACTTTTAAGGATTTTAATGAAAAATATCATTTTTAGCTATTTTTAAGGATGGAGTTTTGATTTTCTGAAAACATTTTGTTGCTTTTATTCATAGAAAAACAAGATGTTGCTTGTTATTCCATGTTCAGCATCCCAATTCTAGAGACCAGGCTTTCAAAAGTGGCTGTATCAAGTGCTTTTGTTAGCACATCTGCCAGCTGATCTTTTAGTTGGGACATGATGCAGAGAAATCAAACCTTTTTCATAGCAATCCCTCACAAAGTGATGTCGGATGTCGATGTGTTTGGTAGTTGAATGGGAAACTGGATTTTTGATGATATTTTCTGCTGCCTGGCTATCCAACATGAGTGGTGTCTTTAAGGCAGTGATACCAAAATCCAGAAACTGATTTTGAAGCCACAGGAGTTGGGCTGTACAGCTTGCAGCAGCAATGTATTCAGCTTCAGCAGTGGATGTTGAAACAGCTGCTTGCTTTTTGCTTTGCCATGAAACTAAGCAATCACCTAGAAACTGGCACCCTCCTGATGTGGACTTCCTTGTGGTGTGACATCCAGCAAAGTCACTGTCTGAGAAACCTGAAAGCTTGATGTTCCCATTAGCTGGATACCAGATACCAAGTGTGGGAGCACCTTTTATGTATCTGAAGATCCTTTTTACAGCAATGAGATTTGATTTTCTGGGAGCTGATTGACTTCTTGCACAGACACATGTTGCAAACATGATGTCTGGTCTAGATGTAGTTAGGTACAATAAAGACCCAATCATGTTTTTACAGCAAACATGATGTCTCTAAACTCTTCACACATTGAGTTACATGTGCTTCCAAAAATAATGTCATCCACATAAATCTGGACAATCATTAAATCCTCCCCTCTCCATTTTAAAAACAATGTTTTATCAATGGTACCTCTTTTGAAACCATTTGAGAGTAGGAAGTTGGAAAGAGTTTCATACCAGGCCCTTGGTGCTTGTTTCAGGCCATACAAGGCTTTGTTTAGCCTGTAGACATGATCTGGATAAAATGGATCCTCAAAACCTGGAGGTTGACAAACATATACTTCTTCTTGAATTGTACCATAGAGGAAAGCACTTTTGATATCCATTTGAAACACCTTCATCTTGTGGTTGACAGCAAAGGCCAGGAACAGTCTAATTGCTTCTAATCTTGCAACAGGGGCAAATGTTTCATCATAATCAATCCCCGCTTCCTGTCTGTAACCTTGAACCACTAGCCTGGCTTTATTCTTGACAACAATACCCCTTTCATCAGTTTTGTTCTTAAAGACCCACTTTGTGCCAATGGGACTAACCTCTTCTGGCAGTGGTACAAGCTCCCATACTTGTTGTCTTTTAAACTGTTGGAGTTACTCTTGCATGGCTTCTACCCAGCTGTTGTCTTTCAGTGCCTCTTGGTACTTGACTGGCTGATGGAGTGATAGAAAACCAGCAAAAAGAAAAATGTTTTGGGTTTGGCTTCTTGTGAGCACCCCTTCATTTATGTTGCCAATAATTTGATCAGGTGGATGAGATCGCAAGAAGATTAAATCTCCTTGGTATGGTATGATGGCATTGGTTGGTGAAGGCTGCAAATGTGTATCATCTGAGCTAACCACTGCTGGGGACTTTGATGATCCAGCAGTGGCTACAAAAGGTGGTGGAATAGGAGGTAATGAATCCAGCAGTGGCTACAAAAGGTGGTGGAATAGGAGGTAATGAAGTGGACAACTGCTGACTTTTATCCACTGTTTGAGGACTTTTGTCAGCAGTGTTTGAGGATGTGGAAGCAGTGGTTGATGGGCTACTTTGGTCAACAACTGTTGAGGTAGCAGTGGTTAAGCTTTGACAACTGTTTTGAATAGCTGATGCTTTTCCCTTTGTGGCAGACCTTTGAGGGATGATGATTTCATACCCATAGTCTGGTGTTGTATCCTCTGATGGACCTGCACTGTTAGTCTTGACAGCAGTATTTTCAAAAGTAAAATTTTCAAGATCAAACAGATCTGCAGGGTTTGCTGGGATTTTCATTGATGAAAGTTCATTGAACTTAACATTCAAAGTCTCCTCCACTGCCTTGGTCCGTGTATTGAACACTTTGTAGGCCTTGGCAGTGGTTGAGTATCCCAGATGATAACCACAATTAATTTTGGCTGCAAATTTTGAAATGGAATCTTTTAAGTTCAAAATAAAGCATGGGCAGCTAAACACCTTGAAGTATGAAATCAGTGGTTTAATTTTATACAGAATTTCATAGGCAGTCTTTTTGTGCCTGGGGTTTATTAAAACTCTGTTCTGGACATAGCAAGCAGTGTTTACTGCCTCTGCCCAGAAAGTTAAAGGCAAACCTGAATCTGCAAGCATGGTTCTGGCAGCTTCAATCAGAGTTCTATTCTTCCTCTCCACTACCCCATTCTGCTCTGGTGTTCTAGGGATGTTGTACTGCCTTACAATCCCTTTCTTCACACAGAAGGCATCCAACTCCCTATTTTTGAATTCTGTGCCATTGTCACTCCTGAAGCTTTTCACTGGAAGGTCAAATTGCTTTTCAACCTGTGTTACAAAGTCTTGCAAAATGCCTGCAGTCTCATCTTTTGAGTGTAAAAAGAAAGTCCATGTAAACCTAGAAAAGTCATCAACAATAACCAAACAATATCTTTTCTTTTTGAGGCTCATGACTTGAACTGGGCCAAACAAATCCATGTGTAGCATTTGCAAACACTGGGTTGTTTTGGACTCTTCAATGGACTTGAAGGAACTTTTATGCTGTTTTCCTTTTAAACAGGAAATGCAATGTTCAGGACATGAAAACAATTTTTGTGGTAGGCCTCTCACCAAACCATTTTTTGAAATTTCTGTGATTGTCTTAAGATTTGTGTGCCCAGCCTTCTGTGCCAAAGTTCTGTCTCTTTGTTAGAGGCAGCTGAGAACAGACAGGCATCAGCTCTGGGACACTCTTTTGACATGTCAACAACATAAACATTGCCACTTCTTTGAGCAACAAGTTTAGTTTGACCAGTTTTGATTATTGCTTCAATCTTTTTGACCATTTCTGGTCCAACAATCCTACAACAGTCTTTTGTGAAGAATGACCCAAATCCCTTGTCACTCATTTGGGACACACTCAGAAGGTTGAATTTTAGATTGTCTATCAGATTGACATTTTCAAATTTTATATTTCCAGATTGCACTGTACCAGACCCCAGAACTTTCCCCTTACTATTATTCCCAAAGAATATATCACCCCCTCCATGGATTTTAAAGTCTTTGAGGAGGGCTTTACATCCTGTCATGTGCCTGGAGCCTCCACTATCAACATACCAAAGACTATCAAAGCATGCAGAAGCTCCCTGCACATGAAGTAAAAGGATTAGTTTATTAAGGTCTCCAAAGCCAGCAGGGCTTTGGATGGGGTCTCAACAGTGTCTGGGATGGATGCAGAATGATGGACAGTGGTTAGGTCAGGGGTTTGAACTGTTTTAGGACAGTGTTTCTCTAACCACTGTTGTGGGTCCTGACCAATCATCTGCTGGTAACAAAAAGGATGCCTGTTCACTTTGGGTTTAGAGGGCCTTTTGTAGGCCTCATAAACGCGTGGAATCCTTTGGTAAGACTGTTTTTCCTTGCCTTTTCTGAACTGATTGGCAGGGGGTGCATCAGTAACCTGAACATCTCTTTTGACAGATGTTTGGTTCAGCTGTTTTGTAACAGCTGTTTGAACTGGCACAAACAATGGTTGTTTCTTGGTGAATTTGACAGATGTTGATGATGATGATGGACTCAAGGATGTTTTAGCAATGTACTCATTCTTTTTCACATCAAAGTTTTTGAGATACACACATGCTTGAGTTTTGTGGTTTGTTTTACCACAAACAATGCAACTTTCAGCTGAAACAATGACACTTGTTTTGTTTAAATCATAAGCTTTCAAGTGGAAACAATCTTTTGTTAGATGATTCCTTTTCTCACAGAATTCACAAAACAAGTTATCAATTTTTTATTTCTTCTTTCTCTTTTCAGACTCCTTTGCAGCAGAGGTTTTAACCACTGCTGGAATGTCCTTGAGAGGTATGACTTTAGCTTTTGGAGCTTTAGCACCATCAGTTGATGTAAAGTCCATTGGCTTGAAATTTTCAAGAATATCACACTCATCAGACCATTTTGGTTTAAACTGATGATCTTCAAGCTCCTTGAAAGTGGAGGATCCCATTGGTCTGGTAAGTGTGATTTTGTTACCAAGTTTGTCAGTGACTTTCACTTCTTGGCCATTCTTGTTTGTGGGGATGAGCTCAGTAGCTTCATCAGTGGTTTGGACAGATTTTTCAAAAGCAATATGTTCATCATCATATTTTCTATAACCAACCCCAAATTTCACATTGCTTTCAATCTGTTTAGCAAGCATCACCTCATATCCTCTGCAGGATTCCACCCATCTTTCACAAGTAATCTGGGTGGATTCCAACTCCTTTTTGCAAACTTGGTATTTTTCTACCATAGTTTGAAGTTGGGTTTTGGTGATGCTTCGCTCTTCTTTTAGACAGCTGATTTCTTTTTCCTTTTCAGTCAATTTGTTTTTAAGTTCTTTTAAAGACTTTTCAAATTTGACCTCATTAGTCAAGATTTTATCCCGAAGGTTTTCATTCACCTCTTTGATGTTAGCAAAAGCAATTATGCAATTGTCAGAACACAGTTTTTCAAGAACTTGAGGAGATACCTTGGCAGCTGCCATCATTGCACAATCACATTGATGATCTTCTTCATCATCAGCTTCCACCTTCTTTTCACATTGTAAACCTTTGAGAGACTCCTTTGAAAACAGGTATGAAAAGCGTGTATGAACATACCAAATAAATGTTTAACAAGGACATTAAAGCATGTGAGGACATAAGGAGCACTCGAAATGAGTAGACTTATACCCTTGTCGATTTCCCTCGACTATGTCGAATTCACATTCGACTATGTCAATTCACCTCGACTATTGTCGATTCACCTCGACTAATGTCGATTCACCTCGACTAATGTCGATTTACCTCCACTGGGACACCGAAGCACTCATAAGTACCATGAGTGGGGTTCGGCCGTACCCGTTAGATCTAACCTTCGTCTCTAATTAAGAGTTAATGGCATTTCGAATTTAATCAATGCTCACATGATCTAATAGTTCATTTCATAGTCAATTCATACCGTTTAAACATTCGTAACATGTATTCCACCCCCGAGAGTTATAAAACCGAAAACAGTTAAGAGAAAAGGGGGACATGAACTCACTGTTTTGCGTCTTCGGTACTCGTAACTCAAATCTCGTCAGCAAACATGACTACCTACAATGTACTAGGGTCTATTAGACGAACGGGCCGTGCCTTGCCTTAGTATTTACGTTTTGAGTTACGTTTCTCTTAATATTATCCCAACTTTTTATTTCTTGTTAAAATAATGATTATTTTAACTTTAAATTATATTTAATTTTGGAATAATAGTTTAAACAGTATTTTTGTAATAATACTTCTCAAGTATTTATTTTCGTACTTCCTTCCCAAGGATGGGGGTATCTCATACATGTATATTTGCATTCTTGTATTTGTAGTCCCAAAATAATATATTTCCAGAAAATATATATTTTTCTCAAAAATCATATATCTTCTAAATATACTAAGAAAATATATTTTTACTTCTAAAATAATATATTCTCTCTTTGTTGAAAATATGATATACTTTGTAATAATAATAAAAATCATATTTTCATTTCTTTTGTATCCAAGATAGTATTCAACAAAAATATGTTCATAAATGTATTTTTCGGAATATTTGTAAGTTACATTCTATCGTTCGGTTCCACAATATTAAGTGGGTAACTTATATATGTATTCCTTGTGATTTTTGGTATTATTTTGGATTGTAAATTCTTGGTATTTTGTTAAGTTATATTACTTTAAACCCTAAAATAATATAACTAAGACACAAAGTTTACAAATAATCACACACAATGTGTCTTTAATGTAAATATATATTCTAAATATATTTATCCATTTTTTATTTATAAAAACTAACCTCCAAAACTTGTATTTTTGTAACAAAATCTATGGCATAGCTTATATTGAAAACAATAGTTAAAACACACTTGTAAATATTTGTTTAGAAAATATTTTTCTAAGTGTTTATATTTTTAGAAAATTTTGCCATAGTTTCCCCCTAAAAATGGAGGTGTCCATGCTATCAAAGCATATCATTTTCTTTTCAAAATCAGCACAACAATCAACAATCAATCTACACTTACCGAGTGCCAAAACAATCCCATTTACATAACAATCATGAACTTGAACTTTCATAAAAACTTGTAGTAACTTGGTAGTGTGTTTAGTAGACTTAGTTACCCTTTAAAGTGTGTTTACCTCTTTAAAAATCTCATTCTTGGAAGATTTAGGTGTTTACAACTTGTAAACATGTTTTACAAAAACATTTCTTTATGACATCTTCTTGTTTCACATGTGTTTATACACTTGTTTTATCACCAAAAATAGTGTTTGTTTGTGTAAAAACCAAATCCATGTAAATCTTGTTATTTAACTTGGTTTCTTTGGAAAACTATTTTTGAAATCATCCAAGTTTATGTCTATTAATCATGTTATATGCTTCATTATTCATAAAATCATTTTCATACTTCAAGTTCATGAAAACATAAAGCATGATGATCTTGGCCTTTCACAAGATCACCACCCTAACTTACTAGATCATGTGTTTAATCACAATCTAGTAGGTTTCTTATGATGTCTAACTGTAGGATCGGATTGTGACCCAAACGAGTCGACCAGAAGAGATTTAATCCGTTTCAGATGCGGAAAATAAGAAACGGACGTTAAAACAGCTTGCGTATCACTTTAAACACTGATTATATTGATTTACTATCGATTACAATCAGTTTTCACACCGGCAGCACCTCGGTATGGAATCTAGTCTCTCTACCTTGTTACCTTCAAATGACAAATGACAATCCTATATATAGTGCTAGCTTGATAGCTTGAAATGACACATACACATTCAAGCTACCAGACATCTCAAGCTATCAGACATGTTCAAGCTACCAGACATCTCAAGCTATCAGACATGTTCAAGCTACCACACATGTTCAGATCCGCAACGAGCTCGAGACTCGACATAAGACGAAGACGACAGATGAATGCACTAACAGACTCCCCCTCAGATGTTGACGAGTCTTAAGTGTCGAGTCTTCTCATCTTCAGTCTTTATCAGTCTCTTTTCTTTCTTAGCATATACCAGGATCTTCTCTTTGGCTCTAACCTCATCAGACTCCCCCTCTCATCATGATGGGATCGCCGTCTGGAATTAGCTATCACCTTGAGATCAATCCCTGGCTTTATCTCTGTTTAAGCTCATTTCCTGCACAAATTTTCTCATCACCACATAAGTTTTCACTTAAATCAATAAGAAAAACTTACTAGCAATAATTACATCAAGTTCAAATTAATGATCTCGATTAACTAATCAAACTTTTCTTTTTCAAAACAAATTTCTCAATTCAATACACACACTCCCAAACCAGTTCATCATGTTCAGCACTTGAAATTTTGAATATCAGCTTTCCAACATCAGTTGTCGAAAATCTTTTTGGACTTTTCAAAATAATGAAACATGAATGCAATAACAGAAATTAACTGCAGAAATAAAATATGTACAAACATATTTTTTGTGAGTTTGCGAAAGAGGATCATATCAGTTTATGTGACCAATCACTAGCACCGTTAAGCTTGATTTCATTTTATGCTCTAAACGATTCACATTGATTGACGATATTGTTGTCCACTTAAACTCAATCTAAAAACTTTCGAAATGCTTACCGATACGTTAAGGTATATTAATTTTGCACTAAATTCTTATGGACCCCACAATCTCAGCATATCCCCTCATCATGCAATACGCTAACTCAAGTAATGCCTTTAAACTATTATCAACTGTGATTTGTGCGAAAATAAAGCAGAATGTTTAAACATTAACAATCAGGTCGATACTTCCGTATACGCAGAGAAAGTCCAATGTTTAAACAAAATAAGAAAAATAAAACAAGTTGAAGTTGTTTAGGCTTTAACCACCAGGTCGATACTCCCGTATACGCAGAGGTGATTCAAAGCTTAAACGAAACACCAAAGAAAATAAAGCAGAACGTTTAGGCAACAACATCCAGGTCGATACTCATGTATACGCAGAGGATGTCCGATGCTTAAACAAAATAAAGAAATAAGACAAGTTTAAATCTTTGCAAAATAAAATGCACAATCACAGCGATTTTTAGCAAAGTTGTAAAAGTTCCCAAACTTAACCAGTTTTATGTCTTTCGACAATCAGCGATTACTGAGTAGGCACACAATCAAGAAGGACAAAACTAAGTACTATGCTTTTGACCATGTTTCCCACTAGAACTAGGCTTTTTCATTTAAGTTTGTATCGTTATCGCAAATCTACTAGTCTAGCTGAGCCTATTGTCACATCTTTAGTGAGACCGTTTATCACATTTTATCTCTCCATTTCTTTAGCATGCTGTGACAGTCCAACTGATCTACTATCATTTCCTCTTTTTGACAACAAAACTCATTTTTAAAATTTTCAATGTTTTTGACATTTTCAAATTTTCTAATTTTTTAAAATTTTTTACTCCCCCTAAAATCAAAATTTGTCTCAATTTTGATTTTCTGGGAAAATTTGAAAACCAGCTGTACAAGAAACGTGACAACATGATGAGAATCACTTCAATTCTCCATTCACTTGGCTTGAACAATCAGAACTCCCCCTCACAACAAACTATTTTCCCATTGTGATCTCAAAACACTTAAGTTTGTTTTAATCAAAATGGTTTTTCCGGAAAATAAGTTTTGTTGATTGATTTTAACCATTTGTAGGTTAGGGGATAAACTCATCATTTTGTTTTTCAATCACTTGTAGAAAATCAGATACAACTTAATGTCCCTGATTTACCACTTGTAAGATCAAACTGATCCAAATTCTGAACCACTTGTAAAAATCACAAACATACAACTTAAACCTGATTTTCAACCAATTTACCATATGTTGGTTGAATTCTCAAGGTGCCGATTCCTACTCCACGCTTACAAACCTGGGAGTTCCGGCAAGTCCTGCAAAACTTCTCAAAAACACATTATACAAACATGATAAAGAATGATGCCGATTCATGATCCACGATTACCAACTTGGGATCTCCAGCAAGTCAGTTTTTTCATTTGAACAGATTCACCCAAACCTGACTGTCCTTGGGTGATTTTGAATTCTTGTTCAACAATGGTGGAAAATTTGCATCATCCATTGTTAGACCAGAATTCTCAACTTTTACCTCAACAAATGGCTCTTCTGGTTTTACCATACCAGAATCATTGCCTGAATGTGGCTTGTCTGACTTTGATGAGCCAGATTCATCGCCAACACGTGGCTCCTTTGTTTCCGAAGAAACAAATTCATCACCACCAACTTTCTCTTTCTTTACTCTCTCCTCTGTCCTCGGATTTGTATCTGATGAATGCATTTTGCTTGATTTGTTATTCTTTGGCGAGCAAGACGATTTATCAGAACTATTATCTGTTTTACCAGTTGTATCCGAGGACAAAATCCTTTTGAGATACTCTCTCGCCTTCTTCCTCTTCTTCCTCAGTCTGTCTTTTTGCCCCTGAGAAAGTTTCACTTTCGTTTCTTGAACTTTAGGTTCTTGAACCTTCTGTTCTTTGGGCTTGACATTTACTGATTTCTTTGCCAACTTCTGAGAATTAACCCTCAATCTTTCATTTGATCTCCTTGGGCAATCTCTTGCAATGTGACCTCTAATGTTGCAATTAAAGCATCTCCTCGTCTCATAACACCAACCTTGGCAGTTAACAGCAATGTGTCCTTGATAACCACATCGGTAACACACTCTGTTATCGTACCAATCACCATTTTCACTCCAAACATTGAGATCATAGCACTGTTTGGCTTGGTGATAATCCTTGCTCCTCTTGTTTGCTGGATTTGACTTTTGAGCACTGTGATCCGACCTACACCACTTATTGCCAACAATTTTAGAGTTTTCATTTTTCGATTTTTGTAATTTTTCATTGCGATTGGATGATCGATCTGATGAGCTTTTATTATCTTTTTGAACATTTTTCAAAATTTTCTCTTTTTGTTTTTGTTCCACTTTCTTTTTCAAAGGTTTTTGCTTAGAGCATTCTCCCTTTTCAGTTGATTGTGGAACAGTTTCTTGAAACTTTTCTTTTAATTTCAAAAACAATTTTTGTTTTTCGAATTTTTTATTTTCATCATCAGATTTCTCATCACAATCTTCAACTTTGACTTTGTCAAAGTTTGTGACATTGTCACTTATTGGAACTGAATATAAAGGTTTTGGGCAAGGAATAGTTGAAGTATTCACAATCACCTTCAACTTTCCTTCCCATTCATTGATTTTCTTTTGAGCACATTCTGCCTCTTTCTCAAGTCGAATAATCTTTTCAAGATGAGAATTGATTGCAATTTGTTTTTCAAGATTGTTTTTACCAAACAAATCTCTCTCATCTTCTAAAATTTTTATTTGACTTTGAAAATCTTTTTCAATCTTTGATTTTTCATTTTCAAAACTTTTAATTTTCTCTTCAAAAACTTTTGCTTTTTCTTTCAATTTCTTGTTTTCTAATGTGAAACTGTCCAAATCACTCAACAGTTTGACATTTTCAGATTTCAACTTCTCAAAATTTTCCTACAAAACAAGAATCTGTTTATCATCAAATTGCTTCTCATCTTTCAACTTCTTGATTTCCAATGTCAATCTTTCCACATCCTTCAATAGTTTGCCATTGTCAGCCTCAAGTTTATCACATTTCGAGCAACCTGAGTCAGAACTTGAGGATTCAATCTTCACAGATTCTTCATTCTTTTGAACTTGTTCTGTCTCCATCTTGTATGTTCCTGCACAAAAGATTTTAACGAAGTCAAGAGGATTCATATTCTCATTAATATAACAACCCCTCTTCATATCATATTTCATAACATCTTTTGCACTAAGACACACACAGACTCTTTTGTTCAGTTCTACAACCACATCCAAATTTAATTTTTTCAAATTATTTTCTATCCTATTCAACAACCCTCTCTTTTTCTCTTCATTATCATTCATATGTGTTGTAAGTTTACTGATGAATTTACTTAAAGATAATTTTGAAAAACTAGAATTCTTTCTTAGATTTTCCAAAAAATCATTCCATTCAGCTGGTAATCCATTAGCAAACTTTGATATTATTTCAGCTTCTGATATCATTATCTTGTTTTCTTTCAAATGGTCAATCAAACAATCAAATCGCTTCTCCAGATCATCTAATTTTTCATCTTTCTTACACAGAAAACAATCGAACCGGTTAATCCAAACATTCTTGGACAAACCTTGATAATGACTACTGAAATACCCTCGATACCAGTTATTTATCCTTTCAAGATCATGGTTTTCTTTTTCATAAAAAAACGCTTCCATTTTTTCAAAACAATCTGTTTAAACAAGATACCAATCACTTAAATCTGATTATGCCGAGAATTTTAAATCCCACAACTGTTATGATTTGACCAACTAATCTACTCAAGAAACGGTGCTTTCGTTTTGACTTGAAACTAATGTAGCCGACAAAACAAAAATTATCCACCAATATGATTGGGCCGCAATCTTTTAATCACGTGACGGGCCTGACTTTTGTTCACAAGCAAACCAGTGATAACAACTTCTTTTGTTGTTGAATAAAGATTGGGCCTCAAAGTCCACTAACTCCAAATCTGATTGGACCTATCTATAATGCATCAAATGAATTCATGAAATCACAAGATGTGGTCGACAATTTCTGTTGTTTTTATGTGATCGAAAATCACATGCAAGTCACTGACAAAAGCTGATATATCCACTAAACTGACAAAAATATATGATTACTTTTCCAATTTAAGAGAACCGAGACACTTTATGTGACCCCAATTTACATGCACAGACACACCACCACATGATCTCTTGTTCCAACCAACTGACACCTCGTAAAAATTAATCGCAACTCGATGCACTATTCAAGCGGTCAGATGTTATCAATCAATGTGTACAAGCGGTCAAGCGTTTTCAAGCGAGCAAACGTTTTCAAGCTAGCAGACAATTTCAAGCTGTCAGACGATGTATTTTCAAGCGATTGAACGATTTCAAGCGGACAAATGATGTTATGTTCGCTTGAACCGATGATGATGTCAGCAACTACGAATCACTTTCAAGCGAGTAGACCAATTTGAACCAGATTTAAG
Source organism: Helianthus tuberosus (assembly GCA_030545235.1). Taxonomy (NCBI): domain Eukaryota; kingdom Viridiplantae; phylum Streptophyta; class Magnoliopsida; order Asterales; family Asteraceae; genus Helianthus; species Helianthus tuberosus. Next base: position 158,114,644 of record CM060360.1, read on the forward strand.
TCGTTTTTAAAGCTGAAACTTTACAGGATTTGTTTAAACATGATTACTCACAATGTGTGAAAGTTTGAGCCGTTTTTATCCGTGAAAAATTTTAAAATTGAAAAAGAATGGTGTAGAAATCAGAAAAGTGACGAAAACAGGCTGTTTAGGCAAGATCTCTTCCTTCTGAGCTCTGATACCACTTGTAAGATCGGATTATGACCCAAACGAGTCGATCAGAAGAGATTTAATCCGTTTCAGATGCGGAAAATAAGAAACGGACGTTAAAACAGCTTGCGTATCACTTTAAACACTGATTATATTGATTTACTATCGATTACAATCAGTCTTCACACCGGCAGCACCTCGGTATGGAATCTAGTCTCTCTACCTTGTTACCTTCAAATGACAAATGACAATCCTATATATAGTGCTAGCTTGATAGGTTGAAATGACACATACACATTCAAGCTACCAGACATCTCAAGCTATCAGACATGTTCAAGCTACCAGACATCTCAAGCTATCAGACATGTTCAAGCTACCACACATGTTCAGATCCGCAACGAGCTCGAGACTCGACATAAGACGAAGACGACAGATGAATGCACTAACACTAACATCACTAACACAAATCATCAATCATCAAGAAGCAAATCAACTCTAATCATCATGTATTCATATGTTAATAAGCTTATGTTAAAGATTCATGATTATGTTCTTTAGTGTTCTTCAAGATTAACAATGTTCATCATATTTTAACCAACAAAATTAGAAGTAACAAGGGATAATAAGGGCCTTACTACTAGCTCTATGGCTAGGGATGAACACAAGATGTTGAGGATGATAAATGTGTTGGGTAAAAGCAAATGAGAATGGTCCTTCAAGATCCAAGACCACCAAACTTCCTTAGACACCTTCTTGCACCTTAGGATGAACTTGGAATGGATGATCAATGCTTGGTAATGGTGGTGGTGTGAGGGGTGTTATCGGCCGAGACCAAGAGAAGGAGAGGAGAAGAAAGTGTGTGTGAAGTGTAGGTGAAGTTATGAGCTCTAAATCCTCCATCCAATACTTATAACCATATTAGAGTTTTATCCAAAGGTTAATATGCTTTTTAAGTACAAAACAAATCCTTCAACAAATCTTAGGAGATTAAGGAAATCTTGGGGTGGGGCCACATATGTGATCGTCCACTTAAGGGGGGGGGGTATTGGTTGCAATGGTAGATTAGGAGATCTATTTAGTTTTCAAGTATAATGGTTAGTGTTTATGTGTATTAGGTGTTATATAGTGTGTTAGGGTGTTCGGGGATCATAACTAGCTCAGAAATAATAAAACAATGCTTCTAGTATAATTTTGGTGTTTCGGGTAGTGTCCGGTTGTTCGGTTAGATACCGGCTCGTTAAAGTGTCAAACTATACTGTTTAGTGATCTTTATGTTCCCTTTTGTGACCGTTTTAATTCCCTACACTTAGGAAAGCATTCAGGACCATTTAGTCATATTTTTGCATATTACTAGCTTGTTAAAAACTGATTTTTGCTGAATTATGCTGAATTCAGCACTTTATGTGGGTCTTAGGCACTTTTCGGCACTTAAACTATCACTTAGGCATGTAGTTTTGTGGTCCTTACTTCCCTACATACTATCCTAGTGTCTCACTTGGTTCTGGGGCTCATTCTGTGTTTTAACATCATGTATGTCTAAGTACTGAACTCCCGTCAGTGCTTTTAGTTTGTCTGATAATGGTGCCAATTCTGTTCTGTGCATTATTAGTACTATATCGTGTTGCATGTAGTAATGATAAAAGTCTTGCAACATGAAATGCCATTGTATGTATATAACAGTAATCAGAAATTCATTTGTCTTGTAAACTATACCATGCACAGTTCTTAAACACAGATTACTGTCCAATTATTGTACGAAATGTACGGAAAAGTGACAGTTGTCACATTTAATGTATGTATATTTTATTGTTAAATGCAGGAAAACATTGAAGAAGAGTATAATAGATCATTGTCGTGCTCGGGTGGGGATGACATGGCGGTTGATCAAGTTGGGTGTCTTAAAAAGCTTTAGGGACTCGCCATTATCACTTACGGGGCGTTGGACGAGTTTTGAAAAGTGTAACACCCGAACTATTCCCTAATGTAAATAGGGATGTAGAGGATGAGCATTGGCGAAGACAAGAAGAAGCTAATGAGAAGTTGCGAAAAGATAATGCGGCTTTGAAAGCACAAATGAAACATATATTGAAGTTGGTACTTCCTGGCTCGCCATTTCCACTTGAAGAAGAAGATGATCAAGAAGAGGAACAAGAGGAGGAACAAGAAGATGAACAAGAAGATGATGAATTTGTTTAACTTAGTTTCGTTTTGCTTAGAAGAATGTGTTTGAATGATATATTGCAACTTTTAAGTATTTAGATGTTATGGCTATTATATTAGAATTGACCTTAGTTTGATTTTAAAATTTGTCGTTTGAACGCATTGATGTTTACAGCTTTTAATTTAGGAAACCTGGAATATTAGAAAAAAATATCAAAATTTTTCAACAATAGCGACGAAATGTAGTTGCAATCGGTGACAGGATAAAAATCCATCTGCAACCTATAACGACTAAATATAGTCTCTATAGGAGAAAAATCTTATATTTGTAAAAACCCTATAGCGACTAAATTTAGTGTCCATAGAAGAAAAATCTTATAATTGTAAAAAACCTATAGCGACCAAATTTAGTCTTTAAAGGTGAAATTGCAGAAAATTGTAAAAACTCTATAGAGACTAAAAATAGTCACTGTAAGTCAATCTATAGCGACGCCTTTATACCGACGAAAATTACACCATGTTACGACGGATCAATAGCAACGACCCTGTTGCGACTAATTTTGGTCGCAATAGGTTACAGGGACGGAATTTCGTCGCGAAAAGTCTTTTTTGGGTTGTCGCTAAAGGTCCGATTTCTTGTAGTGATTATTGAGTTTAGAGCGATAAGGTATTAGGGATACGTTTCTTATGTCTTAAAAATTTAAATCAGGTCACCATTTTTTAAGAGTGGGGTTATTAGTTTAACTTTGAGTTCGAGAAATTTTGTTTGATACGATGTGATTTTGAAGAGATTTGTTTGAACGCGATTTGAATAAGTCAAAGCTGAAATTGCATGATGTTGAACTTAAGAAAGGGTAGGCAAGATAAATATCTTCTGAAGAAACAATTTGATGTGTTATAACATTTTCATAAAGAACCTTTCGATGATTCGATAATGAACCCTTCGATGATTTGATTACAAGATTTTCCCTACTGATAAATGAACTGGATGAATATCGAGTGTCTCCTTCTTATAATGAAGTGAATGAGAAGCTACTAAATGCATTGCCATTAAGCTGGAAACTTCAGTCAGTGTGGATAAAAGAACATAATGATTTGAGTACATCAACTCTTGAGGAAGTAATCAGCAGGTTACAATTCAATGACTTGAATACGACACCCTAGGTAAATTCTAGCTGTTGTTCAACATCTGCATGCATTAACTGTGCTAAAAAGCTTAACATGTTTAAGGGCCACAATATTAAACTCTGAGAGGATTTGGACAAACTGGATCAGGCAAATAAAATATTGAAACTAAATGAGAAAATCTACAAAAATAAAATTGAAGCATTAACTAAAGATGTTTCAGGATTAAAAATAAAAATTCTTAATCAATAAGATGCTATGGATAGCTATCTTTACTATAATAGATGTTTCTCATAAGGAATTTGTTGAAGCAACAAGTGAAATTTGGAATCTAAAGAAAAACTTGAAAACTTAAAAACTTCATCTTTTGTTTTGGATCATCATCATCATCATCATACTCAGCAAATCCCACCAATAGCAAAGCTAAGGTAGGGTCTGAGGAGGGTAAGATGTAGACAGCCTTACCTCTACCCGTTAGGAATAGAGAGGCTGCTTCCAGTGAGACCCCCTGCTCGATAGTAGTTTCGCATCAAGCCTTGGACATAAGGCACATAACACTCAGCAATTAAGACAAAGGCCGATTAGTGCATGTACCCCCTTATCTTTGGTTATCAATGCCACCACATGATGCATGATTAACCATCCCCCTGTTTTAACGTTATTTTCACGAAATTAGTAAAATAACGATAAAATTAACCATCTTTTGTTTTGGATAATATCATCAATTCACAAGAATTATACTTCTTTGCCTAAAGATAACAAAAGGGTAACATTTATGATGTTGATGAATTTTTGGACATCGAAGAAAAGTTTTCAAGATGCATAGGCAATGATGGTAGTAATGTTGGTGATGATGAAATTGAAATAGAAGAAATTAATATGACAATTAAAACTCCACAAAAGGTTAGTGTAAATAAAAATATTCCACAATAAAATTTTGTTGGCGTGGAATCAGTTGGTAAAAAGAAAACACAAATAATACCCTTTATAAAATTTGTGAAAAGTGTAAATATTCGATGAAATTGAAATAGAAGAAATTAATATGACAATTAAAACTCCACAAAAGGTTAGTGTAAATAAAAATATTCCACAATAAAATTTTGTTCGCGTGGAATCAGTTGGTAAAAAGAAAACACAAATAATACCCTTTATAAAATTTGTGAAAAGTGTAAATATTCCAAATAAAGATTCTAAATGTAAAAATTCTAAAAAATGTAATTTTCAACAAAAAGATAATAAAACAAAATAAAAAACAAAACCTTGAAAAGTTCAAAAAGTTGAAAAACAAGTTTTTAGTTATTATAATAAAAAAATATTCATCAATCATCATCACGATCGTTAAATTATAATTTCTAACATGTTTTTAAGAACCAAGGTTACATGAGTAAAGGTCACAGTCATATGAATCCTTATCATGATGAACAGTGGCGAAGCTTCGCCCCTCCCCCCTGCGCCCGCCATTTTTCAAAAACCGGGGGTGGAAACGTATATACCTAAAAATTTTCTATACGAAAGTACTATTCATAACACTACACATCGAAAAGTTCGAGGGGTCGGGCGCCCCCTCGGAAGTCTTCTAAGCTGCGCCCCTGATGATGAAAGAAGTAGAGTTGCTAGTGGAAAAGTATATAATTACATAAGAATGTGTTTGAACTATGAAAAAATTGGACACATTGCACTCAATTGTTTTTAAGAAAAGAGTGCTAAATTAATTTTATTTGAAAAATGAAGTTTCACTGTGGCATTAAAGGTCATATTATGAAATTTTGTCCTAAAAAGAAAATCTGTTGACGTGCCAAAGTAAATCAAAATTAGGGATGATAATGGGACGAGTTTGGGATGAGTTTAGGTAATTAATCCCAATCTCAAACCTGATTAGATTAGGTTATACTCGTCGGGTTTCTATCTAGTAATTACCTGTTGGATATCGGGTATGCTTGCGAGTTTTGAGTAAACCGGTTACTATAAAAAAAATTACCCGTTAGGTATAACCAACCCAAAACCCATCCGGTATTTATTAGGTAACTACTAATTACATTTTGCATTACCATTATAAAAATATATCAACTAACTACAATGTATATAAATAAAATACCAAAATGTATATAAAAAGTATTCAAATGCATTGATATATCATATATATATATATACACACACACACACACATATTTAAAAAGAAATAAAAATTATATCAGGTAAACTGCAGGTTATACTTTATTGGGTAATCAGGTCGGGTAATCAAGTATATCACTAAAACCCAAACCTACGAAAAAAATAAAAACTAATTTCAAACCCACTCCTATACCTGATTACCCAACCCAAATCAGTCACAGATGTGTCGAGTTTCAGGTTTATCCATCTAGTTTGGGTTCGATTTCCATCTCTAATCAAAATTGGATTGAAAACACAAACTTCAAAAGTTAAGCTTTCACAAGCACAACAAGATAAATTTCGAAAAAAAGAAGAAAAACGAGAATATCTTGAAAACTTTTATCTTCTAAATCAATTGAACAAAGTTTTTCAGATATTAAAAAGAAATCTTAGGTTAATGAAAAGAAACTTTTCAATGAGAGAATTATTATAAATTGATTGTGAAGCCAAAGATTTGGAAACAAAATGTTTCTTGAAATGAATCTTTTGATTCATCAGAAGGTTCATGAGTTTAGATGATAAATGGGGTTTTCATCGGGTACAAGTTACGTATACTGAAGAATTTAGCCTATCCAAGTCCATGATCGACTGGACCCCATTGACTAACAAAGTTGTTGAATATGTGCATGACATCAATGAGGATAGTTGATATACCAATTGACAGTGATTGTACCTAAGAAACACTGAGGCTGTCAAAGTACAGGTTTACATATTATATCCAAACAAACATTTTCTCGAGTTCACATTCAAAGCGTTTTTGTTAGTTTAATGTCGGAGACTAATGTTTTGAAACTTCTGGTTTTAAGCGTTAATTGTTAGACCCTCAAATTCCACATGCGGAGTTCTACCGCGAGACATTTGACAAACCAGGATCACAGTCATTAGCCATATTGACCGACCACTATAGGTTCAAAATTTTTCCTGTTTACTCATTCATGAGAAAATACTGTTTATACAATTGAGTTGCGGAAGCGTAAATAATTACAAAATCAAATAGCTAATGTAACTAAAGCCGAGTCTAAATGTTTCATGAAATCAATGCGACTCCATAATGCGTCCTAGTCCTGATGTGTGATACATTAGCGACCTGAGAAAGACATACAAGAACAAGTGTCAACACATAATGATAAGTGAGTTCATAGGTTTTTGTTCACAGATGTAAAACAATTCATCACTTCAGTTGTTTACAGTTTATAGTAGTGATTAGCAGTTTCTTGTTATATTTGGAGGTAACTAACCTATATGCTATGTCACTAAGTGTATGAAACCGAAGCTGACTGTTTATGCGTTGTTTGCTTTGATGACCAGGTCTATCACTGACCACGGTGATGTAATAGGCAAATTTAACACCCATTCGACAATTACCGGTCGATTTAACGCGACTAACTCGGGTGGGGAAGTAGTACTATTCAAAATCCCTTTGCTATAATCCAACATTCACGGCCTGAAATGAAGGACTTACTGTGATAAATGTACACTTTCATGACCATAACTAATATAACAAAAACCTTAATAGATGTGACGTTACTTTACCGTAAAGTTATGACAATACTAACCGTCAGTGGCGGATTGAGCCCTGTTTTGTGGGTTCACATGAACCCATTCGGTTTGGAAAAAAATGGAAACAAATTAGTGAGAACCTTGTATGATTTAAAAAAATAATGATAATCTACCAAAACGAACCCACTGAAAGAAGTTTCTAGATCCGTCACTGCTAACCGTAACGTTATGACATTACTTTACTGAAATGTAAGGCATTCTTTCTCCCATGTGTTTTAGTAAAAGTTAAAAAAGTAGAGGTCATGAACTCACATTAGATTTGCTCGGCTAGAATTAAAGTGACTAGGGGTAGGTGTGGTCAACCACGTCCTGATATGGTTACCATTTTAGTGTGAGTTATCATTCACGTAAGTCACTTGAATTCTACAAATATACTAACACTTAATATGCATACATGTTGGCAACTAGTTGTTCGTTCGTGTGATTATGTGCATGTGTATAACTCATAACATGATGTTCGTTTAGATGACAATTAACAAGTAAAACCTTGTACTAACAAGCAATTGCACTTATACACATATTCATCAAGTTTCAACAGTTTCAGCTCAACGTATGTTGTTGAGCTGTTTTGTGATTTTCGTTTAAAATAGTAAACGGACGAGCAAAATTACCAGTAATTTATGAGACGTGTCATTTGCTCCAAAAAGATTTGTAAAATTTTATCAAAGTCTAGTTGTTCACAGAAAAACCACCAAAAATCTTTCAGCACATAAAGGGCAATTTCATCACATTTTGTCGACAATTTACATTATATTTTATAGAAATATCCTCGTCGATCCGATTGACGAAATTCCAGTTGGAGAATATTGTAACCTCCTAGGAATATCTACTGTAAAAATTTCATGTATTAACTCCAAGCATGGACCAAGTTATGACGTTCGTAACAAGCTGCCATTTCTGCAGAAAAATACAACCTTTACCTGTATTTCTGTTTTAATCTTTTGCCTGACCTAAGCTTGTCGAAAAATTATGAATCTAGTTGGGTTTGAAAGCTATTTCATTAAAATTCATTTTAGACTCAAGAACAACTTGTTTCATCATGTTTTGGCCCCGTTATAGCCAATACAAACCGGCTGTAAAAATCTGCACATAAGCTGTTTGTAATCAGATCTTATAAAAGTTGTTCGTGATCGTGTTATCAAACTTTTCGACGACTAAAACGTGTATAATAATATGTAGACCAGTTAAATCATCAATTTATCATCAAGATCATGTTATAACTCAAAAATCTGAAGCATACATGCATATATACGAAACTATGATTTAATAAACTTCATAAACATAAAGTTTCTAGTAAACCCTAGGTTTCAATCATCAAGTAACATCAAAATGTAGCCGTGTATAAACAGAAACTATAACATAAAGATACATGCATATACATGAAACTATAATTTAAAAAACATCATAAACATAAAGATTCAAGCAAACCCTAGGTTTCAATCATCAAGTAACATCAAAACGCAACCATTTATAAACAAAAAACTACATCAAGATTAAGATATAATACCAGAAGAGTTTGCGATTAGCTTGAGAAGACTGAAAGAGTTGAGAGCATTGTGATGAATCGGCGTTAATAGAGAAGGAATGAGATGCGGGTTCTGATAGTGGCGATTATGTCACACCCCGAAATATCTGAGCTGGCGTGACTGGACCGGTATCTTCATTGCACAGCGGAATCAGTTAATGATTAGAGTTCTAGAAAACGAACGCCCACTAAGTACTCGAATCCTCATGGTTCTCCTATTCGAACTATGCCATAATTTACGAAATGTAACCAGAGAAAGAAACATGCGAAAAATCAACATAAAGTTGAGCGAGTTCATAGTTTGTTTGTAAAAGATTTGAAATAAATCTTTTTAAATAACCGGTTTTTGAAATATTGTTGAGAAAACGAATTTAAAATCATTTTCTTTTGCATGTTGTATGGAAACTTTGTAATCGTGAAACTTCGTATTCGTAACGCATTATGTTCGTAAAACCTTATATTTGTAAACCCTTGTGTTTGAAAACTGTTGGGATTGAACCCTACAAGAGGAACAGATAATTAAAGCCAAAACTGGATCAGAGCAGTGGATCCAGAATAAGCAGATGTTCATACAAGTCTCTCCCCTTGATAGTGATTTCAACATCTGCTGACCTCCTATCTACTGATCGTGCAAACTGCTGACCCACAACTGCTGTTCAAGTAAAGACCTGATGAAAGAACTAAAGCTCTGCTGTTCAATCTACTGCCTTGGTTCAAGCACTGCTGATCCAGACAAGTACTGCTGGGTTCACAGCAGTGGAGTGATGCAGCAGTTGTTTATTCTGTCTTTATGTAATGTAATGTAATGTAATGTAATGTAATGTAATGTAATGTAATGTAATGTAATGTAATAGCAGTAGTTAGCATAGCATTGTTTGTATTGATCAGAGGTTAGAGTTTGTTAGGAGGTTAGATGTCACTTTCATGGTGACGTCAGCTTAGATGCTCAGTGGTTTGCTAGTGCCTATAAATAGAACAGTGCTCTGTACTGTTCTATTAGCTCTTTGCAAAACCGTCTTCTCTGCACGAACAAACACTGAGCTCTGGCTGAGGGGGAGTTTGTATTAAACATTGCATTGTAATCGTTGTTGAAATTAAATTCAATCTTTCGGTTCATTGTGAAAAGTGTTTGATAAAAGCAATACTCTCGTTTGATTGTATGCAAAGTTTGTTTCCATCTTAATTCCGCTGCACAACTCATCCATCTTCATTCTAATTCAAACGAAAAATACAATCAAAACCAAACTCAGATCCAACAATTGGTATCAGAGCTAGGACAGTCAAATTTGATTTAACAATCATTTTGACATAAATAGTTCAGCTCAAAATCGTTGATATCGATAGTTTGTTCGTTTTTGTTGAAAAACAGAGCAAGGTTTAATCACCATTAAAGTTGATTAATCAGTTCCTGTAAAACAACCAGGATGACGTCACAATCACAAGATGATAAGAATAATGTTGGCTCGCTTTTTAAACCACCCATGCTTAAACGTAATGAATACAACATCTGGGAGAGAAGGATGGGTCACATCCTTGCTCAACAGAACACTGGATGTTGGAGGTCTGTTGTTTTTGGTCCCCATGTTCCTATGGTGCCAAGTGCTGAGGATCCAAAGAAGTTCGTACCAAAACCTTATGAAAACTATACTGAACCTGATTTTCAAAAGTTCGAACTCAATGCCAAAGCATTTAGCATCTTAGCATCTTCATTACCTAATGAGATCTATGCTGGACTGTTACATTGTAACAGTGCCAAAGAGCTATGGGATGCATTGACGGAACAGTTTGGGGGAACTGAAGAAGTTATTGAAAACAATAGGGAAATTCTGAATCAGCAGTATGAAACCTTCTGTCACATTAAGGGTGAATCATTGGCCCAACAGTTTGAACGTTTTAGTTGTCTCATCAGTGAGCTAAGGCTTGTTAAGGTTGAATTTTCAAAATCAACACAAAATAGCAGGTTTCTTAGATCGCTACCTGATAAATGGGACACAATTGCATTTGTGACTAGAAACTCTGTTGAGTTCAAAGATCTGACCCTGACCCAACTTCATGGTAGACTCCTGACATATGAAAGGGAGTTGAACCAGAAAAAGAAGTTGCAAGAGTCTGGAAAAGCTACTGATGATTACTCATTCGGTAGCACAACTCTTCTTGGTCAGGAAGAATCTGGTAGCAGTGGTAAGGAACAGGGTTATGATCATTTCATTGATATAACAGCTGGTGGAAACTTTACCAACCCTGATCCTCACTCTGTAAATTATGCTTTTACTATAAACAGTGAAAACCAGATGTCAGATAATTTGTGCCAAGTGAGTCCGTATGCCAAAATAAATAAAATAAACAAGTTTCGCCAGTTTTGGAGCCTATCGCGGGCCGCGACAGACTTAGAATTAGGCCTCGCGGGTCGCGAAAGCCCGTGGCGGGGCGCGACACCAAAAGGTGTCACATGTCATGGGGCGCGACGACCCCTTTTTTTCACAAAAAGTTGTTTGCTGGGAGCTGCATACTCCCAGCTCTACCATTCTTCAAAAAAACACTCATAACTTCTTCAATTTTCATCTGTTTCACTTCAAACTTGTTTCTGAATGACTGCAAAACCATGGCCTTCATATTTAACCCAAAATATTTAACCCGAATTCATAACGTTGATGAATTACGCAACCATTACACGATTTATGCGCATAATTCATTTTGACCCGTTATGGGATTTAAGCATTCGAGCTTAAATCTCGCTCCTCCATTTCCACACTAAGACTTCTTTTATTTTCCACCACACTATTTTTGTGGTGGATTTCATGCGGTAAAAACATATTTCTCTGAATTGTACCCTTCGGTTAAGTAATTTATGAAAAAGACCCATTGCGAGGTATTAGACCAAAAGGCTAATACTTTTCAATATTACACTTATCAAAAGAATTTACTCACTCATAAAACTTATTTTCAAACTACCCTTAAGGGTTGTTTGCCCGATTTATCATTCAATGGCGTTTTGGTCAAGTTTAGCCCCTTCTTTTATGACGAAGACTTCCAATAGCATGTTAGACCAATATCGCACATTTTAGCCATAATCTTCTCTACAATCATTATGTATCTAAGAACGCAATGACTACGATTTAGATTATTAGGTTTACCTACCTTAGGTAAACCAATATTTATTCTTGGCTTCGTTTAACTCTCATCGAACCTTAAGTTTATAATGAGAGTTTGACCCATTACACATACCTAGCTCGGGTCAAAGCATAGACCCGTTTTAATACATTTCCTTAATAAATTGCTAATTCATAGCAACGCAAATTCCATATGCTATTCACCCCTGTGAACATAAGACTCGACAAACAATCATTAGTCATTTATGTCAAATGGTGATAACATCACCATTTGACCCGTTTGGCCTAAACGACCAAACATTTTGTATTTATAGCAGAATGGTATTTATTTACCATTTCACTCATTTGACCCATTATGGATTTTCACCATATGGTCATATTTCTAAAATCATTTTCTTACGCATTTAACCCATCATGGCTTACGCCATAGGGTGTCTTTTAGAAACTTTAACTTTCATTTGTCTACACATGAATAAATTACCATTTTACCCTTATTATTCATTATGGCTTACACCATAAGGTAAACTTTCAAAAACTCATTGTATGTTCGTCATTTCATGACTGAATTACCATTTTGCCCCTTTTTACCATTAATTATGGTTTTTCATCATTTTCACTTGTTCTGACCCGTATCATTACGCATCGTAACATTATATTTCAAATACTAATTTATCTTATTCATAACCCATAAAATAAATAGGTATTCTACAACAAGGGTGTAAGCTTTACTTACTTGCATCCATATATGCTTTTCCTTCATACTTGATCCGTTTGACCCGCTTCTTCCCCAAGCTTCCACCTAGCTTGTCAAACGTCAAACTATCATTTATAATTCGTAAGATGGTTAGATTAGTCATTATCAATCATGACTATTCCACCTTACGGATATTATGTTGAAATTATTATTCGATCTTATTATAGGTCAGTTTAACTTTCAAAAGTCAACTACCTTTTTAACATATGGAATGCACAATTAAGTTCCACAATTCATTTAGGCATTCCATCAATTACCCGGTAGGCGTTATTCTTAGGCCACCATTTTAATTAAATTTCCAACCACATTCATTTCATTTCTATCACTTTAACAAGTTCAAGCGATTATTAACATCAAGTTAACTTAGATCTCGATTATCAAAGCTAACTTATCTATATAACTATATAAAGCAAATCTAACGTACAAGATGGTAATTTTGCCACGCGTATCAATTCTAAAAGAACCCTCCTCATGCCGATTCAATATCTACAATTATCCGTCTTTATTAATAGCATATATTCCCTCTATTCTCTCCAATCGGTTCATCCATCTTGTTCGATCAAACTTAACAGATGATGATTCTGACGACTGCGGATCTTTGGTAGTGCGACAAACCCTAATAGTTCTTAGTTAACATGTTAGTATTCGGTTTCCTGTAAAAAAATCATTTTTGGTAGTGCGAGAAACCCTAATAGTTCTTAGTTATAACCAGTTTTGATGTTTGGATTTGAAATTTAGGGTTCTCCGGATCTTTGTAATCACCGGCTTCTTTTTCTTAGAACGATTTCATTTTTTTCACGGCGTTATGGTATGGTGTTAAATTTGATCGCCAGCTTTGCTATTAGTGACAATATAATAGGCTTGGTAATAAAATAATTTGTTGATTCTTTTTTGAACTGGTTTTATTTGTTTTTGTGTTTTTGTTATGGGAATGTCACAAGTTTTGTGATCATAAGGGATGATGAAGGGGGATCCAGAGGTTTCAGGCTTGCCAATCAGCCATTGAAGATATAAATGGTGCAGTAATCTGTAAACTAAACATCATGACTGAATTTGTTTATGTTTGGCACAATATGTTGTTGTTTATAGGGTTTTGAGTGACTTGATATATACCGATGTTGATTATTGTGTTTATCTTGCAGCAACCAGCAGGAATCTTATGAATCCAAATCAAGCCCAGACTGAGTTTAGGTGTCCCAAATTTCCTGTCATTTTGATAAAATGGAATAAAGTAATTCGTTTTCCCCAAATATATATACCTAAATTTGTGGTTACTCATCATAGCCAATGACCAAGGAAACTGTATCACCCCATCGTGGATAGCTTTCACAGACAATGAGAGGTTAATCGGTGAGGCGGCCAAGAATCAGGCGGCTGTAAACGCCGAAAGGACCATCTTTGATGTCAAGAGACTCATTGGCAGAATGTATGAACTTAATACTATATTCTTGCGTAGTGGGATATAACTGACTATGTTTTATTTAGTTATTTCACATTGTAACTTTGTTTTGATAGGTTCAAGGATAAAGAAGTCCAAAAAGATATGAAACTGGTTCCCTACAAAATAGTGAACAAAGATTGGAAGCCTTTTATCCAAGTTAAACACAAGGAAGGGGAAACAAAGGTTTTCATTCCCGAAGAGATCAATGCGGTGGTCCTTCGAAGATGAAGGAGACGGCCAAAGCATTCCTTGGAAAGAAAGTCAAGGATGCTGTTTTCGCAGTTCCGGGTAAGAAGATTTGGGTTTAATTTAAATGGGTTGTGTTCGTGTCAATTCGGGCGGATTACTTACTATTGGGTATTGTCTATGCCAAAATTTAAAGTTTTATTAATAAATTGTCATAGTTTAAACATATGCAAATTTTAAAAATTAAAGGAGTGGTGAAAGCGAAACCTGAACTTTTTAGTTGGTCATTATAAGGTTTTTTCTATGCCGGTTACACTGTTAAAAAATATCATTATTATATATAAAAACTTAACAAATTCTAATTAGCGGAACCCTCTTGAAACCACTCACCCCCTGCCCATGTGTGCAGTTAGTGTACCAACAAATACTCTTGTCCCTTTCGGGTTCATATGGGTAAGTGGGTGACATGATTTTTGGGGTTGTGTTATGTTCGAGTTTGAGCAAAATTTTCAGGTTCGAGCCATGAACACTACCCATTTAGCCATCCTAAAATAAATGACAATTTAAACAGAATTTGGTAATAATGCATCCTTGAACGATATTATGTTCGAAGTAAACATTTAACAAATATTATTTAAATAGTGTGACAAATGGTATAATAAGTTAAATTAGATCTTGTATATACACATTTGAATGTAATAAAGTATGTTTTAGTGTGTGTTTATTTGTGTCAATTTCCCTCCAACTTTGTGAATGAGAGTGCATATACCTTGATGGTTTGATTTATGATTCTTCTTGCGGCATACTTCAATGATGCCCAAAGGCAGGCTACCAAGGATGCTGGAAAGATTGCTGGTTTAAATGTCGTTAGAGTCATTAACGAGCCAACGGCTGGCGCTATCGCATACGGTTTGGACAAGAAAGGCGTCGAGAAGAACGTTCTTGTATTCGACCTTGGTGGAGGAACATTCGACGTGAGCATCTTGACACTAGACGATGGTGTTTTTGAAGTTATTGCCACACATGGAGACACCCATCTTGGAGGAGAGGACTTCGACCAAAGGATCATGGAATACTTCATCAAACTGATCAACAAAAAGTACGGAAAAGACATCAGCAATGACAACAGAACGCTCGGGAAGCTAAGAAGGGAAGTTGAATGAGCCAAGAGAGCATTGAGCAACCAACACCAGGTTCGGGTTGAGATTGAGTCACTTTTCGACGGTGTAGATTTCTCTGAGCCATTGACAAGAGCCCGATTTGAGGAGCTGAATAACGATTTGTTTAGAAAGACCGTGGGGCCCGTGAAGAAGGCCGTGGAGGATGCAGGTTTGGAGAAACACAAGATTGATGAGATTGTTCTTGTTGGTGGGAGTACCAGGATTCCAAAGGTTCAACAACTTCTGAGAGATTACTTTGATGGGAAGGAACCGAACAAAGGTGTGAACCCTAATGAGGCGGTTGCTTTTGGTGCTGTTGTTCAAGGAGGTATCTTGAGTGGAGAAACTGAAGGTACTTCGTTTGTCTAATTATACACGGGTCGGGTCGGGTTGGTTCCATAAGGGTATATTTTTATTTGTCTAAAACAGGTCGAGTTGGTGTCGCATTGTATTTTTTATGAGTAAAAAACGAGCCAGGTTGAGTTGGAGTCAAAGTGCATATATTTATTAGTCTAAATGGGTCGGGTCTGAATATTGGTGTCAAAGGGTAGATTTTTATGGGTCTAGAACGGTCCGGGCCAGGTTGGTGTCTAAGTGTATCTTTTTATGGGTATAAACGGGCCAGGTCATGTTGGTATCAAATATTATTTTTGGGTCTAAACTGGTTGAGTTGTGTTGGTGTCAAATTAGTGTATAAATTTATCGGGTCAGGTAGGTTTGATACAAAATTAATCTTTTGACAAATCAATGTTAATGCTGCTATTGTGTTCACGAGTAGAAATCGTTCTTTTGGATGTGGCTTCGCTTACCCTCGGTACAAGGATCAGCAGACTGCTATCTCCATCAAGGTGTTGGAGCTCATTTTAATCTCCTTTATTTGTTTATTTTTTATTATTAAAAGTTAATTAGGCACGAGTCATATTTGTAGATAATTTTTACCCCTACAGGTCAAGTCAACTAAATATTTAAACTTTTCTAAAACCAAAACGAGTCGAGCAGGTTAATAGTGTTGAAGCTGACCTTCAAGGAGAGCTCCACTTTAACTTCAAAGGTTTTGTCAATGGACCCAACTCCACTCTGGTAACAAATGTGTTTGATATGCAATCTCATTAAATCTATGTGAAATTAGGTTTTCTTTTTTGCTTGATATGCAATCCTGAAAGTGGGAATTATTTTTCTACAAAAAGCATCAGACAAGAGATTTTGACAAGGGCTTCAGTTCCGAGCGATACCGGGTTTTTCAAATGGAACTCGTGGTCGCCACTGAAGGTGAATTATCTTGTTTGGTGTGCTGAGTTAGGGAGGGTTGCAGACAAGGTTAGCCTCGTCAAACACGTGATCCAAATCCACTATAAACTTTGCAGCACATGCGGGCTTCAAGAAGAGTCGAGTGATCATGTTTTCGTCTCTTTTTTGTCGGCTAAGGCGGTGTGGTGGAACGTTTTGAGATGGATAAAGATTCCGGTCAACTATCAAGGGGACTTGGTCCATCATATGCTCTAGCATGTTACATCTCAGGTTGGGTCGAAGACATGGAAAATAACGGTGCAATTGATAGCCTTTGCTGCAATGTGGAGGATATGGTTAGCTCGCAATGACAAAGAGTTCAACGACATCATGATTCCGGTTCAGAAAATCATCAAGTTGATAAAGGAGGACTCGTTTACTTGGATGAAAAATAGAGCGAAAAAAAGTCTCTTTGGGATGGAATAACTGGATTGATTTCGATATCAATATGATCTTGTAATTTTTTTTCTTTCTGGTTCTGTTGTATGCTTTTCCAGTTTCTTACTGGCTTCTATATATACATATAGATTGATGTCGTTCAAAAAAAATTTACATTCAATTAAAGTGGAATCAAAACCTCTGAATTTGCTATGCTAGGCAGGGTGTGTGCTTATCTGAACTAACGATTGGTCACAAATACATTAATGATACTAATTTCCAGTTAATTTTATTCAGTCCTAGGTGATATGCTATATTTTTTCTTTCATCCGACCATCGTTAAGCATTTCAGGTTAATTTATCATAACTCACATGTTGCGTGTTGTAAGATGAGAGTGACATGTTGGGTTTTGTAACTAACAAACTTCATGCTTAAAAGTCGACATTTATAATACATATCATAAATGAATATGATACCATTCGGGATACTTACCGCAACGCGCGGGCTTTCCCACTAGTTCATTCTTTATGAAGGAACTAAGGGTTTTCATCTATATGTAAAACTCGTTTCATCATATTACTAGGCATTCATCCGAATACCTAATATAATCAAGTTCTACATACTAACTAGTAGATAATATGATTTCAAGCATCTATTTACATGAACATAATCATCAATTTCGTTATAACACACAAAACCCATTTCATGGCAACTATGAACACATACTCAAACTCATAATTGTTAAAGTATTTTCCTATTACTTTAAACATAAGTTTACTATAAACTTAATCATATTATCAAAACCCACTTGATAATCTACTTGTTAATCACTTATAAGAAGTCTTACATCAAATATTTCATAATTTCTTTATGTCTAACGAAATCAACATACACATACACTTAATTTCATCTTTGGATCATAATACAGCAACCTAATTGCAAGTATTCTACTTGTCTCAAATTTCAACTTTCACCAATTTAATTTTTAAGACATACCTTATGATCCTCTTGTTTAGGTGATCAATAATTCATGTTCGTGCACTAATTTGAGCTCCAATTTGTCTTCAATTTTAATGATTTTGGATGAACTAGGGTTACACCCTTTTCTCCACCTCCTGATGATCGACAAACACACACTCACTATGTGTGTTGTGTCTTAATTCTAGTGTTTTTAAAACACAAGTTCTCTTTTTGGCAGCCTTAGTCCCTCAAGTTTAGTTTTATAAGACTACAACTCCAGGTTTTATTAGTTATTTACATGTTACTAACTAGGTTAATTAGTTTCAAGTTATTTTGTTTTCGGGTTAACTTTTTGCCTCTAACGGTACTTGACCCGCTCTTTAATATTGACGTGGTTTGATTACCAAACCCGTTTTTGGGGTGTTACACTAAGAGTAAGAGTATAATCAGATAAATGAAGTAAAACTGTACCAACGTGTGAAATAGTGAGAGACATACCATTTCCAACAAAGACTTTTTCAAACCCACTATATGGAACTAAGTCAAACACGAGAGAAAAGTCAGCAGGCATATGAGCGGTGGCACCAGAGTCCGGTATCCACGAGTCAACGTGCTCGCATATACGAGATAAATCAGTCATCAAACAAAAATGAGGAGAACTATGCCGGTTAGCCCAAGTAGAGTACTGAGTGAGCCCAAATCCAAGATTAAAACTACTAGAAAATCCAACGGGCTATGTAGTTGGCCCAAAATCAAGTGATGAAGTAACAATGGGCTGTGTAAAAGAATTTGTTGAAGACCTTCAGCCCAAAAGTAAAGGTTGAGCCCAAACCCCATAAAAAATTTGTGGATCATGTGATCCTACTACTGAAGCAAAATCATAATTCCTAAATTCCCTCTTTGTAGAAACCCTAGAACCCAAGTTTTCTACGATGTGTGCAACATCACAAATATTCTGTCCAAAAATTCTACTCAACGGTGACGGAGTAGAGAAACCATAATCACCGTCCGGCGGAACTCTAAACTTCTCAAAATCATCAAACGATCCCAAATCATCTATTCACCATTCAACACTTGCAACACGAATCCAACAATTTTCCTCAATTTTTTTCCGAAGTTTAGAAGTTGAAGTAGTTCCTATTGCTAATTGAATCAAAGACAGTGATAAACTTGTTGTTATAAATGCTAAGACATATCCATCTAGCGTTGCTCCAAGCTTCACGTTCATTCGAATCGCTTGATGGAACAAGTATAATAATATTTATTTTTGGGATTTTCGGACAGTTACTGTTTCGTTATGTGGACTGCTATGCACTTCCGCAGGATTACTGTACTGCGGACTTGGACAATTTGGTTTTTAAATGGATTTTTCTAAATAATATAAGGCACATGTTATTTTCAAAAGAAATTTTTTTATATAATACTTGTGCAGACATATCTTCATGTCTCCTTTTTGTCGTGTCAAACTGTACCGCGACTGGTACTGACAGATATTGTTTGTTCGCATTTCTACTGTAAATCTAGGATGTAGTTTTTAATCGCAATGGATTTGTCATTATAATAAGCTATGATTTTTATAATGCGTAGACTTTTAAGACTTAATCAAATAAAATCAATTCAAATATGCGAAAATAAATAATGTAATAGTTGTTCGGGTTGTACGGAATTACCGGAATTTTGCCGAGTGTCACAGGTATGTTACTGTTTAAGTGCCTTAATAGATCAGGTGTTCTCATAATCGTAAGAACCTGATGTTGCCAGTTCAGAAAGTTATTGTTTTCAAGTTTATTAGTCATGAATGAAGATGAAGGAGAAGTAGAATCAGTAGTCATGAACTATGAATTGGAGAAAGAAATCGGAAGAAGAAAAGAGAGGAAAGAAAATCACAGAGAAAAATAACACGTCGGAGAAGATACGATCTCGCCGGAAAAGATACAATCTCACCGGAGAAGATGCGATCTCGCCGGAGATATTTATCGGAATCAGATAAGAGCCAGGTATGACTCTGATACCATGTGAGAAAGAAGATTGCTCTGTGATTTCATTAGAATGAACATCATGAGCCATGTAACATTGGTACAAATAGCTATAGTACATTTCACTCACATAACAACGTTGTGTATTGAGTTAATTGCGTTTTTCGTCCCCGTGGTTTGTCCAAAATCACTATTTCAGTCCATTAGTTTAAAATTGCCAAAACAATCCATGTGTTTTCAATTTCTTAAATACTACAGTCCACCCTCACTAACGTCATCCATATATTCTGTTAGTTTATTTGAAATGATCATAATGCCCCTGTAATTAAAATTACAATTAAAATAAATAGAGTTATTATTAGGGCATATGTTTTATTAATTGTGGATCATATATCCTGAGATGTTACCTGGATCAATTATCCTTAGTGGATGGTTCAAGGAGCCTGAGCATCAAGGATCCTTATCATTTCTTATGGTTTCTAACAATTGTTCTCTATGTTTTCTAATAATCATGTGCAGGTTGTGACCGACGTGGACTAAGTATCAGCTGGAATCTAGGACATTATTTGTTTAAGATGTTGTACGTGTTGATTCTTCAAACGATCATGGGGCATTATGGTCATTTCAAATAAACAAACAGAATAACTAGATGGCGTGTGTGTGGGTGGACTGTAATAGGGATGAAAGTGAAATCAAAGGGACTGTTATAGCAATTTTTAAACTAATGAACTGAAATAGTGATTTTTGACAAATCACAGGGACGAAAAACGTAATTAACTCTTGCATATTATTGATAGGTTATATAATAATTTACTACTTGTTTGTCGCGTAACAAGGTTGCATATTATTGATAGGTTATATAATAAACAAGTTGGTGCTACCCCGCACGTTGTTGCAGGATGTTGAATATTAATGTCTTTAATATATATGTGATGCGAAATTGTTTCGTTTATGCAATGTAATAAACCCAAAACCAATTAGTTAGAATTGAATTTATTACGATGTCCACACTTTGGTATAGTTATGATCCTTGTATCTATTTCTAAGCTATCTTAATCATAATATATTCTACTGAAAACTTACAAAGATGAAATCTAAGGTATCTTAAACATAATATATTCTACTTAAAACTTATAAAGATGGAAAATATTAACAATATTCTAATCATTCGAGAAATGACATACAACAGATGTGTTTCGGTGTGTTTCATTTTTATAGAATTTATTTTATTTTGATTTATCTCTCAATTAATAAACTTTGTACCCTTAATTTTTCGACTTGGGATTGAAACAGTTTTGGAAAGGTCGGTTCAATCAAACAAAATTATATTGAATTGTAGATGCCTTCGGTTTTTCCATGATTATATAAATCTATGTCAAACTATTTAAATAATTACTCTATTATTATATAAAAATAATTTATCTGTAAACTATCACGGTATGATTATTTAAATTTGTAATTATATATGTTAATACAAAGGTCACTGGTTAGCACCCACGGTGGTTGAAGCCGTGTCGTTCATGAATTATACCAAATATATCAAATAAATAAGGAAAATTTATCTGTAAACGAATTGGAGATGACATGAGAAGAAATAGGAAAATGTTGATCATCAATTCAACATGAAAATACAATTGTACCAAATATATCAAATAATTAAGTAAATCGATACATTAATAGAGTGGAAAATAAAGATCAAACAACCAATTAATGAATATTCTCAAAGAAATTTAAGTCTACAATGGTATGTATGCATGCTTACTTGGATACGGCCTAGTGAATATTTTGGTGTATGCTTCAAGTCTCCGTTAATGGAGATTCATAAAATATGAATAATATGTGTGTTTTTACTTGAATGGCCTTGTGAATGTTCTGTTGCAGAACCGATGGATGACGGTTATAGAATATTGTTAGAAACGGTTACGAAATGGCCTTGGTGAACAATTAGAGAAGGTGGAACTTGAATTATATATGGGGAGCTGTAAATTGTGAAAAGAAATCTTGAGTTTGGTTTATGTGTAAAATAAAGGGAAACAATTAGAAGGTAGGGGTATGTATGTTAATTAAATGGGGGTATGTATCTTAAATAAAAGGATAACAAATTAGAAGGAAGGGGTATGTGAGTTAACCAAAAGAGATACATTTGTGATCATGTTACCGGTGATGGGCATGTCCGACAGCCTTCGTGGAATTGGCGGTATGCTCCTTCATCGTCGGTTGAGGTGGCGGAGTTGCATCAGTTGGTTTTGCTTATCCAAGGGGCGGATTTTAAATCTGGTTTAGACAAATGGATTTGGAGAGCGGACCCGAAAGGGGTTTTTTCGGTTTCAAATGTGAGGAAATTGCTGATTTTTGGGGCGGATTTTAGCAACAGATTTGTGATGCATTGGTGTAACTGGGTCCCGCTTAAATGTAATAACTTTGCTTGGCGTGCAGAGATGGGTAAGATTCCGTCTGCGATGGCGCTCAGGAATAGAAATATTCAGGTTGAGGATGTTTTGTGTTCTTTGTGTAATCATGTTGATGAGTCCGTTGACCATCTTTTTACCTCCTGTCCGGTAGCGGCTAGAGTTTGGAGTTGTATTTGTGCTTGGTGCAAGGTTCCCAACTTTCTAGTTTTTTTCTTTTAGAGACTTGCTGGAGTGGCACAGCTTCACGGGGCTTTCGGGTTGGACTAAAGAGGCCTTCAAAGGTATTATCATCATCGCGTTTTGGAGCATCTGGAAAGGAAGCAATGAAGCGAGGTTTTCTAATAAAGTGGTTAAGGCTGGTCACATGATCAGCCAAGTGAAAGCGGTGGGTTTTCTTTGGTTTTCTAAGAGGTCGAGATATAAAGACATTCCTTGGGAGGATTGGTGTAAATTTGTATAGATGTAATGGTTTTTTGGTTTCAGTCCACCCGGTTGTGGGTGGCCTGTGTTTTGGTGTTGTTTAATGAAAGTTACCGTTAAAAAAAAAGAGATACATTTGTGTGTTAAAGAAAGGTGTTGGCCCATGCAATACTTCTTTGAAGAACAGATGATTCAAAAGCCAAAACTGGTTCTCAAACAGTTGATCCTTAATAAGCAGTGCATGATCTAAGTTCCCTCCAATGACAATGCTTCTATCAGCTGATCATCCTAAAGTCTGATCTACTCAACAACTGTTCCTCTAAAGACTGCTGGTTACAAAGACTGATGAAGATCTATCTAGTGCTGATTATCAAAGCCCTGTTGAAGTCCAAGTACTGCTGATTCAAAGGCCTGGTCATCCTACGAGGAAAGTACTGCTCAGCTACATCATTGTTTAAGCATCAACAACGGATAGGAGTATCAGTGTTTAGTGTATCAGTATTTCAATGTAACAGTGTCTGTTTAGCATCAGTGTTTAGAGGTTGTTAGTCTGTTAGATGTCACTGTCTAGGTGACGTCAGCCAAGATGCTCAGTGGTTAGATTTGTATTATAAATAGAACAGTACCTGTACTGTTGTATTAGCTCTTTGCACACACACTCATTTTGTACGAACAACTATGAGCTCAGGCTGAGGGGGAATTTAGTATACATGCATGCATAGTTGAACTTTTGTAATTGATTCAATCTTTCGACTAATGATCGAAATCATGTGTGTTGAAAACTATTCTTCTTTGATTGTGTTATAAAGTTTACTTTCAATTTCCGCTGCAATTGTTCTCTGATCTACCTTCTTTCATTAATCATTTTGTTAAACAACACAATCAGAACAAACTCAGATCCTAGCAATTGGTATCAAAGCATAGGACAGCCCAATTCGATCTAACAATCAATTTGACATAAAAGTAAGTATCAAATTCCATTGATACTTAAGTTGTTTGTATCAGTTGAAAAACAGAGTATAAGTGTAATCACGTCTAAAGTTGATTATTCGAAAAGTTTTGTAAAACGACCAAAAGGACTTCACACTCACAGGATCCTCACAACACCGGAACACTTTCAAGCCACCTATGCTTGTCAGATCTGAGTACAATATCTGGCAACATAGGATGGGTCATGTACTCGCACAACAAAACACTGCCTGCTGGAAGTCTATCATCTTTGGACCACACGTTCCAATGGTGCCAAGCACAGAAGATCCCAAGGTCCAAGTACCTAAAAGCCTTGAAAATTACTCAGATCGGGATTTTCAAAAAATTGAATTAGATGCAAAGGCTTTTAATATTGTGGCCTCAGCTCTTCCAAATGACATATATGCTGGACTGTTACACTATAACAGTGCCAAAGAGCTTTGGGATGCACTGAAAGAGCAGTTCGGTGGGACAGAAGAGGTTATAGAAAACAACAGGGAGGTTTTAAACCAACGATATGAAACATTCTGTCATGTCAAAGGAGAATCACTAACCCAACAATTTGAACGCTTTAGTTGTCTCACTAGTGAACTTAAACTGGTTAATGTTGAATTTGCTAAATCCACTTTAAATAGTAGGTTTCTTAGATCATTACCAGACAAGTGGGACACTATTGCTTTTGTGACCAGAAATTTTGTGGAATACATACAATGGCATTTCATGTTGCAAGACTTTTATCATTACTACATGCAACACAATATAGTTCTATTAATGCACAGAGCAGAGTTAGCACAGTTATCAGACAAAGTAAAAGTACTGACGGGAGTTCAGTACTTAGACAGACATGATGATAAGACACAAAACAAGTCCCAGGACCAAGTGTTACACTAGTATAGTGTGTAGGAAAGTAGGGATTGCAAAACTGCCTTCCTAGTGATAACTCAGGTGCCGGAAAGTGCCAGAAACACATTAAAACTGTAGAATTCTGTAGAAAATAAACAAATTCAGCAAAAATTCAGCTTTTACCATCTAAATATAATACAGAAATGTGGTTTAACGGTCCAGAATACTTTCCTAAGTGTCGGGAACCGAAACTGACATAAAATACAACATAAAGCACACTAAACTGCGCAAATTAGCACTTTAACGAACCGGTAACCAACCGAACAACCGGACACTACCCGAAACACCAAATTTTCTCTAGAAAAATTGTTTTAGTGTTGTGAGGCTAGTTATGGTCACCGAACATCATATTAACTCTTATAAACACTAAACACCTAAATTCCTAAATTTAATACTTGGAATCTAACTAGAATGAAGTAACTAATACTTGAAAAACAACCACATACCCCCCACCCCATAACCGGTTGGGACATAGGTCCCACATGGTGGATTTTATTTCAATATTTAAAGTGATCTCTCTAGAGATTTTGAAACATTTGGACCAAGGAATAAAAACATGTTGGAAGACATTTTTTATAAAGACCACCAAACATAACCCATTTCATTCTAACACTTACAACATTCACCATCTCCTCTCTTCCTTCCCTCTAACTTACGGCTCAAACCAAGCACACCATCACCATCATTTTTTAGCTTCCATCCTCCAATCCAAGGTGATTCTAAGGTGTCTCAAGCCTATCTAAGAAGGTGGGAAGCATCGGAATTGAAGGACCTTCACTAGGAGCTATTAACTACCAATTTTCTTCATCATCTTGCTTCTTGTTCTTCCCTAGCCTTAGTGCTAGTAGTAAGACTCTTTGATCCTATTTTTATTCATGATTTTGATGGTTAAAGTGTTATGTATCATGTTAATCTAAAGAACCTCAAGAAAACATAAGCATAAACATGAATAAAAAGCTTAAATACATGAAGAACAAGTTGTTTTAAGTGTATTTAGTATACTTGATTGTTGATTTCTTATGTTTATGATGTTGATCATCATAATAACCTTGCTAGATGATGATTAAACACATGATCTAGCAAGTATAAGGATAGATCTTGAAGAAATCATAATGATCATCCTTTATGTAAACATGAACTTGAAAGATGTAGTTGTTTTGATATATAATGAAGTATGAAACACGTTATAAGACTTGTAGAATGATGATTTCAAAGATAGATTTCTCAAGAATCTAAGTTAAAATACAAGAATTACTTAAACTTGGTTCTTAAACAGATTAACCACAGTTTTAGTGGTTAATCAAGTGTAGAAATATAAATTTAACAAGAAAAACTCATGAAGAAATATTTTTAGAAAATTTATTCACAAGTTGTAAACATCTAACTTCTTCAATAATGATGTTCTTAAATAAATAACCACACTTTAAAGGGTAACTAAGCTTACTAAACACAATAGTAAGTTACTACAAATTTTTATAAATTTTCAAGTTCATTAAGTAGTGAATAATGCTTGATTTTGGCAAATTGGTAAGTATTGGTTGATTTATTGCTGATTGTGATGATTTACAAAAGAAAATAATATGCTTTGAAAGCATTGAAACCTCCATTTTTAAGTGGAAACTATGTCAAAAATTTTTTAGAAATTAAACACTTAGGAAAATATTTTTAAACAAATATTTACAAGTATATTTTAAACATGATTTTTCATATAAAGTTTGCCATAATTTTTTTTACAAAAATTAAAAAATATTGGAGGTTGGTTTTTGATAATAAAAGTGACTAAATATGTATTTAGGAGAATATGTATTTGGATGTCACCATGTGTGTGATTATTTGTATAT
This sequence comes from Helianthus tuberosus, assembly GCA_030545235.1. Lineage (NCBI taxonomy): Eukaryota > Viridiplantae > Streptophyta > Magnoliopsida > Asterales > Asteraceae > Helianthus > Helianthus tuberosus. The sequence continues at coordinate 158,141,109 of CM060360.1, forward strand.
TATGTGTATTAGTTATATTATTTTAGGACTTAAAATAATATACCTCACCAAAATACCAAAAATTACAATACAAAATGTTATCAAAATTCCAAGAAAAAAATGTATAAAATATATCCAAAATATTGGAAGAAACCAAACAAGGAATATAACTCACAAAAATATTCCGGAAATAAATTCATAAGTATATTTTGGTAATCAGTATTTTGGACACCAAGAAAACAAAAATATAATTTTTACAATAATTGCAAAATATATCATATTTTTTAACAAGGAGAAAATATATTATTTTGGTAAGTAAAAATATATATTTTCTTGGAATTATTAGAAGATATATTATTTTTGGGAGAAAATATATATTTTCTTAAATAAACTTTGGACATATTATTTTTGGGTGAAAATAGATTTATATATTTTTTCTAAGTTAGACTCGAAAATATATTATTTTTTAGACTTATATAAAAAGTATAAATATTTTGCAAAGGAAAAATTATGAATAATTTTTCTTTGTAATATTTCTTAAGATATATATTTTGGGAATATATATTGATGTATTTTTTTATTAAAAAAACTAAGTATGAGATACTTAATAAACACAATAAAAATACGTATTCTCGTACGTATAATTACACACCGGAATAATCCATCGGTACTTGGCAAAAATATAGAAGGATAAGAATACGAATACAAATACACCCATCCTTGGGAAGCTATACAAGTACAAATACATAAACTTGACAAGTTAAAATGTATTATTTTAACTAATATTCCAAAATTCATAAATATAATTTAAGTTAAAATATTTATTATTTTAACAAATAATTATATAACTTGGAATAATATTAAGGACACAGAGAAACGTAACTCAAAGACACTAATTAATACTAAGTCATGGCATGACTCGCTCGTCTAATAGACCGTAGTACGTTGTAGGTAGTCGTGTACACTAGTAGAAGCTTGAGTTACGTCGGATTGAAGAACGCAAAACTGTGAGTTCATGTCCCCCTTTTCTCTTAACTGTTTTCGGATTTATAACTCTCGAGGGTAGAATACATGTTGCATACGTTTAAATGGTATGAATTGGCTATGAAATGAATTATAGATCATGTGAGCATAGATTGAAATTGAAATGCCATTAACTCTCATAAATAAGGACGAAGGTTAGATCTAACGGGTACCACCGAGCCCCACTCATGGTCCTTAAGTGACCACTTGAGTTCTTTGGTGTCCCAGTCGAGGTAATTCGACAACGGTCAAGGGTAATTTGACACAGTCAAGGTAATTTGACACAGTCAAGGTAAATTGACACAGTCAAGGTAAATTGACACAGTCGAAGGTAAATTCGACACAGTCGAGGGAAATCGACGAGGGTATAAACCTACTCATATTGAGTGCTCCCTATGTCTTCACATACATTAATGTCCTTGCAAAACATTAATTTGATCTGTTCATAGATGGTTTTCATACCTGTTTTCAAAGGAGTCTCTCAAACGTTTACAAGTTTATCAGTATTTATACAAAACGCATGAACTCGCTCAACTTTTGTTGATGTTTTCAAAATTACATGTATTTCAGGAAACAAGTTGGATCTTGGGCACTGGTGTTGTTTCGGAATATGATTAACAAGTTTAGATGTCATCCACTTTTGTTGGTTTTGTAACTCAATCAGAGGTTGTGTCGTTTGAAACTTAATTGACTGGTGTTTGTAATATTTTAAACTTTATGAATGGATGAACATCATTTTAATCATATAGTTTTTTATTAAAATTGAATGCAATGGTATTGAACAAGTCACACATCATACGCTTCCGCAAAGGTCATGGTGTGACAGTTTGGTATAAGAGCTTCGATTGTAGTGAACTAGGATTCCTTCTCGAGTCTAGACTACAATCACTAGGAACTCTCTCACAAAAACATTTTTACAAAAAGGATTTTTCGTTGCATTGCGAAAGCGTCAAGATCCATGAGTCAAACATTTTTCAAAGAAAAGACAAGGCAAGGACATTAGTTGGGAGGAGAATACCCTAAATTAAAGTGCCAACTAAGGCATAGTCTACGTGAGATAGACTTGCCAAAGACAAAATCCCCCCCCCCCCCCCCCGCAAGGACAAACGAGAGTTATATGTGATATGATGCATCTATCTGGTTGTTTGTGCTAAGTAACATATTTATTTATTAATATATATGTGTATAAGTGTATGGAATAATTATTGACGTGAACGAGATACCTACGACTCCGAATCCTATTATTGTTCTTGACTCGCACGATGAAGCTATCGACCTTGCGTTTACTTCAAAGCTCATGGCTGGAGTGATTACCAAACGAGATTCTGAGCTTGTTTTTGTAGGTGATGGCTGTTCTTCCTTCTCGAATCTGAAGGTGCCTGACTACGGTAGTGATAGTGAGGCGGAGGAGGCAATCTTGGACAACACCCGTATCAGCAGGACGAGGTCCCAGTGGCTTTTGCGAATCAAGATTGAAGACGCTCTTGTCCAGACTAGGAAGATGAAGTAATCATCTTGAAGGTGCCCCTCCCACTACTAGGAATTCTCCTTATTCCTATTATGTTTAATCATCGTGCATATTCGCGCGTAACGATAACGGATGTTAGCGCACGGACCACCACAATGGTCCTTTCCATGACGGAGGTATAAGGACAGTAGTGTCCCCTCTTTGGTGGATCATCTGCTTTGAACGAGGGAAAGTTGGGGTGAGCGTGCAAGACAATTTATTATTACGGGGGCTCACGTAATAACGACTTGTAGTGTATGGAAATCCTGGTAGACTCTGTGGGTCAAGCTAATGATCACCACCCACCAAAAAATTTCTAAGTGTTCACACCTTCATCTAGTAGAACAATACCTAGACAGTTGCTATAGCACTCTACAAAGTAGGAAATCTGCCTTTGACTACTTTGTGTCCGATAATTCTACCCGTAAGAGTCGTTTGGGAACCGATATCTAAGCAAGTTAAGATGGATAACTCTCGGAAAAGATTCAGCTACTTTACACTCTCTATCACCCCTATATGTACAACCTCCATCTCTTGGGAAGTATACCACTCTTTGTGAAGCTAAAGACCTAAGATAACCAATGTAGAAGGAAAATTACTACTACTTTCATATTATGGAACTTGTATGACCGAGGTGATGTAACCTCGAGTTCATTTTGTTTTCCCTATTACAAACAATAAGTCAAGTTGTCAAACATATATGAAAGCTCAGTGGTTGTTTTCTTACTTATACATTGTTGATTATATATGCATGTGATATTGGGTGATTACATGTTTGCTTGTGGTAATATGTACCTCATAGACAACTATGGAATGTTGTCTAACCTACCCCATACCTTTTGACAGAAGAAAATGCCACCCAGATGTGACACAGACACCATTACGTTAACTAAGGCCGAACTCAATGAGCACATTTCCCAAGCTATATCGCAGCATGAAGCCCTTCGCTCTGAACACAGCGGTGGCACTCCCGGAAGTAACCCTCCAAGTGGCTGCACCTATAAACAGTTCCTGGACTGCAAGCCATTGAATTTTGATGGCACAGGAGGTGCCGTTACTTTTGTTCATTGGGCAGAAAAGACTGACTCCGTTATGAGAATGAGTAAATGTTCGCCCGAGCAGAGAGTTAACTATATCTCAGGGTTGTTTTTGGACGGCGCACCCTCCTGGTAGAACCTTCAGGTTCAGACCCTTGGTGAAGCTACTGCTTATGCACTGAGCTGGGACGAGCTCAAGGAATTGATGCGTAAGAAATACTGTTATAGGGCCGAAATCCAGAAGCTTGAGACTGAGTTCTGGAATTTGAAATGGACGGGCCGAAGATCTCTGAGTACGTCAAACGCTTTCACGACTTGTCTAGGGTTGTTCCCTACTTAGTCGAGTCGAAGTTCAAGAGGATTGAGCGATTTATTTGGGGATTTGCACCTCAAATCCTAAGCATGGTTACTGCCTCAAAGCCTCCAACCATCACAGAGGCTATTGATTTGAGTGTTACACTTACTGAAGAAGCTCTTCGTATGGGAAAGTTTTCAGGATCTGAGGCAAACAAGAAAGAAACTCATGTGGAGTCTTCGGGCAACAACAAAAGAAAGTCTTCGAACCTAAAGATAGGCACACAAGTCAGTTATGAAAGCTCTAAAGCAAACAAAGGAAGGAAAGTGGACTCGCCTCGTGGCATGTGAGGTTATGGAGCCACTAGTAAGGTCGGTGGTAAGGTTTACTTGGGGACTAAGCCGAGATGCAAGGAATCCAAGTTCCACCATGAAGGTCGATGTATGAGGCCTAAGTGTGATAGGTGTGGAAAAGAAGGACACATCAAGGACGCCTGTTGGGCGAAGTGTCCCAAACAAGGAGGAAATGATGGCGTCAACCAAGACGGAAACGATAATGGTAGAGTTCCAGGTTGCTTCAAATGTGGGCACGTGGGGCACTTTAGGAAAGATTGCCCTAGGAAGAACCAAGCGAGGAAGGGTCTTCACAATCGGCGCTCGTGAAGCACGCCAGGATCCAGATGCGGTTACGGGTACGTTCCCTATTAACCAACACTATGCATCCATTTTGATTGATATTGGCCCCGAATTTAACCTTGTATCCCTAGGAATTAAGAACCTACTTGGCCTAGTTACAAGTAGGATAGACCCCCCGTATTCTTTAGAATTGGCAAATGGAAGGTTAGTTAAATCGAATGAGATGATTAAGGATTGTATTTTGGAACTTAGAAGGCAGGAACCTTCTATTACCGTTGACTTGGGAAGTCATGATATTGTAGTCAGCTTGGATTGGATATCCAAGGATAGAGCTGAAGTTGTTCGACATAAGGAAAATCATTCGCATCCCTCTTGCGAATGATGAAACACTTATAGTACACAACCTTCTTGCAATAGATGCGAGGGCACTAGGCCCCATAAGGTGGTGGCTTTACGACATCTCGCATTGGTCATAGAGACACAGAAGTGCCTCCGGATAGGCAGCATAGCCTCCCTTGTTCATGTTGTCATTAAGGAGACCAAGAAGCCAAAGCCTGAAGACATCCTCGTGGTGGAGGAATTTCCAGAAGCCTTCCCTGAAGACTTGTCTGGGTTACCTCCATAGTGACAAGAGGAGTTTAGGATAAACCTAGTGCTAGGAGTGGCACCAGTGACGAATGGCACCTTACCAACAAGCTCCGTTCGAGATACAAGAGCCTCCGATGCAACTGCAGGAGCTTCTAGGCAGAGGAAATCAACCAGACCGAGCTTCTCACCTTGGGAAGCCCCAGTATTATTCGTTAAGAAGAAAGATGGCAGTTTCAATTTTGCATCAACTTCAGAGAATTGGATATCAAGGACCGATATCCTTTGCCCAGGGATTGATGACTTGTTCAACCAATTACAAGGTTGTAGTTACTACTCGAAGATCGACTTGAGGTCAGGGTGTCCTCAACTGCGAATACAAGAAGAAAGTATCCCTAAAACGACCTTTAGGACTCGATATGGACATCTCGAGCTCCTTGTCATGCCGTTTGGCTTAACAAACGCATCAACAGTATTCATGGATCTCATGAATAAGGTGTATAAGCCATACCTGGATAAGGTTGTGATTTTATTTATTGACTACATTCCTATATGCTCAGAGACCAAGGAAGGTCATGAGCAACATCTACAATTTATCTTGGAACTCTTAGAGAAAGAGCAGTTGTGTGTTAGGATGTCGAAGTGCGAACCTTGGATTCGCGAGACAAGATTCTTAGGTCACGTGGTGGATAAGAATGAGATTCATGTCAACCCTGCAATCAATAACTAAGGAGTCCCTAAGACACAACTAAGAATTTTTGGGGATTGTAGGCTGTATCAAACGACTCCTAGAAAAATTTTCAAGGATTACACAACCGCTAACAACCCTAACCCAGACGATACCTATCTTGTCTTCACCTGACAGTACCAATAGAATTGCGGTTTTTGTGACGTTTCTCAACAAGGTCTCAATTGTGTGTTGATGCAACGAGACCAAGTCATCGCGTACGCGTCACGTTGATTAAAGGATCATGAGAAGAGACCTTGAACTAGGTGTAGTAATTCCGAGTTGAAGATTTGGCATCATTATTTGTATGGGAAAAGTTGCATGATCTTTACTGATCACAATGGTTCGTAGCACATCTTTGATCATAAGGACTAAAATATGAGATAACGGAGATGGATTGAGCTACTGAATGGATATGATTGTGAGATTAAGTAAGTGACACCTGGGTCACTGCGACCATCAAACAAATGCCAAGCCAATGAAATATTGTATTTCATACTTGGGATCTGTATAAATATGTGTATCTTTTGCACATATCAATTCTTGTTCGATTTCAAGCTTTAAATCGCTTTCTGGAAGGTTATACGCGCACTGATGCGTAAATATAGCCCGTTTAATGCAACGAACACTCCGGAATAGTGAAATAGGCTTAACATACCTTAAATAACCTTTACATAACTTAGAAATAAGTTTTGAAGGCTTTGGTATGGCGAAATCAAGTTAAATCGCTTACAGGGACTAAAGTTGACAAACTGCGAAAGCATGCCAATTTGAACTGTAACAAACATTCTGGAACATGACCATAAGTTAAACACACCTTAAATATCCTTTACATAGCTTAGAAATAGGCTTTGAGGGGTTCGGTGTGCTAAAATAAACTTTTGGGTCATTCAGGGACTAAAAGCGTCAAAAAGTGCACAAGTCTGCACTTTCGCGCATAAATTACGTTCTGAATACATCCGGACATCCAAAAATTTATGTAAGTTAGTGTTTGGCATAAGAAAAATCCATTCGTCGCGTCATTTGGATCGTTTTTCGCGCTTATGCGCATTCCGTCGTAATTAAGCGAACATCGCGATCGTACGACCAAACGAACCAACATCCAACATATTTTTGAGCATGTTTCATGTCCACAATGTTTAGGCATCATTTTAGGGCCTTAACGTTGGTTAAACGGGCCTTAAACATGTCGGAAATGGCCTTAAACACCAACAGGGACTGAAACTGTCATTTTGCAAAGTTGTTGTCTGATCAGGACCCTCAGGCGGCCCGCGTAAAACCAGGGTGTATCTTTACGCGGCCCGCGTCAGCCTCTCAGACCAGATTCGATGTTTAAATAGGCTGTTAACAGCTGCATTACCCCAAAAACCCACTTGCACATGGTAATTCTGATACTAGGGGCTTGTTTTGGATGTGCACATGGTATTACAATACCATGTGTGCAAGTGTATGGCCAAGATCAAAGCACGTTTCCCGATAAACGATCCTAACGGTGCTAGTATTCCTATAAATACCCACCCCCATCACTTGTAAAACCCACAAGAATCATGATTTGAGAAGCTCTAAGTTGAAACCTTTGTTTCATACCTGAGCTACTTGGATCACGATTAGCATTCGGGGACCCTTCGTAAGTATTCTTTCGTTCTTTTATTGCTTTTCGAGTCTAAAAATCAAACTTTGTTTGACTTTCTGCGTTGACCAGTTTATGGTCAATGCGAAGTTCGTTTGAACTTCGCAACGTGATTGTAATCACGATGGTTATAGTCCCTTGTGACTATGCCTACTGATTACCACGTTGTCTAGGGTCGTAAGGGTAAGCGATCTAATAAATCGCTTATACCTTCGAACCCGACCCATTTGGTCGATCATTAGGATCCGACCAAATACATTAGGTGACCATAGTATATAGGGAATAACCTTCCGAGGTTATACCTTATGGTCGCTTCAATAAGTAGTTGTATGATAGGTAGTTTATATGCCTTAGGTAAATTACCAGAATACCCTTTTCATGTATAATTGGTAATTAAGCATATGTAACCTAAACTTTTGTCACATAACTGATTTTGTAACATGTTTAGGCATATAACACTTGTCATAGGGCTAGTTAGACGTCTCGAGTGCGCTTTTGCGCGCACGACGCGTTAAATACCTTAATGGGTCGCGATGGGTCGAAAGCACTTAGGTTAGGTTTCATTTAGTATGTAGGCTTTGTTAAACCATATGACACGAGTCTCTATACTCGTTTGGTTTACGAACCCTCATTCTATCTAAATCCTCCGATTATAGGTCCGGTTTATTAATGTAGTTACCTATATTAGGTACCGTTTGATTTCCGAGATCTCTAGCATTGTTTGGTTGTTACTGAAGGACTACTAAGCAATCTCAAGTGAGTACATAGACCCCTCTTTTACTATTTTCCAAACTGTTTTGGGGTGAAACACATGTGCCTACTTGTTACTTTCATGCTTTCCATGTTTTCACATTATATACATGCTATGTTTATTAGTACACTATTAGTACATGATTTCATTACATTTTATGCTATGTATGTCCATTGTGTGCATACTTAGTACATTGTTTTACATTTACATTTTATGCTATGTATGTCCATTTGTTACATACCTAGTACAGTTGTTTTCATCACATGCTTCCATTTTGGTATGACATTTGGTTTGTTTAAAATGGAACAATACATTCATTAACATTAGCTACGCCGTTCGTTAGTAGGTAGTGGTACCATAGGAATTGACAACTCCCGTTCCTGAAATCCTGGGTAGGTGTGGATTGGAAGGAATGACCGAATTCGATACACATAACATAGATAAACCTTTAAATTGTTTAAGGGTTTATCGCCTCAGTCTCAAGGCTTGGATGTATGCATTTTCACAACACCGCATAGATGTTTATATCAGTATAGCATGCATTTGTTCCACAAAACATAGCTTTGATTTAAACCATGTTTTACTTCAATACTTTGTTTTTGTGCATATGGTTTAGTTGATAACTTTCACTAGCCATACATATCATTTTGGTTACACATTACATGATTTACATTTGACACATAAACATTGTTGACATTGGTTATACATTACATGACTTACATCTTGACATAAACATTTTGACATATTATTCAATACGTTTGGCAATTGGTTTAAACATAGACATCTTACATTGTTGGTTTGGTTCGAGTAAGTGATTTAAGTAACGAGGCGTGTGTAATATGATACAAGCATGGTGGATAAGCCGCTGGTACTTCCTATATATAAGTGATTGTATGGTATTGCATATCGTAGCGTTATTTGAATCATTTAATTTGGACATGTAACACTTTATACAAATAACATACTTTTCACAATACATTGTTTTACAAACAACTTAATTTATACAAACTCATTTCACATGGTTATCCACTTAACCATGTGTTATTCTTTTATACATATTTATCATTTGGTTTATTTATCACTTTTCAAATGATTTACAAAACAAAGCAAACTACAAGGTTCATGACTAAACATTTTCTTAAACATAAGTCATGAATCTCATTTTCACAAAACCTATGTATCTCACATGCATTTTTTTGCTGACGTACCTATTTTCACATGTGTTTCAGGATATGTTGCATGGAATTTATCAAGATACACTTAGGCGGACTTGGGCCTTAGTGACAATAAAAGATGCAAGACTAGTTATTTATGTTATTTTTTTTCTTTGATTGTCAAGACATTGTAACTCTTTTAATCAATAAAACAATATTTCAATTTCCATGTGTTATGAAACAATGATTCTGTTACAACACTCCCCCAACGTTTTCCGCCACGTTTTGTTGTTCTACGTGGTCGGGGTGTGACAGAAAAGTTGGTATCAGAGCTCATGGTTATAGGGAATTAGGTTATTAGTAATACTTTGACCTAGTCTATAACCTTCCTAGGACCCTAACGCGAGTTTACTTGCGTTTAGTCAAAAAAAAATACTGTCACCTATCCTTAGGCGACAACCACAACAAGAACACAAATTTCAAAACCACTTTGAAAAGCAATCATCTGTTCTAGGATGATTGATTATTAGGTTTTGAACCCTCTATTGTAAGGTTTTGAACCCTCTGTTATAAGGTTTTGAACCCTCTAAGTTTTCAAAATCTCGTCAAAGTTTGGATCTTATAATGTGAACACGTGCAAACTGGAAGAGTGAATGCCTGTATCCTGAGTTTTCTGTCTAAGGCTAGAGTGTTCGTACAAATCCACATAATCGGACCAGTCACTCTTACCTGGGAACTCTTGGGGTGAGTGTTCACTTATAGGCAAGCATGTCTTCAGTAATACATTAATATGACCCGCTTACTTTGATTAGTCACCGTCTCATTTGTTTGCCTTAGGTAACAAACAAATGATCACAATTTCCATGCGTTGGCATTCTGTTTTAATTATCCGATAACCTTTCACCTGTTTCTTCCTATGTCTTTTTTTTCTTCTAGAATGTCTCTTCCTCTCAGCAACGGTCAAATGTCTGAGCAAATCGCCAAATTTGCCCACCAAATAGGCGAAGTGATTCTGAAGACCGTGGATTTAGGCATTGCCATGTCTCGTCTCAACAATGAAGCCTCTCGTCTCAACAATGAAGCCACTCAAGAGCCACCGAAGGAGGCAGAAGTCAAGCCTGCACCAAGATCAAGGAAGCGTAAGGCTTCAAAGAAACCCGCAGCAGTTATACCAAATCAAGCAGGGCCTAGCCAGAAGGCAACACCACCTGCTAAGAAGCAATACAAGGGAACAGCACCAATATGCGACAAATGTAATGCACACCACTTAGCTCACCTACAGTGTCGTTTGTGTGCATCATGTGGGCGAGTTGGTCACCTGGCAAGTGCTTGTCGATATAACCCAAACCAAGGTGGTCCAAATCAACCCCAAGTCAACCCTACTCAAGCTCGTTTTCCGCCTGGTACTTGCTACAACTGTGGCGAGACGAGCCATTACAGGAACAACTGCCCGAAGATTGTAAGTGCAAATCCAACCCTTGGATGAGTAATTGGCTGAACAAAGGATGTTGCTGTCTTATGCCTTTGTTTCTTTTGTTTTCTTGTAATGTGAAACAATCTGTTTTGTTCATAAATAAATTATTGTTCACAAATTCTGATGTACAATTGTAGTTACATATGTGTATGTCATTACCTATAATACCTACATTAAGGAACTATGTTCCTTACAAACTACTTTTGTGAATTTTCCCATTTTTGTGTCTACTCATGATTCCCTCGAAAAATTTTAAGTACTCGTTTCATTCCAGGAGACGAAGTACAAGAAATAAAGGGAAATTATGAGTAATCGTGCTTTTGCACATCTATGCCATTACATCCTTGGTTAGATAACTAAGGATATTTTCAAATCTCATACCCATTACGTTTTGATTTTTCAACATACACAGTACAAGTATTTCAAAAACAATCTTCATGATCTCAAAACATTTCATATAGTTTGAAAACATTTTTTTTAAATGCATTGTCTATGTTATTTCAAAAACATTGGCTATGCTTTCAAAAACAACCTTCATAATTTCAAAATGTTTCATATAGTCTGAAAACAATACTAACACAGTACATTTTCTTATCAAGTGCATGATTTCGAAAAGCATCATTCATATTTTCAAAAACCTTATACATAATTTCAAAATTCATCTCGCATGATTTTAAAACATTTTATAAAAATATCTACCTAATACACCTACTTTATGATTTCAAAAGTATTATATATTAGGTTTCAAAAACGTTAAACACATTTTTCTTAAAAGAACCCCATGCATAGTTTTCAAAAATATTTTCTTCATACATTGACTTAACCTTCAAATTCTGCTTCATATGTCGCCTTGACATATCAAGCATCTCAACTTCATAAACATTCTTACTTCATGTTTTGACATAAGCACATCCAGTGCAAGGTTTCAAAACATCTTCAACTTCTAAAATCCATATGGGATCTTTTTATCTTCACAATTAGATCCTTGTGGATAATTGTCATGCAAATCAGAGTCCTTAATTGGATTCCTTATGTACCTTAATTCGAACATTTCGGTTCCTAATAATCGAAACCGAATTTTCTTTTTGAATCTTTCTATCTTTATAGTTAGATTCTTGATAACGTTTAAATACCAAATGAAATCCACGGAATGGATTCCTAGTGTGCTTTAAATGCATGTACGCAATTAACAAGACAAATTAACAAACAATTTTGTGGTTATGTGACTATATGTTTATTAATCTTATGTTTTCTTTTATGCATTTTATGTTTTTATACTCTGGATATTCGTTATCCAAATCCTCGCAGGATCTTTCATATCTTCATATGAGGGATTCGTAGCAGGATAGTCAAAAGGTACTACCTTAAATCCTTAATGGGCTTCTATGTAATAGTTAAAACCCTTGGATTATATAGTACCATTCCATGATTCATAAGAGACCCTTTAGTGGTCTAGTAAAAAAGATTGATTCACAATTTGGTTAAAGAACGACATCTAGTGATGTAGCTGAACAGACTCCTTGATAGTCTATTTAGATCATTTATTGATTTAATTAAAAGGACTCTATGGCGGTCTAGTCACACTCATCACAAAATTGTTCATTTGGTTTTACCCTGCACATTATAAAATAGACTGTGTGAACTGTGCAAGGAATTGTCTAATTATGGACGCGTACATAATTATGAAATTTAGTGCATAGAAACCCAGTAAGATTTATTATGTGTAAGAACCGATAGCGACAACAATAACAAAATGAGAACGATGTAATGGAGGTACGGTGGATGCACCAATGGCGCTTCATATACTTGTATATAAGTGTCCTTCTTACATTGCAAGCATAATGTTATTAAGGTTACTAGAAGTTCAGAACCCTAACCAATGTTGTTCGATCTTTTCAACTTCATGTTTTAAACTCTCACAAGTTTCCTCTAAATAAAAATTTCGGGACGAAATTTCCTAAAGTAGGGGAGACTGTGACACCTGGGTCACTGCGACCATCAAACAAATTCCAAGCCAATGAAATATTGTATTTCATACTTGGGATCTGTATAAATATGTGTATCTTTTGCACATATCAATTCTTGTTCGATTTCAAGCTTTAAATCGCTTTCTGGAAGGTTATACGCGCACTGATGCGTAAATATAACCCGTTTAATGCAACGAACACTCCGGAATGGTGAAATAGGCTTAACATACCTTAAATAACCTTTACATAACTTAGAAATAAGTTTTGAAGGCTTTGGTATGGCGAAATCAAGTTAAATCGCTTACAGGGACTAAAGTTGACAAACTGCGAAAGCATGCCAATTTGAACTGTAACAGACATTCTGGAACATGACCATAAGTTAAACACACCTTAAATATCCTTTACATAGCTTAGAAATAGGCTTTGAGGGGTTCGGTGTGCTAAAATAAACTTTTGGGTCATTCAGGGACTAAAAGCGTCAAAAAGTGCACAAGTTTGCACTTTCGCGCATAACTTACGTTCTGAATACATCCGGACATCCAAAAATTTATGTAAGCACTAAAATATTTTATTTTAGTGTTTGGCATAAGAAAAATCCATTCGTCGCGTCATTTGGATCGTTTTTCGCGCTTATGCGCATTCCGTCGTAATTAAGCGAACATCGCGATCGTACGACCAAACGAACCAACATCCGACATATTTTTGAGCATCTTTCATGTCCACAATGTTTAGGCATCATTTTAGGGCCTTAACATTGGTTAAACGGGCCTTAAACATGTCGGAAATGGCCTTAAACACCAACAGGGACTGAAACTGTCATTTTGCAAAGTTGTTGTCTGATCAGGACCCTCAGGCGGCCCGCGTAAAACCAGGGTGTATCTTTACGCGGCCCGCGTCAGCCTCTCAGACCAGATTCGATGTTTAAATAGGCTGTTAACAGCTGCATTACCCCCAAAACCCACTTGCACATGGTAATTCTGATACTAGGGGCTTGTTTTGGATGTGCACATGGTATTACAATACCATGTGTGCAAGTGTATGGCCAAGATCAAAGCACGTTTCCCGATAAACGATCCTAACGGTGCTAGTATTCCTATAAATACCCACCCCCATCACTTGTAAAACCCACAAGAATCATGATTTGAGAAGCTCTAAGTTGAAACCTTTGTTTCATACCTGAGCTACTTGGATCACGATTAGCATTCGGGGACCCTTCGTAAGTATTCTTTCGTTCTTTTATTGTTTTTCGAGTCTGAAAGTCAAACTTTGGTTGACTTTTTGCGTTGACCAGTTTATGGTCAATGCGAAGTTCGTTTGAACTTCGCAACGTGATTGTAATCACGATGGTTATAGTCCTTTGTGACTATGCCTACTGATTACCACGTTGTCTAGGGTCGTAAGGGTAAGCGATCTAATAAATCGCTTATACCTTCGAACCCGACCCATTTGGTCGATCATTAGGATCCGACCAAATACATTAGGTGACCATAGTATATAGGGAATAACCTTCCGAGGTTATACCTTATGGTCGCTTCGTTAAGTAGTTGTATGATAGGTAGTTTATATGCCTTAGGTAAATTACCAGAATACCCTTTTCACGTATAATTGGTAATTAAGCATATGTAACCTAAACTTTTGTCACATAACTGATTTTGTAACATGTTTAGGCATATAACACTTGTCATAGGGCTAGTTAGACGTCTTGAGTGCGCTTTTGCGCGCACGACGCGTTAAAGTAGCATAAGCTACCTTAATGGGTCGCGATGGGTCAAAAGCACTTAGGTTAGGTTTCATTTAGTATGTAGGCTTTGTTAAACCATATGACACGAGTCTCTATACTCGTTTGGTTTACGAACCCTCATTCTATCTAAATCCTCCGATTATAGGTCCGGTTTATTAATGTAGTTACCTATATTAGGTACCGTTTGATTTCCGAGATCTCTAGCATTGTTTGGTTGTTACTCAAGGACTACTAAGCAATCTTAAGTGAGTACATAGACCCCTCTTTTACTGTTTTCCAAACTGTTTTGGGGTGAAACACATGTGCCTACTTGTTACTTTCATGCTTTCCATGTTTTCACATTATATACATGCTATGTTTATTAGTACATGATTTCATTACGTTTTATGCTATGTATGTCCATTGTGTGCATACTTAGTACATTGTTTTACATTTACATTTTATGTTATGTATGTCCATTTGTTACATACCTAGTACAGTTGTTTTCATCACATGCTTCCATTTTGGTATGACATTTGGTTTGTTTAAAATGGAACAATACATTCATTAACATTAGCTACGCCGTTCGTTAGTAGGTAGTGGTACCATAGGAATTGACAACTCCCGTTCCTGAAATCCTGGGTAGGTGTGGATTGGAAGGAATGACCGAATTCGATACACATAACATAGATAAACCTTTAAATTGTTTAAGGGTTTATCGCCTCAGTCTCAAGGCTTGGATGTATGCATTTTCACAACACCGCATAGATGTTTATATCAGTATAGCATGCATTTGTTCCACAAAACATAGCTTTGATTTAAACCATGTTTTACTTCAATACTTTGTTTTTGTGCATATGGTTTAGTTGATAACTTTCACTAGCCATACATATCATTTTGGTTACACATTACATGATTTACATTTGACACATAAACATTATTGACATTGGTTATACATTACATGACTTACATCTTGACATAAACATTTTGACATATTATTCAATACGTTTGGCAATTGGTTTAAACATAGACATCTTACATTGTTGGTTTGGTTCGAGTAAGTGATTTAAGTAACGAGGCGTGTGTAATATGATACAAGCATGGTGGATACGCCGCTGGTACTTCCTATATATAAGTGATTGTATGGTATTACATATCGTAGCGTTATTTGAATCATTTAAATATGGACATGTAACATTTTATACAAATAACATACTTTTCACAATACATTGTTTTACAAACAACTTAATTTATACAAACTCATTTCACATGGTTATCCACTTAACCATGTGTTATTCTTTTATACATATTTATCATTTGGTTTATTTATCACTTTTCAAATGATTTACAAAACAAAGCAAACTACAAGGTTCATGACTAAACATTTTCTTAAACATAAGTCATGAATCTCATTTTCACAAAACCTATGTATCTCATAGGCATTTTTATGCTGACGTACCTATTTTCACATGTGTTTCAGGATATGTTGCATGGAATTTATCAAGATACACTTAGGCGGACTTGGGCCTTAGTGACAATAAAAGATGCAAGACTAGTTATTTATGTTATTTTTTTTCTTTGATTGTCAAGACATTGTAACTCTTTTAATCAATAAAACAATATTTCAATTTCCATGTGTTATGAAACAATGATTCTGTTACAACACTCCCCGACGTTTTCCGCCACGTTTTGTTGTTCTACGTGGTCGGGGTGTGACAAAGTATCACCTGAACAAGGCAAGCGTTGTAATAGGACGCCTTGAGCCTCAAGGATCGCGCAAAGCTTCTAAGGGTGCGAGTCTTAAAGATGACCATACAGACGAATTCCGCTACTCGGATTCGTGAAGCTGAGCATGAGGTGCTCAAACCAGGAAGCCTTCGAGCTGAAGCGTTACGTAGAATGGAAGTGCAGTTATTACCTAAGGAAGATGGAACATTATACTTCATGAAACGACTTTGGGTTCCGTTTTGCGACAATTTACGTACGCTTGTTTTGGGACAAGACTCATAGGTCATGGTACTCGATCCATCCTGGATCTGACAAGATGTACCAAGACTTGAAGTATTAGTACGGGTGGCCCAAGTCGGAAACTGATATAGCTACCTAAGTGGGTAACTGTCTTACTTGTGCCGAAGTTGAGACAGAATACCAGAAACCATTAGGGCTGCTGCAACAGCCCGAGATTCCCATGTGGAAGTGGGAACGAGTCTCAATGGAATTTTGATTACAAAGCTACGAAGAACCCAAAGCGGTCGAGATATGATTTGGGTGATTATTGACCGACACACCAAGACTGCACATTTCCTACCAAACAGTGAGGAAGACAGCATAAGGGAATTAGCAGAGAATTAGCCTAGAAAGGTTGTGGCACGTCATCGAGTGCCTGATTCTATCTTGTCTGACCGGGATGGTCGTTTTGTTCCAAGGATATGGCAGACGTTTTAAAAGGCGTTTAGGTCACGATTGGACCTTAGTACTACATTTCACCCTCAGACGGACGGCCAGAGCAAACGAACGATACAGACTTTGGTAGACATGCTACGTGCTTGTGTGATGGACTTTGATGAGAAGTTGGAATACTCACTTGCCCTTAGTGAAGATTTCTTACAATAATATTTATCACAGCGCCGTTTAGGCTGTCTCGCGCAAAGCTTTATAGGAATGTAAGTATCGGTCCCCTTTGTGTTAGGCGTAGACCAAGGTTAAACGATTTACTGGCCCGAGTTGGTTCAGGAAACTACAGACAAGATCGATCGGATACGTGGTCGTATCAAGTCAGCACGTGATGTACAGAAAGGCTACGCCGATAAGCGGCGGAAACCGTTGGAGTTTGATGTTGGAGATATAGTTTTAAGGAAAGTCTCGCCTTGGAAAGGCGTGGTACAATTTGGAAAGCGTGGGAGGTTGAACCCACGGTATACTAGACCAAATTAAGCCTAAGTGACCATATTTCATTCGCAACTCCCCTGCGACCGTTGGCATAGCTTGAATTTCGGGACGAAATTCTTTTAACGTGGGGAGAATGTGACAACTAGCACTTTTCCATGTATTCCGTACAATAATTAAACAGTAATATGTGCTTTAATAACTGTGCATGATTTAGTTTACAAGACGAATGAAATTTTGATTACTGTTATATACATACAATGGCATTTCATGTTGCAAGACTTTTATCATTACTACATGCAACACAGTATAGTTCTATTAATGCACAGAGCATAGTTAACACAGTTATCAGACAAACTAAAAGTACTGACGGGTGTTCAGTACTTAGACGGACATCATGATAAGACACAAAATAAGCCCCAGGACCAAGTGTTACACTAGTATAGTGTGTAGGAAAGTAGGGATTACAAAACTGCCTTCCTAGTGATAACTCAGGTGCCGGAAAGTGCAAAAAACACATTAAAACTGCAGAATTCTGCATAAAATAAACAAATTCAGCAAAAATTCAGCTTTTAACATCTAAATATAATGCAGAAATGTGGTTTAACAGTCCAGAATACTTTCCTAAGTGTCGGGAACCGAAACGGTCAGAAAATACAACATAAAGCACACTAAACTGCATAATTTAGCACTTTAACGAACCGGTAACCAATCGAACAACCGGACACTACCCGAAAGACCAAATTTTCTCTAGAAACATTGTTTTAGTGTTGTGAGGCTAGTTATGGTCACCGAACATCATATTACCTCTTTTAAACACTAAACACCTAAATCTCTAAATTTAATACTTGGAATCCAAATAGAATGAAGTAACTAATACTTGAAACACAACCACATACTCCCCCCCCCCCCATAACTGGTTGGGACATGGGTCCCACATGGTGGATTTTATTTCAATATTTAAAGTGATATGTCTAGAGATTTTGAAACATATGGACGAAGGAATAAAAAGATGTTAGAAGACATTTTTTTATAAAGACCACCAAACATAACCCATTTCATTCTAACACTTACAACATTCACCATCTCCTCTCTTCCTTCCCCCTAACTTACGGCTCAAACCAAGCACACCATCACCATCATTTTTTAGCGTCCATCCTCCAATCCAAGGTGATTCTTAGAAGTCTCAAGCCTATCTAAGAAGGTGGGAAGCAACGGAATTGGAAGGACCTTCCCTAGGAGCTATTAAACACCTATTTTCTTCATCATCTTGCTTCTTGTTCTTCCCTAGACTTAGTGCTAGTAGTAAGACTCTTTGATCCTATTTTTACTCATGATTTAAACAAATTCAGCAAAAAATCAGCTTTTAACATCTAAATATAATGCAGAAATGTGGTTTAACAGTCCAGAATACTTTCCTAAGTGTCGGGAACCGAAACGGCCAGAAAATACAACATAAAGCACACTAAACTGCATAATTTAGCACTTTAACGAACCGGTAACCAATCGAACAACCGGACAATACCCGAAACACCAAATTTTCTCTAGAAACATTGTTTTAGTGTTGTGAGGCTAGTTATGGACACCGAACATCATATTACCTCTTTTAAACACTAAACACCTAAATCTCTAAATTTAATACTTGGAATCCAAATAGAATGAAGTAACTAATACTTGAAACACAACCACATACTCCCCCCCCCCACCCATAACTGGTTGGGACATGGGTCCCACATGGTGGATTTTATTTCAATATTTAAAGTGATATGTCTAGAGATTTTGAAACATATTGACGAAGGAATAAAAAGATGTTGGAAGACATTTTTTTATAAAGACCACCAAACATAACCCATTCCATTCTAATACTTACAACATTCACCATCTCCTCTCTTCCTTCCCTCTAACTTACGGCTCAAACCAAGCACACCATCACCATCATTTTTTAGCGTCCATCCTCCAATCCAAGGTGATTCTTAGAAGTCTCAAGCCTATCTAAGAAGGTGGGAAGCAACGGAATTGGAAGGACCTTCCCTAGGAGCTATTAAACACCTATTTTCTTCATCATCTTGCTTCTTGTTCTTCCCTAGCCTTAGTGCTAGTAGTAAGACTCTTTGATCCTATTTTTACTCATGATTTTGATGGTTAAAGTGTTATGTATCATGTTAATCTAAAGAACCTCAAGAAAACATAAGCATAAACATGAATAAAAAGCTTAAATACATGAAGAACAAGTTGTTTTAAGTGTATGAGGTATACTTGATTGTTGATTTCTTATGTTTATGATGTTGACCATCATAATAACCATGCTAGATGATGATTAAACACATGATCTAGCAAGTATAAGGATGGATCTTGAATAAATCATAACGATCATCCTTTATGTAAACATGAACTTGAACGATGAAGTTGTTTTTATGTATAATGAAGTATGAAACACGTTATAAGACTTGAAGAATGATGATTTCAAAGATAGATTTCTCAAGAAACTAAGTTAAAATACAAGAATTACTTAAACTTGGTTCTTAAAGAGATTAACCACATTTGTAGTGGTTAATCAAGTGTAGAAATATAAATTTAACAAGAAAAACTCAAGAAGAAATATTTTTAGAAAATTTATTCACAAGTTTTAAACATCTAACTTCTTCAATAATCATGTTCTTAAATAAATAACCACACTTTAAAGGGTAACTAAGTTTACTAAACACACTAGTAAGTTACTACAAATTTTTATAAATTTTCAAGTTCATGAAGTAGTGAATAATGCTTGATTTTGGCAAATTGGTAAGTATTGGTTGATTTGTTGTTGATTGGGATGATTTACAAAAGAAAATGATATGCTTTGAAAGCATGGAAACCTCCAATTTTAAGGGGAAACTATGCCAAAATTTTTCTAGAAATTAAACACTTAGGAAAATATTTTTAAACAAATATTTACAAGTAGATTTTAACCATGGTTTTTCATATAAAGTTTGCCATAATTTTTGTTACAAAAATTACAAAATATTGGAGGTTGGTTTTTGATAATAAAAGTGACTAAATATGTATTTAGGAGAATATATATTTAGATGTCACCATGTGTGTGATTATTTGTATATTATGTGTATTAGTTATATTATTTTAGGACTTGAAATAATATAACTCACCAAAATACAAAAAATTACAATACAAAATGTTATCAAAATTCCAAGAAAACAAATGTATAAAATATATCCAAAATATTGGAAGAAACCAAACCAGGAATATAACTCACAAAAATATTCCGGAAATAAATTCATAAGTATATTTTGGTAATTAGTATTTTGGACACCAAGAAAACAAAAATATGATTTTTACAATAATTGCAAAATATATCATATTTTTTTACAAGGAGAAAATATATAATTTTGGTAAGTAAAAATATATATATTTTCTTGGAATTATTAGAAGATATGTTATTTTTAGGAGAAAATATATGTTTTCTTAAATAAACTTTGGACATATTATTTTTGGGTGAAAATAGATTTATATATATTTTCTAAGTTAGACTTGAAAATATATTATTTTTGAGATTTATATAAAAAGTATAAATATTTTGCCAAGGAAAATTATGAATAATTTTTCTATGTAATATTTCTAACAATATATATTTTGGGAATATATATTGATGTATTTTTTTATTAAAAAAATAAGTATGAGATACTTAATAAACACAATAAAAATACGTATTCTCGTACGTATAATTACACACCGGAATACGCAATCGATACTTGGCAAAAATATAGAAGGATTAGAATACGAATACAAATACACCCATCCTTGGGAAGCTATACAAGTACAAATACATAAACTTGACAATTTAAAATGTATTATTTTAACTAATATTCCAAAATTCATAAATAGAATTTAAATTAAAATATTTATTATTTTGAAAAATAATTATATAACTTGGAATAATATTAAGGACACAAAGAAACGTAACTCAAAGACACTAATTAATACTAAGTCAAGGCACGACCCACTCGTCAAATAGACCGTAGTACGTTGTAGGTAGTCGTGCACACTAGTGGCAGCTTGAGTTACGTCGGATTGAAGAACGCAAAACTGTGAGTTCATGTCCCCCTTTTCTCTTAACTGTTTTCGTATTTATAACTCTCGGGGGTGGAATACATGTTGCATACATTTAAATGGTATGAATTGGCTATGAAATGAATTATAGATCATGTGAGCATAGATTGAAATTGAAATGCCATTAACTCTCATAAATATGGACGAAGGTTAGATCTAACGGATACGGCCGAGCCCCACTCATGGTCCTTAAGTGACCACTTGAGTGCTTTGGTGTCCCAGTCGAGGTAATTCGACAACGGTCAAGGGTAATTTGACACAGTCAAGGTAATTTGACACAGTCAAGGTAAATTGACACATTCAAAAGGAAATTCGACACAGTCGAGGGAAATCGACGAGGGTATAACCCTACTCATATTGAGTGTTCCCTATGTGTTCACATACATTAATGTCGTTGCAAAACATTAATTTGATCTGTTCATAGATGCTTTTCATATCTGTTTTCAAAGGAGTCTCTCAAACGTTTACAAGTTTATCAATATTTATACAAAACGCATGAACTCGCTCAACTTTTGTTGACATTTTCAAAATTACATGTATTTCAGGAAACAAGTTGGATCTTGGGCGCTGGTGTTGTTTCGGAATATGATTAACAAGTTTAGATGTCATCCACTTTTGTTGGTTTTATAACTTAATCAGAGGTTGTGTCGTTTGAAACTTAATTGATTGGTGTTTGTAATATTTTAAACTTTATGAATGGATGAACATCATTTTAATCATATAGTTTTTTATTAAATTTGAATGCATTGGTATTGAACAAGTCACACATCATACGCTTTCGCAAAAGGTCAGGGTGTGACAGTTTGGTATCAGAGCTTCGATTGTAGTGAACTAGGATTCCTTCTGGAGTCTAGACTACAATCACTAGGAACTCTCTCACGAAAACATTTTTACAAAAAGGATTTTTTCATTGCATTGCGAAATCATCAAGATCCATGAGTCAAACATTTTTCAAAGAAAAGACAAGGCAAGGACATTAATAGGGTGGAGAATACCCTAAATTAAAGTGCCAACTAAGGCATAGTCTACGTGAGATAGACTTGCCAAAGACAAAATACCCCCCCCCCCCCCGTCCCCCGAAAGGACAAACGAGAGTTATATGTGATATGATGCATCTATATGCCTGTTTATGCTAAGTAACATATTTATTTATTAATATATATATATGTGTGTATAAGTGTACGGAGTAATTATTAACGTGAACGAGATACCTACGAATCTGAATCCTATTATTGTTCTTGACTCGCACGATGAAGCTATCGACCTCGCGTTTACTGCAAAGCTCATGGCTGGAGTGATTACCAAACGAGATTCTGAGCTTGTTTCCGTAGGTGATGGTTGTTCTTCCTTCTCGAATGCGAAGGTGCCTGACTACGGTAGTGACAGCACTCGTATCAGCAGGACGAGGTCCCTGTGGCTTTTGCGAAACAAGGTTGAAGACGCTCTTGTCCAGAGTAGGAAGATGAAGGTGCCTCCCACTACTAGGAATTCTCCTTATTCGTATTACGTTTAATCATCGTGCCTATTCGCGCGTAACGATAACGGATGTTAGCGCATGGACCACCACAATGGTCCTTTGCATGACGGAGGTATAAGGACAGTAGTGTCCCCTCTTTGGTGGATCCTCTGCTTTGAACGAGGGAAAGTTGGGGTGACCGTGCAAGACAATTTATTATTACGGGGGCCCACGTAATAACGACTTGTAGTGTATGGAAAAGATTGGTGGACTCTGCGGGTCAAACTAATGATCACCACCCACCCAAAAATTTCTAAGTGTTCACACCTTCATCTAGTAGAACAATACCTAGACAGTTGCTATAGCACTCTACAAAGTAGGAAATCTGCCTTCGCCTACTTCGTGTCTGACACTTCTACCCGTACGAGTCGTTTGGGAACCGATATCTAAGCAAGTGAAGATGGATTACTCTCGGAAAAGATTCAGCAACTTTACACTCTCTATCACCCCTATATGTACAACCTCTATCTCTTGGGAAGTATACCCGTCTTTGTGAAGCTAAAGACCGAAGAAAACCAATGTAGAAGGAAAATAACTACTACTTCCATATTATGGAACTTGTATGACCGAGGTGATGTTACCTCGAGTTCATTTTGTTTTCCCTGTTACAAACAATAAGTTAAGTTGTCAAACATATATGAAAGCTTAGTGGTTGTTTTCTTACTTATACGTTGTTGATTATATATGCATGTGATATTGGGTGATTACATGTTTGCTTATGGTAATATGTACCTCATAGACAATCATGGAAGGTTGTCTAACCTACCCCATACCTTTTGACAGAAGAAAATGCCGCCCAGACGTGACACGGACACCATTACGTTAACTAAGGTCGAACTCAATGAGCGCATTTCCCAAGCTATAGCACAGCATGAAGCCCTCCGCTCTGAACACAGCGGTGGCACTCCCGGAAGTATCCCTCCAACTGGCTGCACCTATAAACAGTTCCTGGACTGCAAGCCATTGAATTTTGATGGCACAGGAGGTGCCGTTGCTTTTGTTCGTTGGGCAGAAAAGACTGACTCCGTTCTGAGAATGAGTAAATGTTCACCCGAGCAAAGAGTTAACTATATCTCAGGGTTGTTTTTGGATGGTGCACTCTCCTGGTGGAACCTTCAGGTTCAGACCCTTGGTGAAGCTACTGCTTATGCACTGAGCTGGGACGAGCTCAAGGAATTGATGCGAAAGAAATACTGTTCTAGGGCCGAAATCCAGAAGCTTGAGACTGAGTTCTGGAATTCGAAAATGGACGGGCCGAAGATCTTTGATTACGTCCAACGCTTTCATGACTTGTCTAGGGTTGTTCCCTACTTAGTCGAGCCGGAGTTCAAGAGGATTGAGCGATTCATTTGGGGACTTGCACCTCAAATCCTAAGCATGGTTACTGCCTCAAAGCCTCCAACTCTCACAGAGGCTCTTGATTTGAGGGTTACACTTACTGAAGAAGCTCTTCGTATGGGAAAGTTTTCGGGATCTGAGGCAAACAAGAAAGAAACTCATGTGGAGTCTTCGGGCAACAACAAAAGAAAGTCTTCGAACCTAAAGATAGGCACCCAAGTCAGTTATGAAAGCTCTAAAGCAAACAAAGGAAGGGAACTGAACTCGCCTCGTGGCATGCGAGCTTATGGAGCCACCAGTAAGGTCGGTGGTAAGGTTTACTTGGGGACTAAGCCGAGATCCAAGGAATGCAAGTTCCACCATGAAGGTCGATGTTTGAGGCCTAAGTGTGATAGGTGTGGAAAAGAAGGAACAGCAAGGACGCCTGTTGGGTGTAGTATCCCAACCAAGGAGGAAATGATGGCGGCAACCAAGACGGAAACGATAATGGTCGAGTTCCAGGTTGCTTCAAATGTGAGGACGTGGGTCACTTTAGGAAAGATTGCCCTAGGAAGAACCAAGCGAGGAAGGGTTTTCATGATCGGCGCTCGTGAAGCACGCCAGGATCCAGATGCGGTTACGGGTACGTTCCATATTAACCAACACTATGCATCCATTTTGATTGATACTGGCGCCGACATTAACCTTGTATCCTTAGGAATTAAGAACCTACTTGGACTAGTTACAAGTAGGATAGACGCCTCGTATTCTTTAGAATTGGCAAATGGAAGGATAGTTAAATCGAATGAGATGATTAAGGATTGTATTTTGGAACTTAGAAGGCAGGAACCTTCTATTACCGTTGTTGGATCGTTGTATGACCCGTTTGAGTCGTTCAGAAGAGTTTAAGTCCAGTTCAAAGGCGGAATCAGAGAACTAGACACAAACACAGCTTGTTAATCTTTAATCTGTCTCTTATATTGCTTTAACAATGATTACAACCTTGACAGAATTCCAGCAGCACTTCGTTACACTTTCAGAAGTTGCATACTGACTGAACTAACAAGTGCCCTATATATAGGAGTTAAGATTTCGCTTGAAGGTGACCTGATCTGGTTCAAGCGAAATCTAATGTGTATGATTTCGCTTGAACTTGTCACAAGACCACTTGAAGCGAAATCTTCACTTAATCTTCAATTTACATTATCTCGAACCTCGTGCACTGATAATCCTATCCTAATACGTAATACAAGACGAAGTCAATAGACATAGTGCACTAACAGACTCCCCCTTGGATATTGACGAAGTCTTCAGTGACTATTCTTGCAATATGACACCTTCTTCAGTCTTGATCATTCTGCCTTTTTCTTTCGGTCAGATTGTAACATTGTATGCATCCATCACTTCTCTTCTTCTATCAGCTTCAGGCTCCCCCTTTCATCAAGCTTCCGTGCTTTGGGATCGACACCTAGCTTTACATCTACAAGCTCCCCTTTACTTTGAGCTCGTCTTCAGACTCCCCCTTAGACTTAACTTCCGGGATCGTAGTCTGGACTATCATCTGCAATTTCTCAAACATTTATGAGTAACAGCATTTTAAATTCTCAATCAAATTCTCTAATCCACTCCCTTATCAACAAACTGTATAGATTTAGCAGTGTTAAAGAATCCAACTCCCTCACAGTTAATCATCCAAGTTCAAGTTAATGACCTTGGAGATATCTCAAACTGTTTTTGAAAATTTTTATTTTAAATCAAGTTTCAAATTAATGAACTTGTTTTATTTTCAGAAACACAATCAGCTTACTTAGATTTTAAAACTCAGCAATTCAGATATCGGTTGTTGAAAATAAAGCAGAATTCAAAATCTTTTTGTATTTTCTGAAAATATAAAGCAATAAAGAAATATGTACAAACATATTTACAGACAATATTTTTGTTTGAGTATGCGTTAGAGGATCATATCAGTTTATGACAAGTCACAAGTACCGTTGAGCTTAAAATCACATTATGCATTAAACAATTCACTTAGATTGTCGATATACTGATCCACTTAAATTTTCATACAAACTTCAACTGATTCAGGATACGAATTAGGTGTATTAAGAACTTAAACTTATTCATGTGTCCCACCTCTTGAATATACTCCCGTATCCAGAATCCCAATAATCAGTCTTACAGGTGAGTATACTACAATGATATCTGTATATAAATTAGGTATGCGAGGGCCGAGGGATCTCAGATCGATACTTCCGTATACGCAGAGAGATATCAGCTTCGACTTTACGGTATGTCCCCTTTAGAGGATCTTTTTGCTTACAACAGCAGCGACTATCAATTTTATTGTTTTAGCATGCTGAGGGTTTAATGCTATGTTTCAAGCATTGCAGAAAGTATTATTCAAGGACTAGGTCAGAACTACCGTTCAGCAGAAGTCCCGGAATAATACCTCAGATATCATAGAGTATAAAGACCTAGTATATCAGATTAAGAGACCTTTCAAACGAGATTTCAGGGGTTACCTATATATCCAAATAGTGTTCCCCACGAAATAAGTAAGTTTGAATTTAGGTTTATATCCCGAAAAAGTTTACTAAATGTATAAAAATCTACCGACACATCCACGGTGAGATCGTTTAACACATTTAAACTTTCCATTTCTTTAGCATACTGTAACTGTCTACTGATGTACTATCATTTCCACTTTTTACGCAAAAACTCAATTTTTTTTTTAATTTTATCATCATTTTTTTACTTTTTCAAATTTTCAAATGTTTTTGTATTTTCTAACAATATTTCTCCCCCTAAAATACAAAATCATATAAAGAAAATTTGACAACCAATACTGATAGCTTTGTCTCGCCATCCATTTTCTGCATCTCATGCTCTGTTTTGCAGAAAATATAACACTTTTAGCAGAAAATATAACATACCCCCATGATATACAACACATTGATATATTACAGTTTGAAAACCGTTTTTCAATCTGATGAAAGTAATCATGTTTGTTCAGCCGTGAGGGTTTCGGCATATTCAATCAAAACATATATATTTTTTTTAATTTTGAATATTTGACAAAAAATTAAAAACAAACATATTTTTGATTTTTCAAATTTTTCAATTTTTAGGGTTTTTAAAATATTTTTTATTTATTTACAGAAAACATATAAACTTCCTGTTTCAACCAACACAGGATCCAGCAGCCTCCTCTCCTCGTTGTGTCAGGCTGCTCCAACCTCCATTCTCACAATCTTCAGATTTGTTGAGCACCTGCACATTCAGACTACTTGATTACTTGAATAAATTAGCCCAGGTCTGTTGAACCTTAGGCATTTCAACACAATAATCTTCATTCAATGCTGGAAATTCTTTGTCATTTTTCACAAAAACTTTCTCAATTTTAACTTCAATTTTCTCATCTTTTACCAACTCAACATGTTTCTTAACACTCCATGTTTGACCTTTTGGTGTTCCTCGTTTGTAAAAATGTGAATCTTTTTGAACATTTTGATTTTGAACAACAACTTTTGGTTTCCAAAATTCTTGAGGTTTTGTCATATCAACTGTGGTTTTCCAACTTTGTGTTGTTCTAAATCTGGGTGTGTGAGAATTCCAGATCTGTCTAGAATCGAACCTATTTGGGTCTGATTTCCAGTTTTGATTCGAAGCAAACTTGTTTGTGTTGTGCATCCAAGTTTGTTTGGAGTCAAATCTGGTTGACCTTTGTCTCACATTCTCAGATTTTTGTTTCTCAGCATCAAACTTCTTTTTGTCAACATCCACAAGTTTTAGATTAGGACACTTGCGTGCAAGATGTCCTTTTTGATCACATTTGAAACATGTTCTCATGGACACATCTTTGACTTGTGGTTGTTGCTTTTTCTTTAGAGCAAAGAATTCATCATTAGACTGTTTCATTTTAAATTCTTTTTCTTTTTCTAAACTGCCTCCTTGAACAAAACTCATTTTTGTCTGAAAATTCGGCATTTCATTGTTGTTTCGTTGTTGTTTCTTCTTATAACCCAACCCAGCCTTCATGTTCTTCTTTTTGAAACCAGGTTTGTTATACGAACCTTTATGACTCTTACCGACAAACTTTGAAATCTCAGACTTCTCAATCTCAACCATTTTGAAAACTTTGTCAACCTTTTCTGAAATCACATTCTGAATCGGGAATACAACATCTAAGAATAATTTGTCCGATCCAATCATGGTATAAACCAATCCTTTTGAATCATCATTCAAATTTTTTTCGGATTTTGTGTTTTTCAGATAACCATCATGAATATTTCCTTCATCTTCATCCTGTGATTCAGATTTACCTGTATCAACCGACTCTTCTTTCAACACACTTTTAACGACTTTACCTACCACCTCTGAATCATGAAAATCATCAGATTTGGAATAGATTATGTCAATGTTGTCTGGCAATTGATCAACAATGTTGAAAGCTTTTTCGACCTTTTCCTCATCATAAAATGCAAATTTTCCCGGTGGTGGAACTTGATGAAACTCTGAGCCAATGCCTTTCTTGTTCTGCTCAGACTCACCATCACCCGGTTTTATATTGAAAATTCGTTCAAGCACATATGACGACACGTGGTAACTCTTTAACTTGTTGTTATCCTGTTCTAAATCAGCAATCTGTCGTTTCAACTTAGCAATATCCTCAATATAAGAATTAACAACATCTTGTTTTATAGAATACATTCGTTTAAGTTCTTTGGTTGTTTCAGACATATAATTCATTCTTGATTGAGCATATTTCATTTCATCTTTCACTTTGTCGTATGACTCTTTCATAATATCATATGCTAATTTCATTGAGTCATATTCCTTTTTCATTTCTTGACAAGCAATTTCCTTTTGTTCACATTCATTTGTCATTTTCAAAACATTTTCTTTCAAAACTTCATTTTCTTTCTCTAATTTGTTACATTTTTCTGAAAGTCTTTCATCATTTTCTTTAAAAATCTTTTCTTTTTCTAACATCTCTTTGCATTTTTCTTTGAAAATGTTTTCAATTTTTGTGAACTCAAGATTTCTTGTTCTAAATTGCTCATCTTTTTCAGTACAAGCTCTGCACGGTTCCATGCATTTCTTGCACTGATCAATCAGTTTCAAGTTTTCAGAATCAGAATTTACCTCAGTGATTGGCACTTTGGTGTTTTCAGCAACTTCTGCCTGCTCAGCAACATTCTGCTTTTCTTCAACACCGACTTCATCACCAACATTACCAGCTTCCTCATTCTCATTCTTTTCTTCTTTCTGCACCTCTTCTTCAATCTGCTGTTCTTTGGTAACAGCTTTCTTATCTTCCTCATTCACAACAACTTCTTCACTTTTGATTTCCTTCACAGCTTCAACTTCAACAGTTTCTGCTTTAACAGTTTCTGCTTTAACCTCTTCAGCAAACTTTCTTCAGATTGTTCACCATTTCTTCAACATTCTTCTTCATTCTCTCTTCATCCCTTTTTCTCAGACACGATAACATGGCATATCTGATATCCTTTTCATATTGCTTAGCGTATTTGTCATCTTTCAATACTCTTCTATAGTATTCAGCTCTTAACGGGACAGCAAGAAGAACATCATCGAAGATTATGTCTTTCCTGGGAACAACCGGTTCTCCTTCTCTGTTATAGTAACATTCTCTCTTTTTATCCCATCGTTTGCTACCAACAGCCATCTCATACTCCTCCTGCATATCATCCATTCTATTTAAAACAACGTTTCTTTCTCTGTAAGTCTTCTCACTTAAGATCTCTTCCCGAGTTTTCTCTTTGATCTCAACTTTTTCTTCATGGACTTCAGCAATGTCTTTGTCTTTGTTTTCCTCTTGAATCTCAGCAACAAAAACAAACTTTCTTTCTTCTGTCATAGCTCTCCCGTGAGCTGTTTTACGAACATTTTCTAAACGATCTTCTTCTGGACAAACTGTGCTCCAGTCAAATCCTTCATCATCGTGAATTACAAAACAAGCTCTTGATCTAGGTTTATCTTCAATCAACTTTGGTTCTTCTCTGCTTCGATGGTAAATCGCCTTTCGATAATAATCATCATTGAAAGGACGTTCACTTCCTTCACCAACTTCAGAATTTCTGCATTCTCTTTTGAAATGACCCTTTTGTTTGCATTTGAAGCAGGTCACTTTGGATTTGTCAAATCCAAGCTTTGTTGAAGCACCTCCAAGCGATTGTTTCCCGGTAATCTCCATGTACCTCTGAGCTCTTCGGATACAACTAGCTAAACACCAACGGATATCAATGAGCTCCATCTCTTCCGGATCAATCTGGTCGTAGTCTTCTTTGGTCAATTTAGAATTTCCAATTTTTCCAGCTACAAGACCTTCATATGACTCCAAAACAGATGCAAGGAAACTCATTTGCTGCTTCACTGCATTGATGCTCATTGCAGGAGAATTCTTCAGTTTAAGAGCAATGTTGCACAGAATTTCTTCAGTTTCGTCAGAATTTGTCTTTGAAGATGAATGATATCCAGAATGATGACTTGTTGACGTTGTTGTTGGTTCTTTCATCTTTTCACCACTAAATGCTGTTTTTGGTGAACCAACGCCTTTATCAGAAAGCACACTGCTTTTGTAGTACAAGCCAATGTTCTGTTGATGTGAAGAATCAGTCATCTTGTTTTGTTTCTGCAACTCCAAATCATGACTTTCAATCTTTTCAAACAAAGCATCAAGAGTAATATTATCATACACAGCATCATTTTTCAAAATAAAAACAAACGTTTGCCACTGATCAGCTCGTGGTAACGCTTCAATCACTTTGTCTATTAATTCCTCTCTTGTTTTGTTTATCTCTAATCTTTCCAATTCAATTTTTAGATGACAGAATCTCTCAATCATTTGCCTCACCGACTCTCCTTTTATGTTATCAAACAGATCAAATTCTTTCTTTAATAAAGCGATTTTGTTCTTTTTAATCTGTTTACCCCCTTCAGCTTTAACACGTAAAGCTTCCCAGACAGACTTAGATGACCCGTCATGAGTTAGTAAAGCAAAGATATCGTTTCTGATTGCGGACTGGATCAATGCTATCATTCTCTGTTCAGCTCCAAATTCAGCTTTATCTTCTCTAGTAAACTTCTTGAATACAAGATCTTCGCCTTTATCGTCTTTTGGTTTTTCATACCCATACTCCAGGCAAAACCAACTTTCATGAGCATACGCCATCGCCCAGTTGATAAAGCGTTCTTTCCACCAGGTATAATCCTCAATGCTATCAAGAGCTGGTGGCTTTGAATGAGTTCCGTAAAAGTTATCATTCTTGATATTTTCATTTAGCACTTTAGAAATGGTTTTTGGCGTAATATTTGAAGTCTCAGACGATTCGGTTGCGAACGCGTTGTAAAACGTGTTGAAAAATTCCTCAGCCATTATGCAAACCTGACAATAGACAAACAAACAAACATAATTAGTACAATCAAATATCAAATAAACTGAAAATGACTGATACTCGGTATCCGTGAAATGTTCTTGATACAAAATTTTCACTTTGTTGAACAGTTGAAGCGAAATCAACTATTGACCAGTCTTTCAAGCGAAATCTCAAGTTGAACAGTCCTGAAGCGAAATCAACTATTCTGTTCAAGCGAAATCCCAGAATGATGTTTTGAAGCGAAATCAAATGTTATATCTTGAAGCGAAATCTGATATCAGGTTCTATTTCAAGCGAAATTAACTATTTCGCTTCAAACACTCAATGTTTTCAAGCGAAACCCTGCTGAATGTTACGAACACTTTCAAGCGAAAACAAGTTTCTGTCCAGTTTTTGTCCTTTTTACTTTGACTTTCGGTCTCAAACTTTCAAGGCTTTGTTAGACTACTGTTTTATACATTCGGTGAAAAACTCAGACCATTTTGACCGTTAAATCTCGTCCAGATTGAAAAAGAAGGTGTAGAAGTCAGAAAATAGATGATATCAAGCTAAACTCTTCTTCCTGAGCTCTGATACCACTTGTTGGATCGTTGTATGACCCGTTTGATTCGTTCAGAAGAGTTTAAGTCCAGTTCAAAGGCGGAATCAGAGAACTAGACACAAACACAGCTTGTTAATCTTTAATCTGTCTCTTATATTGCTTTAACAATGATTACAACCTTGACAGAATTCCAGCAGCACTTCGTTACACTTTCAGAAGTTGCATACTGACTGAACTAACAAGTGCCCTATATATAGGAGTTAAGATTTCGCTTGAAGGTGACCTGATCTGGTTCAAGCGAAATCTAATGTGTATGATTTCGCTTGAACTTGTCACAAGACCACTTGAAGCGAAATCTTCACTTAATCTTCAATTTACATTATCTCGAACCTCGTGCACTGATAATCCTATCCTAATACGTAATACAAGACGAAGTCAATAGACATAGTGCACTAACAACCGTTGACTTGGGAAGTCATGATATTGTAGTCAGCTTGGATTGGATATCCAAGGATAGAGCTGAAGTTGTTCGACATAAGGAAAATCATTCGCATCCCTCTTGCGAATGATGAAACACTTATAGTACACAACCTTCTTACAATAGATGCGAGGGCACTAGGCCCCATAAGGTGGTGGATTTGCGACGTCTCGCATTGGTCATAGAGACGTAGAAGCGCCTCCGGATAGGCTGCATAGCCTCCCTTGTTCATGTTGTCATTAAGGAGACCAAGAAGCCAAAGCCTGAAGACATCCCCGAGGTGGAGTATTTCCAGAAGCCTTCCATGAAGACCTGTATGGGTTACCTCCACAGTGACAAGAGGAATTTAGGATAAACCTTGTGCTAGGAGTGGCACCAGTGACGAATGGCACCTTACCGACTAGCTCCGTCCGAGACACAGGAGCCTCCGATGCAACTGTTAGAGCTGCTAGGCAGAGGAAATCTACCAAGCCGAGCTTCTCACCTTGTGAAGCCCCAGTATTATTCATTAAGAAGAAAGATGGCAGTTTCCGTTTTGCATCAACTTTAGAGAATTGGATATCAAGGACCGGTATCCTTTGCCCAGGGATTAATGACTTGTTCAACCAATTACAAGGTTCTAGTTACTACTCGAAGATCGACTTAAAGTTAGGGTGTCCTCAACTGCGAATACAAGAAGAAAGTATCCCTAAAACGACCTTTAGGACTCGATATGGACATCTCGAACTCCTTGTCACGCCGTTTGGCTTAACAAATGCAGTAACAGTATTCATAGATCTCATGAATAAGGTGTATAAGCCATACCTGGATAAGGTCGTGATTTTATTTATTGACTACATTCCTATATGCTTAGATACCAAGGAAGGTCATGAGCAACATCTACAATTTATCTTGGAACTCTTAGAGAAAGAACAGTTGTGTGCTAGAATGTTGAAGTGCGAACCTTGGATTAGCGAGACAAGATTCTTCACGTGGTGGATAAGAATGAGATTCATGTCGACCCTGCAATCAAGAACCAAGGAGTCCCTAAGACACAACAAAGAATTTTTGGGGATTGTAGGCTGTATCAGACGACTCCTAGAAAAATTTTCAAGGATTACATAACCGCTAATAACCCAAACCCAGACGATACCTATCTTGTCTTCACCTGACAGTACCAATAGAATTGCGGTTTTTGTAACGTTTCTCGACAAGGTCTCGATTGCGTGTTGATGCAACGAGACCAAGTCATCGCGTACGCGTCACGTTGATTAAAGGATCATGAGAAGAGACCTTGAACTAGGTGCAGTAATTGCGCATTGAAGAGTTGGCATCATTACTTGTATGGGAAACGCTGCATGATCTTTACTGATCAGATTGGTTCGCAGCACATCTTTGATCATAAGGACTAAAATATGAGATACCGAAGATGGATTGAGCTACTGAATGGATATGATTGTGAGATTAAGTATCACCTGAACAAGGCAAGCGTTCTTGAGCCTCAAGGATCGCGCAAAGCTTCTAAGGGTGCGAGCCTTAGAGATGACCATACAGACGAATTTCGCTACTCGGATTCATGAAGCTGAGCATGAGGTGCTCAAACCAGGAAGCCTTCAAGCCGAAGCGTTACGTAGAATGGAAGTGCAGTTATTACATAAGGAATATGGAACATTATACTTCATGAAACGACTTTGGGTTCCATTTCGCGACAATTTACGTACGCTTGTTTTGGGACAAGACTCATAGGTCTAGGTACTCGATCTATCCTGGATCCAACAAGATGTACCAAGACTTGAAGGATTAGTATGGGTGGGCCAAGTGAGAAACTGATATAGCTACCTATGTGTGTAACTGTCTTACTTGTGCCAAAGTTGAGACAGAATACCAGAAACGATCAGGGCTGCTGCAACATCCCGAGATTCCCATGTGGAAGTGGGAACGAGTCTCAACGGAATTTTAATTACAAAGCTACCAAGAACCCAAAGCGGTTGAGATATGATTTGGGTGATTATTGACCGACACACCAAGACTGCACATTTCCTTCCAAACAGCGAGGAAGACAGCACAAGGGAATTAGCAGAGAATTTGCCTAGAAAGGTTGTGGCACGTCATCGAGTGCCTGATTCTATCTTATCCGACCGAGATGGTCGTTTTATTCCAAGGATATGGCAGACGTTTCAAAAGGCGTTTAAGTCACGATTGGACCTTAGTACTACATTTCAACCTCAGACGGACGGCCAGAGCAAACGAACGATACAGACTTTGGTAGACATGCTACGTGCTTTTGTGATGGACTTTGATGAGAAGTTGGAATACTCACTTGCCCTTAGTGAAGTTTTCCTATAATAATATTTATCACACCGCCGTTTAGGCCGTCTCACGCAAAGCTTTATAGGAACGTAAGTATCGGTCCCCTTTGTGTTAGGCGGAGACCAAGGTTAAACGATTTACTGGCCCGAGTTGGTTCAGAAAACTACAGACAAGATCCATCGGATACGTGGTCGTATCAAGTCAGCACGTGATGTACAGAAAGGCTACGCCGATAAGCGGCGGAAACCTTTGGAGTTTGATGTTGGAGATATAGTTTTAAGGAAAGTCTCGCCTTGGAAAGGCGTGGTACGATTTGGAAAGCGTGGGAGGTTGAACCCACGGTATACTAGACCAAATTAAGCCTAAGTGACCACATTTGATTCGCAACTCCCCTGCGATCGATGGCATAGCTTGAATTTCGGGACAAAATTCTTTTAACGGGGGGAGAATGTGACAACTGGCACTTCTCCATGCATTACGTACAATAATTAAATAGTAATCTGTGCTTTAATAACTGTGCATGATTTAGTTTACAAGACGAATGAAATTTTGATTACTGTTATATACATACAATGGTATTTCATGTTGCAAGACTTTTATCATTACTACATGCAACACAATATAGTTATATTAATGCACAGAGCAGAGTTAGCACAGTTATCAGACAAACTAAAAGTACAGACGGGAGTTCAGTACTTAGATGGACATGATGATAAGACACAAAATAAGCCCCAGGACCAAGTGTTACACTAGTATAGTGTGTAGGAAAGTAGGGATCACAAAACTGCCTTCCTAGTGATAACTCAGGTGCCGGAAAGTGCAAGAAACACATTAAAACTGCAGAATTCTGCAGAAAATAAACAAATTCAGCAAAAATTCAACTTTTAACATCTAAATATAATGCGGAAATGTGGTTTAACGGTCCAGAATACTTTCCTAAGTGTCGGGAACTGAAACTGTCATAAAATACAACATAAAGCACACTAAACTGCGCAATTTAGCACTTTAACGAACCGGTAACCAATCGAACAACCGGACACTACCCGAAACACCAAATTTTCTCTACAAACATTGTTTTAGTGTTGTGAGGCAAGTTATGGTCACCGAACATCATATTACCTCTTATAAACACTATACACCTAAATCCCTAAATTTAATACTTGGAATCTAACTAGAATGAAGTAACTAATACTTGAAACACAACCACATACCCCCCCCCCCCCCCCATAACCGGTTGGGACATGGGTCCCACATGGTGAATTTTATTTCAATATTTAAAGTGATATGTCTAGAGATTTTGAAACATATGGACCAAGGAATAAAAAGATGTTGGAAGACATTTTTTATAAAGACCACCAAACATAACCCATTTCATTCTAACACTTACAACATTCACCATCTCCTCTCTTCCTTCCCTCTAACTTACGGCTCAAACCAAGCACACCATCACCATCATTTTTAGCTTCCATCCTCCAATCCAAGGTGATTCTAAGGTGTGTCAAGCCTATCTAAGAAGGTGGGAAGCAACAGAATTGGAAGGACCTTCACTAGGAGCTATTAACCACCTATTTTCTTCATCATCTTGCTTCTTGTTCCTCCCTAGCCTTAGTGCTAGTAGTAAGACTCTTTGATCCTATTTTTACTCATGATTTTGATGGTTAAAGTGTTATGTATCATGTTAATCTAAAGAACCTCAAGAAAACATAAGCATAAACATGAATAAAGAGCTTAAATACATGAAGAACAAGTTGTTTTAAGTGTATGTAGTATACTTGATTGTTGATTTCTTATGTTTATGATGTTGATCATCATAATAACCTTGCTAGATGATGATTAAACACATGATCTAGCAAGTATAAGGATGGATCTTGAAGAAATCATAACGATCATCCTTTATGTAAACATGAACTTGAAAGATGAAGTTGTTTTTATGTATAAGGAAGTATGAAACACATTATAAGACTTGTAGAATGATGATTTCAAAGATAGATTTCTCAAGAAACTAAGTTAAAATACAAGAATTACTTAAATAAATAACCACACTTTATAGGGTAATAAGCTTACTAAACACACTAGTAAGTTACTACAAATTTTTATAAATTTTCAAGTTCATGAAGTAGTGAATAACGCTTGATTTTGGCAAATTGGTAAGTATTTGTTGATTTATTGTTGATTGTGATGATTTACAAAAGAAAATGATATGCTTTGAAAGCATGGAAACCTCCATTTTTAAGGGGAAACTATGCCAAATTTTTTATAGAAATTAAACACGTAGGAAAATATCTTTAAACAAATATTTACAAGTATATTTTAACCATGATTTTTCATATAAAGTTTGCCATAATTTTTGTTACAAAAATTACAAAATATTGGAGGTTGGTTTTTGATAATAAAAGTGACTAAATATGTATTTAGGAGAATATATATTTAGATGTCACCATGTGTGTGATTATTTGTATATTATGTGTATTAGTTATATTATTTTAGGACTTGAAATAATATAACTCACCAAAATACCAAAAATTACAATACAAAATGTTATCAAAATTCCAAGAAAACAAATGTATATAATATATCCAAAATATTGGAAGAAACCAAACAAGGAATATAACTCACAAAAATATTTCGGAAATCAATTCTTAAGTATATTTTGGTAATTAGTATTTTGGACACCAAGAAAACAAAAATATGATTTTTACAATAATTGCAAAATATATCGTATTTTTTTACAAGGAGAAAATGTATTATTTTGGTAAGTAAAAATATATATTTTCTTGGAATTATTAGAAGATATATTATTTTTGGGTGAAAATAGATTTATATATATTTTATAAGTTAGACTTGAAAATATATTATTTTTGAGACTTATATAAAAAAAAATAAGTATGTGATACTTAATAAACACAATAAAAATACGTATTCTCGTACGTATAATTACACAGCGGAATACGCATTCGATACTTGGAAAAAATATAAAAGGATAAGAATACGAATACAAATACACCCATCCTTGGGAAGCTATACAAGTACAAATACATAAACTTAACAAGTTAAAATGTATTATTTTAACTAATATTCCAAAATTCATAAATATAATTTAAGTTAAAATATTTATTATTTTGACAAATAATTATATAACTTGGAATAATATTAAGGACACAAAGAAACGTAACTCAAAGACACTAATTAATACTAAGTCAAGGCACGACCCGCTCGTCTAATAGACCGTAGTACGTTGTAGGTAGTCGTGCACACTAGTAGCAGCTTGAGTTATGTCGGATTGAAGAACGCAAAACTGTGAGTTCATGTCCCCCTTTTCTCTTAACTGTTTTCGGATTTATAACTCTCGGGGGTGGAATACATGTTGCATACGTTTAAATGGTATGAATTGGCTATGAAATGAATTATAGATCATGTGAGCATATATTGAAATTGAAATGCCATTAACTCTCATAAATGTGGACGAAGGTTAGATCTAACGGGTACGGCCGAGCCCCACTCATGGTCCTTAAGTGACCACTTGAGTGCTTTGGTGTCCCAGTTGAGGTAATTCGACAACGGTCAAGGGTAATTTGACACAGTCAAGGTAAATTGACACAGTCAAGGTAAATTGACACAGTCGAAGGGAAATTCGACACAGTCGAGGGAAATCGACGAGGGTATAAGCCTACTCATATTGAGTGTTCCCTATGTCTTCACATACATTAGTGTCCTTGCAAAACATTAATTTGATCTGTTCATAGATGCTTTTCATACCTGTTTTCAAAGGAGTCTCTGCAAAACGTTTACAAGTTTATCAGTATTTATACAAAACGCATGAACTCGCTCAACTTTTGTTGATGTTTTCAAAATTACATGTATTTCAGGAAACAAGTTGGATCTTGGGCGCTGGTGTTGTTTCGGGATATGATTAACAAGTTTAGATGTCATCCACTTTTGTTGGTTTTGTAACTCAATCAGAGGTTGTGTCGTTTGAAACTTAATTAACTGGTGTTTGTAATATTTTAAACTTTATGAATGGATGAACATAATTTTAATCATGTAGTTGTTTATTAAAATTGAATGCAATGGTATTGAACAAGTCACACATCATACGCTTCCGCAAAGGTCAGGGTGTGACATGAGACACCAGTTGTTTCAACAGCTGTTAGTCAATCCACTACTCCCACAACATTTCAATTCCCATCACAATAAATTTTCACTCCTATAGCCCATACTCCTTCAAAAACTCCCTCACCAAAATCAGTTTATACAAGAAAAAGGAAGTTCACAGTGCATGAAGAAGATATACCTGCACCTACTCCTTTATCATCCTCACCATTCATTCAAACTTCACCTGAACCATTTATTCCACCACCATCACCAACATCAAATCCATTTACTCAACCACTCACTGATCACAACCCTTCACGAGACATACCAGTGGCAGTACAATATCCTCTGGAACTGCCAGCAGTTCGAAATGAAATGTTACAATTTTATACAGAGGATGATCCATCTAAGAGAACCTTCCCATCTCTTCATGGCTTAAGAACTCCAAGGAACATGGATGAGTATCTGAAATTGAAAGCCAAACAAGTTGAATACATTGCTAAACAAGAGAGTAAAGGGAAGGGTGACACCAACTTATCAAGTCGAATGCAGTATGGGCTAAGTAAAGTCAGAAAACTGGAAGACTTTGCAAGAGACTTGACCAAGTAGATGTCAAATCTGCCACCCAATGCTGATCTTCAAACGGAGCTAAGGAAAGATCTCATAGAACTTATCATGAGAGACAAACCATACCCAGCTAAAGAGCATCAATTCAAAGACTGGCCTCTCACAACTCTTAAAGAAGAAGCAAACATATGTGAAAGAAAGAAGAATGATCCTCAAATGAGGAAGACTTCTCCAAACTGGAACAAGTTTAAGAAATCCAGTGCAGATCTTGCCTTAGAATACAAGAGGAAGAGAGCTGAGCTGGTAGTAGCCCAGTATGGGAATGCAAGGGCCATTGGAAGATGATCTTGGCAATATGTTGATTAGATATATGATAAGTTGGAAAAACTAAGAGAAACAGATCCTACAGCTCCCATGAAGCCAGTTTACAAAGACCAAACCACTTATAAGCCTCAGTAGCAGACCCTCTCTCTTACAAAGCTGTTCACATCCTCTGATGTATCCATCCAGGTCTTGAATCAAAGAAAAAGACAGCAACAGATGGATGAGGAAGATGAAAATAGAGAAGCTGACATCAGAAAAGAGGCACTCAAAAATTAGTTGTTGTATGGATTGGATGATGCTTCCTTGAAACTTTAAGCTCAACTTGCTGAAACTGTCAAAAGGCTAACAAGTAGACCTCCATCCCCAAACTCATCACAAATAAAACTTGTCCCAAGAAACCCATTGGACTCAAAAATACTAAAATGGAAGTCTGACAAAAAGACACACGTATTGACCCTGCTCAAGTCCAATGGTAGAGTTGAACATATATCAAGGGATGATGCACTAGGTCTGGGTGTAGCTGACCTCCAAGATCTTTTAGAACTTCAACTTCATAGGGATGAAGATGATGAAGATTCCTTGAATTCTGAGCTCCAATTCAAAGGGTAAATTCGGGAAAAGCTGATGAGAGAATAAAGATAAAAATAAAGAAGTGTTTTGGCATCATCTGTACTAGGGGGAGATTATTGGCCCATGCAATACTTCTTTGAAGAACAGATGATTCAAAAGCCAAAACTGGTTCTCAAACAGTTGCTCCTTAATTAGCAGTGCATGATCTAAGTTCCCTCCAATGACAATGTTTCTATCAACTGATCATACTAAAGTCTGATCTACTCAACAACTGTTCCTCTAAAGACTGCTGGTTACAAAGACTGATGAAGATCTATCTAGTGCTAATTATCAAAGCCCTGTTGAAGTCCAAGTACTGCTGACTCAAAGGCCTGATCATCCTATAAGGAAAGCATTGCTTAGCTACATCAGTGTTTAAGCATTAACAACGGATAGGAGTATCAGTGTTTAGTGTATCAGTATTTCAATGTAACAGTGTCTGTTTAGCATCAGTGTTTAGAGGTTGTTAGTTTGTTAGATGTCACTGTCTAGGTGTCGTTAGCCAAGAGGCTTAGTGGTTAGATTTATACTATAAATAGAACAGTACATGTAATGTTCTATTAGCTCTTTGCACACACACTCATTTTGTACGAACAACTTTGAGCTCAGGCTAGGGGGAGTATAGTATACATGCATGCATAGTTGAACTTTCGTAATTGATTCAATCTTTCGACTAATGAAATCATGTGTGTTGAAAACTATTCTTTTTTGATTGTGTTATAAAGTTTACTTTCAATTTCCGCTGCAATTGTTCTCTGATGTACCTTCTTTCATTATTCATTTTGTTAAACAACACAATCAGAACAAACTCAGATCCTAACAAAAAGGGCATGTGTGTTAAATTAAGGGGTACATGTTGGTTAGAAATTATATATATAAGTTTGTACCCCTTCATTTAAAAGTCATGCCGGTTAGAAATTATATAATTAAGTTTGTATCTCTTTATTTAAAAATTGTGTGGGTTAAAAATTTTGACTTAACATAATATTGTTGTCTATCATTAGAATTTCTAACCAACGCGACTTTAATATGAAGGGGTACAAACCTCAAGTTGGTAAGGGGTATGATATATTTAGAAGTAGTTTGAAAGGTTGTGACTTTTTGTAAGGGTGTGATGTATATAAAAGTAGTTTGAAGGGTTGTGACTTTTTGAAGAGGTGTGATCTAAACCATCATGTCTTAAGTTACTTTTAATAGGATTATATAATTAGTCGAATATGGAAGATAAGAAAAATGCTTGGTAATCTCTTACATTGATTGAAGTTGCATGTAATTGTCCATATATCCAGTCTGTGCAGAACTAGTTGATAGCTTTCACATAAATCTAATTGAATCCTAATCTTGCTACGAAACGAATGCAGGCATGCATTTCTTATTGATTTTTTTTCATAAAATCTGTTTCATCTATAGACTAATCGAGAAGCATCCAAGAATTTTTATTTTACTTTTTTTATTATTTTTTGTTTGCATGCATTTATGAGAGGCAGGTCTTTAGTTGTTTGCATGCATGTATGATAGGCAGGTCTTTATTTGTTATTATAACGCGTGGATGCATACACTTGATTAGTGTCACTTTTAGACGGGTTAATGGTCAGGGGAACGCTATACAAAATGTCTTATTTATAATTTTACTTTCGTACCAACTGAAATTGACAACTAATGTTTTTCCCTCAAGAGTTTCTAGTTGTTAATGTTGCCCCTTTTAAAATTACATATAAGAAAAGCTTTTATCATGTAAAAAAATGCTTTACACTTATCACACACGATGCACAAAACTTTATCTTTTACTGAAAAGTTATACGGCTGTATAACGTTGGTAGTATAGAGAACTATAACAAATATGTTGGTGTGCATTTGGTCTGGGTATGCGCATATGGTAGCACCCAAACTATATTATATATTTTACAAAACCTCCAACCGATCTCGTGAGCTACTGCATACTTACCAATATATATTATGAGTGCATGTTATAAGTTGTAACCGATTATATATTTATAAAACCACACCATATATATATAAACTTGAATATTTTACATTCATTTTAACAAAATAAAATAAAACATTTAAAAGGATTTCATTCAATATTCAGTATGAGACAAGGTCTCATAAGGCTAAGATAAGATGACTCATTTTTTGCCGTATTCTACACATTGCTTCTAATGGTACATCTTTGGGCATGGTGATGGTTAGACCTTTTCCTTCCGACAAATCTACCAAATCTTCACCAACCCTTTCCCATTCAAAGCATTGGATCAATGATGCCAATGCTAACGCCATAATCCGATTTGCAAGACCTGACCCAGGACACTGTCGACGACCCATTCCAAATGGTATAAAACGATACCCCTCGTTTCCTACTTTCTCAAACCTCTCTGGCTTGAAACTTAACGGATCATCCCAAATCATTGGGTCCCTATGGATGGCCCATGCATTCACCAATACCATTGTGCCACGAGCCACATCAAACCCTCCAATTGTGCAATCTTGTGAAGGCTCATGTGGGACCAACAATGGCCCTGCTGGGTATAGTCTTAATGTTTCGTTGATGATGCATTGGATGTATGGCAGATTGATAAGATCAGCCTCTTGTACCAAACGTGTTTGTCCAATATAATTATCAAGTTCTTTTCTAGCTCTCTCTAACACATCCGGATGATTCAGTAGAAGCGCCATAGCCCACTCTATTGTCCCTGATGAAGTGTCGGTTCCCGCTTGTAGCAATATCTACAAAGCCTTAAAAGTTGAGAACCAAAGGAATATTGATAGGGAAGTTATCATATTATATTATATAACAACAGAGACCACTTTCAATTTGATGTGACATATTTTTAATTCTCAATAGTAGGACTATGATAGTTTTTATTTTTTAAGAATTCTTAATCAAGAAATTATACAAAATTATACAGAATTAGGATACTTTTGTGATATTCTAAAATTTTATTAGAATTTAATGTAATTTTTGAAGTCAACTTCATGGACTAGATTTTATATAATCATATCTGTTTAAAAGGAAGATGTTTGAAAATTGTGGTCTTGACTAATTTTGTCTATTTGATTACTTAAAAAAAATTACTATCTGGCCATTATAAAATATTAACAGAAAGTATAACTCAATTAAAAGATGTCTTGTGGACATGCATGTCCACAAATGACATGGCTTTAGATTTAAAATTGAAAATGGCGGAGTCGCAATAACCAATTAGGTAATGACAGGTCCAGTAGCGAAACTTGACCCGAATGACAGGGGGTCGAAAACTTATATACCAAAAAATTTCTATAGAACCGGGGGGTCGAAAACGTATATATCCAAAATTTTCTATACGAAAACTACATATATAATACTACTGAGCGAAAAGTTCGGGGGGTCGAGCGCCCCTCCCCGCCCCTTCTATCCTTCGCCACTGGACAGGCCGGTCCGCCAAAACCCGAACTCGGCATGTTTAACCAATGAAACTTTTGTACCTATGCCCTAAAATATTTTCATTTAGATGTGAACACAAACACTTCACCGTTCACACAATCAAGTGTTTTAAAGTTTTTGGTTAAAATGGTTACTTATGTAAAATCATGTGCTTAAAACTCAGTAGTGACCATTTTCTCAGATTTTCCAATCTTAAAACCAAAGTTCCTGTCATAAAACTGAATGGTCCTTTTGTAAACTTTGATCTGAATAAGAGTAGTCAAAGAACATACATAACAATATATTGCCTTTGATTATATCATCAGTGTAATATTCTGGTTCTGATTCCTGCAAAGAAAGCATAGTATCGATAAATGTCTTGTCATCTCCTTTGTCCAATGAAGAACCACACCGTTTAATCCTGATTTCTTCTATTAGATTTTACGAAAACTTATCGCATTTCTTATGCAGCTTCATTAACCTCTTTTCGAAACCCTGAAAATCTATCCATTATTACATCCCTAAATCGACTAGCCTCCTCAAGGTCCTCTATGCCAGACCCAT
Organism: Helianthus tuberosus; assembly: GCA_030545235.1. NCBI lineage: Eukaryota > Viridiplantae > Streptophyta > Magnoliopsida > Asterales > Asteraceae > Helianthus > Helianthus tuberosus. Next base: position 158,185,680 of record CM060360.1, read on the forward strand.
AGAACCTTTTGTCAGCAATCATTTTCATGACTATGTTAAATGATAACCCTTGAATTCTGGACCTCATTTCTACTTTTGTAAAATCTTGAGAAGAATCTTGATAAAGATTCTTGATTAATGATCTAACCTCATCTTCACGGACACCCAAGTAAGATTTAAGTCGAGCCGTTGAGAAAAGTTCAAGGGTCATAATGCGACGAAGATCTCTCCACAGTTGACCATAGGGTGCGGCACCAACTGTGGAGTGGTTGTAGTCGAGATATTTGCCGCTTAGTAGAAGTGGTCTATTGGCTAAAACAATGTCGTTTTTGGTGAAGCATTCTTCGGCTGCTGATGGTGAGGTTATGACAACAACCGGGCGTGTGCCAAACCGAAGAGCCATAACAGGACCATACTTGGAAGAAAGGTGTTGTAACACTCTATGAACATGTCCATTGATTAGATGAAGATGGCCAATTATTGGGATAGAAGGTGGACCTGGTGGAAGATTTCTTCCCTTGTGTGTAAGCAATTTGACAAGAAAAACTAGAGGAACTAAAAATAGAAAAGAAATGAATAAAAGATAAGTTTCATCCATGATCTTGGTTTCTGTCTCTAGGGTGTTCTTGTAGTGTATATGGTCACATACATGGATATATATATATTGACACGTTTGAAAAGATTTAATAAGATTGAAATGGTAATAAATTCTATTTTAAAAGAGTTTTTGAATATTTTTAAAGGGTAAAAATCAAATAGGAAGTTAATTTTCGCTATGAAGGATAGGAAGCCATAGGATTATGACATGTGGCAAATTTTAAAATAAAGAGAAAGGGTATTTTAGTCAATCAAACCCCTTCTTCTTCCTTTTTCAAAACCCAGTAAATTCAAAAACCCATCATTTTCAAAACCCACCATCTTCAACTATTTCTTCACTTTCTATCTCAATAATCACTACATTATAGTGCGATTTTCATCACAAATCAATGATTCAGAACCCGATCAACGTGTTCTTCAGCTTTTTTTGAAGAAAACCCAGTTTAATTTCATAAAAAAATCTCGTTTTTTCCGGTGATTTTGGAGATAATCACTCGATTCGAGCGTTGATAAGTGTTTCTATCATTCAAATTTCGTCAATTGATGAAGAAATCGGCTTCGATCCATGTAAGAAATTCTTTAATTTCATTTTCATGATCTGGGTTTTTGATTTAGTCATTGCGTTTTACGATCTTTGCGGGGGTCCGGGGGCGGTAGCCCCCGGTAGCGGGGTCCCAGGGGCGGCAGCCCCTGGCGGGGTCCAAGGGGCAGAGCCCCTGGCTGGGGTTGAGCCAATAAATTTTTTTTCCCGATTAAATTGCTGTACTAAAAACGCATCAGAAAAATTAATTTTCCAGAAATTGGCTCATTTCGAAGACAGTAATTCGTAGACAATTCAGACAGTTCACAGTCACAGACAGTTCTCAGACAGTTTTATGTGTCTATTGCGTTTTAGAAATAAGAGAGTTTTATGTGGTTTCTGGCTATTGCGTTTTAGAAAAAAACACATTTTTAAGTGTTTTTAGTCATTGTGTTTTAGGTAAAACACATTTTTTAGGTGTTTTCAGTCCATTGCGTTTTAGAATGAGTCATTTTTAAGTGTTTTCTGGCTATTGCGTTTTACATATAAGACATTTCTTTGTGTTTTTGGTGCATTGCGTTTTAGGTAAAACACTTTTTTATGTGTTTTCAGTCCATTGCGTTTTAAAAAACAGACATTTTAAGTGTATTCTGGCCATTGCGTTTTACAAATAAGTTATTTCTTTGTGTTTTTTATGCATTGCGTTTTAGGTAAAACACATTTTTATGTGTTTTCTGGCCATTGCGTTTTACAAATAAGTCATTTCTTTGTGTTTTTTGTACATTGCGTTTTAGAAAAATGTCATTTTTTAGGGTTTTTTTTTTCATTGCGTTTTACGTAACTGGTGGTTTTTCTATTGCGTTTTACGCAACTGGGTTTAAAATTTTTTTTTTTTAAATATAGCAATAGTATACTCGTTTTAAAGATAAAAAAACGCTCGTTTTTTTGGTGCAATTTTTATAAAAAAATAATGTCGTATGAAAGAGTTATTAACGTTTAAAAAATGGGGGGGAATTGGAGGAGAGAGAAACTATTGGCTTGGATTGACTAGAATGCCCTTGAACAAACTCATGCGCCTCTTTTCTTCATTTCAATTTGCCTGATTTAATCTTAGCCCTTGATTAACTTAATGGATGGTCAAGATCACTTCCTATCCTTCCTAGCCAAATAAACTTCCTATTGTATCTCCACCATATTTTTAAAATGTAAATTATTGAGTTTTTCCTTATAATAATACTCCCTCCGTCCCATTAAATGTGTCTTATTTTGAATTTTCAAAATCTTTATTTATAACCTTTGACTTTAATTATATATTTTTTTGTGTTATATAAAACTTGATGAAAATTAATCCGATAAAAACACTTGTAAAACACACTCAAATCATATAACTTTCATCAAGTATTATCTTAACATAAACAAAATTATTTAAGGTCAAAGTTTATAAATAAAGACTTTGAAAATTCAAAATAAGACACTTTTAGTGGGACGGGGCGAGTAATAGTTAAGAAAAAAACGTTGCTTGGAGGCCACGGCGTGCAAGTGGGTATGTCACATTCAATTACGATGTTTTCTACTTTGGAAATTTTGGCCTGGACTAAATTGGTTCTTGAAAGGTAGCAAATGTAATGTGATACGCTGCTTATTCTTGACTTGTAAGTTGGAATATGTATATGTGGTTTTGAAGAATGTCGTTGTCGATCTCGACATCCCATTTGAGTAAACGAAGACCATAAAGTAAAACTAGGGCCGTTGATGAAGGAGTGCAATTGTGGTACGATCACATAGGACTCCTGTTTTCAAGGAGGGAGGGGGCAAAATTAAATTTTTTTTTTTTTTTGAAAGGTGTAAATTATCGTAAATGTCGAGAGGTCTAGCATACGTTGTCTTAACCGGGTCCACGTTAGAGAGCCCCACGCACAATAGATCCTTACTTTAAACATCTCAATAAGAAACTCCTATCACTCAGACTCAAACTTGAGACGTGTAGAGGAAAACTCACCCGAACCCAACATATGTGAAACTTAAATACCCATAGCCACCACATAGCATTAATGATTGTTGGGCAAAATTTTTAATTATTTAGTAAAAACACTAAATAGATTATCTCTCCTCATCTTAATCACACTTGAATTAATTAGTCAAAAACATCACATCTACTTAATCACACTTAAATTAATTAGTCAAAAACATCACATCCTACACGTATTAAAATGTATCATACGCATATAAAAATTTAGTCTACATATATCATAATTCATTCTACATTTGTCTTACACTTTATTTTACACATATTGAAATATATATTATACTGAAAATTTCCATAATATAAATTTGCAACACATTGTTGCATTGTGTTGTTGTACCTCAAGTATGGGGTGTTTTTCAAAAAAAAATTGTGATTTTTCACTTTTAACCTAAATGTTCTCATCTTTTGTATTTTAACCCTCTTAATTTGTTTACTTTTAACCCAAAACTTTTCATCTTTTGTAATTTAACCAAAAACTTTTTTATTTACAACTTTGGTCCCCCATACTTTTTATCTTTCGCAAGTTTTTTGTTTTACGTTTCGTTCTAAAATTTGCGAATTAATACGTCGCAACGTGCGTGTGTGTTTCAATGTTTTTAATCTACTTTTTTCACATTTGACAGGTATGTCGCAACGTGTCTATTTCCCCCATTGGCAAGTTCGCCGCAACAGGTGAACCCTACATCGACTTAGTTATTCTTTTCTACGTTATTTTTCGAGTTAACACGGCGCAACGTGCGTGTGTGGTTCAACGTTTTTACGTATATTTTTTCATTTAACAAGTTTTTCGCAACGCGTGGGTCCTAAATCGACATAGTTATTTTTTATATGTTATATGTTTCAGTCTTATTTTCTTCGCATTAACATGCCGCAACTTCAGTGTTGGTTGTCGCTACTAGCGGTGTGGCATTGATGTTATTTGGCATAGTTTTAGGCCCACGCCGCAACGCGGGGGTGCTTAATTCTAGTTAAGTATATTTTGAAAGAATATATTTTGAAAAGGAGTTATCGTTTAACGTAGTTAGCTAATTTAGGGGAATCCAATAAATTAGGGTGGAAGTTGGCTACAAAGTCTATTTGTCCTACAAAGTATAAAAAGTCAAAAAACACAATAGCATCAACCATAAAACACAATCAAACCCACAAATGACAAAGTGAAGATTACCAAAACGTCGTATTTGTGGGTTTTGTGTTGTATTTTGGATGATAAAGCTTTGATTATCGAATGACTAGCATTAATGTGTTTTATGTTGATTATCATGTTTTGCTTTATATCCATAGTTCTACGATGGTGTGTTTGAAGTTTTTATGGACTTTTAGGGTTTGAATATTGTGTTTTAGTGATCCTCATTCTTTTATTTATGTGTTTTGAGTGTGTTTTATGGCTGAAATTGTGGTGTTTTATGACTTTGTACACTTTATAGGAAAAATAGACTTTGTAGCCAAACCCCACCCCAATAAATTAATCAATAATGTGAATTTACCTATATGCCCTTACAATAACATTAAATACAAAATTTTAAATGAAGCATTATTATTGGTTTAAACTTATTTTTTCTTTTCTTTTATATATATATATATATAATGTATATATATACATTATGTTATAATACATATGAGGTGAACAAAGAAGTAGTTTTACATAAGGTCTAAGAGTTTAAGTAATTACATGTGTTAAAACACAAAGTACGTTCCTTTAAAGTCCTCAAATACCAAAATCTCTTGGAAATTTTGCATTTTTCTTCATCTCACATCATATGAGAAAGCGACCTTGGATAGAATAAATGACTCTATAAGGGCTCCTTGGTGTTCCAAATAATTCACCTACTTCACATTTTATCTGTCCCATATTGTAATTCCAGTTCTTAACTTGCTTTTCATGAAACTTGAAGAACAGGGAATTCAACCAATTCACAAATCGATTAGATGTGGAATCTCTAATCGGTCAACCCATGAATACAACATAATTAAACAATGTTTATGATTCCAAATTTATAAAGTAACTTTACAATTCGATAGAACATGAACAATTGTCGAAACAAACAAACACAACCCATATTTATAGGGTTTGTGTGTACGCTACTAAGCTAGTAGTATACGGACTCCCTCTTAACTGAATTAATCACTTAACTAGCTGACTTACTGAAACTAACTAATCAAGAACAAAACTTAATAAAATGTTATCTAAACAATCTCCTAGCTAGAGGCACCAATTCTACATCAGCAGACCCCCCCTCCCACCTTGCCAATAGCTAAAGATCTTCTATCATCAGTCTTGTTTAGTCTGATACATTACATCATCAATTTGGAACGTCAACCTCTAGATGCATCAATAGACTCCCCTTAGGTTGATGCCTTCAAAATCTTATCTCTTTCATTTTTTTAACATTGAGTGCTTCAAAAGATATAGGCGGACGATCCTAACTTGTGATCTTTGTAAATTATTCACTCTGGTGAGTTTTCTAAATTCTACACCTCTTGCTTCACACTAACAAAAAATATCTTGAAAGTCTTGTTAGACTTTTTCACATCATAGATAAACTTATGCTTATCTGATTATATTTTCGTGCGTTTGTAAAATCTTTGTTTATCAGCTCAATATGGAAGACTATCAATAAGAATTTGAAAAATAAAATCTTTTTGAAATTTTGATAGTTTTTATTAAAACACACTGATAATCTTTTTGGTATTTCGTTAATAGAACAAAAAAACAAGGAAATTATTTTGGAATTTTTCAAATATAACCACAAAAACTCAATATTTTTACAATAACTCATTTTGTGAGAATCATGTGCAAACAAGTCATAACAATATGTGATTAGCCCATTACACACTTTGTTCAAATATTTAACATTTTAGATAGTAGTCCAAGACAATCATCCGTCTTGCCATCCACTTAAACTCAGACACAATTTTTATATGCAATACTCCGTGATATGATTAAGATATGACTAAAAGCTAATCTATAGTCATTCCCAAACACATTGACGTACTCCCATATCAAGGTATAAGCTTTCCTTATACAAGTGAGTATTATGCTTGCATCTATAAATTTGGCTAAATGTTAAGTACTAAAGCCTCACATCTATACAAACGTAAGCAAAGAAGATAGAGTTTGAGTAAGGAATATACCATATAGTTATTTTCTTACTTTCTTTTTAGAATGAGTGGAACATGTATACCATGAAAGTATTCAGCTCAGCAGACAAGGAAATCTACTTTTCAGGGTTTTACTTCTAAGCATTGGCTTGGAAAACATCAAGGTTGTCACACCTCAACCGATAGCGGAAACATCGGGGCATGGCACTGAGCGAAACAGATTGTCCAAAAGTTTCCATAACAATTATCAATATTATTCAATTTAAATAATACGTCCCATACCGTATCTCAAACAGCAAAATAACTATTACAGACAAAAATCCAGGCAAATATTCTGTTCCGACAACTCAGATTTAAATAGACAGCAATTGTTTATATGCTTCTAGAGACCATTAGTTTGACCACTACAGACAACTATGTGTTGGGCTCTAAAGCTTTATTCTAGCTTCAAATTCCTACCAAGTGTGCCCCCTAAGCACCTGTCACATACGTTAAAATAATGTCAATACATAAAATGTAAAGGTGAGCATACAAGTTTGATAATAGCATATAGAGTTCGAATTCGTTTACGCATAACCAGCACGTACACATAGTGAAATGAAGCACGTTAGTTATCGACATAGATCCATCGATACCAATGACTGCGAGTTGACTGCCCGAGGCAGTTCACAATACATGATTACCACCGTAATCCATGCACGTAATGGTCCTTAACAACCCCTGTGTGAACAGGTGCTGAGTCCAAACTATAGTACTATCGTTGCTAAGGCAGGTAGACAGCATTCCATGTGTAAACATAACAAACAAGCATTCATAAGCCACGTATAACATGCATTAACGGTTAGCGTTCAAATAGTATTGAGTAGTGTGATTGTTGTAGTTTGAATATTCGTAACGTATGTAACACCCAAAAGTGCGTAAAGCAAAAAGGGATCGAGTATACTCACAGTGGTGAATCGATTAAAGGGAGCGCTTAGCGAGTAAGGTTAGCCTGAATAGATTCGATAGCATAACGATAAGTGACGTTTTACGCGTCAAATGGTGCGAAGTGCAAATGGGTCGGATAGTGGTTCGATCGGATGGTAATCCGATTGGACAGTAATCCGTGCGGATAATAATCCGTTCGGATGGTCATCCGGTCGGACAGTTGTCCGGTCGGATGACGATTCGAGTGGATTGTTTCTTCCTATAAGAAGAATGTGTTTGTGTATGATGGCTTGACTTTTGAAGTTTTCGTTGTAGCATTTTGAAAACATTGAAGTATCTCTACCCATCAAGTCGATCGATCGGATGGTGAGTCGACCGGATGACAATCCGTTCGGATGGTCATCCGGTCGGACAGTGGTCCGGTCGGACGGCAACTTAGTGGTGAGATTACTTAGTGAAGGCAAGCTCTAAGCAGAAGTGTCACTCGATCGGATGTCCATCCGATCGGGTGGCAACTCTGGTAATGAACATGTTGAAAATTGTTTTAGTCTTTAAAGTCTTAGTATCTCATGATCCGAAGAGTAATCCAGTCAGATGGTCGTCCGATCGGATTGCAATTCGTTCGATACTCAAACTTCAGCTTAGATTGTTTTAAAGGTGGGACCCAAGTGTGATCCGTTCGGATGGCAATCCGTTCGGATGACCTATCCGATCGGATAGCAATCCGTTACGGTTGTTCCGTTCGTCCTACACTTGGTCGTTTTGATGGTGTGTCATTATGTTGAGACACTTTGACAACGTGTTAGCCAACAGAACCCCTAGTTCGACCCAGATGACCAACCCGACCAGGAATCACTGATACGATACGATACGATACGTTATCCGATAGATTGAAACCGATCCAATGGATGTTTAAGTGTTGTCGGTATACGGCTATACTTTGTCATTCATCGTGAGGGTTTTGATTTCGTTATTATCGTTAAAGTTGAATTGGGTTAATACGCTAATATGAGTTCCATTTTATCTAGAAATTAGAACTCGTAACCAGGGAGCTGCTAAACTAGAATACTTAGCGATTAAGTAAACTTAGTGTTTAAGTAAACTTAATGGTTAAGTAAAACTTAGCAATTAAGCAGCTAATTAAGTTAATTAATCGACTAAATAAATTATGTAATTAACCAGTTAAGTAAGATTAATTAAGCTAAGTAAGATTAATTAATCAGTTAAGTAAGATTAATTAAGCTAAGTAAGATTAACTAAGCTAAGTAAGATTAATTAATCAGCTAAGTAAGTTAATAAGTTAAACAGTTAAGTAAAGTTAAACAACTAAAAGATATACATGAGGTAGATAATATCTAAATATGTATATATGGGGTAGGTATTATCTAAGGAAAATATTATCTAAGGAAGGTTTTATCTAGGAAAGGTTCAACTAAGGAATGTGTATATGGGTAAATAACACCTAGGGAAGTTCTATATGGGATAAGACTTATCCCTTACCTATAAATAGGAAGCTTAGGATTCATTTTTCTTTGCTCATTTCTTCTATTTTTCTCTCTATACGTTGGTGTTCTAACAAATAATCACCGATACGATATTCTTTTCGATCGATTCGGGAACCAACTAACGAATGCCAAAGTGCTTTCTAAATAAGACTATACTTTGTGAATTTCGTTAAGGTTCTGATCTCTTGACCATCATTAGGTTTGATATGGTTTTTGCACTAATACGTATTCCACCCTGTTAAACTAAATGTTTAACTATCAGAAAACTCTGATCCATAAACTTACAACCAAACAAGAGGTTTAATCATCAGAAGATTCAAAACTATAAAGTAAATGCTTAGTTATCAGAAAGCATAGGATCAAGAGGCTTGTTTAATCAAGACTATATGCTAACAAGGTGAGTCATTCTCTTTTTACCAAATTGTTTTCAAAACCCTACTTGTTTACAAAGTTAAAAGTACAGTGATTAAGTCTTTATAATCTTCAATTACTGCCGGTATGTGGGGTTTTGTATACATTACTTGATAACCGTCACCATTGGACAACGGGTTAGCCAAGGGGTGATATGACCATAGTCACAGATACGGTCTAGTGACAAATACCGATTTGGGGTAATTGGTTGATATATAAACATTGTAATCACTCTAAATACTGTAAATTATAACAATGTGTCTTTTTGTACAAACTGAATGAACTCACCAGTATTTCCTGCTGACAAAACCTTTTTAAAATGCGTTTCAGGTGATTACAGTAGATTGGAATAAGAGTTGGGATACTACACCAAAAGGCTTACAGAAGTGGCTTATTTTATCAATGAAATTAAATTAAGAAAAGTTGTTCTATGTATTTGGGTTTATCCTATATTAAAGCTACCTTTGCAAAACATGAGTTTATCCCCACATGTTTAATAAATAAAATCCAGTGTTTTAAAACTCTGATATTTTTCCTAACTCACGATGTTTATGTGAATGATTAAAAGTTAGGTTTGCTAGAAACTTGGTGTAATTAGGGTGGGTTTTGTTGTAAAAGTGATTACTTAACAACTAGGGTTTTTGTTTGCGGATTGAAACTCGTATTGATGATAGTTTAATGTTCTAATATGATTCATCTGATGATATCATGTCTGGTTTATGTCAAAGACAATAATATGTTAGGGTTCATGAGAATCAAGAATCGTGCATGGTGTTATCAATAATATGTGTAGTCATGTGTTTATAGATTAGGGTTTAGGATCTTGATGCCCGAACATGTTAAATTTGATAAGAGTCTGATGTAAATGACTTATTATCTGATGTTAGTCATTATTAGAAGGTGTTGGGATCATATGTGTGCGTTTTAGTAGCATTTAAGCGATAAACAGCATGTTGATTAACTAAAACAACCAACTTCAGTTGGCTGTAAACGGTCGTTTTCTATTTTTAAAAGTCCGTTTTGTACAGCATCAAAAGCTGTTTTTTTCTGCAGAAAATGTGTGTTATGTTTTTCTTCATAACTTGAAATCTAGATAGGGACAGGTGACGAAATTTGTACTGTAGATGACCACTGATGTCGTTGTAATTCTCCAATTGGAATTTCCTCAATCGGACTTACGATGTATTTTAAATGAATTTTTCCATTGACTGCAGTCAGAAAGTGACGAATCTGATTGCAGCAGGGTAAATGATTTTTATAAAATAATTGGTAATGAATTGAATCCCGAGATTTTTACACAATAAAATTTTGATCGTCTAAAACATTCTTTAAAATTTTGGGAATTTTGGAATAAGTTAACTATTTTATTAAAGTACTCGAAAACAGCCCAGTTTTGGATGTTAAAGCTGAAACAATATATGTGGTGATTTGCGTGTCTAAATGTCGGTTATGTTGTTCGATAATGATCCAACTTGTTGTATGTCAATGAAAGTGTTATGTGAAATCTCGTATGCTTGCCCTTGAGTAGTTATAGGAGGGATGTATGTACGTATGGGCGTGAACAGTTAAAGTGAGTGCATGTTATGTGATAGATACGTGTAGGAACTTTGTGCTTTAATTGAAATCATTAATAAACTAATTGGTAATCATATTAGGATGTGATCGACCAACCCCGACCGTTAGCTATTTTAAGAGTTCAACCGAGCAACCAAAGGTGAGTTCACACTTTCTACAAGGCATTGGATTCCCAGTGGTTTGGGAATGGGTTAAGGAATAACATTGATAACCTGCATATTCTCCATGGGTAGAGTACGCACCTCCATCCTCCTTAGGAAGGATGACAACTTTGAACCTGCGTGTTCTCCTTGGGTAGAATACGTACCTCCATCCTCCTTGGGAAGGATGACAACATAGAACCTAATAGACAAAACTCTATCATAAAGTCCCTCATTTTTATATCGAATTAATCACCGGGCCGATGGCGAACGGGTCATTAGTTAAATAGCGCTATTAGGTCTGACAAGCCTCACACCATGCCGCAGAGGACGGGAGTGGACTAATGTACTTGGGAACTGTCAATGATGATAGAAATTGACGTAGGGCACATTAACATGACTTAAGGCAGTAGTCGATATGGTAACGGGTCTAGTGGTTTACAACATGGGGTAGCCCCCACGGTAAATGATTTAGGAAACAAGGAACTGGTTAACTCATGGTTTTCGAAATAACTTAGGGTTTTTGGAACAACATTAAAATGGACAACCAACAGTGAACTCGCTCTACATTGTTGTTGATTCGTTGTTACATGCCTTGCAGGTCCTTAGGTTATTTGCTGGAGCTTGCATTGGAGAAAGAGTCTGTAACACCTCGGAAATTCACGTCCTATAATAGGTTGACACGTGTCATAAAGTTAAACGTGTGCAAGAAATATTATGGAAGGACTAAAGTTGACAAACGTGGGAAGTATGTGAATATACGTATTCTAAGTGTCAACTGTGAATAAATATATTGTATTTTAACCCTACAAGATGCTCAAACCTTCAAACGAATAAATCATGGATCATACGAAGCTCAAAGTGAGTGATTTCAAACTACAGGGACCAAATGTGTCAACATGTTTAATTTATACCTCTGAGTGACCTTTTGACAAACCCGAAGCTTTGTAAATATTAATTATGCTCACGGGAATGTACCATAAAAATTTCATAAAGTTTCGATAACGTATGAGAAAGATATGATCAAATTCGTGTGCGAAGCGTTAAAGCGTAAACGTCAAAAGTTAGGACTTTTCGGGTGAAAATAAAGTTACCCGGGGACTTGGCAAAGTGGGTATATGTTTTAAGGCCTTACTAGATCAGTTATAAGAGTTTACCATGCATAAAACAAGTGTCTAATAGGAGGTTGAAGGGTCAAGGACTGAATTGCAAAGAAAATCAATAAGCTGATCTGCATAGGGGGTCGCGTCGCGCGACGGGTCCCTCGCGTCACGCGAGGGGTGCCCAGCTCCGCAAAACGCTGCTGTTGTCTGCCATTGCGTATATGCGCGACCTTTACCCGTTTTTCCACTTCTCCTGGCCCCTAAAACATCCCCTAAGCCTCTAGGACACCTGTTGATCGATTGTGGTGAGTACTAGACCTTGTTGTCAAGAATTTATGGTGAGAACTTTGCTATAAAAGGGCATTAGTTGCAACACAACTCCTCACACCATTCTCTGCATTGTTGAGTTGATTTTGGAGCTCAAGCTTGCTTCCTAGTGATCATATCTCGTGCATAGGACCTCAGTAAGTATTCTAATCTTTCTCTAATTGCTTTTAGCTTAGTTAATTAGCTAAAAGTCAAACCGTCGTAATTACGGTTTGACTTCGAGATTAGTCAGTAATGGCTCAGTCATATCTCGAATTAAAAGTAGTTATAGGATGGTATTTATGTGGGTAATAAAACCCCAAAAGGGTTTCCCCTGATCACCATCCTAGCCAGGTCAAATGTCGGGTCAAACGATTAATTAAAAAGTCAACATAATGCTTAAAATGTCATTTATGCATAATTAGCTATCTAGAACATGTATAACCTGTTTGATCATTGTCGTAACTTAGTAATTAGTGTAAGAACATGTCCAAACCTGTTCAACCCGACTATTTCCTGTTTAGACCCGGTTCGGAACCGAAAGTCGCATAGTTTGACTTTCACTTTGACTTTCAGTTCTGACCCGTTTAGGCATATTTTAGAAATTCCTCAGAGCTTTAATTGGACTAGGTTACATGTTAGAACAACCCTCTGTGATTATACACCTCAGTTCATTAGTTATCCAATTAATATACATGTTTCCGTTAATTACTCATATGTTGACCATTATGCCCTTATTACCTTAAAACGTGATTTATGAAAATGTAAAAGTGTAGAAACATTAGTTACTGATATATAGACTTGCATGCAAAGTTTGACATCAGTTTGACTTGTAGATTAAGAGTTATGCTCGTTATCGCTAAACTAATGCTTTATGTTAATACAATGGCGTAATTAGCGTATAGCCTAGTTAAACATACTTTTTGGTATCAAATCTTTTACCCACTGATATGATACATTATTTTGGGATTTTTAAAGATTTTTAATTAATTTTAGGCTGAGCATAACTCATAGTCGTAGGCTTAATTCGGTTATTGTCGGTTTTGCCCTTACGGGCCATAAAATGAGTTTTACACATCTAAACGACTCCAAACCTTTTGCTACTGATTAGTTATGATAAATAAATTATTTTAAGCCTTCTGGAAATATAAAAATATCAGATTTAAGTATCGAAACCGGTAATGGCCTTTAATCGCCTAAATTTGCGTTTTTAACGCATAGTATGTTCTAAAATCATATTGGACATACCCGGGTTGATACCTACTGATATAAGAGGCAAATTATAATATTTTAACAGTAAGCAAAGGTTGATAAACTCAGACTTCAGTTTTGAGCTTGTCGGCTTATGTGAAATTACCAAAATACCCCTACGGGGCCTAGTTTGGTTAAAAATGATAAGTTTCACATACATGCTTTAACCTACTGATGTAACTTAGCAAATTGAGTATATTTGCTGATTACATCAGACCTGTAACTCAGGTTGTCACTTAAACTCTTTTATAAACTTTTAAATGACCAAACTACCCCTACGGGGCCTAGTTTGGGTTTAAACACATTTCGGGCATAATGAAAGACACCTTACTGATGTCACAACATATTTGAGACATAATTAACTTAGGAAACCTGTATATAGCTCTCATGACTACCCGTCACGCTTATTACGCGTACGGTTCGGTTTATGTAACAAGTTTACATAAATTAGCCGAAACGGGTCAAACCTTAACGGTTTTATCTCAAAATCCAGAATGTGAATAATAAACCCATATTAAACAAGTCTTCCAACTTGTCGGGTCTGAATCACATTCTATCCGGTCTTCGCTTAATCGTGCGTACGAACCGTATCTTGAAAACTAGCCGGTCTAAGCTTAAGCTTAATAAAAGACCCGTTAGAATTCTAATAGGTTATATTAAACCTTCGTTCCAGATTAGGAGAACCAGTAAAAGATACTTGCCATTCTGCTTATTGTGATTTATACTTGCATCAGGTAAATACTTTTAACTTATTTTCCCTATACGGGCTTGGGTTACGGTACATAGCGTACCGCTTGATCGGGCATCAAATCTCCACGCTTAGTGGGTAGTTGAATAATTTGATCGGCTCATTTTAAACAGTCTTGTTTACTTTACAGCCTTTGGGGGGTTAATGACCATGTGCCGGATATCCCTGGCATCATCTTACGAGATGGCCACGACCTCAGCACGGGGTGTAGGCGTACTCCGTGTATAACTCACTTAAAGTGGTGTGTCTATTGATCTTTAACCCGGATACGTTCCGGGCTACTGAACGCATAAGTAACATGTAATTCGTTCACAAGAATATAATATTAAATAATTCTCCCAAGTTAAATAAAATGATTTATGCCACGTGCATCCAAACCAATTTTCAATCATTTTCCAAAAATGAGTCAGTTGAATGTATTTACCAGTGTAAACTGACGTATTTTCCCAAAAAGACTGAATGCAGGTACTAAACGAAATTTGGCTGGATTATCTCCTAAGCATCAATAGAAGTCTCGCAAGCTTAGGATGCCAAAAGTCTGTTGAACCATAAATGTTATTTTGCTTCAATCCGTTCTGTGGATAAACACCGGATATTGTGTCTTTGATTACAATAAATAAATTCGGTTGTATATTATTTTTAAATTGCTTCCGCTGTGCATTATTATATTGTGTTGTTTGACTATTTCGTTGCCAACCACGTCACGATACTCCCCCACCGGGCCCACCGGTGACACGTGGAAATCGGGGTGTGACAGGTTGGTATCAGAGCCAACACTGAGTGAATTAAACACTAGCCTTTTGTGTTTAATCTCAGTTACACAATTGCACATATCTAAACCTTCGAGTCTAGACTTATAATCTAGGACAAATTCCACCTTATTCGGGTTTTGTTTTGTCCTTTAAATTTTATATTTTGTTATTGTTATCTCATGCTATATTGACAGGAATAACAAGGATGCCTCCTAGATTCTTCCGAACACGAGGACGTGGAAAGGGGCCAGTCACCGCCCCCAACGATCATGAAGCTGGACCTTCACGAAGGCGAGCTCCATCCAACACCGAGAGTGACGACCCTCGGGAAAACCGAAGAAACCAGTACGAGCCGGCCAGACGATCGGTTTCGCATACTTCCACACCTCCTGCTCTAAATCCTTATGAACCCAATAACCCTCAACCGTCCTACATACCACTTCAGAGATCCCTATCTCATCATTCATATGGAGACCCTACACCTACTTTTCGGGGACAGTTTAACCCGGTTGGGTTCATACCAGAGCCCGTGGGGTTTAACCCACTGGGTCCAGAGGACCACTTTTCAGGAGATCAAGCCGACGATATGGACGAGGATACGGACCCCGTCATGCCGGCAAGTGGTACTCCAAACCATCCGATCGAAATCTCCGACGGATCGTCCTTCCACGGATCACCCTACGGTGGTCCAGACAGTTTCCAAGCCCTGTTCGATCAACACCAGTGGTATTATACACCATCACACCACTCGTCGTCTCATGGGCAGCATCAGCAGCAGCAGTCTCAGCAGCAGCCAGAGCCGCAGCCACAGCCGCATCATCAAGATTCATCTGAGGATCACCGATTTGTGGCAGTTACGCCACCACCTCCACCGCCACCAGTTCAACCGGCACCTCCTCAACCGCCAAGGCGTAGGAGAACCGGTGCACGCATGTCGGTACGACCGGGGGGCTTCAATTTCAGTTCCCCACAACAGTCAAGTGCTAGTCACTACCCGCCATACCAGGAGGACCCACAAATGGGTGGACCCTCCAACCCTGCTGTACTACAGCCGCTGCCGATGGGATTTGAAAACCCAATCCCGGCATATACGGGTGGCATGGCTTACAACCCGTTTGAACCCCCAACGCATCACGACTATGGGTACGCGGAGGATGATCCATACATGGTAGCAGCGAACTACAACACCCAAGGACCCTATGGGGATCCATGGGGGGTGAGTTACCCGACTCAGGGATACTCGATACCTCCTAGACCCATCATCCGGGCTCAATCGCAGCCACCACGGTTTTCTCCCCCAGAAAGGGAGGAAATTCTTCATAGGTTGCAGCAAGTTGAACGGGAAGCTCACGAGGATCGTAGGGAAAGACAGACGTTCTTCCAAGGGTTGGTTAGTTTAATCAAGGGAAAGAACAAAAAGGATCGTTGAATCCTTCCACAGTTATTTTCTCCTGTATTTATTGTTTGAACCCCTTCGTGGGTGTAGTTGGTATGTTGCTTTGAGCCCCTGCGTGGGCATGCTTATTGTTTGAACCCCTACGTGGGTGTATTGTTAGTGTGAGTCCCTACGTGGACATGTATGATATTTAGCCCCTGCGTGGGCATGTGTGTTATTTAACCCCTACGTGGGTAAGTTGGTAATTTGAAAGACCCGTTTAGGGCAAGTGTGTAATGCTTTGAATAAATTAATGGAATGTTATTTCTATGATTATCATGATTGCCTTTTTGAGCAAAAATAATTACAAATGAAATAAATAAATTAAAATCATTCCTTTTTAAATTAATCTGCCTATGTAATTATTTAATTAAGGATCTTTAAGTGTGAAACCTAGCTTCGTGTCAGTTATAAGACCGGGCCAAAATGGTAAGACCTGTTTAAAAAGATTCAAATCCCTGTTAACATCTTAAAACATGTTAACACTCCTGGCAGAAGTGATTCGTTACAATCACATGTCATTTTATATGTATAAGGACTCTTTAGAAGGTTCCAAACCCAATTATGTGATCTCTGAATCATGGGTTAAGATCATCAATTAAGATGATCATATTTTTACCATACGTAGTAATATGATGCCTACGGGCCCCGCTCACTTTTATATGAGCCAAAAGACAGAGGTAGCTATGACTCCCTGTCTGATAAGGGTAATGAACTAGGTTCAAACCTTAAAAGTATTGATTCTCTGAAATCATAGTTTATAATTTAAATTGTCCATGTGACCAAGCCTTATGGGCTAATATATATTGTTATTGTTTGTGTTTAGGATAAATTTTAATTAAAATCCTAAATTAACGCGATTAATAAGTTAACCAAATATGATCTCTGTTTACCATGGTTAACGAATTACCCTAAGGGATAATTCCATAATAAACTCCCAAATAAAATATTGTCCTTGTTTTCTGCAACAGTTCAATTCAAATGGCTGACTCAAATGAAATAAATAGCCATCCTGTGGAGCCGAATGAGAACGCCCAGATTACGTTAACGGGTGTTGAACTAAAAGCAATCATAGACGGCGCTATCACACAGGCTTTGGATAGACAGTATGAGGAATACAGTGGTACTCGAAGTAGGACCCACTCTGCATCACATTCAAAGCCCAGGACACATTCTGAGGCTCATAACAAGCCTCCTCCCAAAAAGAATGGACCCAAGAAAGACGGTGATGACCGTCAGTCCACCAACAATCAAAGTGTCCCATCTCAGCATATAGTACTGCATCAAGGACCCCGTAACAAGGGTTGCACTTATAAGTACTTCGTGTCTTGTAAACCCAGGGATTTTACTAGGGAAAAAGGGGCCGTCGACTGTATGACTTGGCTTGACGAAATGGACACGGTGGTGGATATCAGCGGGTGCGCTGAAAGGGATATAGTTAAGTTTGTGTCACAGTCCTTCAAGGGTGAAGCATTGGCATGGTGGAGATCTCTGATGGAGGCCTCCGGAAAGATCCCGTTGTATAGCATGTCGTGGGATCAATTCATTGCCCTGATCAAGGAAAACTTCTGCCCTCAACATGAGGTGGAGAAGATAGAATCTGACTTTCTATCGTTGGTGATGAAGAACCTCGACTGTTAAGCCTATCTGACAAGCTTCAATACACTGTCCCGGTTGGTTCCCTACCTAGTAACCCCGGAGTCAAAAAGGATCGCTCGCTTTATTGGTGGTTTGGAACCCGAGATCAAGTCCAGTGTAAAAGCTTCTCGGCCAGTTACCTTCAGGTCTGTAACTGACCTTTCCTTATCCCTCACTCTGGATGCGGTCCGGCAGAGATCGCAGAGGAATAAGGCGGCCGAGAAGAGGAAGCATGAAGATGATGGTTCGCGAAGGTCGAATAAGAAACACCGTGGGAACGGTGATAACAAAAAGGGATCTGAGTCGAGGAAGGATGGGCATAAGTCTGATGAGAAGCCCAGGTGTAAAATTTGCAAGAAGCAGCACTATGGAAAGTGCAGACTGGAGTCAAGCTCTCAGACTCAGTCAAAATCATTTGCTTGTGGAATTTGCAAGTCCACGGACCATAAAACCCTGGATTGCAAAAAGATAAAAGACGCAACGTGCTACCGTTGCAATGAGAAGGGGCACATCAAGACCAACTGCCCAAAATACAACAAGAAGCCTGAGGAGGCTAAGAAGACTAATGCCAGAGTCTTCAGAATGGACGCGAAAGAAGCTGTGCAGGACGATAATGTCATAACAGGTACTTTCCTTGTAAATGATGTCTTTGCAAGAGTACTTTTTGATTCAGGCGCAGATAAGTCTTTCGTAGATCATAAGTTTTGTAAATTGTTGAATTTACCTGTCAAAACCTTAAACGCAAACTATGAGGTAGAGTTAGCAGATGGTACCATAGAAACCGTCTCTACTGTGTTAGATGGATGTGTTATATCCATTAAGAACCATTCTTTTCCTCTGTCTCTACTTCCGTTTAAGTTAGCCGGATTTGACATATTTCTGGGTATGGACTGGTTATCTCATAACCAGGCCCAAATCGTCTGTAACATGAAGCAAGTAGTGATAAAGACTCCGTCTGGTGAGTCACTTACCATTCGGGGAGATACCCAGTATGGACTACCGGAGCACGTGACTATGCTCAAGGCTTCCAAGTGTTTGAAGAAGGGGTGTGTCATCTACATGGCACAGGTGATTATTGATGAGCCCAAACCGAAGTTAGAAGACATCCCTGTCATTTCTGAATACCCAGAAGTGTTTCTTGAAGATCTACCTGGTTTGCCACCAGATAGACAAGTTGAATTCAGGATAGATATCATCCCCGGAGCGGCACCAGTTGCTAGAGCACCATACAGATTGGCACCCACAGAAATGAAGGAGCTGCGGACGCAGCTAGATGAATTGCTGGCTAAGGGTTTCATTCGACCTAGTTCATCTCCTTGGGGAGCGCCAATCCTGTTTGTCCAGAAGAAGGATGGGTCGATGCGTCTGTGCATCGACTATCGCGAGCTTAATAAGGTCACGATCAAGAATAGATATCCATTGCCCAGGATCGACGATTTGTTCGATCAGCTTCAAGGGGCAAGTTACTTCTCAAAGATTGATCTGAGGTCAGGCTACCATCAGTTGAAGGTTAAGGATGAAGACGTTCACAAGACTGCATTTAGGACTCGTTATGGTCACTACGAGTTCCTAGTGATGCCTTTTGGGCTCACTAATGCACCAGCCGCGTTCATGGATCTCATGAATCGCGTCTGCAAGCCTTACTTAGATAAATTTGTTATCGTCTTCATCGATGACATCCTTATTTATTCTAAGAATCAAGCTGACCACGAGAAACACCTTCGTTGTATTCTCAAACTCCTACGTCAGGAGAAGCTCTACGCCAAATTCTCTAAGTGTGAATTTTGGCTACGAGAAGTCCAATTTCTTGGACACGTGGTTAGTGAGCGTGGTATTTAGGTGGATCCCGCTAAAGTTGAAGCTGTTATGAATTGGCAAGAGCCAAAGACGCCTATGGAAATACGTAGTTTCCTGGGATTGGCAGGATATTACAGGCGTTTCATTGAAAACTTTTCAAGGATTGCTGCACCCCTAACCTCTTTAACTAAGAAAAAGGTTAAGTTTATTTGGGGCCCTAAGCAGCAAGAATCCTTTGACATTCTGAAGCAAAAGTTGAGCAACGCCCCGGTGCTGACACTGCCAGATGGAATTGAAGACTTTGTGGTTTATTGTGATGCTTCGCACACTGGCATGGGGTGTGTGCTTATGCAGAAAGGCAAGGTGATTGCCTACGCATCAAGACAACTGAAAGTGCATGAAAAGAATTACACCACCCATGACTTGGAGTTGGGTGCCGTTGTATTCGCACTAAAACTTTGGAGGCACTATCTTTATGGTATCAAATGTGTGATTTATTCTGATCACAAGAGCCTCCAACATCTGTTTAATCAGAAGGAATTAAACATGAGGCAACGCCGTTGGATGGAAACCTTGAATGACTATGATTGTGAAATCAAGTATCATCCCGGCAAAGCGAATGTAGTCGCTGACGCCGGAAAGGAAAGGGTTAAACCCATCCGAATTAACGCCAAGCGTATGGAAATAAAGAACAGTTTGATAGAAAGGGTGTTAGCTGCACAGAAGGAAGCTGTGTTGGAAGCTAACTATCCTAATGAAAAGTTAGGAGTAACTGAGGAGCAGTTAACTCTTAGCAAGGACGAAATTCTGCGATTAAATGGACGAATATGGGTTCCAATTTTTGGAGGACTTCGTGATGTCATCCTCCAAGAAGCCCATAGTTCCAAATACTCCGTTCATCCTGGAGCTGATATGATGTACCAGGATCTAAAGGCAAATTATTGGTGGATAGGCTTGAAAAAGTCTGTAGCCGCCCATGTAGCAAAATGCTTGACATGTGCGCAAGTCAAAGCCGAGCATCAGAAACCGCCAGGTTTGCTACAACAGCCTGAACTTCCTACGTGGAAGTGGGAAATGGTAACTATGGATTTTATTACCAAGTTACCCAAGACGAGGAAAGGAAACGATACGATATGGGTTATAGTTGACCGACTGACTAAGTCAGCTCATTTCTTACCCATCAAGGAGACTTATAGCTCCGATATGTTAGCTCAGTTATACGTTGATAAGATTGTAGCCCTACACGGCATACCTGTAGCTATTATCTCTGACCGGGATACTAGGTACACGTCACACTTTTGGAAGAGTTTCCAACAATCTTTGGGCACACGTTTGAACTTTAGTACGGCTTACCATCCTCAGACTGACGGTCAGAGTGAGCGTACTATTCAAACGTTGGAAGACATGCTACGCGCATGTGCGATCGATTTGGGAGGTAGCTGGGATAAGAACCTACCATTGATCGAATTCTCCTACAACAATAGCTTCCATACCAGCATAAAGGCTGCGCCTTTTGAGGCATTATACGGTAGAAAGTGTAGATCGCCAGTTTGCTGGGCGGAAGTTGGAGAAGTCCAGTTATCAGGACCAGAGATCGTGTTCGAAACAACGGACAAGATTGTCCAGATTCGTAACAATCTCCAAGCTGCCCGGAATAGGCAGAAGAGTTACGCTGATCCAAATCGCAAGGATTTTCACTTCGAAGTAGGTGAAAAAGTTCTACTTAAAGTGTCACCCTGGAAAGGAGTGATGCGATTTGGTAAAAAAGGCAAGCTGAGCCCGAGATACATAGGACCTTTCGAGGTTATCGAACGTGTCGGGTCAGTTGCCTATAAGTTGAACTTACCAGAAGAGCTCAGTGGAATTCACAATGTGTTCCACATCTGCAATCTAAAGAAGTGTTCCGCTGACGAATCACATGTCATGCCACATACAGATGTGCATATAGACGCGAGCTTAAAATTTGTTGAAAAACCTGTGTCGATTGAAGATCGACAGGTAAGGAAACTTCGAAGGAAGCATATACCTTTTGTAAAGGTCAAATGGGATGCCCGTAGAGGTCCCGAATACACGTGGGAGGTTGAATCCACGATGAAAGAAAAGTACCCTTACTTATTTCAGTAAATCTCGGGTCGAGATTTATTTTAAGGGGGTGAGGATGTAACACCTCGGAAATTCACGTCCTATAATAGGTTGACACGTGTCATAAAGTTAAACGTGTGCAAGAAATATTATGGAAGGACTAAAGTTGACAAACGTGGGAAGTATGTGAATATACGTATTCTAAGTGTCAACTGTGAATAAATATATTGTATTTTAACCCTACAAGATGCTCAAACCTTCAAACGAATAAATCATGGATCATACGAAGCTCAAAGTGAGTGATTTCAAACTACAGGGACCAAATGTGTCAACATGTTTAATTTATACCTCTGAGTGACCTTTTGACAAACCCGAAGCTTTGTAAATATTAATTATGCTCACGGGAATGTACCATAAAAATTTCATAAAGTTTCGATAACGTATGAGAAAGATATGATCAAATTCGTGTGCGAAGCGTTAAAGCGTAAACGTCAAAAGTTAGGACTTTTCGGGTGAAAATAAAGTTACCCGGGGACTTGGCAAAGTGGGTATATGTTTTAAGGCCTTACTAGATCAGTTATAAGAGTTTACCATGCATAAAACAAGTGCCTAATAGGAGGTTGAAGGGTCAAGGACTGAATTGCAAAGAAAATCAATAAGCTGATCTGCATAGGGGGTCGCGTCGCGCGACGGGTCCCTCGCGTCACGCGAGGGGTGCCCAGCTCCGCAAAACGCTGCTGTTGTCTGCCATTGCGTATATGCGCGACCTTTACCCGTTTTTCCACTTCTCCTGGCCCCTAAAACATCCCCTAAGCCTCTAGGACACCTGTTGATCGATTGTGGTGAGTACTAGACCTTGTTGTCAAGAATTTATGGTGAGAACTTTGCTATAAAAGGGCATTAGTTGCAACACAACTCCTCACACCATTCTCTGCATTGTTGAGTTGATTTTGGAGCTCAAGCTTGCTTCCTAGTGATCATATCTCGTGCATAGGACCTCAGTAAGTATTCTAATCTTTCTCTAATTGCTTTTAGCTTAGTTAATTAGCTAAAAGTCAAACCGTCGTAATTACGGTTTGACTTCGAGATTAGTCAGTAATGGCTCAGTCATATCTCGAATTAAAAGTAGTTATAGGATGGTATTTATGTGGGTAATAAAACCCCAAAAGGGTTTCCCCTGATCACCATCCTAGCCAGGTCAAATGTCGGGTCAAACGATTAATTAAAAAGTCAACATAATGCTTAAAATGTCATTTATGCATAATTAGCTATCTAGAACATGTATAACCTGTTTGATCATTGTTGTAACTTAGTAATTAGTGTAAGAACATGTCCAAACCTGTTTAACCCGACTATTTCCTGTTTAGACCCGGTTCGGAACCGAAAGTCGCATAGTTTGACTTTCACTTTGACTTTCAGTTCTGACCCGTTTAGGCATATTTTATAATTGCCTCAGAGCTTTAATTGGACTAGGTTACATGTTAGAACAACCCTCTGTGATTATACACCTCAGTTCATTAGTTATCCAATTAATATACATGTTTCTGTTAATTACTCATATGTTGACCATTATGCCCTTATTACCTTAAAACGTGATTTATGAAAATGTAAAACTGTAGAAACATTAGTTACTGATATATAGACTTGCATGCAAAGTTTGACATCAGTTTGACTTGTAGATTAAGAGTTATGCTCGTTATCGCTAAACTAATGCTTTATGTTAATAAAATGGCGTAATTAGCGTATAGCCTAGTTAAACATACTTTTTGGTATCAAATCTTTTACCCACTGATATGATACATTATTTTGGGATTTTTAAAGATTTTTAATTAATTTTAGGCTGAGCATAACTCATAGTCGTAGGCTTAATTCGGTTATTGTCGGTTTTGCCCTTACGGGCCATAAAATGAGTTTTACACATCTAAACGACTCCAAACCTTTTGCTACTGATTAGTTATGATAAATAAATTATTTTAAGCCTTCTGGAAATATAAAAATATCAGATTTAAGTATTGAAACCGGTAATGGCCTTTAATCGCCTAAATTAGCGTTTTTAACGCATAGTATGTTCTAAAATCATATTGGACATACCCGGGTTGATACCTACTGATATAAGAGGCAAATTATAATATTTTAACAGTAAGCAAAGGTTGATAAACTCAGACTTCAGTTTTGAGCTTGTCAGCTTATGTGAAATTACCAAAATACCCCTACGGGGCCTAGTTTGGTTAAAAATGATAAGTTTCACATACATGCTTTAACCTACTGATGTAACTTAGAAAATTGAGTATATTTGCTGATTACATCAGACCTGTAACTCAGGTTGTCACTTAAACTCTTTTATAAACTTTTAAATGACCAAACTACCCCTACGGGGCCTAGTTTGGGTTTAAACACATTTCGGGCATAATGAAAGACACCTTACTGATGTCACAACATATTTGAGACATAATTAACTTAGGAAACCTGTATATAGCTCTCATGACTACCCGTCACGCTTATTACGCGTACGGTTCGGTTTATGTAACAAGTTTACATAAATTAGCCGAAACGGGTCAAACCTTAACGGTTTTATCTCAAAATCCAGAATGTGAATAATAAACCCATATTAAACAAGTCTTCCAACTTGTCGGGTCTGAATCACATTCTATCCGGTATTCGCTTAATCGTGCGTACGAACCGTATCTTGAAAACTAGCCGGTCTAAGCTTAAGCTTAATAAAAGACCCGTTAGAATTCTAATAGGTTATATTAAACCTTCGTTCCAGATTAGGAGAACCAGTAAAAGATACTTGCCATTCTGCTTATTGTGATTTATACTTGCATCAGGTAAATACTTTTAACTTATTTTCCCTATACGGGCTTGGGTTACGGTACATAGCGTACCGCTTGATCGGGCATCAAATCTCCACGCTTAGTGGGTAGTTGAATAATTTGATCGGCTCGTTTTAAACAGTCTTGTTTACTTTACAGCCTTTGGGGGGTTAATGACCATGTCCCGGATATCCCTGGCATCATCTTACGAGATGGCCACGACCTGAGCACGGGGTGTAGGCGTACTCCCGTGTATAACTCACTTAAAGTGGTGTGTCTATTGATCTTTAACCCGGATACGTTCCGGGCTACTGAACGCATAAGTAACATGTAATTCGTTCACAAGATTATAATATTAAATAATTCTCCCAAGTTAAATAAAATGATTTATGCCACGTGCATCCAAACCAATTTTCAATCATTTTCCAAAAATGAGTCAGTTGAATGTATTTACCAGTGTAAACTGACGTATTTTCCCAAAAAGACTGAATGCAGGTACTAAACGAAATTTGGCTGGATTATCTCCTAAGCGTCAATAGAAGTCTCGCAAGCTTAGGATGCCAGAAGTCTGTTGAACCATAAATGTTTTTTTGTTTCGATCCGTTCTGTGGATAAACACCGGATATTGTGTCTTTGATTACAATAAATAAATTCGGTTGTATATTATTTTTAAATTGCTTCCGCTGTGCATTATTATATTGTGTTGTTTGACTATTACGTTGCCAACCACGTCACGATACTCCCCCACCGGGCCCACCGGTGACACGTGGAAATCGGGGTGTGACAGAGTCGTTGTGGGACATGAACCATTGTTGTTCATGATAACCTTATGAAACGTTAAATTATTATTTTGGTTTTTGAACTTATGCTTCCGGTGACTTTTAAATTTGGTTTTGGACTTTGGTTTGGTGAACTTTTAAATTGGTTTGCTATGGTTTTACTTTACGTTAATTACTTGTTTATTATGATTGGTGGTATGATCCTGGTCAGTCACACGCCTCGCGGTAATACTCCGATTGTGGATTTTTGAGGGAGTGACAGACAGCTTCAAGTCCACCAGGTTGCAGGTTTGCGGACACGATTAAAAGGTTTGCAGATTTGCAGGTTATTTAGACGCGATCCAGATTTGCAGATGGTTGCAGGTTGTTTAAATGTGATCCATATTTTCCAGCATTTAGTGGTTGCAGGTCTGATGCGGGTGGGATGATTTGCAGATCACCGATGTAGGTTTGAAGATGATGGGGGCAATTTGCAGGTAAGATGATTGGCAGATTTCCGTGAAACAGGTTGCATATGCGTGTTTGATGGTTGTTTCTTTTACGGTTAGAGAGAGACGAGAGGTGCTCGATGAAGGTAGTCGTGGGTTTGTCTGCAGAGGAGGGAAGGTGGGGTGGGGGTTAGTTATGGTTGTGAAAGGTGGATGGTGGTGGTAGGGAAACGTGGAGATGGTGGTGGTGGTGAAGGGTGGAGAAGATGAAGTCGTGGGGTGGGTGGTGGGTCCCACATAAATATTTAAATACTAATTACTTTTATTTTAATTTTTTAGTTATTAATTTAACAGTAAGGGCATTTAGGTAATTTCACACTCACTTAACTGGACAAACTAACCCCCATCCACGCTAGGGACTATCCGAGAACGAATTTGCAAAAGTTGAAGACTATAACTGTAATTTTAAAAGTGTAAGGACTCTAGGTGAAATCTGAGTAAACCACAAATAATATCCGAACACTTTTCTCTAATTAAAATTTGGAATCTTGATAAAAGCCCACATGCAATGCCAATTAATTTTATCTTTTTACTCTTCAAACTACCAGCACTAAATTGTCAAAAGATAAGGACTTTTAATTTCATTAATCGCACCATACAAACCCATTTGAATTGATTTATTTATTAGTATAATAATAAGTATATCTCAACCTAATATAATGTAGATTTAAATAAGGTTACAAGATATTAATTATTAACTTTAATTAAGGTTACAAGATTTTTTTTGAACGGCTAACGAATCAATATCGAGCACTCTCGAAGCACTCATTGGACAAACGGAGTACTTCGAGAGTAACACGAGTCGTCCACCACCAATTTCGGGGAAAACCTGGTAACCCACCAGCCCGTAGAAACGGCGGTAAATTACCGGTAAAACCCGTTTGGCTAAAGGATTGAACTCAGGTTTCCCTAAGTCTCCTATCACTGCCCAACAATGCCTCACTCTATTTTTGCACCAAATGGGAATTTAACTTTAGTCTTCAAAGAAGAACTTAAGTACTCCTACCACTTGAGCTAGAGGTCATTGACAGGATACAAGATATTAATTATTACTATTTAGTTTTCTCTCTAATTTTATCATTTTAGTTTGTTTTTACCTTAACCCTTATGATAATAAAACCACATTCAATGAATCATATTTTATTCTAGGGTTATTGGATTTTATCACCCTCAACTATCGGCTTTTGGCCGTTGCCACCCGCAACTAACACTTTGACACCCGGCACCCCCTAACTTGACTTTTTGTTTGCACTGGCACCACTCAGTTAAATCTGCTCTAACTTGGTTAGTCTTTTGTCCGACGTGGCACAGGTTTGCTGAGTTGAAGATGATTACGTGGCGCTGATGTGTATCTAAACCTCGTCTCCTTCTTTACAATATTAAAAAAAAAACCAATAACAAATCCTAAATTCTAATTTCATTATTTTAAAGATCTGGGCCTATGTTCAATATCAGTTTCATCAAATTTCAAGAACATATTCAAACATCTAAAACCCAGGAAAAATCAAGAACATATTCAACTGCAAACAAGAACAAATAAAAAAACAAAACCTAAATCTTATCCTAAATCTAATTTCTATATCATTCAACAAAATCCAACATACAAATTCTATATCATATTTCATCCCAAATCATCTGCAAAACCCAACATACAAATGATATATCATCTTCAAATCAAGATCTTCAAAATCCACCACCACCGCCACCCTTTTTCCTCTTCAAAACCCACCACCACCGCCCTCATCAAAACCCACTTCTGTCTCGAAATTCTGTCTTGAAACCCACATGCTCGAACACGGGTCTTGAATGGCCAAGAAACGTCACATCCCTTACCACCATTCACCGCCGTCACTGCCGTAGACTCCGCCGCAGCCGTCGTGGTGTTCAACGTCACTTCCGCCTTGAGCAACAGGAATCAATTTCACTGAAAAATGATGAAAATGGAAGTTAGGGTTTTTAGGATTTGGTGACTTGTGAGTGATGGTGTTGAGTTGTGGAGCGGGGGTGTCGGAAGTGGTGGTGGCGGAAGAGTTGAAGCTGAGAGATCATCGTCGAAGATGAAGATCATCGTAGGAGATGAAGATCATCGTCGGAGTTGAAGCGGAGGAGTTGAGGCTTTGGAGGTCGTCGGAAGATCATCGTCGGAGGTCGCCGGAGAGATCATCACCGGTGATGAAGATGAAGATGAGGCTTTGATAAGTGTTGAAGATGAAGATGATATGATGATTTGATTTTATATTGAAATTGGGATATTTATTCCCTGTACATATACATACACATTCTTATGTATAATTTGTATAATTTGCCATCTCATCATGACACCTCATCAAAAACAAGCCACGTCATTAAAAAATGGCCACGTCAGCAAAAAAAACTAACTAAGTTAGTGCAGATTTAACTAGGTGGTGCCATTGCAAACAAAATGTCAAGTTGGGGGTGCCGGGTGTCAAAGTGTTAGTTGCGGGTGGCAACGGCCAAAAGCCGATAGTTGAGGGTGATAAAATCCAATAACCCTTTATTCTAATATTAATGCACTTTTAATATGATTAATACAAAGTAAAGTGTACTCAAAATGCACCGATCAGAAAAAAAAACCGATGAACATTTTTTGGTTAGTTTGGTGTTTGGTTAATCGGTTATTAGTTAAAGTAGTTTTTGATTGATTTCGGTTTGGTTTTTTTTTTCAGTTCGGTTTTGGTTAACGATTCGTTTATTGTTCATCCGTAGACATTGATAATCACGTAACATATTTCATTTTTTTTAATTAAGAAAACTATAGCAATACTATACTATAATTAAAGATAATAAAATGTTAGTTTTTATTGTGACTTTTTAAAAAATATATTAATATATGAAAAAGTTATGAGCATTTAAAAATGGGGAATTAGCCTGTAATAATTCCAATTAGCAGTCATTGGTCATTGACAGTCACACATTTGAATATTCCCCCCACAAGTCTCACCTTTTACCTACATCGGTCCCCCGTTCAAAAAATATAACGGATTTAAGCTTTTTTTTCCAAATTACAAACATATTTTTTAGGCTTTTGATTAGAACGACGATACAAATCCATTGATGTAAAAGTTACATCGAAATGGTGCTACAAATGACTTGATTTTTGTTAATTGGAAATTTAAACAACCGAATTGAAGCGTTGTTTTCATCGTTTGGAGTACCGTTTCAAGGTAAGTTTTACATCAATGGACTTGTATCGTCAATCTGATCAAAAGCCGTAAAAACTGTTTGTTATTTGGAAAAAAAAACATAACTCTGTTAAGTTTTTTTAACGGCAGAGCGGTGTAAGAAAAATAGGTGAAAGGTGGGACTGGTGGGGGGAATATTTAAAGGTGGGACTGTCAATGTCAAAGACATATAGTTGGGATTATTACAGGTCAATTCCCCTTTAAATATTGTGGGAGTAATTAGTTTTTTATAAAGGAATAAAATGTAAATAATTAATTAACTAGAATTTGGTTGAATACGATGGATTCAAGTATAATAAAGATGAGAAGTTAAAATGTAACTAATGTTTGAAAGACTTATTTACCAAAGTAACTTATGAATTAAATTAAAAAAAGTTCTTAACTTTTGGAGTTTTTTACCAAAGTAATGCTTGTTTCCAAAACATAATCACAAGTAATGCTACATTCAAAAAAATTTCACAAATGATGCGAAAGCCATTGTGAATGGCGATTTTTTTCTTTCTTGTAGCCTTTTCAGAATTATGCAGGGAATGTGTAAGACCCAATCATTGGCCCAGGTACAAAAGCCATTGTTAATGGTGATTTTTTTGAAATCTTGCACAAAAAGCCATTGTTAATGGCGAAAACTTGAAGTTCTGTACCCAAATAGCCATTTGTAATGGCGAAAAGTTATATTCTGCACAAATAGCCATTTGTAATGGCGATTTCTGCAACATAAGCCATTGTTAATGGCGACTTTTGATCAATTCGCCATTCTGAATGGCTACTTCTGCCCCACGACTTCTGAATGGCTACTTTCGATCAATTCGCCATTCGGAAATTTGTTTCACCAAAAAATGTGTAAGCTGGATGAAAAATTGAAGTTTTAACGATATTACTTGAATGGGCTCGGCTACTTCAATCATCGACTTGAGCAACAACACTGTGAAAGCTAGTGACTCGTAGCTGGAGACGCGTTGCATCACGCAAGTCAACGTTTCTGCAAACTCTCCATTCTTTCCAAACATTGCCTTAAGGCCTGTACCAGATAACCGAAGGTGGTAAAGGATGCTGACAGCTTCATCTCCCACCGGTGACGATAACGACATGTTTACTATGTAAGCGATAACGACATGTTTACTATGTAAGCTAGGTAATCAGCTGCTCCAACAGCTTCTACTGATCGTTTATTCATATCACTCTCGGTTACAATTTCTTTCAGTCTCTTTAAACTCTTCATTTGCAAATGTGGAGATAGTGAGTCTTGTAGAAGCTTCAAGATATGCAGGCTTTTCAGTTTATGAGACATGTTGGCAGAAATCGCCAATAACAATGGAAATATTGGCAGACTTTTTTTACTTTTCGCCATTTGTAATGGCTATATGTGCAGAGTTTTTAGTTTTCGCCATTTGTAATGGCTATATGTGCAGAATTATAACTTTTCGCCATTTGTAATGGAGATGGTACCTTGTCCAGTGAAATGTCTCCTGCAAAGTCTTACACATCCCTGCATATTCTGAAAAGGCTACAAGAAAGAAAAAAATCGCCATTCACAATGGCTTTTGCATTATTAGTGAAAATTTTTTGAGTGTAGCATTACTTGTGATTATGTTTTTGAAACAAGCATTACTTTGGTAAAAAACTCTAACTTTTGTTGTATGTTAAAATATCATTCTCTTATGCATTACATATTACATATTACATATAGTATATATATTCAAATGTCGGTATGAATAGTTCCACTTTTAATAAGTTTATGTTTTACCCTTTATACTAAGAATAATATACGACTCTAACCTATTTAACTTTCATTTGAGTTAAATTTTCTAAAGTAATTTTGGTACATCAACTTTTTAAAAGTTGAATACGTAGCTTTGATTTGTTTTTTTCTCAACATTCTTGTATAACTTTCGCAAAAACGAAGTTGTATTCAAAATAAAGTGATGTTTTGGTATTAAGTTATAACAAGTGGTAGTATCGGAACCGAACTGATACCCGTCTGGACAACATCAGTACATGTATCTCGGAACCATTGTTGATATTGGATTTTATTGTTTTTGAATGATATACACCTGAGTCGCTATCCATTTGGGCATATCGGGACTTTATGTTTTTATATTTTCTTTGGGTTGCAATATCGAATGCCAATGATATCAAACCGGTGCCATATCAAACTGGACCAATAACAACTAACTAAATACCATACTGCATGGATTTCCAATAGTTATAGAATAAGTATAACAAAACGTTTGAGTTAAAGGTTGTTTAAAAACACTTATACATCAAAATAATATTATATTATAATACAGTAGAATGAACCAGCTTTCATGACAAGACTTCATACATACCCACATGTTGGTAAATGATGCAAGTGATTTTAACTATATGAATTTTTTGATTTATGAGATAAGTCTCATATTTCTTTAAGAATATGACCCATTCTCTGTCGTACTCTACACATTGCCTCCAATGGCTCATCTTTCGGCATGGTTAGACCTTTTCCTTCTGACAGATGCACCAACTCATTACCAACCCTTTCCCATTCAAAGCACTGGATCAAAGATGCCAAAGCTAACCCCATAACTCGATTCGCTAGACCTGATCCTGGACATTGTCGACGACCCATACCAAACGGTATAAAACGATACCCCTCGTTTGCCACATTCTCAAACCTTTCTGGCTTGAAACTTAATGAGTCATCCCAAACCATTGGGTCCCTATGGATGGCCCATGCATTAACCAACACCATTGTGCCACGAGCCACATCGAACCCTCCAATGGTGCAATCTTGTGATGGCTCATGTGGCACTAACAATGGCCCTGCCGGGAATAGTCTTAATGTTTCATTGACGATGCATTGGATGTATGGTAGATTGGAAAGATCAGCCTCTTCAACCATACGTTCTTGTGCAATATAATTATCAAGTTCTGTTCTAGCTCTCTCTAATACTTCAGGATGATTCAGTAAAAGCGCCATAGCCCACTCTATAGTTACGGATGAAGTGTCTGTCCCCGCTTGTAGCAATGTCTACTCATATGAACCAAGAGAATAGTTAACAGCATATATATTAAACTTATAATACTAACTGAGACCACTCTATGCAAAAGCCTTAACTTTCAATTTTGATGTGATGTATTTTTGATTCACTATAAATAGACTATTATAATTTTTAAATTAAGAACACTTAATAACAAGTTATACCGATTCACAATAAATAGACTATTATAACTTTTAAATTAAGAACTCTTAATCAACAAGTTATACAAAGTTAGAATATTTTGTCAAAAAGTGTCGTTTAAAATATATTTTATATTAGCTTTCTTGCACTAGACATCTAACATATAACTTAAATAGACGTATTATAACTTTACACAATATAAATATTTCATCGCAAAAAGTATTACACGAAATATATAGCATACTTTAAAAAGTCATATCGACCGTCATTGAAAATCCTTGGGAAAAGTAGGGCAGGTATAATTTTTACCAATGGATCACTGACAACCTTTTGGTCACGGATCACCGACGAACATTACCAACGAATATTTGGAAAATCGTCAAAAGATTTAATACCAACGGATCACTAATAAATATTTAGTGATGGATTGCCGAGTTTTGTGGCATCTATTGGTAATCCGTATGTGGTCACCGAGAACAACTAAAAAGATTTCTTAAGGGGTTGTATTGGATTTGTTGGCGATACGGTAATCACCAAGTTAAACAAAAGTTCTTGTTAGGGGTTTTGTGGGATCTATTTGCGCTCACTAATGGATTGTCAAGGGCAATAACAAAAGTAGTTTTTCTTAGATCTTTTCAGAATTCTGTGGTCATTAATGAAAGTGTGCTTTGCAGTTGTGTAGATCACAAATTGTGTGGTTTTAGCCTTAAACCTCAATATGTGAACGTTTTGGACCAAAAATATCGACATTTGTATAGTTTTCACTAGAAGAATATTGAGCAATAGCGGCGACACCAAATTTGGCCTTAAAATTGATCTTTACGCAGTTTTTGTCTTGCAAATAAAAAAAAGTTATATTCAAGCAACCAATCTAGTGATAACACCGACCTTAAATATAAAACATAAAATGACATGTCACAACCATCTTGCCTGACTAATGAACTTTTTACATTTGATCATTAAAAATATTATTTCTTCAAATGTGACAACCCTTCACCCGATTACATATTTTTAAAGATTGATCAAAAATCAGATTGACAATTTATGTATTATAAATCCATAACCAAAACCGTATTTTTTTTATTTTTCCCCAAGTTAAAACTTAAAACCAAAGTTTCAATACAGCTGATTGATGGACCTTTTTAAGACTTTGATCTAAATAAAAGGAGGCTATAAACTATGAATACACATACCAATATATTGCCTTTGATTATATCATCAGTGTAGTATTCCGGTTCTGATTCCTGCAAAGAAAGCATAGCATCTATGAATGTCATGTCATTTCCTTCATCCGACGAAGAACCACACCGTTTAGTCCTAATATCATCTATCAATTTCTGCGAAAAGCTATCGCATTTCTTATGCAGTTTCATTAACCTCTTCTCGAAACCCTGAAAATCTATCCATCTTAAAAATGGAATGAAATCTCCAGGATTTGATGCACCACTGACCTCAAAAACATCCCTTATTACATCCTTAAATTCACCAGCCTCCTCAAGGGCCTCTATGCCAGTCCCATAGAACCGTTTATCAGCAATCATTTTCATGACTATGTTAAATGATAACCCTTGAATTCTGGACCTCATTTCTACTTTGGTAAAATTTTGAAAAGAATCTCGATAAAGATTCTTGATCAATGATCTAACTTCATCTTCTCGGACACCAGTGTAAGATTTTAGTCGAGCTGTTGAGAAAAGTTCAAGGGTCATAATACGGCGAAGATCTCTCCAAAGTTGACCATACGGCGCAGCCCCAACTGTGGATTGGTTGTAGTCGAGATACTTGCCACTTAGAAGAAGTGGTCTATTGGCTAAAACAATATCGTTTTTTGTGAAACATTCTTCGACTGCTGATGGTGAGGTTATGACAACCACAGGACGTGAGCCGAACCGTAGAGCCATGATAGGACCATACTTGGAAGAAAGGTGTTGTAACACTCTATGAGCATGTCCATTGATAAGATGAAGATGGCCAATTATTGGGATAGAAGGTGGACTTGGTGGAAGATTTTTCCCCTTTTGGTGTGTAAGCAATTTGACAAGATATATGAGAGGAAGTAAACAGAAAAAAGAAATGAAGAAAAGATGAGTTTCATCCATGATCTTAGTTTGTGTCTCTTGGTGTTCTTGCAATGTATATATTGATACTTGAGTGTACAAATAAAGTTTGACAAAGTAAAAGTTTTATTTTTCTTTCTATGTAACTTGTGGTGTAAGTTTTATTTTTCTTACTCATGGTCCACAAAATTAAATGTTAGAAGAGAGGCAATGAATTATATTTTGACAAAGTAAAACGATTGCAGAACAAAGGGGGCAGCTGTTGCATTCGACTACGACGATGTTATCTCAGTTGAATATAATCATCATCATCATCATACTCAACATATATCACCAATAGCAAAGCTAAGGTAGGGTCTGAGAAGGGTAAGATGTACACAGTCTTACCTCTACCCCATAGGAATAGAGAGACTGCTTCCAGTGAGACCCCCTGCTTGATAGTAGTTTTGTATCAAGACTTGGAGATAAGGCGCATAACACTCGCCAAATGAGACAAACGCCGATTAGTGCATTTATCCCTTGTCTTTCGGCTATCAACGTCACCACTATTTTCACGAAATTAGTAAAATAACGTTAAAATTAGAGAACTTTCACTTTTACCCTCGAGCGCCCGTATAATATAGAGAATATATAGGCGTTGCATGAAAAACAAGAATTGTGATGTCATTGATCACGCTGCTTACGCTTGACTTCTCATTTAGGATATGTGGTTTTGATGGAGGATGTTGTCCATATCAGGATGTCCAAATTGAGTTAAGGATAAAGTAGACAAAATATATTTATATAATATTTATGAGAAGTAAGATTCTCTGTGATTTCATTAGAATGAACATTATGAACTGTTTAGTACATATATATATATACACCACTAACAACCTCACATAAACTAACTCTAGCTAGCAACAACCTCTGCATACACTAATATACTCTATAGTATGTCCCCTCAAGCATAATGGGAGACAGCTACACTACATGAAGCTTGGAACTCACAGGTGGTCCCAGGATATTTTTTCAATGCGCTCCATTTTTTTCGGTGTTCAAAATTTTCATAACAAAATGTTAAAATTTTCGGGTCGGTCCTCGTTCAGGTCGGATCATAGCGAGGTTTGAACTAGATTAAAAAAAAAGGAAAAACGAGCTATACAAGGATTGAACCCATGATATCTTGTTGGTAAAGAGATGGATTAACCACTACATCAGGTTTACTTTTCTTTCTATGGTGTCCACCTAATTGTATTTATGGGGTCCTTATACAATTTAATATACCGAATCTACTAATCTTTTAAAAAACATTGGGGTCCGGGGACCCCGACCCACTCTATGTGGGTCCGCTCCTTCTCAAAGTGTCAAACCGAGAGGAAGACAACCCTTCGGTCAGAAGATCAGCAATCTAAACCATAGTAGGAACATATCTCACCGATAAAACACGATCCAGAACCATATCCCGAATAAAATTCAAGTCAACGTCAAGATGTTTGGTGCGCTGGTGAAACACCATGTTGACTGCAAGATAAGTAGCATCAATGTTGTAAAAGAGATAAAATCCAACGAACCTCTGCAGTAGTATGAGCTAAAGCAAGATACTTGGCATATGTACTAGACCGAGCAATAGTATGTTGTTTCTTGGAATTCCAACTAATGAGGGTGGGTACAAGAATATACAATAACCAGTAGTAGACCGTTGATCATCAGGACAACCGGCCATATCAGCATCAGAATAAGCATGTATATCACAACTATCAGACCGCAGAATACTCAATCCATGAGAAATCGTCCACGAAGAAATCTCAAAATACACTTGACTGTAACCTAGTGACGATCAGTAGGTGTATGTAAGAACCGTGACACCTTACTGACCGCATAAGCAACCTCGGGTCGAGTCAATACCAAATACTGTAAAGCACCACCTGTACTCTGGTATAAAGTAGGACCAGTCAAAGGTCTACACTTAGCTAGACCAGTGCGTTGTAATAAATCAAGTTGATAACGCTGTTGGGATAGATGTAGAACATCATCTGTGAAAGTAGCCTGAATACCCAAGAAATAGGATAGAACTCCCAAATCCTTGAGCGCACATTATGAATGCAAGTGCTCAATCAATCCAGTAACAAATTCAGAAGAGCTCCCAGTGATAATAATGTCATACACATAAACCAAGACATAACATTTGATCTAATCTCGATTATAGACAAAGAGAGATGTGTCAGAGAGACACTGAGAATCCACTCGAAATAAGAGCTGATGATAGCTTGGAAAACCAAGCTCTTGGTGCCTGCTTCAGGCCGTAAAGAGCCTTGTACAGTAAGCAAACATGATGAGGTCGGGAAGAAAGGCATTGTTGACATCAACCTGTCTAATGACCCATCCGCGGGAAAAAAGCAACAGAGAGAACAAGACGAATAGTGGCAGGTTTAACCACCGGGATGAATGTCTCAGTATAATCAACACCCTCAGTCTGATGAAAGCCTTTCGCAACAAGCCGGGCTTTGTATGGACTCACGGAACCATCAGTATTACGCTTAATCCTATAAACCCACTTACAACCAACAATGTTAGCATCAGTGGGAGCCTGAACCTGACGTCAGGTCTGGTTGGCATGTAAAGCACTAATCTCAGGACGCATTGCATACCACCAAACAACCACTGCTGAGCCAGTCAAAATGTAGAAGGCTCAATGGTGGGAGTATTGGGAGCATGAAAGAGAACATGATCAAGAAACTGGAGTGGTTGCAGCGTGTGATCACGATAACGAGTAACCATCGAGTGAGTCGGAACAGGAGGAGGAGGGGGTGGTGGTAAGGATGGAGAATGAGAAGGATGAGAAAAAGTATAAAGTGAAGAAGAAGCATGATAAATAGGAGGAGGATGGGGAGGAATGAACAAAGGAGGAGGAATAGAGAATGATGGAGTAGAAATAGAGGAAGAAGAAGTAGAAGTAGAAGAATCGCGAATATCAAAAATCATCTCATGAAAACGAACATGCCGTGATATATAAGTACGAGAAGTACAAGGATCATAACAGAGATAACCAAGATGATTTGGAGCATAGCCAACAAAGATACAAGGAGTAGATTTAGGTGAGAGTTTATCCGCACGAGTATCACCAAGAAACGGATAACACAAACACCCAAAAGTGCGGAAAATATAATAATCGCGATGAGATCTATTTAGAATCTCGTAAGGAGATGACTGATGAAGATCCGGTGATGGTAACCGCTTAATAAGGAACGCAACAGTGGCATATGCATCATACCAGAATTTCTTTGGTAACCGAGCATGAAACAATAAAGCTCGGGCTACCTGAGAAATTTGGCGATTTTTCCGCTCAGTAACCCCATTCTATTGGAGAGTATATGGACATGAAATGTGATAAGCAATGTCGGAATCTAAAACAAAATGAGCCATAGAACCACGAATGAGCTCGGGAACACCATTACGCTAAAGATGTTTGATAGTACAGGAGAAGAGGTTCTCAACAAGCAATTTGAAATGCCGAAAGCAATCAACCGCTTGAGAACGAAAAGTCAAAGGATACAACCATGTAAATCGACTAAAATCATCAATGAAAGTAATGAAATTTCAGTATCCATCTCTATACATTATAGGTGAGGCACCTCAGATATCACAATGTATCTAAAGGCATAGTGGAATCTGTGACAACCAATGTAAAAGACAATCTAGTCTATTTTGAAACACTACAAGCAGTACAATGTGTGTGTGTGTGGTTTTGTTTGTCAGACATAAAAACGGACATCTAGACAAAACATCATCAAATGGATGACCCAACCGAGAATGCCAAGTCTCACGAGAAACAGAAGTGAAAGCAACAAGTGAATATAGCTAATGCAGAGTAGCACGTGTATGGTGGAGGAGTTGTCCTTCAAGAGTCTGAATAGACAGACCAATATGTGAGAAAACAACAGCTATAGGATGATCAATCATTAACTACGTAATCGATAAAAGGTTCTTGACTAAGTCAGGAGCCACAACTACATGCCTAAGAGAAAGAGTATAATCAGATAAATGAAGTAAAACTGTACCAACGTGTGAAATAGTGAGAGACACACCATTTCCGACAAAGAGTTTTTCAAAACCACTATACGGAACTAAGTCAAACACAAGAGAAAAGTCAGCAGACATGTGAGCGGTGGCACCAGAGTCGGGTATCCACGAATCAACGTACTCGCATATACGAGATAAATCTGCCATCAAACAAAAATGAGGGGAATTATGATGGTTAGCCCAAGTAGAGTACTGAGTGATCCCAAATCCAAGATCAAAACTACTAGAAAATCCAGCGGGCTATGAAGTTGGCCCAAAGTGAAGTGATGAAGTAACAATGGTTTGTGTAAAAGAATTTGTTGAAGACCATCGGCCCAAAAGTAAAGGTTGAGCCCAAACCCCATAAAAAATTTAGACTAAATTGCACAAATCAACCTTTATGTTATACCTGAACTGCACTTCATACCTTTCACTATGAAATCAGCCAAACTCAACCTTTATGTTCACATTTTGATACAAGGGTCAACCTTTAACACTAACATTGTTAGATTATTTGGTTAAGTCACCTCACATGCAAAGCATGTGAGGGTATTAATGTCATTTCAGTTATATTTTAAAGGTTTTTTTATATAAACCACCCCTCAATTATCCTTTTAATCATTTTAAGGTTGTCATCTTCATCCCTGGTTAACACCACACTTTCCGACAGCCACCTCCACCGGCGGCATTTTATCTTCACCGACTCCGACAACCACACCATCTCACTCTCTGCCACACTTTTCGCCTCACACCATCAGAAGTGATGCCTTTCTCGACTAAATGTGCCACGCTTTATTAAACTAATATATATTATTGGCTTAAAAGTTAAAACCATCACCATAGAAAAGCAAACTAGTGTATCCTAATGAACTATAAGAAAAGTAAGGGATCTGTTGTCACGGCCCCCGACCCGGTTTGACCCGTTTCAGGAGCCGCGGAACAGAAATCCCGTGGTATTTAATTAACAGCGGAAGTTTCTTCAGGATCTTTTTAAAACTGAAATATTTCCCGATTATTTTATTTCACAATTCGAGATAAAACCCGGTAATTTACAATATTGAGATTTCACGAAGAAATCTTTTATTTCATAAAACATGTTTCTTTATTTTATACTGAGCCACTTCCTTAAGCTGATAGTGCTTCACGGCACTTTTCCTGGATCACAACAGATCACCTGAAACATGTTTGAAAAAGGTTTTGTCAGCGGGAAATACTGAGTGAATCATTTCATTTAAATAAAACGACCTGTTTGTTATAATATACAGTATTAAGAGCGATTACAATGTCTCTATCTTTTAAATTAACTGATCCAGTTGTCACTTGACCGGACTAGTGACTGTGGACATATCACTTGCTGGGTCCGTTCACCCACAAGTGATAAATAATTAGTAGCTATGTGGACATCCCCCCACATACTGGCAGTAATTTCAGATTACATAGACTTAATCCCTGTAATTATAACCTTTGAAAATAAACATGCTTTTGAAATCAAATTTACTAAAAAGAGAATGACTCACATTGCAGATTTAACAGAGCTTATTCTACTGATTTGCCTTGATAACCTAGTTTAATAACAGGCACACAATTTGGTCAGTAACTTAATACAGCATTTACGATAACTCACGAGATTAAAACCTTCACAACGAATGACAAAGTGCGATACTTAAACATCCATTGATTTAACGACGAATGACAAAGCATAAACCCTAATGTGGGCAGCACTTAAACATCCATTGGATAGTTTAATCGATCGGACATTGAATCGTAGCAGCGATCGAGTTATTACCGTGAATTGCGGCGTCGATTAGTGAACCGTGTGTGTTAATTGTGGTAAACAAGAAGTATCTCATTACATGCAGCGAAGTTCTACGTCGTTTGAACACCAGAAGTCGAGTCCCAAGGCCCTCTATTTATACCCTAAATTTGGTCAAGCTTGCGCACCGTAAGCCTATAATTGTTGCGGTGCGTAATCAACCCTTGTGCACCGTAACACTCAAACCCTTGCGGTGCGCAAGGGACACGTTTTTACTATAGACTTGCCACGTCTGGGACTAGCCTATCTGAGTTGGTTTTACGTAAATTTTCAATTTTGACAGCAAACTATTGAGATAATACTAACTAGGGTTTTACCCCCCTTGAGTTTTAGGGGCCCTGATCCTGATTCTGATTGTTCTGAAAATTTTAGGGTTTGTGCAGAATCACTTGGGTGTCTCAATTAGGGTTTCCTTTTTGATTAATTATCTAAATAATTAGGACTTTTAATGAGAGTTTTTACATTCTCCATACCTTAATAAAAATCTCGTCCTCGAGATTTACTGGAATAAATGAGGATACTTTCGCTTCATTTCTGATTCCAGCTCCCAAGTATATTCAGCTCCTCTCTTTGAATCCCATCTGACTTTGACTAAAACTAGTCGTTTGTGTTTGAGAAACTTGATCTTTCGATCCTCAATTTGAAGAGGTTTCTCAACAAATTTGAGCTTTTCATTTACCTCTATATCTCGAAGAGGTACTATCAGTGATTCATCTGATAAGCATCTCTTTAGATTGGATACATGAAATACATCATGTACTCCAGATAATTCTTCTGGTAGTTGTAAACGATAAGCGACTGGTCCTATATGTTGGATCACTGAAAATGGTCCTACGTACCTTGGACTTAGCTTTCCTTTCTTTCCGAATCTAACTACTCCTTTCCAAGGTGAAACTTTCAATAGTACTTTGTCTCCAACTTGGAATTCTAACGGCTTACATCTATTGTCTGCATAACTTTTCTGGCGATCTCGAGCCGTCTTCAGTCTTTCCTTGATTTGAGTAATCTTATCAGTCGTTTCTTGCACTATTTCAGGACCCGATAATTGACTTTCTCCTATTTCTGCCTAACAAACTGGAGTTCTGCACTTTCTTCCATATAGTGCTTCAAATGGGGCGGTTTCAATACTTGAATGATAGCTATTGTTATAGGAAAATTCAATTAATGGTAAATGATCATCCCAATTCCCACCTAAATCTATTACACATGCTCTGAGCATGTCTTCTAGAGTTTGGATCATCCTTTCACTTTGTCCATCTGTTTGTGGATGATATGCAGTGCTCAAATTTAGTCGAGTTCCCATAGCTTGCTGGAAGCTTTTCCAGAAATGAGAAGTAAAACGACTATCCTTATCCGAAACAATGGAGAGTGGTACTCCATGTAAGGATACAATTTCATTTACATATAATTTTGCCAGTCTTTCCATACTAAAGGTTTCTTTCATTGGTAGAAAGTGAGCTGATTTGGTTAATCGATCCACAATTACCCAAATCGCATCATTACCTTTTCTGGTTTTGGGTAACTTAGTAACAAAATCCATTGTTATAAGTTCCCATTTCCATACAGGTATTTCTAATTGTTGTAGTAAACCTGAGGGTTTCTGATGTTCTGCCTTAACATGTGAACAAGTGAGACATTTAGAAACATATCGTGCTATATCCTTTTTCATTCCTATCCACCAAAAGTTCTTTCTTAAATCTTGGTACATCTTACTGTTTCCTGGGTGCATAGTATACCTAGATTTATGAGCTTCTTCTAAAATCTTAGGTCTTAAGTCTCCATGCTTAGGTACCCAAATTCTACTTTTGTGGAATCTCCAAATTCCATCTGCTCCTTGTTCTAATTCCTTTATTCGTCCTTTCATTCCTTCAATATCATCCTTGATTGCTGTAACTTGAACATTCTTCAATTGTTCCATTAAATCTATTTGTAGATTTAATCTGAGAGCACGAACCCGTCGTTGTTTCTCATAATACTTACGACTTAAGGCATCTGCAACTACATTTGCCTTTCCTTCGTGATACTGAATATCACAGTCGTAGTCACTTAGGATTTCCATCCATCTCCTTTGCCTCATGTTTAACTCTTTTTGCCCAAATATATATCTTAAACTTTTATGATCCGTATAGACAGTAAACCTACTTCCATACAGATAATGTCTCCATATTTTAAGGGCAAAAATTACAGCTCCTAATTCTAAATCATGAGTTGTATAATTTTCTTCGTGCTTTTTCAATTGTCTTGAAGCATACGCAATTACCTTCTTGCGTTGCATAAGCACACATCCAAATCCTAGTTTTGAAGCATCACAATATACTTCAAAATCTCCAGTTCCTTCTGTTAAGGCTAAGATTGGAGCATTGGTTAATTTCTGTTTCAAAATCCTAA
Source organism: Helianthus tuberosus (assembly GCA_030545235.1). Taxonomy (NCBI): domain Eukaryota; kingdom Viridiplantae; phylum Streptophyta; class Magnoliopsida; order Asterales; family Asteraceae; genus Helianthus; species Helianthus tuberosus. The sequence goes on from CM060360.1 coordinate 158,228,311, forward strand.
AGGCTTCTTCTTGTTTAGGTCCCCATTCAAACTTAACAGCTTTACAGGTTAACTTAGTTAATGGTACGGCTATCTTGGAAAAATCCTTAATAAACCGTCGATAATATCCAGCGAAACCTATAAAACTTCTAATTTCCATTGCTGTTTGTGGAACCTTCCATTTGGTAATTGCCTCTATTTTAGCAGGATCTACGTGAATACCTTCGTGATTCACCATGTGTCCTAAGAATTGCACTTCTTGCAACCAAAATTCACACTTCGAGAATTTGGCATAAAGCTTTTCTTTTCTTAACAAAGTTAAGAGTGCATGAAGGTGTTCACAATGCTCTGTCTGACTTTTGGAATAAATAAGTATATCGTCTATGAAGACAATTACAAATTTATCCAAATATGGTTTACAGATCCTATTCATCATGTCCATGAATGCAGCAGGTGCATTTGTTAACCCAAAGGGCATGACTGTAAACTCGTAATGACCATACCTAGTTCTGAAAGCAGTTTTAGGTATGTCTTCTTCTTGTACCTTCAATTGATGATATCCGGAGCGTAAATCAATTTTAGAAAAATATCTAGCCCCTGAAGTTGATCAAACAGATCATCAATCCTAGGTAATGGATATCGATTCTTAATTGTAACCTTATTCAGTTCTCTATAATCGATACACATTCTCATTGAACCATCCTTTTTCTTTACAAACAATACTGGCGCTCCCCAAGGGGATGAGCTAGGTTGTATGAATCCTTTACTTAGTAATTCATCTAATTGCTTTTTCAGTTCTAACATTTCTGTAGGAGCTAACCGATAAGGTGCCTTAGCTATCGGTGTAATTCCTGGAATTAGATGAATCCTAAATTCTACTTCCCTATCCGGAGGTAATCCTGGTAAATCTTCTGGGAATATATCTGGATATTCTGAGACTACAGGAATTTCCTTAAGTTCTTTACCCTTAGTACTAATGATTACTGAAATCATATATACTATTCCTTGTTTTCGTTCATAATTAGCAACTTTCATTACTGATATGAACTTCATGGGTTTACGTAGTTTATCTCCTGTAATCCTAATTACTTCTCCGGTGGGTGATTGAATTTCTATGGAATTCTGATCACAAAGAATTTTAGCATGGTTGGCTACTAACCAATCCATTCCTAATACAACATCAAATTCAGCTAAACTCATCGGCAATAGTTTTGCAGAGAAGGTATGTCCTAAAAGTTCTATGTTTTCTTCTTGCAAAACTTTATCTATTTTAACTGAATTTCCGTCTGCCGTTTCAACTGTAAAAATCTGCCTAATATTGGTTAAAGGTAAATTAAGATCTTGACAGAATGAAGTATTTATAAAACTTTGGTTTGCACCAGAGTCAAATAATACTTTTGCGTATACGTTGTGAACTAAGAACGTACCCGCTATCACATCTGGGATGAGTTCTGCTTCTTGAGTGGTCAGCTGAAATGCCCTGGCATTCTTCTTAATAGTTCCGTCGGTCGCCTTGGTTTTATTGTCTGCTGGTTTGATTAATTTAGGACATTCTGTTTTGAAATGTCCTGCCTCTCCACAATTGTAACAAATTATGGATTTCTTCCTGCAATTTTCTTCACGATGCCCTACATTTTTGCAAAAATTGCAATATACTTTGCATTTTCCAAAATGTTTCTTTTTGCAATTTTGACAGAACGGCAAGGTTGAAGATTGCCCTGTTCCTTTTCTCTTGAAGCTGTTATTATTACCCGTACGAAATCCTTGGGTAATTTTATGAGCCAGTTCCTTCTTTCTGTTTTCATCTTGTGTGCGTACCAATTCATCGGTTAGGGTATTAGCTAATTCCACAGCATCGTCAATAGTGCGAGGTCTCGCAGCTTTAACGATATTGCGGATTTCACTAATCAGTCCCCAAATGTAGCGGGAAATGAGTACCGGTTCTGGCGAAGCCAGCGTTGGTACCACTCTAGCATACTCAAAGAATGTCGAAGTATAACCGCGACAATCTACACCCAACATCCGATGATTTAGGAACTTATTTGTCATTTGTTCCTTTTCATACTCGGGACAGAATTTTCTTTCTACAAAACCTTTAAATTCTTCCCAAGTCATGGCATAAGCTATCATTTTTCCTTTTGATTGTAACACAGTGTTCCACCATTCAAGTGCTCCTTCCTTGAAGAGATTTGATGCGTACATGACCTGATCATCTTTAGCACATTTACTTATTGCAATGACTGCTTCGGTTTTCTCTAACCAACGCAGTGATGCAGTTGCTCCTTCATTGCCTGCAAATTCAGTGGGTTTACAAGCAAGAAATTCTTTGAAAGTGCAACCAGACGTTGCAGTTTTCATTTTCTTTGGTAATGGAGCTTGATGTGGTTCCCCATTATGATTAACATGATCATTGCCTCCGTTTACACTATTACTGAAGTTATCTTCAGAAATACGTTTACTAGGAACGATTTGTTGCGGTTCGATTGGATTCTTTACAGCAGCAACAATGGCTGGAATAGCATTAGCTATCCCTTGAGTAACAATATTTTCGATATCTTGTCTAGTCATATATTGATCTCCTGGATGTTGCTCAGACTGATTAACCTCATTTACTGGTTCATTACCAATGTTTGCCATCTGATAATTAATTTTATATAAATAATTAGTATAAATACAAATATAATAAAACAGTTTGCACATAATCACATTAACATGTATAACCAAAATTTATTGATTTCACAAGTTTCATTATATTATGCCTCGTACACACGATTATCATACAATGTTTTATTTATTAAGTTATTATACATACTGGTTATTATGATTATTTATTAACAAATATTCCTGCAAACTCCCATTATCTGGTCAGCTAATTTCTTAAAAACGACGCTCCCTTTCGTCATACTTCCAAGTAACTCTTTCTCCAATATCCCTAATCCTATTTCCTGTATCAATTAACTCTTCGCCCCAAAGACGAAGTTCAGTCAGATTCTCCGGGCTCATAGTTGGATATAGTGGAGGTTCTGGGTCAACTTGTGGGAAAAATGTATCAGGGTTGTTTAAAAGATTTTGGTATTGCCAATCAGTTGTCCACCATTCATCTAATTCTACGGGTAATGGTTGAGGTTGGACAATAGGATCTGGAATAGCAGGTTCCAGATTGATTGGTATTGGAACTTCTAGTGGATAGTGGAAAAGATCTTCTTCAGTAAATATAAGGTTTGGATTAGCTGGTTCAAGGTTTCCATCGGCAGGTCCGGTGAGGTCACTCATTACTAATTTATGATCTAAAACTTCCCAAGGAGTCATTTTCTGTTTCTGTCTAGAACTTTCTCCGACTTCTCTTTCTGTTTGCTTAAAACTCTTCTCAGCTTCTATTTCTATTTGATTAATATTTTCCTCAATTTCTACCCTTTTTCCTTTATCTTTTGGATCTTCAGTTTTGGTAACCTTTCTTGTTGCTGGCTTTTTCCTTCGTACACGCCTCCAGCCCACAAATCTACTTCTTTTCTTGGTTTTAGGTTTTGCCAGTGGTTTGGATTGAAATTCCATGAGTTCTTCGTTATCAGTGAAGTAACCGGTGAATTCCTTGGAAACTTCTATCTTAACGGGATAGAGGTTAAGATTTTCTAAACCTTCAGATATCTCATTCATGCTGTTTAGTATATATGCAAAATACATATCAAATGTTAAAATAAAATAACAAAATTTTATAGATAACCCGTAAATATTATTGCATACATAAAACAACTGACAAGTAAATTATACTATGATTTACTGTAAACTTATTTATTTACTAAATAAGATTTTTGGAAAATAAAAGTGCTAAACTTTTTGAGTATTTAGAGATTTGCATTTTCTGCTACTGTGGCTAGCATATAAAGATTTGCCCATTTCTCATCTAATTTGTCATCCCAAGGTGATTTATTGATTAAGTCATGGGTTTCTTGTTTAACTTTCTTCTCTCGGTTTTTCCTTATTTCCTCCTGACTTTTCCTAATAATCAAACTTCTTTTATTAGGAGAAAGTGGTTCCTCGTAATGTGCCTTACGGACAAATATTCCTTCTTCAGGAATTACATAAGGTTTTGTTTGGGATGAACTTCCCTTCTCGTTGGATGACCTATCTAGTTTAAGATAGATATTTGACAGCTTTTGTTTACCCATACTGTAATTAACAAATAATCAGTTAATAAAACACATAATTACATACTTGGCAATCAGTAAAATTAAGTAATTCTAAATACTTAATAGGCTTAAATCAGTGGCTTTGATACCACCTTATTTCTGTCACGGCCCCCGACGTGACATTTAATTAACAGCGGAAGTTTCTTCAGGATCTTTTTAAAACTGAAATATTTCCCGATTATTTTATTTCACAATTCGAGATAAAACCCGGTAATTTACAATATTGAGATTTCACGAAGAAATCTTTTATTTCATAAAACATGTTTCTTTATTTTATACTGAGCCACTTCCTTAAGCTGATAGTGCTTCACGGCACTTTTCCTGGATCACAACAGATCACCTGAAACATGTTTGAAAAAGGTTTTGTCAGCGGGAAATACTGAGTGAATCATTTCATTTAAATAAAACGACCTGTTTGTTATAATATACAGTATTAAGAGCGATTACAATGTCTCTATCTTTTAAATTAACTGATCCAGTTGTCACTTGACCGGACTTGTGACTGTGGACATATCACTTGCTGGGTCCGTTCACCCACAAGTGATAAATAATTAGTAGCTATGTGCACATCCCCCCACATACTGGCAGTAATTTCAGATTACATAGACTTAATCCCTGTAATTATAACCTTTGAAAATAAACATGCTTTTGAAATCAAATTTACTAAAAAGAGAATGACTCACATTGCAGATTTAACAGAGCTTATTCTACTGATTTGCCTTGATAACCTAGTTTAATAACAGGCACATAATTTGGTCAGTAACTTAATACAGCATTTACGATAAGTCACGAGATTAAAACCTTCACAACGAATGACAAAGTGTGATACTTAAACATCCATCGATTTAACGACGAATGACAAAGCATAAACCCTAATGTGGGCAGCACTTAAACATCCATTGGATAGTTTAATCGATCGGACATTAAATCGTAGCAGCGATCGAGTTATTGCCGTTAATTGCGGCGTCGATTAGTGAACCGTGTGTGTTAATTGTGGTAAACAAGAAGTATCTCATTACATGCAGCGAAGTTCTACGTCGTTTGAACACCAGAAGTCGAGTCCCAAGGCCCTCTATTTATACCCTAAATTTGGTCAAGCTTGCGCACCGTAAGCCTATAATTGTTGCGGTGCGTAATCAACCCTTGCGCACCGTAACACTCAAACCCTTGCGGTGCGCAAGGGACACGTTTTTACTATAGACTTGCCACGTCTGGGACTAGCCTATCTGAGTTGGTTTTACGTAAATTTTCAATTTTGATAGCAAACTATTGAGATAATACTAACTAGGGTTTTACCCCCCTTGAGTTTTAGGGGCCCTGATCCTGATTCTGATTGTTCTGAAAATTTTAGGGTTTGTGCAGAATCACTTGGGTGTCTCAATTAGGGTTTCCTTTTTTATTAATTATCTAAATAATTAGGACTTTTAATGAGAGTTGTTACATCTGTTTACAAGTGAGAACTATCCTATATACAAAAAAAAAGGTATTTAGAAATTAGGATTATGAATTGCAAAATATCAAGCAATTATTTGTTAAAAAGCTGCATCACAGTATCACTATCATCAAAATTCAAGAAAATTGCATAAAAATAGAATCTTGATTGCATATTTTACATCATTTATTCGAATAATAGTATCATGATCATGTAACCTAGCTAATCAGATCCTCCTTTGATCATATCAAATTCATTGGTTCTTAAAAAAAGCATCCTAAACTATTAACATAGTTAGAACAGAGCATCAACGGCAAAAAGAGAAGACTAAGAAAACAGATGAGCAATTCAACACATTTCTGAGCTGCACAATACAGAAGCAATTAAGGTCCCTGATGCGTCAGTTGAAGACTGTGGTTCACACTATCTATTTGGTTTGGAGGATGTTGTTAACGTGACAGGGGCGTCAGGAGATTGTACGGAAGGTGATACCACCACCATCATAACCAGTCTCTCATCGTCGCATCACCGATCAGTTTCTCATCATCTTCGATCACCACAATCTCCTTCAATGTGAACCTGGTTTGATTTGTGCCTGCAAATGTGAAGGGTGACGTCCCCGGAGTTGTACGTGCAAAACTTTGAACTCGCCGGAGAAAACTTTGACTCGTTGGACTTGTAACTGAATTTGAGTCGCCGGAGGATTGTTAGTGGTTACCGGAGAAGAAAATGATGGTTCATGGTGGGTTGTTGTGGTTTATTTATTTTTTTAAATATATACATTTAAATAAGGATTTATAAAGACTAAAAAGCCCTCACATGCTTTGCATGTGAGGTGACTTAACCAAGAAATCTAACGGTATTAGTGTTAAAGGTTGTTCCCTGTATCAAAACGTGAACATAAAGGTTGGATTTTTCCGATTTCATAGTGAAAGGTATGAAGTGCAGTTTAGGTGTAACATAAAGGTTGATTTATGCAATTTTGTCAAAAATTTATGGATCATGTGATCCTACTGAATCAAAATCATAATTCCCAAATTCCCTCTTTGTAGAAACCCCAGAACCCAAGTTTTCTATGATGTGTGCAACATCACAAATATTCTGTCCAAAAATTCTACTCAACGGTGACGGAGTAGAGAAACCATAATCACCATTTGACGGAACTCTAAACTGCTCAAAATCATCAAACATCCCAAATTCATTTATTCACCATCATAAACCCTAGATTCAACACTTGCAACACGAATCGAACAATTTTCCTCATTTTTTCCCAAAGTTCAGAAGCTGAAGTAGTTCCTGTTGCTAATTGAATCAAAGACAATGATAAATTTGGTGTAATAAATGCTAAGACATATCCATCAGCGTTGCGCCAAGCTTCAAGTTCATCTGAATCGCTTGATGGAACATGTATGTTACTGTTTAAGTGCCTTAATAGACCAAGTGTTCTCAGAATCAAAAGAACCTGATGTTGCCAGTTCAGAAGGTTATTGTATTCAAGTTTATTAGGCATGAATGAAGATGAAGGAGAAGTAGAATCAGTAGTCATGAACAAAGAATTGGAGAAAGAAATCGGAAGAAGAAAAGTGAGGAAAGAAAAATCACAGAGAAAAATAACACGCCGGAGAAGATACAATCTCGCCGGAGAAGATGCGATCTCGCCGGAGATATTTGCCGGAATCAGATAAGAGCCAGGTATGGCTCTGATACCATGTGAGAAATAAGATTGCTCTGTGATTTCTTTAGAATGAACATTATGAACTATTTACATTAAATGAGATAGGTACATATATATACTACACTAACAACCTCACATAAACAAACTAACCAACTCTAACTAACTCTAGCTAGCAACAACCTCTACATACACTAATATACTCTAATAATATTAATGGAGCGTATCGGTCGGAATCTCGATTCTCCCTCTAAAGCTTGAGTGTTAGGGAAGGAATATGATATCAAAACACATGTTGCATTAAGAAAGGTATGTGAGGTGTGAAGAGAAAAATACGGGGCAGGCAAAAGGGGAAAATTAGATGCAAGAATATGTGTATATCAAGCTGTAACATTGGTACAAATAGCTATAGTACATTTCACTCACGTAACAAGGTTGCATATTGAGTTAATTACGTTTTTCGTCCATGTGGTTTGTTCAAAATCACTGTTTCAGCCCATTAGTTTAAAATTGCCAAAATAGTCCATGTTTTTTCAATTTCGTAACTACTACTGTCCATCCTCACTAACTTCATCCACATATTCTGTTAGTCTATTTGAAATGACCATAATGCCTCTGTAATTAAAATTACAATTAAAATAAATAGAGTTATTGTTAGGGAATAGGTTTTACTAATTGGGGATCATATATTCTGAGATGTTGCCTGGATCAATTATCCTTAGCGGATAGTGCAAGGAGCCTGAGTATCAAGGATCCTTATCATTATTTATGGTTTCTAACAATTGTTCTCTAGTTTTCTAATAATCATGTGCAGGTTGTGAATGATGTGGACTAAGTCTCAGCTGGAATCTAGGGCATTATTCGTTTAAGATGCTATACATGCTGATTCTTCAAACGGTCATGGGACATTATGGCCATTTCAAATATACTAACAGAACAACTAGATGACGCGTGTGTGGTTAGACTGTAATAGTGACGAAAATGAAACCAAAGGGACTGTTATAGCAATTTTTAAACTAATGAACTGAAATACTGATTTTTTTAAAAATCACATGAAAAAAAAACTTAATTAACTCTTGCAAACATTTATGAGAGGCAGGTCTTTATTTCTTTGCATGCATTTATGAGAGGCAGGTCTTTATTTGTTATTATAACACATGGATGGATACACTTGATTAGTGTCACATTTAGACGGGTTAATGGTCAGGGAAACGCTATACAAATGTCTTATTTATAATTTTACTTTCGTACCAACTGAAAATTGACAACTAATGTTTTTCGTTCCCTCAAGAGTTTCTAGTTTTTAATGTTGCCCCTTTTAAAATCACATATAAGAAAAACGTTTATCATGTATAAAAAAATGCTTTACACTCATCAGACACGATGCACAAAACTTTATCTTTTACTGAAAAGTTATACGGTTGTATAACGTTGGTAGTATAGAGAACTATAATAAATATGTTGGTGTGCATGTGGTCGGGGTATGTACATATGGTAGCACCCTTAGTTCTAGTGTACCTGACTAAATTATATTATATATATTATAAAACCACCAACCGATCTCGTGAGCTATGATACTTACCAATATATATTATGAGTACATGTTATAAGTTATAACCGACTATATATTATAAAACCACAACATATATATAAACTTGAATATTTTACATTTATTTTAACAAAATAAGATAAAACAACTAAAAGGATATCATTCAACATTTATTATGAGACAAGGTCTCATAGGGCTAAGATAAGATGACTCGTTCTTTGCCGTATTCTACACATTGCTTCCAATGGTACATCTTTGGGCATGCTTAGACCTTTCCCTTCCGACAAATCTACCAAATCTTCACCAACCCTTTTCCATTCAAAGCATTGGATCAATGATGCCAATGCTAACGCCATAATCCGATTTGCAAGACCTGACCCAGGACACTGTCGCCGACCCATTCCAAATGGTATAAAACGATACCCCTCGTTTCCTACTTTCTCAAACCTCTCTGGCTTGAAACTTAACGGATCATCCCAAATCATTGGGTCCCTATGGATGGCCCATGCATTCACCAATACCATTGTGCCACGAGCCACATCATACCCTCCAATTGTGCAATCTTGTGAAGGCTCATGTGGCACCAACAATGGCCCTGCTGGGTATAGTCTTAATGTTTCGTTGATGATGCATTGGATGTATGGCAGATTGATAAGATCAGCCTCTTGTACCAAACGTGTTTGTCCAATATACTTATCAAGTTCTTTTCTAGCTCTCTCTAACACATCCGGATGATTCAGTAGAAGCGCCATAGCCCACTCTATTGTCCCTGATGAAGTGTCGGTTCCCGCTTGTAGCAATATCTACAAAGCCATAAAGTTGAGAACCAAAGGAATATTGATAGGGAAATTATCATATTATATTATATAACAACAGAGACCACTTTCAATTTGATGTGACATATTTTTAATTCTCAATAGCAGGACTGTGATAGTTTTTATTTTTTAAGAATTCTTAATCAAGAAATTATACAAAATTAGGATACTTTTGTCATACTGTAAAATTTAATTAGAATTTAATGTAATCTTTGAAGTCAACTTCATGCACTAGACTTTTATATAATCATATCTGTTTAAAAGGAAGATGCATGAAAATAGTGGTCTTGACTAATTTTGTCTATTTGATTACGTGAAAAAAAATAATAAATAAATAAATAAATAAAACTTTACTATCTGGCCATTATAAAATATTACGAGAAAGTATAACTCAACTAAAAGATGTAACATAGCTTGAGCTTTAAAATTGAAAATGGCGTTGTCGCAATAACCAATTAGGTAATGACAGGTCCGCCAAAACCCGAACTCAGCATGTTTAACCAATGAAACTTTGGTTCCTATACACTAAAATATTTTCTTTTAGATGTGAACACAAGCACTTCACCGTTCACACAATCAAGTGTTTTGAAGTTTTTGGTTAAAATGGTTACTTATGTAAAAGTAAAATCATGTGCTTAAAACTGAATAGTGACCATTTTCTCAGATTTTCCAATCTTAAAACCAAAGTTTCTGTCATAAAACTGAATGGTCCTTTTCTAAACTTTGATCTGAATAAAAGTAGTCAATGAACATATACATACATACCAATATATTGCCTTTGATTATATCATCGGTGTAGTATTCTGGTTCTGATTCCTGCAAACAAAGCATAGCGTCGATAAATGTCTTGTCATCTCCTTTGTCCAATGAAGAAACACACCGTCTACTCCTGATTTCTTCTATTAGATTTTGCGAAAACCTGTCGCATTTCTTATGCAGTTTCATTAACCTCTTCTCGAAACCCTGAAAATCTATCCATCTTAAAAATGGAATGAAATCTCCAGGATTTGATGCACCACTGACCTCAAAAACATCCCTTATTACATCCCTAAATCGACTAGCCTCCTCAAGGTCCTCTATGCCAGACCCATAGAACCGTTTGTCAGCAATCATTTTCATGACTATGTTAAATGATAACCCTTGAATTCTGGACCTCATTTCTACTTTTGTAAAATCTTGAGAAGAATCTTGATAAAGATTCTTGATTAATGATCTAACCTCATCTTCACGGACACCCAAGTAAGATTTAAGTCGAGCTGTTGAGAAAAGTTCAAGGGTCATAATGCGACGAAGATCTCTCCACAGTTGACCATAGGGTGCGGCACCAACTGTGGAGTGGTCGTAGTCGAGATATTTGCCGCTTAGAAGAAGTGGTCTATTGGCTAAAACAATGTCATTTTTGGTGAAGCATTCTTCGGCTGCTAAAGGTGAGGTTATGACAACAACCGGGCGTGTGCCAAACCGAAGAGCCATAACAGGACCATACTTGGAAGAAAGGTGTTGTAACACTCTATGAACATGTCCATTGATTAGATGAAGATGGCCAATTATTGGGATAGAAGGTGGACTTGGTGGAAGATTTCTTCCCTTGCGTGTAAGCAATTTGACAAGAAAAACGAGAGGAACTAAAAATAGAAAAGAAATGAATAAAAGATAAGTTTCATCCATGATCTTGGTTTCTGGCTCTATGGTGTTCTTGTAGTGTATATGGTCACATACAAGGATATATATATTGATATGTTTGAAGAGATTTAATAAGATTGAAATGGTAATAAATTCTATTTTAAAAGAGTTTTTGAATTTTTTTAAAATGTAAATTATTGAGTTTTTCCTTGTAATAATAGTTAAGAAAAAACGTTGCTTGGAGAACACGGCGTGCAAGTGGGTATGTCACATTCAATTACGATGTTTTCTACTTTGGAAATTTTGGCCTTGACTAAATTGGTTCTTGAGAGGTAGCAAGTGTGATGTTATACGCTGCTTATTCTTGACTTCTAAGTTGGAATATGCGGTTTTGATGAATGTAGTTGTCGATCTCGACGTCCCATTTGAGTAAACGAAGACCATAAAGTAAAACTAGGGCCGTTGATGATGGAGTGCAATTGTTGTACGATCACATAGGACTCCTGTTTTCAAAGAGGGAGGGGGCAAAATTAAAATTTTGTTTTTGAAAGGTGTAAATTATCGTAAATGTCGGGAGTTCTAGTATACGTTGTTTTAACCGGGCCACGTTAGAGAGCCCCCTCGCACAATAGTTCCTTAATTCAAACCTCTCAATAAGAAACCCCTATCACCCAGACTCAAACTTGAGACTTGTAGGGGAAAACTCAACCGGACACAACATAGGTGGAACTTAAATACCCGTGGCCACCACTATAGCATTAACGATGGTTGGGCAAAATTTTTAATTATTTAATCAAAAACACTAAATAGATTATCTCTCCTCATCTTAATCACACTTGAATTAATTAGTAAAAAACATCACATCCTACTTAATCACACTTAAATTAATTAGTCAAAAACATCACATCCTACACGTATTAAAATGTATCATACGCATATAAAAAATTTAGTCTACATATATCATACACATACAGAAATTCATTCTACATTTGTCTTACACTTTATTTTACACATACTGAAATATATCTTACACTGAAAATTAAGTTTATTTTGAAAGAATATATTTTGAAAAAGAGTTATCAGTTTAACGTAGTTAGCTAATTTAGGGGAATCCAATAAATTAGGGTGGAAGTTATCTACAAATCTCATTTTTCCTACAAATTGTAAAAAGTCATAAAACACAATAACATCAACCATAAAACACAATCAAAACTCACAAATAACAATGTGAAGATTACCAAAACGTCGTATTTGTGGGTTTTGTGTTGTATTTTGGATGATAAGGCTTTCATTATCGAATAACTAGCATTAATGTGTTTTATGTTGATTATCATTTTGTGTTTTATAAAGTGGCGGATATTGCCCGTTGAACGTGTCAGGGCCGAAAGACACGGACACTAAAAAAAGTCCGGGCATGCCCGGGCCAAACATAGTATATATAAAAAATTTCGATCGAAATGCGGAAAATTAGCACTACGGCCGAAAAACTTGACCGGGCCGTGGCCCTGCCACAACCCTATTAAGATCCGCCCATGGTTTTATTTCCATAAATTCTACAATGGTGTGTTGGAAGTTTTTATGGACTTTCAAGGTTTAAATATTGTGTTTTAGTGATCCTCATTCTGTTATTTATGTGTTTTGAGTGTGTTTTATGGCTAAAATTATGGTGTTTTATGACTTTGTACACTTTGTAGGAAAAATAGACTTTGTAGCCGAACCCCACCCCAATAAATTAAACAATAATGTGAATTTACCTATATGTCGTTACAATAACATTAAATTCAAAAACTTAAATGAAGCATTGTTATTGGTTTAAACTTATTTTTCTCTTTTCTTTGATATATATATATATATATATATATATATATATATATGGGGAGGTTCATTTGAGAAGAAAATTAAATTGAGAAAAAAAAAGAATAAAGGGTACAATTGTAAAACATTAAATAGTTTTTCTCTCATCTCATTTATTATTATTTTTGACTAATTAATTAGTCATAAAGAGTATCATCCTACACACTAAAATTTTTGCCTAGACACATCAAAATTTATCCTACACGTTTTTTAAATTTATCCTACACAACCGTAATTTATCCTACACACCTCATAATTTATCATACACTTTAAATTAATTTTTTTCTTCTTTGAAAATATATATATTTTTTTAAAGAGTAAAATGCACGGATAGTCCCTGTGGTTTTGCAAAGTTTCAGCTATAGTCCCCAGATTTTGGAAATTACACTCATAGTCCCTGTGGTTTGACAGTTTGTTACGCTGATAGTCCCTGGAGTGGATGTGGGTTAGTTTTCTCAGTTAAGTCCATGTGAAATTACAAAATTACCCTTGCTTTTATTATATTCATCAACATCATTATCATTCAACAGACTCATTCTTCAGTTCACTCGTCTTGAACCATCTCCTCCTCATCTTCCTGGCCCCAAGAATGCACCGATACAATGTCATCCTCACTCGCACAAGTATCTCCACCAGTACATAGAACCTCCTCACAAATTTCCATCCCCTGCTGTTTCAACTCAGTAATCTGAGGGGTTTCCGCTATAAATTCTTTAACTTTCAAGTCAGCTAACATTGGGGAGTATTTGACTGACTTTTTCTGTCTTCGAATAACACCAAACCTAGTGATTTGCACATTACTTTGTTTAGATCGGGAACGAGTAGAACGAAAAATACCTCTCTTCTTATCAGCATCTTGTTGAATTTTCGCATCATGGGCCAAGTGGGCAGCACGGATTGCATCAAGATCCGAATCTCCAGAGCTTGTCTTTGTACCTTTGCCTCTTTCAAGTCTGGTTCTGCTCTTGGGCGATTTCACTTTAGGGTTAACTGATTGGGTTTTATCCCTATACGTTGAACCAGGTGTCACTCCATGGGTGGAGTTCAAATCGCATACTCCCTGCTTGATTGGAGAAGAGTCGGCTCCCAACACATTCTGATCACACGGCAGGTCACCAACTTCACTCGCATCAGGATGAGGAGCATTAGGGTTCTTCAATTTTGTTGGCGGCTGGATAGTAGAACCATCAAAGGGCCTCACGATATTCCCTAATTGCCCACCTGCCAGTGAATCAGGGAGATTAGAGGCTGAAAATTATGGGGGATCAGGTGGATGAGGTGGGTGGTAGTGGTGGGTGGAGGTGCTGGTGGCCATGGTGTTGATGGTGACAGTTTGTTCAGTAAGTGTGTGTATATACATGAATGATGATGATGTTGATGAATATAATAAAAGCAAGGGTAATTTTGTAATTTCACATGGACTTAACTGAGAAAACTAACCCACATTCACTCCAGGGACTATCAGCGTAACAAACTGTCAAACCACAGGGACTATGAGTGTAATTTCCAAAATCTGGGGACTATAGCTGAAACTTTGCAAAACCACAGGGACTATCCGTGCATTTTACTCTTTTTTAAATAAGTTACAAATTTAATTTAGTGAGCTATTAAAAAGGAAGACTAAGAATTAATGATCTATCTAATTTTACCAATATACCCTTACACCCATATTAAATACAAAAATTAAATAAAGTAAAATGAAGCATTATTATTGGTTGAAGTTTGTTCTTTTTTATTCTTACAAAAAAATTCTTCTCATTTGAACCCTCCAATATATATATATATATATATATATATATGTACACACACTATATTATAATACATATGAGGTGAACAAAGAAGTAGTTTTATATAAGGCCTAAGAGTTTAAGTAATTACATGTGTTAAACCACAAAGTGCGTTTACCAAAATCTCTTGGAAATTTTGCATTTTTCTCCATATCACATCATATGAGAAAGCGACCTTGGATAGAATAAATGACTATATAAGGGCTCCTTGATGTTCCAAATAATTCATCTACTTTGCATTTTATCGTCCCATATTGTAATTCTAGTTCTTAACTTGCTTTTCATGAAACTTGAAGAACAGGGAATTCAGCCAATTCACAAATCGTTTAGATGCAGAATCTCTAATCGGTCAACCCTTGAACACAACATAATTAAACTATGTTTATGATTCCAAATTATAAAGTAACTTTACAATTCGATAGAACATGAACAATTTTCGAAACAGACAAACACAAACCATATTTATAGGGTTTGTCTGTACGCTACTAAGCTAGTAGCGTATACGGACTCCCTCTTAACTAAATTAACTCACTTAACTAGCTGACTTACTGAAACCAAATAATCAAGACCAAAACTTAATAAAATGTTATCTAAACAATCTCCCAGCTAGAGGCACCAATTCTACATCAGCAGACCCCCCTGCCAATAGCTGATATCATCAGTCTTGTTTAGTCTGATACATTACTTCATCAATTTGGAACGTCAACCTCTAGTTGCATCAATAGACTGCCCTTAGGTTGATGCCTTCAAAATCATATCTCTTTCAATCTTTTAACATTGAGTACTTCAAAAGATATAGGACGATCCTAACTTGTGTTCTTTATAAATTATTCACTCTGGTGAGTTTTCTAAATTCTACACATCATGCTTTTAGCAGCAACCATATATTTAAAACTAAGGGGTTGTTTGGTAGCCTCTGAATGGTTATTAAGAGGCTACCTCTTAATGAAACTATTAAAAATTTTACCAATGAGAAGGTAGAAGAATGTGACATGTGATGATTTACCATTCAGAGGTTACCTCTTAACCATTCAGACTTGAGATTACCTCTTATTCATTCAGAGGTTTTAAACCATTAAGAGGTAGCATCTGAATGGTTATTAAGAGGCTACCAAACAGCCCCTAACAAACAATATCTTGAAAGTCTTATTAGACTTTTTTCACATCATAGATAAGCTTATGCTTATCTGATTATATTTTCGTGCATTTGTAAAATCTTTGTTTATCAGCTCAATATGGAAGACTATCAATAAGAAATTGAAAAATAAAATCTTTTTGAAATTTTGAAAGTTTATATTAAAATACACTGATAATCTTTTTGGTATTTCGTTAATGGAACAAAAAAAAAACAAGGAAATTATTTTGGAAATTTTCAAATATAACCACAAAACTCAATTTTTTTACAGTAACTCATTTTGTGAGAATCATGTGCAAAAAGGTCATAACAGTATTTGATTAGCCCATTACACACTTTGTTCAAATATTTAACATTTTAGATAGTAGTCCAAGACGATCATCGGTATTGCCATCCACTTAAACTCAGACACAATAGTTATATGCAATACTCCGTGATATGATTAATATATGACTAAAAACTAATCCATAGTCATTCCCAAACACATTGACATACTCCCATATCAAGGTATAAGCTTTCCTTATAAAAGTGAGTATAATGCTTGCATCTATAAATTTGGCTAAATGTTAGGTACTAAAGCCTCACATCTATACAAATGTAAAAAAAGAGGATAGAGTTAGACTAAGGAATAAACCATATAGTTATTTTCTTACTTGCTTTTTAGAATGCGTGGAACATGTATACCATGACAGTATTCAACTCAGCAGACAAGGAAATCTACTTTTCAGGGTTTTACTTCTAAGCATTGGAAAACATCAAGGTGCTCTAGGTCTATACCATTGTATAACAGAAGAGCAAGCTTGATGTCCCAGATGTTAAACACTATAAACACCTAGTTCCTTTAAATTTGTCAATCTATCAAACAAGATTACAATATCAAGACCATATGCTCATGAGGTGTTCATCGACATGGTTTTTACTTCGTTGTGTTTAGATCACCATGATGTTTTTAGATTGAATGTCAAGCCTTGCATCAAATTGTGGGATGATGCCACTATCTTTTAATAGCTCTATGTTTTAATGTGACACGCTATCAACTGATATACTATCATTTCTTCTTTTTTGGTACATGAAAACTCATTTTCTTAAATTTTCTCAACATTTTTTAGAGTTTTTCAAAATTTTAACTATCCCTAAACTCACGTAAAGATACAAAATCTTTTTGGCTTAAGGAAATTTATCCCCTATGCCACAGCCCCCGACCCCCTGCTTTGGGAGGCGGCCGGCAGCGTGCTCAGAGTCGGTGGTATCGGTGTTTATTAATTATGTAGCGGAAAACTTTCATCAGGACCGTAGTTAGGAAATATTTTATCAGAGTTAAAACACCAAACTTTTATAATAAACAAATGGGATAAAACCCAAGTTTTCATTACAATATATTTATAGGGATAAACCCTAGTTTATCGAATGATGAAACTCCTTTTTATTTAGGTAACTTTTATAGCTACTTTTCCAAGCCTTCAGTGCTCTCTAGCTGGCTTCTAATAGCTTCACGTTAAGTTACCTGAAATGCGTTTTAAAAAGTTTTATCAGCATGAAAACCGGCGAGTGCATCCCGGCTTAATCAAAACAATTTTATCACTTTACAATATTGAGGGCATCCGCAATTACATTTGCTTATATCTATCCAATTACCCTTTTTTCCTGGTATTGTCAATCCTGACTTGGGTCACGCTACTATTTCGATAGTAACGAGTTTCAAGTAATGTATACAAAACCCCAATATACTGGTAGTAATTGTAGAATCACAAATACTCAATTACTGTTAAGTGTAATTTAAAACATTTGAGGTTTTGGTAAAACATTTTGACTCACAAAAGTAATTTACAAAATATGGCAAAAAGCAGATGCACTCACATTGTTTACTTAGGTAAAACTAAGGCTTCCTGTTGTATCTCCTGGTTATTATCTATTAAATTAAACAATGCACAAGTGTAAGTAAAATAACCCAAATCACATTAATCGTACAACTCCAAGACAGAACTCCAATGACTGAGTCAAGCAGAGCCTTGACATGCATTACGGAGTCCGAGATCAATCGGGTGTAACATGAGACAGAACTCCAATGACTGAGTCAGGCAGAGCCTTGACATGCATTACGGAGCACTAGATCAATCGTGTAGGGTAACAAGCAGGGTTATAATACTTACAACGAGGCAGAGCTTCACTTTATAGGGTATTATTTCCTGAGTATTATAGCTAACAGAAAGTTGAGAGAGAATTCAGAAAATGAACGAGGAACAAATGAGGCCTGAAGCCTCTATTTATAGGCTTGACGGATAACGAGTCACGGCCCGCGAGAACATATGTGTCAAATATAGCTTGGTCGTGTCAAGTTATAGGTGTGTCGAGTCACTGGACACGGGGCGCAATGCCTTGTCTGAGAAACCATGGTCCTCGCACCCTGTGACAGACTCCGGTGTCTGGGTCACGGCCCACGAGCGAATGTGTTTTTGGTTTTTATTTGATTTTTATAGATATAAAGGTATTTAGGGTCCGTTTCTCCCATACGAGGTATATAAGGAATGTTTTAGGGTCACGTTAAGGGTTCTAGGAGGGTTGTTATATCCTCCCCACCTTGTTTTAGATCTCATGCTCGAGGTCTACTGGAACAGGTGTGGTTATTTCCTTTGCATTTCTGACTCGAGCTCCCAAGTGCATTCTGGTCCTCTCTTGGAACCCCATTTCACTTTGACCAGAACTAGTCTCTTGTGTTTGAGATTCTTGATCTTTCTATCTTCAATCTGAATGGGTTTCTCTACAAACCTGAGTTTCTTGTTTACCTCTATGTCCTTAAGTTTCTTTCCAAGACTTATTAAATTATTACCGACAATAAACGAACTAACAAGTATAACTTAATCGTTTTCATTAAGTTAACAACTTACCGTAGAATCGTTCGGTTAATGATTCGGTAGAGCTCGGTGACACGTAGTTTGGTTACCGCATTTATTTAGAAACTTATAAGATATACCGTGTTAGG
Source organism: Helianthus tuberosus (assembly GCA_030545235.1). Classification (NCBI taxonomy): domain Eukaryota; kingdom Viridiplantae; phylum Streptophyta; class Magnoliopsida; order Asterales; family Asteraceae; genus Helianthus; species Helianthus tuberosus. The sequence goes on from CM060360.1 coordinate 158,247,324, forward strand.
AATATTATAGAATGCACGCTAGCGAGTCACGTCTTGGAAACGACATCACGAAGTCGTATTTACGTAGCTTTGCATATGGAAATCCAGGTGAGTTCATAACCCCACCTTTTTACAGTTTTACATTTTTCTAAATGTTTTCGGGTTGGAAAGACATGCACGTTTTGCAAAAGCATACAAGGTTTTTTATGAACATACATTACACATTTCTAAACCATGCTTTTGAACATGTTTTGACTAATACAAATGGTTTGTGAATTACCATAAACATAAATGGTTTACAAAAGGTTTACGTTAACTATACCGGTTTTTCAAACAAGCGTATTTTTCGAAATGTGCATACATACGTATTCTAGCTTTCTAAACTATGGGAAAATACAAGTACAAAGGGTATGTTAAACTAAGGAATGATACAATAGAACATGTCACGAATAGGGTGAGACTTAAGCACCATTAATAACCTATATACCTAGACCATAGAACAAAAGGTTAGATCTAATGGGTTTCAGGCAGCCATACTCTGGGCCACGTTCTACCTAGAGTTCTTTTATGTCTCTAGTCATAAATCGACGGAAAAATGCATATGGTTTGGATGCTTCCTATGTCGTCACATATGTTAATGGCCTTGCAAACCATTAGCGATCTCCGATTTCCTTGAATTTACAACTTACAAACTTACGTGTTACAGTCTACAAACTTACACTTACATACCATGTTTTATACAAATACAACGCATAGGATTATGCATGCATGTTGTCAATGTCAGGGAAAACATGACGGTTACGCAAAGTTTTTGTTGGATCTGAGTTTGGTTTTGATTGTATTTTTCGTTTGAATTAGAATGAAGATGGATGAGTTGTGCAGCGGAATTAAGATGGAAACAAACTTTGCATACAATCAAACGAGAGTATTGCTTTTATCAAACACTTTTCACAATGAAGCGAAAGATTGAATTTAATTTCAACAACGATTACAATGCAATGTTTAATACAAACTCCCCCTCAGCCAGAGCTCAGTGTTTGTTCGTGCAGAGAAGACGGTTTTGAAAAGAGCTAATAGAACAGTACAGAGCACTGTTCTATTTATAGGCACTAGCAAACCACTGAGCATCTAAGCTAACGTCACCATGAAAGTGACATCTAACCTCCTAACAAACTCTAACCTCTGATCAATACAAACACTGCTATGCTAACTACTTCTATTACATTACATTACATTACATTACATAAAGACAGAATAAACAACTGATGCATCCCTCCACTGCTGTGAACCCAACAGTACTTGTCCGGATCAGCAGTGCTTGAACCAAGGCAGTAGATTGAACAGTAGAGCTTTTGTTCTTTCATCAGGTCTTTACTTGAACAGCAGTTGTGGGTCAGCAGTTTGCACGATCAGTAGATAGGAGGTCAGCAGATGTTGAAATCACTATCAAGGGGAGAGACTTGTATGAACATCTTCTTATTCTGGATCCACTGCTCTGATCCAGTTTTGGCTTTAATTATCTGTTCCTCTGGTAGGGTTCAATCCCAACAATCTCCCCCTGGAACAGATAATGCCAAAACTCTTCATTATTGTGGAACTTTATTACCTCATCAACAGTTCCCTTATTTTCCCTTTAAGTTGTAGTTCAAAGGTTAAGGCATCTGTATCATCATCATCCCTGCTAAGTGGAAGATCAAGGAGATCCTGCAAATCTTCAAGACTTAGGCCAAGTGCTTGTTCCCTTGATATTTTCTTCACTTCTCCATCAGACCTGAACATAGTCAGTACATGGGTCTGTTTGTCAGTTTCCCACTTTAGTACTTTTGAGCCTGATGGGTTTCTTGGGAGATTTTTATTTGATGAGGAGTTTGGAGATGCTGGCCTATTCATGACTGGCTGAGCAGTACTTGCAGATTGTTCCAATTCAAGATCTTCTTTCATTATTAATCTAATGCCCTCTTTTACAACAGCATTTCCAGCTTTTAGATCTTGAACTGTTTCAGCACCTGACTGGTTTTGACTCCTTCTTTTGTAGATGGCAGCACCAGCTGGAGCAGTGGTTCTTTTGATTTGCAGCTTTGATGGTCTTTTTGAGACCTCTGCTTTGGAGTAGTCAGGCTTTTGTGGAACTGTTGGATCTTTCTTTCTAAGTTCCTCTAACTTTTTGTAGGTAGCCCTGACCCTATCTTCTCCCTACTTTGTCATAGAATTCTTTGACCCATAATCAGCTGCTATCAGCTCCTCTTTCGTTCTCTTCAACTCTAAGATCTTATCAGCTTCAAATTGTTTGAATTTTTCAGTAGGAGTCCGCTTGACCTTATTTTTGATCATTTCTTGAATCCTGGCTGCCTCTTTTTCAAGCTCAGGAATGGTCCAGTTTTTGTACATGTGTTTCTCCCCCTTGTGTTTCTTGTAGGTCATGATGTTCTCAATGTAGTCTTTTCTCAAGGACTCATCTGCCCTTTTTGAGATTTGCTGACATACATTTTTGGCAAATTGCTCCATAGCTCTGACCTGTGTGAGTAGAAACTGATAGTTTTGCTGAAATTCTCTATCAGATTTCCCTTGTTTATTTTTTATTGAGATATCCTCTGCTTGCTTGACCTTGAGTTTCAAATATTCTTCAATATTGTTAGGCCTTGGATATCCTTCAACTGATGGCAAACTCCTTTTAGCTGGGTCATCCTCATAGTAAAAGGATTTGATTTCTTCCCTAACTGTAATGAGTTCCAGAGGAAATGAGACACCAGCAGGAGGTAATGGCTTTAGAATTTGAGCTGAAGAGAGAGGCATGGGTTTTGGAATTGTGACAAGTGACAGCGATTTTGAAGATGTAGGTGGTGGAGATGTGTCATCATCTTTTAGAATTAGCCTTCTCCTTTTTGTTTGAGGAGGGACTGATGATGCTTTGGGTGGAATAGTGGTGATAGTTTGAGTGGCAGTGGTTTGTGGTTGACTAACAGCTGTCGAAACAACTGGTGTTTCAACCACTGTTGCCATAACAGCAGATGTTGTAACATCTGTTGTCTTCTGCTTTTTGGCAGGAGGCGATGGTGGTGAGTTTGTTTTTGGTGGTGATGATGGTGGTGGTAAAGCAGTGGTTGTGGTGTGTGTTGAAGTGATAACAGATGTTGAAACCTCTGAAGTACCAGCAGTAGTTGATACAGCAGGAGTTACAACAGCTGTTTGAGTGGAGGTTTAATGCTGATGGCTTTTGGATGGTGGTTTTGGAATATGCTTTGGAATTCTGGATGGGATGGACTTAGGTTTCCTTTTTGGCTTAGGATTTTTAGTATCCTTTGACTCAGAACAACCCTGCGCATCCAGCTCCATGAAAGCTCTTTTCTTCTCATTCCACCTTGAAATATCCTTTGCCACTCTATCCCTTTTTACACTTGCCACTCCTTCATCAAGTGCTTCTTGGGTAGCATCAACCTTTTTGCTACCATCTGGCAAAGAAATTTTTCTGGTCATAGCATCATTTTCTGGTTCAATGTAAAGACCATCATCTATTCCCTTCTTTTTCCACTCCTGAATTTTCTCCCCCTTTTTGGCATTATCTGGGGGAAGTTGATCAACTATTGGAGGAGCAGTGCCAATGGTTTCCAATAAATGGGCCTTGATTGCCTTAATATCTGCTTGAGTGTTCTTGTACCTAGACTCCATTATGTTTCTCAGCTTTTGGACATGTAGTTCATGTTGCTGATCAGCCATTTCTTTTTGTTGTTGGAGAAAAGGTTGGAAGAGGTTCCAGAGCTCATTTGTAGCAGATGCTTGTGATGGAGCAAGTGCTTGAGGTGGAACAACAGTGGATTGCATCTTTTGTACTGTCAACAACTGTTGCAACATTTCTTTGATATCTGCAACTAAAGTATCCAGTTTATCAACACGTTCCGTCAATTCCAAATATTTTAAACCATCACCCAATTTAATGGGATCATCTGATTTCCCACTAGCAGTGGTTGTATCAGTGGTTGAGGTAGGGAGTGTACTCCAAACATTAACCACTGATGCCCCTTTTTCTTGGTACTGGGGTCTTCTTCCTTCAACACTTGACAACCTTTTGATGTTGCCAGTGGTAAAAATAAATCCACTGGTGGTTGGCAGAGGTGCTATGTAAGGAATTGCCTCCAAGGAAGTCTTATTGATGTAACCACTGTCCAAATGTAAACCAGTGGGTTCAACATTTGTAGTGGCCGCTTCACTTGGAATACCACCAAGAGTTACTTGTAACTCAAGGGGTGTAACCTCCTCAGGTTGTGTTGGTGGGTTAGCAAGGATTGATACATCAAACCCAGTCATTTGTTCAGGTATATTCTTATTAATAGGTGATTGAGAAGGACTGGTTAGTGCCTGGTTCAAATCTATTGCATCCAACAGAAGTTTAATTGGTGGGGGAATTGTGGATGTGATGTTTGGTGTAGAAAGAGGATTTGCCCCGGGCATTGGGCTGTGGATGATGGAAACAAGTGAATCTAGATCATCATGATGTGCAGTCCCTATGTGTACAACCTGTTCTTTTTTAGAAGAAGCAGGAGGAGTTTCGGTTATGGGTTGAGATATTTGTACCAACTGCTGTGAGGAAGAAGCAGCAGTGGTTTCTTGTGACTTTTGTGTTGTCACAGGCATTTGCTCAGGGATCTCATCCTCCAGAGTTGCCTTTTTGATTGGTTTGGGGGGTTTTTGATTTTTCTTTTTCCGTGGCTTTTTGGTCATTTTAGGTGTGGGTTTCAAAGCAGTTGTGTTGCTACTTTGATCACCTTGAGCAGTGGGCTCAGCAGAAGATACCTGAGGAGCAGTGGTAGCTGCTAAATTCTGCTCAGGCACCTCTGCTTGTGTTTTGCAAGGTGTTGACATTCTGGTAAAAGTTTCAGCAGTTAAGCTGTGCATTTGTAAAGAGTCACCTTGGTTTATTGCAGCAATATCATCCTTACTGAATTTCTTTTCAAAATAATAGCTTAGAAATCTTGGAAATAGTAAGAATGATTTTGTTTCAACATTTTTAACCAGATCATTAAAAATTTCCCGGGAATAATTAAAATTTTCTTCTTGAAGAATTGCATATCCCAAATTTTGAATTTTTAATGGTATTTCATTAAAAGCAGTGGTTTTGTTTGAAACACACATGGGAAGGGTATGAAATAAAAACCTTGTTGCAGAAGGGAAGTAACCTTTTTGTAAGGTATCCTTTTTTACTTCTGCATTATACCCTCTTTCCAGAAAATCATTTTTTAACTCGTTTTTGGGGAAAGAAATTGTACCTTCCTGATCATCGAGTTGAAAGACCTCTAAAATTGATTGTGGTGTAATCTTGACAGCTTTTCCCTTTAGAGAAGAATGGATGGCTATTACAGTGTCTCCTTGTTTTTCTAGGGTTGCATTCTTCCAAAATTCTCTTTGGGTTGTCAAGTAAATTGGTGCATCCGCTGTTAACAAAATTTTGTACTTTGATGCGGAGATGGTAGCAAGGATGCAATCAAAAATATCTGTTGTGCTGGGTTTTGTGAGTAAACCCAGAAGATTGTGAGATGGTTTGTGTGGAATTTCGGTGGGTGTTGCCTTTTGAGAGGCTTGTTTAGATGTGGATTTGGAAATGGGTTTTGCAGATGACTTCGATTTTGTCATTTTGGAGATGATGATCGAAGAGATTTGTGAAGGAATTTGAAGAAAAAACTGCTTTGAGAAGAGAATTTTTGAGAATTCAATTCGACAGTAAAACCCTGTTTTGGTGTGAAGTGGGAGGTTTTATAGAGGTAAAAGTGAAGGCTGACGTGGCAGCGGTTACAAAAGTACTGACCACTATGTACTGCCCACATGCCAAACTCTGATGAAATGAAGAACAGTACTTTTATGAAAGTTACTGATGAAGGCAGTGGTTACAACGGTAAAATGGAAGCAGTGGATGATTTTCACTATCAGTGGATAGCATATCAGTGGATAAGACACTGCTTTTGAACAACAGAATTTATCAAGGAAATGAGAGGACATAGGATGGCTTTCAGCAGTGGACATACTTTAAAGTAGAGCAGACTTTTGAACAAACAGTGGTTATGGCAGACTTTTAAGGATTTTAATGAAAACTTCATTTTTAGCTATTTTTAAGGATGGATTTTTGATTTTCTGAAAACATTTTAAAGCTTTTATTCAAAGAAAAACAAGATGTTGCTTGTTATTCCATGTTTAGCATGCCAATCCTAGAGACCAAGCTTTCAAAGGTAGCAGTATCTAATGCTTTTGTGAGCACATCTGCCAGTTGGTCTTTAGTTGGAACATGATGCAGAGAAATCAAACCTTTTTCATAGCAATCCCTCACAAAGTGATGTCTGATGTCGATGTGCTTGGTGGTTAAGTGGGAAACTGGATTTTTGATGATATTTTCTGCTGCCTGGCTATCCAACATAAGTGGTGTCTTTAAGGCAGTGATACCAAAATCCAGTAGCTGATTTTGAAGCCACAGGAGTTGGGCTGTACAGCTTGCAGCAGCAATGTATTCAGCTTCAGCAGTGGATGTTGAAACAGCTGCTTGCTTTTTGCTTTGCCATGAAACTAAGCAATCACCTAGAAACTGCCACCCTCCTGATGTGGACTTCCTTGTGGTGTTACATCCAGCAAAGTCACTGTCTGGAAATCCTGAAAGCTTGATATTCCCATTAGCTGGATACCAGATACCAAGTGTGGGAGCACTTTTTATGTATCTGAATATCCTTTTTACAACAATAAGGTTGGATTTTCTAGGGGCTGATTGACTTCTTGCATAAACACAAGTTGCAAACATGATGTCTGGCCTAGATGCAGTTAGGTACAAAAGAGACCCAATCATGCTTCTATTAAGAGTTTGGTCAATCAGCTCATCCTTTTCATCAGACATGACCAACTTATTTGTTGCCATGGGTGTGCTGCATGGTTTACAATCATTCATATCAAATTTGTTTAAAAGTTCTTTTGCATATTTGCTTTGATGAATGAAAGTTCCATTTTGCATTTGCTGAACTTGGAGACCAAGAAAGCATTGCAGCTCACCCATTGCACTCATTGCAAACTCAGCTGTCATGAGTTCCCTAAACTCTTCACACATTTTGTTACATGTGCTTCCAAAAATAATGTCATCCACATAAATTTGGACAATCATTAAATCCTTTCCTCTCCATTTTAAAAACAGTGTTTTATCAATGGTACCTCTTTTGAAACCATTTGAGAGTAGAAAGGTGGAAAGAGTTTCATACCAGGCCCTTGGTGCTTGTTTCAGGCCATGCAGGGCTTTGTTCAGCCTGTAGACATGATCTGGATAAAATGGATCCTCAAAACCTGGAGGTTGACACACTTACACCTCTTCTTGAATTGTACCATAGAGGAAAGCACTTTTGATATCCATTTGGAACACCTTCATGTTGTGGTTGACAGCAAAGGCCAGGAACAGTCTTATAGCTTCCAATCTTGCTACAGGGGCAAAAGTTTCATCATAATCAATCCCCTCTTCCTGTCTGTAACCTTGAACCACAAGCCTGGCTTTATTTTTGACAACAATACCCCTTTCATCAGTTTTGTTTTTGAAGACCCACTTTGTGCCAATGGGACTAACCTCTTCTGGCAATGGTACAAGCTCCCATACTTGTTGTCTTTTAAACTGTTGGAGCTCCTCTAGCATGGCTTCTACCCAGCTATTGTCTTTCAGTGCCTCTTGGTACTTGACTGGCTGATGGAGTGATAGAAAGCCAGCAAAAAGACAAATGTTTTGGGTTTGGCTTCTTGTGAGCACCCCTTCATTGATGTTGCCAATGATTTGGTCAGGTGGATGAGATCTCAAGTAGATTAAATCTCCTTGGTATGGAATGATGGCATTTGTTGGTGAAGGCTGCAAATGTGTATCATCTGAGCTAACCACTTCTGGTGACTTTGATGATCCAGCAGTGGCTTCAAAAGGTGGTGGAATGGGAGGTAATGAAGTGGACACATGCTGACTTTTATCCACTGTTTGGGGACTTTTGTCAGCAGTGTTTGAGGATGTGGAAGCAGTGGTTGATGGGCTACTTTGGTCAACAACTGTTGAGGTAGCAGTGGTTGAGCTTTGACTGCTGTTTTGAACAACTGATGCTTTTCCCATTGTGGCAGACCTTTGAGGGATGATGATTTCACGTCCTCTGATGGACCTGCACTGTTAGTCTTGACAACAGTATTTTCAAAAGTGAATTTATCAAGATCAAACAGATCTGCAGGATTTGCTGGGATTTTCATTGATGAAAGTTCATTGAACTTTACATTCAAGGTCTCCTCCACTGCCTTGGTCCGTGTATTAAACACTTTGTGGGCCTTGGCAGTGGTTGAGTATCCCAGATGATAACCACAATCAATTTTGGCTGCAAATTTTGAAATGGAGTCTTTTAAGTTCAAAATAAAGCATGGGCAGCCAAATACCTTGAAGTAAGAGATCAGTGGTTTGATTTTATACAGAATTCATAAGCAGTCTTTTTGTGCCTGGGGTTTATTAAAACTCTGTTTTGGACATAGCAAGTAGTGTTTACTGCCTCTGCCCAAAAAGTTAATGGCAAACCTGAATCAGCAAGCATGGTTCTGGCAGCCTCAATCAAAGTTCTGTTCTTTCTTTCAACTATCCCATTTTGCTCTGGTGTTCTAGGGATGTTGTACTACCTTACAATCCCTTTCTTCACACAGAAGGCATCCAACTCCTTATTTTTAAATTCTGTGCCATTGTCACTCCTGAAGACTTTTACTGGAAGGTCAAATTGCTTTTCAACCCGTGTCACAAAGTCTTGCAAAATGCATGCAGTCTCATCTTTTGAGTGTAAAAAGAAAGTCCATGTAAACCTAGAGAAGTCATCAACAATAACCAAACAATATCTTTTCTTCTTGAGACTCATGACTTGAACTGGGCCAAACAAATCCATGTGTAGCATTTGCAAACACTGGGTTGTTTTGGACTCTTCAATGGACTTATGGGAACTTTTATGCTGTTTTCCTTTTAAACAGGAAATGCAATGTTCAGGACATGAAAACAATTTTTGTGGTAGGCCTCTTACCAAACCATTTTTTGAAATTTCAGTGATTGTCTTAAGATTTGTGTGCCCCAGTCTTCTGTGCCAAAGTTCTGTCTCTTTGTTAGAGGCAGCTGAGAACAGACAGGCATCAGCTCTAGGACACTCTTTAGACATATCAACAACATAAACATTGCCACTTCTTTGAGCAACAAGTTTTGTTTGACCAGTTTTTATTATTGCTTCAATCTTTTTGACCATTTCTGGTCCAACAATCCTACAACACTCCTTTGTGAAGAATGACCCATACCCCTTGTCACTCATTTGTGAAACACTCAGGAGGTTGAATTTCAGACTGTCTATCAGATTGGCATTTTCAAATTTTACATTGTCAGATTGTACTGTACCAGACCCCAGAACTTTCCCTTTACTGTTATTCCCAAAGGATATATCACCCCCTCCATGAATTTTGAAATCTTTGAGTAGGGCTTTACATCCAGTCATGTGCCTGGAGCCTCCACTATCAACATACCAAAGGCTATCTAAACAAGCAAACGCTCCCTGCACATGAAGTAAAAGGATTAGTTCATTAGGGTTTCCAAAGCCAACAAGGCTTTGGATGGGGTCTCAACAGTGTCTGGGATGGATGCACATTGATGAACAATGGTTAGGTCAGGGGTTTGGACAGTTTTAGTACTGTTTCTTGCTAACCACTGTTGGGGGTCTTGACCAATCACCTGTTGGTACCCAAAAGGATGCCTGTTCACTTTAGGTTTAGATGGCCTTTTGTAGGTCTCATAAACATGTGGAATCCTTTGGTAAGACTGTTTATCCTTACCTCTTCTGAATTGATTGGCAGGGGGTGCATCAGTAACCTGAACATCTCTTTTGACAGATGTTTGGTTCAGCTATTTTGTGACAGCTGTTTGAACTGGCACAAACAGTGGTTGGTTTTTGGTGAATTTGACAGATGATGTTGATGGACTCAAGGATGTTTTAGCAATGTACTCATTCTTTTTCACATCTAAGTTTTTGAGATACACACATGCTTGAGTTTTGTGGTTTGTTTTACCACAAACAATGCAGCTTTCAGCTGGAACAATGACACTTGTTTTGTTCAAATCATAAGCTTTTAAATGGAAACAGTCTTTTGTTAGATGATTCCTTTTCTCACAAAATTCACAAAACAGGTTAGTGATCTTTTCTTTCTTCTTTCTCTTTTCGGACTCCTTTGCAGCAGAGGTTTTAACCTCTGTTGGGATGTCCTTGAGAGGAATGATTTTAGCTTTTGGAGCTTTAACACCAGCAGTTGATGTAAAGTCCATGGGCTTGAAATTTTCAAGAATATCACACTCATCAGACCATGTTGGTTTAAACTGATATTTTTCAAGCTCCTCAAAAGTAGAAGATCCCATTGGTCTGTCAAGTGTGATTTTGTTACCAAGTTTATCAGTGATTTTCACTTCTTGGCCATTCTTGTTTGTGGGGATGAACTCAGTGGTTACATCAGTGGTTTGAACCGATTTTTCAAAAGCAGTGTTTTCATCATCATGTTTTCTATAACCAACACCAAATTTTACATTGCTTTTAATCTGTTTTTCAAGCATAACCTCATACCCTTTGCATGATTCCACCCATTTTTCACAGGTGATCTGGGTGGACTCCAACTCCTTTTTGCAAACTTGGTATTTTTCTACCATAGTTTGGAGTTGAGTCTTGGTTATGCTTTGCTCTTCTTTAAGACTGCTGATCTCTTTCTTTTTTTCAGTCAATTTGTTTTTAAGTTCTTTTAAAGAACTTTCAAATTTGACTTCATCAGTTAAGATTTTATTCCGAAGGTTTTCATTTACCTCTTTGATGTTAGCAAAAGCAATAATGTAATTGTCAGAACACAGTTTTTCAAGAACTTGAGGAGATACCTTGGCAGCAGCCATCATTGCACAATCACATTGATGATTTTCTTCATCATCATCAGCTCTAACTTCTTTCTCACCTGCTTTCTTCTCTTCCTCTTCTTCTTTGTCCTCTTTGGACCAGGGGTCTGTCAGTGGTTCAATCGGGGTTTCTGAATTTTCTCCCAGCAGCAATTCACCAGCAACTGCATTAACAACTGCTTCAGTCACCTCATCCACTATTTCATCACTTAGCTGTTCACCTTCAGTTTCAATCCCCTCTGGTATTGACTCTAATGCCATCAAACAAAATTCATCATTAGAAGGTTCATCAGAAGCATAGAGTGCAAAATTTTCATCACCAAGCTCATCAGGCATGCTGCTCCAGTCAACAAAGCCTTGAGTGAAAAAGCTTTGCTGATCTGGTTGTACCACTGCTGGAGCAGCTGTTTGAGGTGCAACAGTTTGCACTTGTGCCTGGGGGACAGGGGTTTGAACATACTAAATCTGTGGAACAGTGGTTTGGACATAATGCACAGGCACAGGGGCAGCAGCATAATGAGCAGTGTTAACATGAGCTGCAGGGGTATATTGGGTATAATGCACAGTGCTTTAATTTTGAGGTCTAGGGTTTGAGCTAGGATGAGTGATTATAGGACCAGTAGTTTGACTCCTGCATTCCCTAGCGAAATGACCTAGCCTATTGCACTTGTAACACTTGATTTTCGATTTATCCAACCCAACCCTTAGATTCCCATGTAACCCTGGGAATTTTCTCCCTGTTCTTTTGTAGAATTTGTTTGTTCTCACACTAAGCAAAGCCAACTGATGCAAAATGTTTTTAAGAAGTTTTATGAAACTCATAATTATAAATGGATGTGTATTTGTATATAGAAATTCGATTTAAAATTTAAGGGTCTTACGCAGTTAGTGATTAATCATCCTATAGCTGTTTTTTTGTCACATATTGGTCCGTCTATTAAAACTCTTGAAGGACAACTCCTCCACCATACACGTGGTAGTCCGCATTAGCTATATTCACTTGCTGCTTTCACTTTTCTTTTTCGTGAGACTTGGCATTCTCGGTTGGGTCATCCATTTGATGATGTTTTGTCTAGATGTTCGTTTTTACGTCTGACAAACAAAGCCACACACACACGCATTGTACTGCTTGTAGTGTTTCAAAATCGACTAGATTACCTTTTACATCGGTTGTCTCATATTCCACTATGCCTTTACATACATTTGATGTCTGGGGTGCCTCACCTGTTATGTCTAGAGATGGATACCGAAATTTCATTACTTTCATTGATGATTTTTGTCGATTTACATGGTTGTATCCTTTGACTTGTGATTCTCAAGCGGTTGATTGCTTTCGGCATTTCAAACCGCTTGTTGAGAACCTCTTCTCCTGTACCATCAAACATCTTCAGGGTGATGGTGCTCCCGAGCTCATTCGTGGTTCTATGGCTCGTTTTGTTTCAGATTCTAGTATTGCTTATCGCATTTCGTGTCCATATACTCCCCAACAGAATGGGGTTACTGAGCGGAAAAATCGCCATATTTCTCAGGTAGCCCAAGCTTTATTGTTTCATGCTCGGTTACCAAAGAATTTCTGGTATGATGCATATGCCACTGTTGTTTTCCTTATTTACCGGTTACCATCACCGGATCTTCATCAGTCATCTCCTTACGCGATTCTAATTGGATCTCGTCCCGATTATTCTATTTTTTCGCACTTTTGGGTGTTTGTGTTATCCGTTTCTTGGTGATACTCATGCGGATAAACTCTCACCCAAATCTACTCCTTGTATCTTTGTTGGCTATGCTCCAAATCATCTTGGTTATCTTTGTTATGATTCTTGTACTTCTCATACTTATATATCATGACATGTTCGTTTTCATGAGATGATTTTTGATATTCCTGATTCTTCTACTTCTTCTTCCTCTATTTCTACTCCATCATTCTCTATTCCTCCTTCTTAGTTCATTCCTCCCCCTCATCCTCCTATTTATCCTGCTTCTTCTTCCCCCTACTTTTTCTCATCCTTCTCCATCCTTATCACCATCCCTTCCTCCTCCTGTTCCGATTCACTCGATGGTTACTCGTTCTCGTGATCACACGCCGCAACCTCTCCAGTTTCTTGATCATGCTCTCTTTCATGGTCTCACTGCTCCCACCATTAAGCCTTCTACAGTTTGATAGGCTCAGCAATGGTCTGTTTGGTGGGATGCGATACGTTCTGAGATTAGTGCTTTACATGCCAGCCAGACCTGACGCCTGGTTCAGGCTCCTACTGATGCTAACATTGTTGGTTGTAAGTGGGTTTATAGGATTAAGCGTAATCCTGATGGTTCCGTGAGTCGATACAAAGCCCGACTTGTTGCCAAAGGCTTTCATTAGACTGAGGGTGTTGATTATACTGAGACATTCAGCCCGGTGGTTAAACCTACCACTATTCGTCTTGTTCTCTCTATTGTTTTTTTCCCGCGGATGGGTTAGTAGACAGGTTGATGTCAACAATGCCTTTCTTCCCAACCTCATCATGTTTGTTTACTGTAGAAGGCTCTTTACGGCCTGAAGTAGGCACCCAGAGCTTGGTTTTCCAAGCTATCATCAGCTCTTGTTTCAAGTGGATTCTCAGTGTCTCTCTGACACATATCTCTATGTCTATAGTCGAGATTAGATTATATGTTATGTCTTGGTTTACGTGTGTGACATTATTATAATTGGGAGCTCTTCAGAGTTTGTTACTAGATTGATTGAGCACTTGCATTCATAGTTTGCGCTCAAGGATTTGGGAGTTCTATCCTATTTCTTGGGTATTCAAGCTACTTTCACATATGATGTTCTACATCTATCCCAGCAGTGTTATCAACTTGATTTATTACATCGCACTGCTCTAGCTAAGTGTAGACCTGTATTTACTCTAGTTTCTTCTAGACGTCAGCTTTCTCGTCATACAGGTATTCCTTTGACTGGTCCAACTTTATACAGGAGTACAGTTGGTGCTTTACAGTATTTGGTATTAACTTAACCCGAGATTGCTTAGGCGGTTAGTAAGGTGTCACGGTTCTTACAGACACCTACTGATCGTCACTGGGTTATAGTTAAGCGCATCTTGAGAAATCTTTGGGGGCCGATTTCTCATAGATTGAGTATTCAGCGGTCTGATAGTTGTGATATACATGCTTATTCTGATGCTGATTGGGCCAGTTGTCCTGATGATCGACGGTCTACTACTGGTTATTATATTTTTCTTGGACCCAACCTCATTAGTTGGAATTCCGAGAAACAACATATTGTTGCTCGGTCTAATACAGAGGCCGAGTATCGTGCTTTAGCCCATACTACTGCAGAGGTTCGTTGGATTTTATCTCTTTTACATGAGCTACGTATTAGGTTGTCATGTCCACATACTCTTTGGTGTGGCAACATTGGTGCTACTTATCTTGCAGTCAACCTGGTGTTTCACAAGCGCACCAAACATCTTGAGGTTGACTTGCATTTTATTCGGGATATGGTTCTGGATTGTGTTTTACCGGTCAGATATGTTCCTACTATGGTTTAGATTGCTGATCTCCTAACCAAAGGGTTGTCTTCCTCTCGGTTTGATACTGTGAGGTCCAAGCTTCATGTAGTGTAGCTGTCTCATATTATGCTTGAGGGGACATATTAGATTATATTAGTGTATGCAGAGGTTGTTTCTAACTAGAATTAGTTAGAGTTGGTTAGCTAGTTTATGTGAGGCTGTTAGTGGTGTGTGTGTGTGTGTGTGTAAGGTCAGGATTTAGGGAAAACGGTGAAAAGCGTGAGAACAATGAGAACACTTATGGATCGTCAGATCAAAACAACCTAAGGACTAGATGGCACAGTGGCGTTTTCATAAATAACATCAATTTTATTACGTGGACGCGCTTCATTACGGGTAAAAAAGTTTTTTGACTTCTCTACACAAAACACCAAACTCATGAATAAAACGCCATTAAATTTCCGCCTTAAAATACAAACCACACATCATCCTAATCTAAACTCCATTAAATATAAAACGCCAAACTTTATTTTTAAACGATTAAGCTGAAAAAACAGTAAATGAAACGACGGAACTTAATTACTAGCATTTATTATAATAAAATCCTGCCTAAAATACGCGCAAAAAAGTCGAGACCGTTTGAAAAATGTGTAGTCGAGACCGTGATTGCGACTCGAGACGGTGAAGCTTGCAACTCGAGACCGTGTGAGGATGATGAGTCGAGACTGTGATGATGATGATGATGAGTCGAGACAGCGATGAAGATGAGTCGAGACCCGTAATGATAATGGAGGTTGCGACTCGAGAACTCTGAGTTGGAAAGGTTGATGTGAGTCGAGACTGGAGAGGTGAGGAGTCGAGACCAGAATGTAGGACTCGAGACTTATGAAGGATGATTGCCAGGAAGACGAGTCGAGACCACGAAGAGATGTTTTCAAATGATGTGTTTCCAAATTTTGAAACTCGAAATTCAAGCTTTTGGAATTTGGAAATCCCTTTTGACCTTTTAAAAATAATGCAGTTCCGAAAATTTTGGAAACTTATTCAAAAATTTTATATCTTATCAAAAATAGAATATATTTCCAAATCAATTTAACAAAAACTTTAATCCTTTAACACCTTTTAATAAGATCGAAAGAGCAAAATATGATGATTATTTCAAACTAACCCGATGAACACTTTGAATACCGCGAAGAACACGATGAACGAAAAATCAAAATCTTGAAAATTTGATATCAAACCGAGCCTAGAAACAGGTTCTAATGGCTCTGATACCACTTGTAAGTCCCGTTAACCGGATCTTTCAATGATATCAAACAATCACCAAGTTTGTGCAGAATCCAAACTTGGTGAGATTCAAGATAAACCGAAAAACAATTGAAAAACGAAGAACACAATACCGAATCACTTTCAAACTTGCACACGATTCTATTACTATCAACTAGCAAAACCGTCTGGTACAAGTTCCTACACCACAATCGCCTCTCTCTAGCTTCTTTAGAACTTTTGTAACAATGAGGTTCCAACCCTAAAACAAGTTGAAAACTTGTTTATATACATGGACAAGCCCACTTCCCTACATGGGCTCCCCTTGGGCCTGCTTGGCCCACATGGCCTATAGCTTGGCCCAAGTGACCTATAAAGGTCCACAACCTAATATAAACTAACCCGGTAAGGCCCAGTTCATAACCATAGCCCGTTGTGTTAATTCGATGCGTTAGTCTCACACTTTAGGGTCTAACAATAGAGGATTAGAAGGCTATTTTGGTCAAACATTGTTTGTACATCAGTGGATGAACTTTAACAGCTATTTTGTACATTTGCTGCTCTGATGAAGGAAATGATTTTGACTTGTGAAATCACAATATCATACCTGTACTCCCTAATATAGTGATGGTGCATGGTTGATGAATGACAATTGTCTGTCCCAAGGATGTATGTCTATTTTTGGTTCTTCCTTTTGTGGGACCCACCTGTGGACTCTTAAGTGTTTTAGATTTAGGCTCTTTTCTTTTGATTTCAAAAGTTTTGAGATAAACACACTTTTGAGTTTTGTAATTGTTATTCATTCCCTTTTTACCATTTCCATAGAGAAGTTCTAAAACTTCCACTGGAGGGTTTTTAAGGAAAGAATACTCATTCCAAAATCATTTTCAGCAATGTTTTGATAGATTTGGACATTTTTGCACATAGTTATGCCAAATTTCACATTACTCATGATCTGGTGTTCACAACATCAACCATATAACCTTTGTAGGATTTCACCCTTTTTCTCACAAAATATTTGGGTTAATTTTTTTCACACTCTTCACAACTCTGATATTTAACTATTATAGTTTTGAGCTGATCCATGGTTATATCTGATGTAAATTTTTGATACCACTGAAATTTCATTTTAATTTTAAACAATTTTGTTTTTAATCTTTTGAACGTTTTCAAAAATTGTTGTTCACATGTATGATTTTGTTCCTAAGGTTTTGTTCATCTCTCATATGTTACCAAGAGCATAAATGCTAATTTTCTGAACATACGTCTTTAATGACATGAGATAAACCCTTAGCAGCAATCGATCATGGAACCAATCATAGTTTTCATCTCGAACACTCCTAGATCTATGAAGGACAAAATTCAATCCGAGATTATTAAATTTTACCAACTTTAATAATCATCGGTGATTTATATCGAATTATCAGTGTTACGTGAATTCTATGTGATAGATAATGATGTGCACAAAATGCAACATATAAATTACATTAATTGTGGCATAAAACTAACCTTTTTTTAGTACTAATGTTGGAAAAAGTGTGTTTTTGTCTTCCTTTTGTATTTTCAGGATTAAATGAACTCAAATAAACAAAAGAAGCAAAAAGGCAGCTAAATCTAACATAAATACAAGAAAAGGAACAAACATGGCATGCCCAGCCTCCCCGACAGCATCTTCCCAAGCAAAACAAGAAAACAGAAGGCTGAACATGCCCCGTGCTCAATGAGCACGGGGGCGTGCCCAAGTGTCAGCAGAAAAGACAAAGCTGTAGAAGCTTCTATCAACCACCACGGGGTCATGCTCAGTGGACACGGGGCCGTGGTAAACTCTAAGATTCGCAGAATCTGGGGAAATCTTGATAATGCAGATACGCTTCTGCACACGGGGGCGTGCCCAGCGGACACGGGGGCGTGGTCAACTAATGCAGACAAACTGCAATTAATGAAGACATAGAAGAAGCATGGACACAGGGTCGTGCCCAATGGGCACGGGGGCGTGCCCGAGCTGCTGTTTAGGCTATAAATAAGGGTGCTTGGCTCATTTGCAAACCATCCCTTGGCACACCACCTCTCTCACACTTCACCCACCACCCACCACCATCACAAACCATCATCCACCACCATCATCCATCGTCCATCGTATAGTGTGTGAGTCGTCTCGGGATCCAAGATTGATCGTAAGAGTTCTTGACAATCAAAGGCCATGTTTGCCTAAGTCTCTTACATCACTTGGTGAAGACGTGTCTAGTGTAATACTTTTTATTTTTAATCTTTTCGCACTTTTTATTTGGTTATGTATTAATGACTTTAATAACTAGTTTCTTATGTTGAAGGTGATTCTTCCTTATCGTTTGTCTGTGGTGTCTTGGCATTATTTTACTGTCTATATAAAATAAAAGATTTTCACAATTCATATCTCCACGGTCTATATGGAGATATGTTGGCTACCTGGTCGGGGGTTAAGGGAACGGTTTGGTAAGAGTCTTGCCTTGTTCAGTGTATAGATCCTGCAAGGACCTGGGTCAAATTTAGTAGGACCTCCTTCAATACCCACCGGTATTGGATGGCGGGGGTCCAAACTCTTTGATCCCCTCATATGTAAGCTACTATTAATACTTTAACCCGGCTACTTAGGACTGTATCCCTGCTGACTCAGACTACTTAGCCGAGGGTAACGTCACTTTCAAAAGAGGGGCCTACCATAATATGCATTAATAACTTGATTAATTATCTTTCAATAATCCGACCCTTTAGGATTGTATCCTTGCTGACTTAAACTACTGGGTTGTGGGTAACGTCACCTTCAAAAGAGGGGCCTACTACAATAACTAAGATAATCTCTTAAAAAGTGCAAAAGTGCGGAAATAATCAAAGGTTACACTAAACACGAGTCGGGGCCAAGTGATTCATCTTGTCTATCTGTTTTTATTTTATTTTTCAGCATTTTAGTTAGTTTTATTTTTCTTGTTTAAAACCTTTTTCTAACCTTTTGATTTGATTAGACGTTGAGGATAAACTGGTACTAAACCTCGGTATCTTGCCAACACTATACTACGCTCACGATGGGTGCACTTGCCCATATGTGTGTTTGGTGTTAGTAAAATATCGTGTTTTATAAATTTAAAACTTGACTAACGTGTAAAAAGGGCTTAAAATATACTTAAACTTATATATACACCCGCACACATCAAGTTTTTTTCGCCGTTGCCGGGGACACAAGGATTTTAAGAAAGTTAGGAATCAACGGCCTAATCGTTTTTTTCTAATTTTTCTGTTTTTTTTTTTTTTTAGGATTTTCTTAGTTTTTCAGTTTCTGCAGAGCTTAGCACGGGCCATGCTTGGTGGGATACGGGCCGTGCCCAGCATTGTTACTGGCAGTTTTTATTTTCCGAGTTACAAAGAGTTGAGCACGGGGCCGTGTCGGTGCAACACGGGGCCGTGTTGAACTCCCCAGTAACAGGGATCCGGAAAACAATCACTGTATCTCCGACCACGAGCCGTGTTCATTGGACACGGGGTCGTGGTGAAGCTTCTGACCAACGTTCTTTTCTGTTTTTATTGCAGGACTTGGAACCCAGGCGCCACATCTGAACTTTCTACGTAGTGTATGAGCTCCAGTTCTAGTAGAGACATAAAAGAACCTCTTGAAGAACCCGAACGCTTTCTCAGAAAAAGACTTAAAGCTAAAAACCAAGAGAAAGTTTCGGGGGACCCACTTCCAATGGCGGATCAACATACCCTCATGGATTACCTACGACCCACCGTAGGTAATCTCGGCGCCGCTATCAATGCACCGAATGTCGAAGCCAACAACTTCGAACTTCGACCACATTTGATACAAAAGCTTCAAAACTCCGCAACCTTTCATAGGCTTGCGGACGAGGATCCCCATCTACATATTACTATTTTTTTAGAAATATGTGATACCTTTCGGATCAATGGAGCATCAAACGACGCCATTCGCCTTTGAATGTTTCCATTTTCACTAAAAGACCGAGCTAAGGCTTGGCTTAACACCCTCCCAGTTGGCTCGGTAAACACCTGGGATGAACTAGCCCAAAAGTTTCTATATAAGTATTTCCCTCCTGCTAAAACGGCTAAACTAATGACTGAAATTAATACATATTGACAAGAGGATGGGGAATCCTTATATGACACTTGGGAAAGGTTCAAGGAGCTACTAAGAAAGTGTCCTCATCATAGTCTTGCGGTATGGCAACAAGTATCCACTTTCTACAATGGGTTGTTGCCACACACAAGACAAACACTTGATTCTAGCTCCAGGGGACTTTTAGGTAATCGTCACCCAAATGAAATATATAATCAAATTGAGGAAATTGCTCAAACCAATTTTCAGTGGCACACTCCCCGTGGCAATAAATCTATTGCCCCAGGCGCCCATAAGGTTGATGAAAACACTTCTTTACAAGCTCAAATCGAGGTCCTTTCTTCAAAAATCAAAAAGTTAGAAATTGCAAAAACGGTCTCGGTCATGGCTTGTGAGGGGTGTGGTGGGCCACAAGAAAATTGGAGTTGTATGAAAGAATTAGATGATCAAACGGAAACGGTAAACTACATTGATAATAGGCCTAGGCCGTCGGGTCCTCCAACGGGTACCTACAACCAAGGATGGCGTAACCACCCCAACCTTGGTTGGAGAGAACCCAGCAATAGTAGTAACCAACAAAATCTAAACCAAGGAACAAACTTTTAACAACCACAAAATTTCTCTCAACAACAAGGTGGAAGAGAAAGGCTGGAAGATACTGTATCTCGCCTCATCTCCAACACCGAAAAGAAAAACTCGGATCGATTTCAGCAATTGCAATCAAATTTCAGAAATCAACAAGCTAGCATTCAAAACATTGAAAAACAATTAAATCAAATAGCTCAAAATTTCTCCGAGAGACCACAAGGCGTGTTACCAAGTAATACCGAAACCAATCCAAAGGCACAAGTACATCTCATCACAGTGAGAAACCGAACCGTGTGTCCCGAGGATACTCCATTACCGCCTGCGAAAGAAGCCAATCCAGCCATACCACAACTCCACCCACATCCCAACCGGAGAAGGCTTCTCCACCAATCCAAGAGCCTACTAAGACTCCTCCGGTTCCATACCCCGGTCGGTTAATTCGTCAAAAGACCGTTGAGCAATTCGCAAAGTTCGAAAATTTATTAAAACAATTGCATGTTAATATTCCATTTATCGAAGTCCTAACTCAAATGCCTAAATATTGAGGAAGATACCAAAGTACCACTCATCCTAGGGAGGCCATTCCTAGCTACGGCCCAAGCAGTGGTAGATATGAATGATGGAACACTAACATTGAGGGTTGGGGACGAGGAAGTGAAGTTTGGAGTTGGAAAAAGAGTAGAAGACGAAGGCCTGGTCAACTACATGAAGGTCATTGACTCGAGTTTGGATGATGCTCTCCGACGGTGTAGCATGGGATGCAAAACATCCCACTTGGGTAACCTATGACCAGGCTTTGGGTCTAGCCAAGGACCCTTATAAACGTGGCGCACCACGGAGGCATTCCGCTAAACTATCCTTAGTTTAGTTTAGATTAATTTTTATGTTTTCTAGTTTAGTTTTAATTTTCAGGAATAAAACACATTCGGGATGGTGAAAGAGACCAAGGGAACATGAATCAGCACCCCATGCACGAAAACAGGGCCACTCGGCAAATTTTTCTTCATTATAGCAAGTTCAGCACGGGCCGTGCCCGCCCAACACGGCCCCGTGCTGCAGAATCTGCAGGAAATGCCCAGTTCAGGTAACTGGACACGAGGCATGCTCACTGAACACGCCCCCGTGCCTAGGCTTCTGTTTCTCTTTAACAAACTTTTGTTACTGGTGATCTGAACACGGGGCCGTGCCCGGACACCACGGGGCCGTGTCCAGACGCCCAGTAACATAAAATTTTGCTTTTTCACACCTTTTTACACATTCAATCAACCTAAAAACTTATTTTTTGGGACACATTGAGGACAATGTGTAATTTAAGTGTGGGGGGATGCTAAAACCTTTAATCTTGCAAGTCCTAATCACAAGCCTTACACAAAACTCTATTGGAACCGCTAATCACCCCAAATTTTTTTCAAAAATTTTTCATTTTTTTTTACTTGTCTAGGTTTAATTTTGGAAATTCAAGTTCTAAAAAGATTATATTTTTACAAATTTACAACCGATAGCGTCGTGATAAAAAAACCAACATATGAAAATTATGAAACGGCATGACAAGCTTAATTAAAATTTGATTATATATACTTGATCACAAAAAAACCCATTCCCACAAAAATTGAGTTTTGAGCCTTTATTGAGCATACAAATATATATCTTTAAACTAAATGCTCATTTTTCGTTTCTTGTGTGAATAGCCGCTTGGTTCTTACGACTCTAGAACTTGCCACGACGATACATTCCCGGTCCTTACCAACTTAAACCCGAGTAAGTAAATGACGGAGGCATTAGGACTAACCCTTTTTATTTCTACACCATTATTTTTCTTTTTTTTACCACCTACCCAAAATCCCCCTAGTTAACCCCTTTGAGCCTAAACCTTTTCATTTCATAACCCAAAACAAACACCCTTTTACCCACCAAAACCTTTTTATTTTTAAACCCTTTGTTTTAGTAACAAGCTCGGTTTTTCTTATGACTTTCAAAAAAAATGATGATGATGAAGCAAAAGAGAAATAAACAAACAAGTTTATCAAAAATAACTTTATTTGAATAATAGCTTCATCAAAATAAAAAAAAATTCAAAAACAAAAAGTCTTACGAAAACCGACGCTTTTTACGCCTTTCGCCCTTTTACTATAACCACTAACCCAACCACCTACCTTTAACCCAAGCCTAACCCTTCACCCCAAAAGTCCTCTTGATATTTACAAAGGTGTATAGTTAAAAAGGAGGAGGATTGATTGCTTGGCAAGCTTATGGTAGGAGTAAGTTCCATGCCGCTCTCGAGTGATTCACTAAAATACATCTTCGGCCGAGTGTTGAGTGATCCCCCGTGAGGTATGTGCACTTGTATATAAATGGAATTTTAAAAAGGCATGTTATGCCCTAATAAGTAATTTATCTTATGAAATGTTTTAAATAAATCATGACGAATAGGATTGTAAATAAATAAAAATAAAACTTAATAAAGAATCTTGGAAATCCCGACACTCTACGACAAGCCCAAAAACCTTCTCTTCTACCCATACCATTTGGGAGTGTAAAGCCACATTATAAAGAGTTTTGCTTGAGGACAAGCAAAGATTCAAGTGTGGGGGT
Organism: Helianthus tuberosus; assembly: GCA_030545235.1. Classification (NCBI taxonomy): domain Eukaryota; kingdom Viridiplantae; phylum Streptophyta; class Magnoliopsida; order Asterales; family Asteraceae; genus Helianthus; species Helianthus tuberosus. The sequence continues at coordinate 158,270,269 of CM060360.1, forward strand.
ATTTGATGTGCACAAAATGCAACATATAAATTACATCAATTGTGGCATAAAACTAACCCTTTTTTAGTACTAATGTTGGAAAAAGTGTGTTTTTGTCTTCCTTTTGTATTTTCAGGATTGAATGAGCTCAAATGAACAAAAGAAGCAAAAAGGCAGCTAAATCTAACATAAATACAAGAAAAGGAACAAACGTGGCATGCCCAGCCTCCCCGACAGCATCTTCCCAAGCAAAACAAGAAAATAAAAGGCTGAACACGCCCCGTGGTCAATGAGCACGGGGGCGTGCCCAAGTGTCAGTAGAAAAGACAAAGTTGTAGAAGCTTCTATGAACCACCACGGGGTTGTGCTCAGCGGACACGTGGCCGTGGTCAACTCTAAGATTCGCATAATCTGGGGAAATCTTGATAGTACAGATACGCTTTGGCACACGGGGGCGTGCCCAGCGGACACGGGGGCATGGTCAACTAATGCAGACAAACTGCAATTAATGAAGACAGAGAAAAAGGATGGACACGGGGCCGTGCCCAATGGGCACGGGGCTGTAACACCCTTACTATTTTTAAACGGATTTCGTCTTTAATTACGAACAAAATCATTTAATTATAAGTACATGTACATTAGAGAATACGGATAAATTGAAACTTTTACAATTTTCAAGTACACCACATAATGTGACTACATTCGTCGTTTAAAATTAACGATTAACAATGTGCGGAAGCTTATAACTTGATCGTGTTCGGTTCTTCGTTGCCCAGTATTGTATATAACACCTACAATTCATAAAACATGAATTGAATTAGTCATACGTAGTTTAGAACGTGTTTAAACGAGTTCGCGAGGCAAAATAATTGAAAAAAAAAACAAATCTTTAAAAACTGACTCCGTCATGCCTGAGTAACCGCTAAGTAATAGCGATGTAAGTATCCATTTGATATTTATTCCTGAAATCATACAACTCGACAAACCGTTAGTCGATATTGTCAAAAGGTGATATTTTCACCCTTTTGACCCGTTTGTTTTAATTGACCGATTATATTGGCGAGATGAAGCTTATTGCCATCTCGCCTACACGACTCGCTCCAGTTTACATCGCGCGGACATTTTAATTATAAATCACTTCTTAACGCTTTTTGGCCTATCAAGGCTTTCGAAATAAAGTATCTTTCAAAACCAACAATTATTGTCAACGAGTGACCAAATTACAATTTTACCCTTATTGGTTATTATGATTTACCTCATATGGTAACCCTTAAAAGTACATGTTTCATTTGTCATAATATGATCGAATTACCGATTTAACTCATTTTTAGCCATCACTATGGTTTCTTATCATATTTGATTATCATATTATGACAAATTTCACGAAGTAGCTCAACTATTCACTTAATTACTTGGTCAATTATCCGATAACGTCACTCTTATGTTACCGGTTCAATCATTTTATTAACCAAGTTTTATAACCATAATCCATTGAATTAACACAACATTAATTTTTCTTAACACATGATGATATGAAATATCATTTTTAACATGAATTTATCATCATTTCATCTTATATTCAAAAACCCATTTCATGGTAAATATGATTTATGTACCCAAACACCTAAATTGTTCAAGTACCTTGTTTCTACTATCAGTTATAATGATTTTTAAACACAAAGTTATCATCATCTTCATTATTAAATCAAAACCCACTTAGCACATACAAGGGTCATCATCAAATCCTTTGTTTCTAATACTAATTCATCAAATTTTCATCTAGGGTTTATTTCTAAACATTAATTTCATCATATATCACTTATAAACTCAACATCCATTCACGAATTCTGATTTTGAGTGTTCAACATAGATTCCAAAACATCACCAAATTATAAAATTTGACATACCTCACGATCCCCTTGACTTGGTGATCGTTTGTAAGTGATCTTGCATTTGATTTGAGCTAGTTTTGACCTTCAATTTGGTGAATTAGCTTGAGTTAGGGTTTTGGCTTCTCCTTGTTTCCCCTGATCTCTTTCACGCACACACACACACACTAGTGTGTGTGTGTAGTGTTTTTAATTTTAATAAATATTAAGTTTTAATCTTCTGCTTTTGACCCCTCTAGTTTTGTTAGTTAATTAAGTAGGGCACAACCTACTTATTTCTAACAATATTCCTCACTTATTAACTAGGTTAAACATTCCTAATTAAATTAGTGGGTTTTGGGAATCTTTGACTAAGTTTAATTTAAGTCCCGTTAACTCGGGCCTTCTATAAACTTTATTTCCCAAAAGCATTCTTTTTCTCTTTTTTTTAAATATTAGATTTAGTTATATAAATCCTAATATTTTCCGGCTTAATTTTACCACTAACGGTACTTTACCCATCTTTTAGTATTAACGTGGTTTGATTACCAAACCCGTTTTTGGGGTGTTACAAGTCTACCCCCCTTAAAGAGGTTTCGTCCTCGAAACCTTTCTTACATAATTTATTAAGTTTAAACTCAATGTGATTGATCTCGTTAATTTCTTGAGCGTTGCTCATATTTTAACCAATTATTAACATTACTATAAAAATATGGTAATATCCTTTTGGTTACTAAGCATATATATATATTTCATACGAAATAATGCAACTTGAAATAACATAATCTAGTTATTTCCACCAGTTTAGTTAGCTTAGCGAAGTCCATCGCTTTTATACTATCGAATTCTTTATGAATCCATTATTTTAACCCGTTTAAGGTCTTTTTAGTGAAATCTTTCACTTTTAACGAACAAACTCCTTTGTTTGTGAACTTATAGCCCTATGATCCCTCAAAATAGGTGATCAATATTTTCTGTTAGTGAGGTCTGATGGGCCATCACTTTCATATTGTACTATTACCTTTGTTGTTTACTTGCCCAATTCGCCAATTTGGCCACTTAATCATATAAATCTATCGATTTTGTTTATTCCTCGCTATTCCCATAATAAATAGCGCATGACCACATCCATTAATTTGTGTTTTTGCGCTTAACTGATCTCACTAGCTAGACTTATTAGCCCAGTCACTTTATACCCGTCACTCGGTTTATAATGTGATTCTACTTCACATTACTTTTCTTGGCCATGATCATGTCACATCATGTTTAATTTATATCAAACTTTCATTTTCGAAAATATCACTTTTCGAATATATCGTCTTGTGCCTATCAGTGTCAAGACTTGTATCTTTCACGCTTACTATTTAAATTCCTATCAGAATTTATATTTGTAAAAACGTTATTTCTTATCAAAACTGAAGTTTTGGTTTAGCATCTTCTCTTTAACTTTTGTCAATTATCCATACCGGAATATTCATAGTCCAACATTTTTTTTTTTTGCAGTCTTTGTTTTACGCGAGGATTCTTAACTGATTTCCTCGCTTTTTCTAATTAACCCGTAGGTTTTATCACTTAGCCTTATGGGCTATTTTATTAGACTTTCACCTCTCTAAGGCGAGGTCCTTATAATCTATTTCTTTCTAGTCATGACCCGTGGGTCATTTTAGTCTCGTAGACCTTTCCTTACTCATGTCATTCTTAAAATACATGTTTGGTGTCAAGGCATCCTGTTTTTGTTTAAAATCATTTGTTTTCGCTTTGGTATTTTCTTTGACCTTGACCGTAGTCTAAGGCTACATTCGTTTCCTTTCGAACAAATTTTCCGACTTTATGACTTCTCACGTCATTTAAGCGTCGGTTTATCTTATGCTCACTATTATCCAGTTTACATACATTCGTATTTGATTATGTCCCATTACCGGGATCATTATTCTTTTGTTTTAACACTACCATTATCCCGCTTGCGTTTACTCATGCCGTCCGGCATGATATTATATTCCACCCGTTCAACTTTAAAATAGTTGAACATAATTTATTCAAAATTTCTATTTACATTATCTTGTCGTCTTTTAGTTATGATTCAAAACCCGAGTGTCACACCGCTATTTTCCACGTGTCACCGGTGGGCCCGGTGGGGAGTATCGTGACGTAGTTGGTATCATCATAGACAAACAACACAATATATATAAATGCACAGCGGAAGCAAAGATAGATTCATTTCAACTTTAATAAAGTGTAATATTAAATATCACTAATAGTTGAAACGGATCCACAGGCGGATCAAAATAAAATAAGATATTGTTCAACAGTTTATTGTCATCCAAGCTTGCGAGACTTATTGTGGACGCTCTAGAAGACAGCCAGCCTATTACGTGTAGTACCTGCACTTAACCTTTTGGGAAAAATACGTCAGTTTACACTGGTAAATACAATTTAACTGACTCATTTTGAAAATGGTTGAAAATTGATTTGAATGCTCAAGGCACAAAACATTTTATAACTTGGGATAATTATTTACCTGAGTAAAGTATAATTCTCAACAAGCAAAATGCAAGTAGCTTTTACCGGTGCTCCTAATCTGGAACGAAGGTTTATAATAACCTATTAGATTTCTAACGGGTCTTTATTTAAGCTTAAGCTTAGACCGGTTAGCTTTAAGGACGAAATGGTTCAAACGCACGATTAAGCGAAGACCGGATAGAATGTGATTTAGACCCGACAAGTTTGAATACTTGTATAATATGGGTATACTAAATACATTCTGGATTTTGAGACAAAAATGATAATGTTTGACCCGTCTCGGTCAATTTATGCAAACTAGTTACATAAACCGAACCGAACGCGAAAAGAGCGTTACGGGTAACCGTAAGAGTCATATGAAAGTTCCCTGAAATAATATGCTCTAAATATGTTATAATATCAGTAAGATGTCTTCTATTATGCCCAAAATGGATTTAAACACAAATTATGCCTCATAAGGGCATTTTGGTCATTTAAAAGATTATAAAAGAGTTAAATTAGAAATCTGAGTTACAGATCTCGTTTATACAATAAATATACTTAATTTAACATGTTATAACAGTAGGGTATGACCCATATGTGAAACTTATCATTTAAAACCAAACTATGCACCTTAGGGGTATTTTGGTAATTTCACAAGGGCTAAAAATGTCAAAATTGGAAACCTGAGTTTATAAACTTGTACTTACTGTTATTATATAAAAATATGCTAAAAACATCAGTAGGTATCAATCTTATATGTCTAATATAGTTATAGTACATACTATGCGTTAAAAACGCTTAAAAAGGCGATTTAGAGCCGTTTCCGGGTTTTTAAGAGAAAGCTGAAATTTTTATATTTCCAGAATGCTCAAAATATTTTATTTATCAAATAAAATCAGTAGAAAAAGGTTTGGGGTCAAAAGGATTTGTAAAACTCATTTTATGGCTTAAAAGGGCAAAATCGGTATTAACCGAATTTAACTTAGAGACCTATGTTATGCTCAGCCAAAAATTAAATAAAAATCTTTAAAAATCCCAAAATATTATATTATATTAGTGGGTAAAGAGTTTGATATTAAAAAGTGGGTTTAAATAGGTTATATGCTAATTACGCCAATTAATTAACATAAAGCTTTCAAAATACGCTAATGAGCATAACTCTTATTCTGGACCTCAAACTGATATCAAATTTTAGGTGCAAGTTTATAAATCAGTAACAAATGTTTCTACTCTTTCACTTTTTCAAAAATCATGTTTTATAGCCAAAAGGGCATAATAGTCAACTTTTAAGCATTATCGGAAACATGCATATGGACCGGGTAAGTATTGAACCAAGTTGTAAAATCTCAGAGAGTTAAACTTATATGAAAATTGGTCCAAAATAAGCTCTAATGCAGATCTCAAACATGCATGAACGGATCAGAACTGAAAGTCAAAGAAAAAGTCAATTTAAGCGACTTTCGGTTCTGATTCGGGTTTAAACTGAAAATTGTCGAGATGAACATGTTGAGACATGTTCTTACATTAATTACCAAGTTATTTTAATGATCAAACAGGTTGCATGTACCCTACATTGCTAATCAAGCTTAAATTTGCAAATACATATTCTGTTGACTTTTTGAAACAAGCTTTGACTCGACAATTATCATACTTAGAGTGGGAATCTGAAAATACCCTTTTGAGGGTTTGTTACCCACATAAATACCAACTTGTAGGTACTTTCAATTTGAGAAAAGACTGAGCAAATTTCGTTTAATCACGAAGTCAAACTAAATTTACGATGGATTGACTTTCGGTTAATAAACTAAGCTAGAACGGATTTGAGAAGGTTATGAACACTTACAAGAGTCCTAATAAAGCTTAGAGATCACTAGAAAGATGTCTTGACGTCCAGAGAGCTCCAGAGATGATCTTGTGAATTTTTGAACATGCAAGTGTTGAAGGTTGCAAGCTTCAAGTCCCTTTTATCACAATTTTGATCTGATTATAGGCTGCCACAGAGGTCTAGGAGTGTTATGAGAAGAGGACAAGTGCCCCTAAATGCATGTAAACCCATTGGAGAGCCCCAGGTATCGACAACAGCTGGAAACAACTCGCAACAGACCTGTTACTGGCATCTGTGCGATGATACGTCGCTGGCGACCTGTAGGCGGGCCGCGAGGCCTGTTACGCGGGCCGCGTACAAGTGCTCGACCAGGTTACCCATTTTTCAACATTTACAAATCAGTCCCTGGCCTTTGTTACGTGGTTTTTGCTATTTTCCTTGCACTCTAGACCCTCAAATCTGATTTTTAAGGACCTTGGGACTTTTACAAACATGGTAAAGTCCTCGGTTAACTTTGTGCTTACCCGAAAAGTCACGAAATTCAACGTTAACGCAATTAACCCTTCGTGCACGGTTTTGCTCATAACTTTCTCATACGATAACGAAACTCGATGAAATTTTTACCACATATTCTAGTGAGTATATTTTATCATTACAAAGCTTCGGGTTTGCCAAAAGGTCACTCAGAGGTATACTTTCAACATGTTGACACATTTTGCCCCTGTAGTTTGTAATACCTCACTTTCCTTCATTTTCCACTTCGTATGATCCATGATTTATCCGTTTAAGATTATAAACATCATGTAGGATTATTTTAGAGCCTATTTATCCATTGTTGACACTTTGGACCCTTATATTCACATAGTTTCACTGTTTGTCAACTTTAGTCCCTCTAAATTATGTTTTCACATATTCAAAGTCCATGTCACGTGTCAAGACATTATTGGACGTAAATTTCCGAGGTGTTACATCCTCACCCCCTTAAAAGAAATCTCGACCTCGATATTTACTGAAACAAATGAGGGTATTTTTCTTTCATCGTGGATTCTACCTCCCATGTGTATTCGGGACCTCTACGGGCATCCCATTTGACCTTCACAATAGGTACATGCTTCCTTCGAAGCTTCTTTACCTGTCGATCTTCAATCGATAATGGCTTTTCCACAAATTTCAAGCTTTCATCTATATGTACATCCGTATGCGGTATAACCAGTGATTCATCAGCGAAACACTTCTTCAAATTACAGATGTGGAACACATTATGGATAGCGCTAAGTTCTTCAGGCAAGTTTAACTTATAAGCAACTGACCCGACACGTTCGATAACCTCGAAAGGTCCTATGTATCTCGGGCTTAGCTTGCCTTTCTTACCAAATCGCATCACCCCCTTCCATGGTGATACTTTAAGCAACACTTTATCACCCACTTCGAAGTGAAAAGCTTTACGCTTTGGATCCGCATAACTTTTCTGCCTATCCCTGGCAGCTTTCAAACGATCGCGAATCTCGACAATCTTGTCCGTCGTCTCAAAAACTATCTCTGGTCCTGATAGTTGGACATCTCCAACTTCCGCCCAACAAATGGGCGATCTACACTTTCTACCGTATAAGGCCTCAAAAGGCGCAGCTTTTATGCTGGTGTGGTAGCTATTGTTGTAGGAGAACTCAATTAGTGGTAGGTTCTTATCCCAACTACCACCCAAGTCGATCGCACATGCATGTAGCATGTCTTCCAATGTTTGAATAGTACGCTCACTCTGTCCGTCCATCTGTGGGTGGTAAGCCGTACTAAAATTCAAGCGCGTACCCAAAGATTGTTGGAAACTTTTCCAAAAATGAGAGGTGTATCTTGTATCTCTATCCGAGATAATAGACACAGGTATACCATGCAAAGCTACAATCTTATCAACGTATAACTGTGCTAACATATCGGAGCTATAAGTCTCCTTGATGGGTAGAAAATGTGCTGACTTCATCAGTCTATCCACTATGACCCATATAGTATCATTTCCCTTTCTCGTCTTTGGCAACTTGGTGATGAAATCCATCGTCACCATCTCCCACTTCCATGTGGGGATTTCAGGTTGTTGTAACAAACCTGACGGCTTCTGGTGTTCAGCTTTGACTTGTGCACAAGTCAAACATTTAGCTACATAGGCAGCTACAGACTTTTTCAAACCAATCCACCAGTAGTTTGCTTTTAGATCCTGGTACATCTTATCAGCTCCAGGATGAACAGAATATTTGGAGCTGTGGGCATCCTGGAGGATAACATCTCGAAGTCCTCCATAAACTGGAACCCATATTCGTCCATTCAATCTTAGCATTCCGTCCTTGTCATGGGATAACTGCTCCTCAGTTATTCCCAGTTTTTCTTCAGGATAGTTAGCTTCCAGCACAGCTTCCTTCTGTGCTGCTAGCACCCTTTCGTTCAAACTATTCCTTATTTCAATGCTCTTAGCATTGATTCTTATCGGCTTTACTCTTTCTTTTCTGCTCAAGGCGTCAGCAACTACATTTGCCTTGCCTGGATGGTATTTTATCTCACAATCATAATCGTTTAGAGTTTCCATCCATCGTCTTTGTTGCATGTTCAAGTCCTTCTGATTGAACAAATGTTGAAGGCTCTTCTGATCTGAATAGATCACACACTTGGTTCCATATAAGTAATGTCTCCAAAGTTTTAATGCAAATACAACGGCACCCAGCTCCAAGTCGTGGGTGGTGTAGTTCTTCTCCTGTACCTTTAACTGTCGTGAAGCGTAGGCAATAACCTTGACTTTCTGCATGAGTACACAGCCCATACCAGTGTGGGATGCATCACAATACACCACAAATTCTTCTATACCATCGGGCAATGTTAACACTGCTGCATTGCTCAACTTTTTCTTCAAAATGTCAAAGGATTCCTGCTGCTTAGGGCCCCAATCAAACTTAACCTTCTTACGTGTTAACGAAGTTAGGGGCGCAGCAATCCTTGAAAAGTTTTCGATAAAACGCCTATAATATCCTGCTAAACCCAGGAAACTACGAATCTCAGTAGGCGTCTTTGGCTCATGCCAATTCATAACTGCTTCCACCTTAGCGGGATCCACCTGGATACCACGCTCACTTACTACATGTCCAAGGAATTGGACTTCTCGAAGCCAAAATTCGCACTTCGAAAATTTGGCGTAGAGTTTCTCTTGATGTAGAAGTTTGAGAATACAACGAAGGTGTTTCTCGTGATCAGCTTGGCTCTTCGAGTAAATGAGGATGTCGTCAATGAAGACTATGACGAATTTGTCTAAGTAAGGCTTGCAGACGCGATTCATGAGATCCATGAATGCGGCCGGTGCATTAGTGAGCCCAAAAGGCATCACTAGGAACTCGTAATGACCATAACGAGTCCTAAACGTTGTCTTGTGTACATCTTCATCTTTGACCTTCAACAGATGATAGCCTGACCTTAGGTCAATCTTAGAGAAGTAGCTTGCCCCTTGTAATTGATCGAATAGATCGTCGATCCTGGGTAAAGGATACCTATTCTTGATAGTGACTTTATTAAGCTCATGGTAATCGATGCACAGGAGCATCGATCCATCCTTCTTCTTGACAAACAAAATCGGCGCTCCCCAAGGGGACGAACTAGGTCTAATAAAACCTTTAGCTAACAGATCATCTAACTGCGTCCTTAACTCCTTCATCTCCGTTGGTGCTAACCTATAAGGTGCTCTTGCTACTGGTGCAGCACCAGGGATGATGTCGATTCGGAATTCCACTTGCCTATCCTGTGGTAAACCAGGTAGTTCTTCGGGAAAAACTTCAGGATATTCCGAAATGACAGGGATGTCTTCAATCTTAGGCTTTGGCTTGTCTATAGTAACTTGTGCCATATAAATGACACAGCCCTTCTGCAGACATCTGGATGCCTTGAGCATAGACACTTGCTCAGGCAATCCATGCTGGGTATCTCCTTGGATGGTAAGCGACTCTCCAGACGGAGTCTTGACAAACACTTGCTTTCTATTGCACACAATCTGGGCTTGGTTATGCGATAACCAATCCATACCTATGACTATATCAAAGCCGGCTAGCTTAAAGGGAAGTAAGGACAAAGGAAAAGAGTGATTCCTAATGGATATAACACATCCATCTAAAACAGTTGAGGCGGTTTCTATGGTTCCATCAGGTAATTCCACCTCATATTTCACACTTAAGGGTTTTACAGGCAATTTCAACAACTCACAAAACATATTATCTACAAAAGACTTATCTGCTCCAGAATCAAACAATACTCTAGCAAAAACATCATTTACGAGAAAAGTACCTGTAATCACGTTGTCATCCTGAACAGCTTCCTTAGCGTCCATCTTGAAGACCCTCGCATTGGTCTTCTTCCCATCTTTGGCTTTCCGGGTGTTCTTTGGGCAATTAGACTTAATGTGCCCTTTTTCGTTGCAACCGTAACATGTTGCATCCTTCAGCTTTTTACACTCCAAAGTCTTATGATCCGTAGATTTGCAAATCCCACAGGATCTCGTGTGAGACTGGGATTTCGACTCAAACCGACACTTCCCAAAATGGTTCTTCTTACAAGTTTTACATTTGGGCTTATCTCCCGATTGTTGCCCATCTCTCCTAGATCCCGACCCTTTCCTGTGGTCGTCATTACCTCGGTGTTTCTTACCTGATCTTCGTGAGGTATCGTCCTCACGCTTCCTTTTGTTCTCTTCTGAATTCCTGAGTGCTCTCAACCTGACTACGTCCAGGGTAAGAGAGAGAGATAGATCAGCTGCTGATCTGACGGTAGCAGGCCTTGATGCCTTAACACTTGATTTAATCTCTGGGGCCAAACCCCCGATGAAGCGAGCAATCCTCTTAGGTTCTGGGGTTACCAAGTATGGAACCAACCTAGATAGGGTATTGAAAGTGGTGAGGTATGCCTGGCAGTCTAAATTCTTCATCACTAAAGATAGGAAGTCTGACTCAATTCTCTCAACTTCGTGCTGCGGGCAATAATTATCTTTAATAAGAGCAACGAACTGATCTCATGATAGATTGTAGAGCGGGATCTTTCCAGCAGCTTGTATGAGAGATTTCCACCATGCCAGTGCTTCTCCTTTGAACGATTGGGATACGTATTTTACTACATCTCTTTCAGCACAACCGCTGATGTCCACTACAGTATCCATTTCGTCCAACCAGGTCATGCAATCGACCGCTCCTTTTTCCCCAGTAAAGTCTCTGGGTTTACAAGAAACGAAGTACTTGTAAGTACATGATTTGGTTTGAGGTTTAGCATCAAACTCTTTCTTCTTCGAGGGAACACTATTTTGATTTGATGAGTGTCGATCATTATCCTTCTTGGGTCCATCCTTTTTAGAAGGTGGTTTGTTATGAGTCTCCGAGTGTGTCTTTGGCTTGGAATGTGGTGCAGATCGGGTCCTACTTCGGGTCCCGCTCGATTCACTATACTGTCTATTTAACGCTTCGATAACAGCACCATTTACTAATGCTTTCAACTCCGCACCCGTTACTAATATTTTAGTATTATCATGGTTTTCTGCTGGACGACTGTTTAATTCTTCAGACTTAGCCATGTAGTCATAATTGCTACATCAAAATAAGGACAAGGTCTATTTAGAAGTCTAAACAGTATTATCGTTCTTGGCGATTTATTAACCATGGTAAATAAAAGCCATATTAGTTAATTTGCTAAGTAATTTCATTCGGGATTTTTACTAGCAATCTTTTTAGAATGAAATATAATATTGGCATAATAAGCCTAGTCACGTAGACAAATTTCTAAATTACAAATTTAGATCTTATAGGATTAAAGTTTGAATAAATAAGACAAATCAATCCTTTTCTTGGCAGGGAGTTTATAAACTACGGCCGCCTTTTGTTTTATATGACATTAATTATAACCCGTAGGCATTATGTCACAACCAAATATATATAGAAATATTAAACTTGGATACTTTATTAAAAGGGTGGCGTGTGTGATTTTACGGATCACACTAGCCAAGAATGTTAACATGTTTACAGATGTTAACAGAGATTTGAATCTTTTTAAACAGGTTCTACCATATTGGCTAGATTTATGATAACATAACAACTAGGTTTTACCTTTTAAGATCCTTATCATATTATTAAAATGGTAAATCAAAATAATAAATGTTATTTTTCATTTATTTATACACCATGTTTATGCACATAATTTAAAAATGAAAAACTTAAATTAACCATTCTAACTAAAAATTAAACCAGTACGAGTTTGCCCTAAACGGGTCTTTTACATAAACAACATGCCCACGCAGGGGCCAAATAACAAAACAACAAACCCACGCAGGAGTCAAATAAAAAGATATGCCCACGCAGGGGCAGAACAGAAAGAAATACCCACGCAGGGGTAGAGTACTGAAATAAATATATGTCCACGCAGGGACATGAGTACCACACTAAGATAACCAAACAAACATAGGATTCAGTGACCCTTCTTGCTTTTACCCTTGATCAGATCCACCATCTTCTTAAACATCCCCCGGTTATGCCTCCGATCATGCCGCATCTCTTGACGCACCTCTTGTATCTCATGAAGGATTTCTTGCATTTGGGGCGGTGACATCGCCGGCGCCTGAGGTGGTTGCTGATAATGCGGGGGTTGAGGAGGCAGCGGTTGATAATGTGGAGGTTGAGGAGGTTGCGGTTGCTGATACCCATATGGTGGGTATCCATAGGTTGACTGTCCCGTAGCCCAGGGACCTCTGTAGGGACCTTCCTGATGGAAAGTGTTGGAGTTTGCTGCTATCCAATAGGGATCCTCTGTAAAGTTGTAACCCGTGTGAATCTGCTGCTCGAAGGGGTTGAATGCTGCAGCACCGGTGTAAGTGGGGATTGGGTCTCCAAAACCCAATGGTGGTTGTGGCGCGACTGGCGCAGAGGCTACTTCAGAAACGGGGTGTGAGGATTCACCCATCTCTGTTTCTTCGTGGACAGGCGAGTACCGGCTGCCACCTGAATGTGGAAGGGTGCTGATGCGTATTCCCCCTCGTGCGGATATTCGCGTTGTCGTTCTCCTTCGCCTTGGAGGCGAGGGAGGTTGAAGCTGAGGCGGTGGTGGCGGCGGAGTGACCGCGACAAGTCGAGAATCCTCAGAAGGATTCTGCTGCTGCTGCTGTAGCTGATGCAGGGGAGAGTGATGTGGCTGGTGCAGGGGAGAGTTATGTGGCTGGTGTAAGGGAGAGTTATGATAACTGGGGGTAAACACCCAGTCGTACTGCTTGAAGTTCTCCTCAAAGCTATCGGGACCATTGTAAGGTGATCCCATAAACGGTGACCCATCTGAAATCTCAATGGGATGATTCGGTGTTCTGGAGGGTGGCATTGCAAGATCAGTATCCTCATCGATGTCCATCGGGTTGCCACCAGAAAAGTGGTCTTCTGGTCCAAGTGGGTTAAAACCCACTGCTGCTCCTAAGTAGTCGTCAGGGTTGAACAAGCCCTGAAAGACGGGTGATGGATGGTCAAAGGGTGATTGGTGTCCTTGGAGAGGAATGTAGGACTGTTGAGAGTTGTGGGGCTCATTCTCCGAATGAGGCCCAAAGGAGTGCGGGATAGACGGGGAGGTACTCAGTGAGACTGAGCGTCTCGCTGGTTCAGTAAAAGACCTCCAAAGGTCTTGAGCATCCGTGTTATGAGGATCCGAAGGTGTTCGCCGGTGTAACGGTCCGGCCTCGTGGTCGTTTGGGGCTACATGTGCTCCTTGTCCTCGGCCTCTACCTCTCATACGTGGCGGCATTCTTGTGATCCTGTCAAAAACAACAAGTGATACAACAAAAATATATGTAAGACAAAGTTAGAAAATAAAACAAAAATTTGGAAATTTCCTAAGTTCTTTGTCTAGACTCGAGAATCGAGGATTGTGCAATTGTGTAACTGAGATTAAACACAAAAGGCTAGTGTTTAATTCACTCAGAGTTGGCTCTGATACCAACCTGTCACACCCCTATTTTCCACGTGTCACCGGTGGGCCCGGTGGGGAGTATCGTGACGTAGTTGGTATCATCATAGACAAACAACACAATATATATAAATGCACAGCGGAAGCAAAGATAGATTCATTTCAACTTTAATAAAGTGTAATATTAAATATCACTAATAGTTGAAACGGATCCACAGGCGGATCAAAATAAAATAAGATATTGTTCAACAGTTTATTGTCATCCAAGCTTGCGAGACTTATTGTGGACGCTCTAGAAGACAGCCAGCCTATTACGTGTAGTACCTGCACTTAACCTTTTGGGAAAAATACGTCAGTTTACACTGGTAAATACAATTTAACTGACTCATTTTGAAAATGGTTGAAAATTGATTTGAATGCTCAAGACACAAAACATTTTATAACTTGTGATAATTATTTACCTGAGTAAAGTATAATTCTCAACAAGCAAAATGCAAGTAGCTGTTACCGGTGCTCCTAATCTGGAATGAAGGTTTATAATAACATATTAGATTTCTAACGGGTCTTTATTTAAGCTTAAGCTTAGACCGGTTAGCTTTAAGGACGAAACGGTTCAAACGCACGATTAAGCGAAGACCGGATAGAATGTGATTTAGACCCGACAAGTTTGAATACTTGTATAATATGGGTATACTAAATACATTCTGGATTTTGAGACAAAAATGATAATGTTTGACCCGTCTCGGTCAATTTATGCAAACTAGTTACATAAACCGAACCGAACGCGAAAAGAGCGTTACGGGTAACCGTAAGAGTCATATGCAAGTTCCCTGAAATAATATGCTCTAAATATGTTATAATATTAGTAAGATGTCTTCTATTATGCCCAAAATGGATTTAAACACAAATTATGCCTCATAAGGGCATTTTGGTCATTTAAAAGATTATAAAAGAGTTAAATTAGAAATCTAAGTTACAGATCTAGTTTATACAATAAATATACTTAATTTAACATGTTATAACAGTAGGGTATGACCCATATGTGAAACTTATCATTTAAAACCAAACAATGCACCTTAGGGGTATTTTGGTAATTTCACAAGGGCTAAAAATGTCAAAATTGGAAACCTGAGTTTATAAACTTGTACTTACTTTTATTATATAAAAATATGCTAAAAACATCAGTAGGTATCAATCTTATATGTCTAATATAGTTATAGTACATACTATGCGTTAAAAACGCTTATAAAGGCGATTTAGAGCCGTTTCCGGGTTTTTAAGAGAAAGCTGAAATTTTTATATTTCCAGAATGCTCAAAATATTTTATTTATCAAATAAAATCAGTAGAAAAAGGTTTGGGGTCAAAAGGATTTGTAAAACTCATTTTATGGCTTAAAAGGGCAAAATCGGTATTAACCGAATTTAACTTAGAGACCTATGTTATGCTCAGCCAAAAATTAAATAAAAATCTTTAAAAATCCCAAAATATTATATTATAACAGTGGGTAAAGAGTTTGATATTAAAAAGTGGGTTTAAATAGGTTATATGCTAATTACGCCAATTAATTAACATAAAGCTTTCAAAATACGCTAATGAGCATAACTCTTATTCTGGACCTCAAACTGATATCAAATTTTAGGTGCAAGTTTATAAATTAGTAACAAATGTTTCTACTCTTTCACTTTTTCAAAAATCACGTTTTATAGCCAAAACGGCATAATAGTCAACTTTTAAGCATTATCGGAAACATGCATATGGACCGGGTAAGTATTGAACCAAGTTGTAAAATCTCAGAGAGTTAAACTTATATGAAAATTGGTCCAAAATAAGCTCTAATGCAGATCTCAAACATGCATGAACGGATCAGAACTGAAAGTCAAAGAAAAAGTCAATTTATGCGACTTTCGGTTCCGATTCGGGTTTAAACTGAAAATTGTCGAGATGAACATGTTGAGACATGTTCTTACATTAATTACCAAGTTATTTTAATGATCAAACAGGTTGCATGTACCCTACATTGCTAATCAAGCTTAAATTTGCAAATACATATTCTGTTGACTTTTTGAAACAAGCTTTGACTCGACAATTATCATACTTAGAGTGGGAATCTGAAAATACCCTTTTGAGGGTTTGTTACCCACATAAATACCAACTTGTAGGTACTTTCAATTTGAGAAAAGACTGAGCAAATTTCGTTTAATCACGAAGTCAAACTAAATTTACGATGGATTGACTTTCGGTTAATAAACTAAGCTAGAACGGATTTGAGAAGGTTATGAACACTTACAAGAGTCCTAATAAAGCTTAGAGATCACTAGAAAGATGTCTTGACGTCCAGAGAGCTCCAGAGATGATCTTGTGAATTTTTGAACATGCAAGTGTTGAAGGTTGCAAGCTTCAAGTCCCTTTTATCACAATTTTGATCTGATTATAGGCTGCCACAGAGGTCTAGGAGTGTTATGAGAAGAGGACAAGTGCCCCTAAATGCATGTAAACCCATTGGAGAGCCCCAGGTATCGACAACAGCTGGAAACAACTCGCAACAGACCTGTTACTGGCATCTGTGCGATGATACGTCGCTGGCGACCTGTAGGCGGGCCGCGAGGCCTGTTACGCGGGCCGCGTACAAGTGCTCGACCAGGTTACCCATTTTTCAACATTTACAAATCAGTCCCTGGCCTTTGTTACGTGGTTTTTGCTATTTTCCTTGCACTCTAGACCCTCAAATCTGATTTTTAAGGACCTTGGGACTTTTACAAACATGGTAAAGTCCTCGGTTAACTTTGTGCTTACCCGAAAAGTCACGAAATTCAACGTTAACGCAATTAACCCTTCGTGCACGGTTTTGCTCATAACTTTCTCATACGATAATGAAACTCGATGAAATTTTTACCACATATTCTAGTGAGTATATTTTATCATTACAAAGCTTCGGGTTTGCCAAAAGGTCACTCAGAGGTATACTTTCAACATGTTGACACATTTAGCCCCTGTAGTTTGTAATACCTCACTTTCTTTCATTTTCCGCTTCGTATGATCCATGATTTATCCGTTTAAGATTATAAACATCATGTAGGATTATTTTAGAGCCTATTTATCCATTGTTGACACTTTGGACCCTTATATTCACATAGTTTCACTGTTTGTCAACTTTAGTCCCTCTAAAGTATGTTTTCACATATTCAAATTCCATGACACGTGTCAAGACATTATTGGACGTAAATTTCCGAGGTGTTACACCGAGTCTTTTAACTTTCCATCCGAGTTCCCGTTTCTTGGTCTACGCATGTGTTTAATTTTTACCTATCAACCAGGTGTTTTACCGAAGTCCTTATTATTGCAACCCTCCCGGTATGCATTAAGACCTCGTTTCATTTTTTATTTCGACTTTGTCCTCAAGTTTGACGTTTTATAAAAACGGCCCGTTAAGAGGCATATTTGCATTTTCCGGGTTCGAGTGTAAGTACACTCCCTCCCAAAGCATATCCTAATCATTTTACATGTTTGCATTCTCCGGGTTCGAGTGTAAGTACACCCCCTCCCAGTGCGTACCTTAATCGTTTTACATGTTTGCATTTTTCGGGTTCGAGTGTAAGTACACCCCCTCCCAGTGCATATCTTAATCGTTTTACATGTTTGCATTCTCTGGGTTCGAGTGTAAGTACACCCCCTCCCAGTGCATATCTTAATCGTTTTACATGTTTGGATTCTATGGGTTCGGGTGTAAGTACACCCCTCCCAGTGCATATCTTAATCGTTTTACATGTTTCTTTGTCCCTTCGCTCGGGCTCATAATCCTAATATAATACGCTTCCGTCACTCGGTTGTGCGTTTACATTATGATCGGATATTTTGCTTATCTGATTCATTTGGGTACTTTTTAATTTGTCCCACTCACCCCATCCTTACTACATCGGATGTAAGCATGTCCATCATAAAAAGTTCATGGTACCACGTGCTCACCACTTACTTGGCCAGAGTAAGCGATCAATACCTGGTATACATGACCTTTTTATAATTTTCACATTACAGCCCATGTAAGTAATGCCTCTTTTTGTTTCTCTTGGAAACAATATTCGGATAGATTTTCTATTGGGGTTTTTACAAGTTTTTAATCTACATATGCAACTTTCAATCTCTACGTATTTGTTGCATATTACTATTTGTGCAATTAAATTTAAAATGTGCACCTGGTAATGCTTACCCTAACAGGTTTCTCTTGCCATTAGTCTTGTTCGCGATCGCTACGCGGTTTAGGTCCTTGATGAGCATACTCTTTGGACCGTTCCTCTTGTCAAATCCGTGATTTGTTAAACTCTCGCTATGTTCATATGCGAGTGTCCTTTAACTAAAACATTTACAATAGTTAGTAATTTCGACATTAATGGATGCCCGTATTATAATACAAGGCTTTTCTACTATACGCATCAACGCGTATAATTTCGTTGACTATATCTATTCTATATCGTTTTTATTGGTGTAACGTGTATTACACGATAACCATATGTGTTGTTCTCAACACTTTAATCATACTAAACCATTGATATACATGTACTTACCGGATTTGCGATCAAGCCTCGAACCGAACACACTTTATTCTTTAACCATGAGCTCTGATTACCAACTTGTAACACCTTACTATTTTTAAACGGATTTCGTCTTTAATTACGAACAAAATCATTTAATTATAAGTACATGTACATTAGAGAATACGGATAAATTGAAACTTTTACAATTTTCAAGTACACCACATAATGTGACTACATTCGTCATTTAAAATTAACGATTAACAATGTGCGGAAGCTTATAACTTGATCGTGTTCGGTTCTTCGTTGAGCTTGATCGTCCCCCAGTATTGTATATAACACCTACAATTCATAAAACATGAATTGAATTAGTCATACGTAGTTTAGAACGTGTTTAAACGAGTTCGCGAGGCAAAATAATTGAAAAAAAAACAAATTTTTAAAAACTGACTCCGTCATGCCACGCGAAAGAACCCACTTGCTCCCTCGCGTGGCGCGAGGGAGACCCTTTTCCAGCAGGTTCGTTACTGGAACCTGCACTCTACCAGCTATGCCAGTTTTTACGGAAACGGCCATAACTTATTCGTTATTGATCCGTTTTACGCGATTCTTTTTCCTACGCGTCCGTAATTTAATTCTCCATCTTATGGAGTTAAAATCCAACATCAAACATATTAAATTTTGAGACTTCTAAGCCTTCGACTCATTACCTTTTTACCGAATTTTAACCCGTTTATGCATTTTATCAAACAAACATATTTGTTTGATCCTTATTTCACATGCACCTCTTCAAATTAATGTTATCTACCATGTTAGGCTCTAATCACAGGTTTCTTACACAATTAAACCCGTTTTCGCTCGTATGCTTATTTTGACCCATTAAGGGTATTTAAGTATATTTTAAACATGATTCGCTTTCATTTGTAACTAGCTTTATATTTCCACATTTCTTACCAAGTAATCTTCCACCACAATTGTATTTGTGTTGTATTAAGTGTGGAAATTCCTAAACTCCGAGTTTTACCCTTCGAATCATTATTTTACGGCAAAGGATTCTCATCTTTCACTTTCGTATACTCATTCTAAGTGTTTAATTATGCATACTACTCTTTTCCGAACAACCTTTATGGGTTGTTCGCTCGATTTAGCTTACAAGGGCATTTTGGTCCATTTAGTCCTTTCATTAATATAAAGGACTTTTAAAAGCATTTTCGACCCAAAAGCCCTCTTTTAAACTATGCATTTGATTCGAAAAGTCATTATGTTTTCAAAACACAACGATCATCATATGAATCATTCGGTTTGCTTAATAAAGTAACCAAATGTCTATATGACTGCATTTAACTATCAAGGAGCCTCTAGTTCCTATTGAGTAGTTAATCTATATTATACATACCTGGCTCGAATCAATATATATATTGACCCGTTTCGATACCTTGCCTTAGTAACCACTAAGTAATAGCGATGTAAGTATCCATTTGATATTTATTCCTAAAATCATACAACTCGACAAACCATTAGTCGATATTGTCAAAAGGTGATATTTTCACCCTTTTGACCCGTTTGTTTTAATTGACCGATTATATTGGCGAGATGAAGCTTATTGCCATCTCACCTACACTACTCGCTCCAATTTACATCGCGCGGTCATTTTAATTATAAATCACTTCTTAACGCTTTTTGGCCTATCAAGGCTTTCGAAATAAAGTATCTTTCAAAACCAACAATTATTGTCAACGAGTGACCAAATTACAATTTTACCCTTATTGGTTATTATGATTTTCCTCATATGGTAACCCTTAAAAGTACATGTTTCATTTGTCATAATATGATCGAATTACCGATTTAACTCATTTTTAGCCATCACTATGGTTTCTTATCATATTTGATTATCTTGTTCTGTACGACTACACGCCGGAACACCATATCTCAATTAGGTATTTGTCTTATTCGTAATCAATACGACAAAGAATATTCCAAAATATATGACTAGTGTAAGCTATACTTACCTTACATCCGAAACATGCTTTTCCTTCACACTTGCTTCGTTTGACCCGCTTCCTTTCCAAGCCTCCACCTAGCTTGTCAAGCGTCAAACTATCATGGTAAGTTGTGAGATGGTTAGATTAGTCATACTCATTCACGACTATTCCATCCTACGACTCTTATGTCGAATTTATCATTCGATCATATCGTGGGTCAGTTTGACTTTTTACAGTCAACTGTCTGTTAACATAAATAATTTCACGAAGTAGCTCAACTATTCACTTAATTACTTGGTCAATTATCCGATAACGTCACTCTTATGTTACCGGTTCAATCATTTTATTAACCAAGTTTTATAACCATAATCCATTGAATTAACACAACATTAATTTTTCTTAACACATGATGATATCAAATATCATTTTTAACATGAATTTATCATCATTTCATCTTATATTCAAAAACCCATTTCATGGTAAATATGATTTGTGTACCCAAACACCTAAATTGTTCAAGTACCTTGTCTCTACTATCAGTTATAATGATTTTTAAACACAAAGTTATCATCATCTTCATTATTAAATCAAAACCCACTTAGCACATACAAGGGTCATCATCAAATCCTTTGTTTCTAGTACTAATTCATCAAGTTTTCATCTAGGGTTTATTTCTAAACATGAATTTCATCACATATCACTTATAAACTCAACATCCATTCACGAATTCTGATTTTGAGTGTTCAACATAGATTCCAAAACATCACCAAATTATAAAATTTGACA
This sequence comes from Helianthus tuberosus, assembly GCA_030545235.1. Taxonomy (NCBI): domain Eukaryota; kingdom Viridiplantae; phylum Streptophyta; class Magnoliopsida; order Asterales; family Asteraceae; genus Helianthus; species Helianthus tuberosus. The sequence continues at coordinate 158,291,682 of CM060360.1, forward strand.
TACCTCACGATCCCCTTGACTTGGTGATCGTTTGTAAGTGATCATGCATTTGATTTGAGCTAGTTTTGACCTTCAATTTGGTGAATTAGCTTGAGTTAGGGTTTTGGCTTCTCCTTGTTTCCCCTGATCTCTTTCACACACACACACTGTGTGTGTGGTGTTTTTAATTTTAATAAATATTAAGTTTCAATCTTCTGCTTTTGGCCCCTCTAGTTTGGTTAGTTAATTAAGTAGGGCACAACCTACTTATTTCTAACAATATTCCCCACTTATTAACTAGGTTAAACATTCCTAATTAAATTAGTGGGTTTTCGAAAGCTATGACTAAGTTTAATTTAAGTCCGGTTAACTCGGGCCTTCTATAAACTTTATTTCCCAAAAGCATTATTTTTCTCTTTTTATTAAATATTAGATTTAGTTATATAAATCCTAATATTTTCCGGCTTAATTTTACCACTAAATGTACTTTACCCGTCTTTTAGTATTAACGTGGTTTGATTACCAAACCCGTTTTTGGGGTGTTACAGGGGCCGTGCGCGAGCTGCTGTTCAGGCTATAAATAGGGGTGCTTGGCTCATTTGCAAACCATCCCTTGGCACACCACCTCTCTCACACTTCACCCACCACCATCACAACACTATCATCCATCGTCCATCGTAGAGTGTGTGAGTCGTCTTGGGATCCAAGATTGATCGTAAGAGTTCTTGACAATCAAAGGCCATGTTTGCCTAAGTCTCTTACATCACTTGGTGAAGATAAGTGTCTAGTGTAATACTTTTTATTTTTAATCTTTTCGCACTTTTTATTTGGTTATGTATTAATGACTTTAATAACTAGTTTCTTATGTTGAAGGTGATTCTTCCTTATCGTTTGTCTGTGGTGTCTTGGCATTATTTTACTGTCTATATAAAATAAAAGATTTTCACCATTCATATCTCCACGGTCTATATGGAGATATGTTAGCTACCTAGTCGGGGGTTAAGGGAACGGTTTGGTAAGAGTCTTGCCTTGTTCAGTGTATAGATCCTGCAAGGACCTGGGTAAAATTTAGTAGGACCTCCTTCAATACCCACCGGTATTGGATGGCGAGGGTCTAAACTCTTTGATCCTCTCATATGTAAGCTACTATTAATACTTTAACCCGGCTACTTAGGACTGTATCCCTGCTGACTCAGACTACTTAGCCGAGGTTAACGTCACCTTCAAAAGAGGGCCTACCATAATATGCATTAATAACTTAATTAATTATCTTTCAATAATCCGACCCTTTAGGATTGTATCCTTGCTGACTCAAACTATTGGGTTGAGGGTAACGTCACCTTCAAAAGAGGGGCCTACTACAATAACTAAGATAATCTCTTAAAAAGTGCAAAAGTGCGGAAATAATCAAAGGTTACACTAAACACGAGTCGGAGCTAAGTGATTCATCTGGTCTATCTGTTTTTATTTTTATTTTATTTTTCAGCATTTTAGTTAGTTTTATTTTTCTTGTTTAAAACCTTTTTCTAACCTTTTGATTTGATTAGACGTTGAGGATAAACCAGTACTAAAAGCTCTTGTGTCCTTGGACGACCTCGGTATCTTGCCAACACTATACTACGCTCACGATGGTTGCACTTGCCCATATGTGTGTTTGGTGTTAGTAAAATATCGTGTTTTATAAATTTAAAACTTGACTAACGTGTAAAAAGGGCTTAAAATATACTTAAACTTATATACACACCCGCACACATCAATAACATCTTGGTTGTTTTACAAAAGTTTTCAAACAAACAACTATGAACGTGATTATCCTTTCCTTTTGTTTTTCAACACATACGATCAACCTTAGTATCAATGAATTTTGAGCTGAACTGTTATGTCAAATTGATTGTTAGATCAAATTTGACTCTCCTTGCTCTAATACCAATTGTTAGGATCGGAAGCCCTCATGATTGTGTTTGTTTGTTATAACTTGTATATATGATAATATTTATGCAGCGGAAATAGAAACAAACTTTGTAAACACAATCAAAAGGAACATAGTATTCAGTAAACACATGCTTCTCATTGAGTCAAATGATTACAATACAGAAATGATTACAGATATGCTTACATACTAAAACTCCCCCTCAGCATGATGCTCACTAGTTGATCGCTCAAGATGAAAGGATTGGAGGAGATAAACTCACTCAGTCAACCAAATGAAACAATACAGGGTACTATTCCATTTATAGGCAAAACAAACCACTGAATCATCTAAGCTGATGTCACCATAAAAGTGACATCTAACAACCTTTAACCACTGTTCTTATACAACCACTGTTAACTTAACCACTGATTCTATATATATAATACAAGTGATAAACTAAACTACTGCTTTCTTCAAAGTTGATCAGTCCTTGAGTGGGCAGTTCTTTAATCAGCACTACTTAGATAGCATCAGTAGATTGAACAAGCAGTGTTTAATCTTTAACAGTCTTTAGGGTTTCATCAGTAGTTTGAAGGACAGTAGCTGTTGTATACGGACAGTAGATAGAGGTCATCAGATGTTATAACCACTTTCAAGGGGAAAGCCTAGTGCAAACTACTGCTTATGATGAATCCACTGTTGTGAACCAGTTTTGGCTTTAATTATCTGTTCCTCTGATAGGGTTCAATCCCAACATTGGGGGGGGGGGGGGGTTAGGCTTTTTGAGTGTGTTTTATGGTTGACATTATGGTGTTTTATGACTTTGTACACTTTGTAGGAAAAATGAACTTTGTAGCCAACTCCCACCCTATATATATATATATATATATATATATATATATATAAATATAAGGTAGGGATCCTAAGAAAAATCCCCCCTATTTGAGAAACATTAGAAGTATTCTGGACCACACATTTCCCTAAGCTTTACACATATGTATAGTTTAAGATTGACTAATTACATATATGTATATTGTAAAATATTGAATTATACAAATATGTATATAGTCAATTTTAAACTATACGTATGTGTACATTACGAAAAGCTTAGGGAAAATGTGTGGTCCAGAATGCTTCTCAAGTTTCTCAATTAGCCTAGTGCTTCTCACATGATCCTAACCCTATATATATATATATATATGAGAAGGATCCGTTAGGAACCACCCTTTATTGCGAGAACCGTGAGAACCAGTGTGAACACAAACAGTAATACCTAAAAAAAAATCAAAAGAACACCCAAAAAATTATTTATTTTTTTTACTATTTTTTTTTTTGGAAAAATCGCTATATTTCGTTGATAATAAAAAAAATTCAAAAAAAATCGAGCAACAATTATCTATGCACATGTGCATATGTATCATTTGTTTGACAAATTCCATAATTCATTACAAATATTAGACAATTGCACTTTCATTTACACTACCATGTGTAATATACTACTTTTTACGTTAACAATATTAGAAATGCATATGTGCATCTATATGTATCAAAGTGAAATAAGGTGTGTTGGTACACTACTTTCTCTTTCATCTATCATTCCATCCATAATACATAAACATGCACATGTGCATTTTTGTCATTTCTTTGACAAATTCCGTAATTCGTTACAAATATTAGACAATTACACTTTCATTTTCACTACCATATGTAACACACTACTTTTTACATTACCAATATTAGAAATGCACATGTGCATCTATATGTATCAACATGAAATAAGGTGTTTTTGTACACTACTTTGAATACACTTTCCCTTTCATCTATCATACCATCCATAATACACTACCATTACCTTCTACCATCCATAATACAATACCATTACCTCCTACCATCTATAATACAATACCATTACCTCCTTCCATCCATAATACAATACCATTACCAATATTTTCATTTTATTACATGTATATCAACACCATTTATACCATCCAATCAACATATTACATCATAAATTGACAACTATAACCAAACCATCAACCACTAGATATAACTAACCAAAAAACATGTATATGGGCCTACTTCTACATTCAAAATCATAAACTTTTTTGTACCAAAACACATTATATCATGGTTATACATAATGATCCACATGTGCATTTTGAATATTGGTAGTGTAAAAAGTAGTGTATTATGGATGATATTGTAAATTAAAGTGCAATTGTCTATTACTGATAAGATATTACGGAATTTGTCGAAGTAATAATACATATGCACATGTGCATGGAGAAGTAATAATACATATGCACATGTGCATTGATAACTGTTACTCGAAAAAAAAAAAAAAATTTTGCTAACTAAATATAGAGATTTTTTTTTAAATATTAAAAAAAAATTTTGAGTGCTTTTTGATTTTTTTTTTTAGATTTTATTTTGTGTTCACATTGATTCTCGCGCTTCTCGCAATAAGGGTGGTTCTCAAATGAACCTTACCATATATATATATATATATATATATATATATATATATATATATATAGGGGGAGGTTCATTTGAGAAGAAAATTAAATTGAGAAGAAAAAGAATAAAGGGTACAATTGTAAAACATTAAATAGTTTTTCTTTCATCTCATTTATTATTATTTTTGACTAATTAATTAGTCATAAAGAGTATCATCCTACACACTAAATTTTTTGCCTAGACACATCAAAATTTATCTTAGGGGCTGTTTGGCAAGCCTCTTAATGAATCATTAAGAGGTTGGACCTCTTATTCGGACAGAGGTTAGCTGTTTGGTTGTGCCTCTTAATGGCAAACCTCTTAATGATTCAGTGCTGAATCATTCAGCAACTAGAACATGCTGAATGAAAAAAAAAGACAAGTGTTACCCCCTTTCACCCTCCCTCATCCCTGTACCTCTCTCTCGATCAGAATTCCCGGCGACCGGAGCCGTGATTCCGGCTCCCCTTTCTTCTGTCCGGCTAGACACCCACACCCCTGAAACCCTCTCCCCTTTCTTCTGTCCGACCACCACCATGTACGGCGGCGGTGCGGCGGAGCTCCGACTCCAACAACGAACAAGAGATGATGATGATGGCGACGATTGAGGCGATTGACGATGATGGCGGTGGCGGAGAACTCAGCTCTGGCGATTGACGATGATGGCGGTGGCGGAGATGATGATGATGATGGCGGTGGCGGAGAACTCAGCTCTGGCGATTGACGATGATGGCGGTGGCGGAGATGATGTTGATGATGATGATGGCGGTGTCGGAGAACTCAGATCGGTAGGGAGAGAAAGGGGAAGGGGGTGTAGGGGGGGTGGTGATGAATACTGATGAATGATGATGATGATAGGGTTTTATAGAAAAAATTCTATAATGGGTTTATTTTGTGGGTAGGGGTAAAAATGTCATTTTACACTGTCATTCAGATATGGAACCAAACAGCACTTTACTGGTTCAGCACTTACCCATTCAGACCCTCTTACCCATTCAGACCTCTTATTCATTCAGCACTTATTGGTTCAGATGTTGCCAAACAGCCCCTTACACGTTTTTTAAATTTATCCTACACATACTGAAATTTATCCTACACAACTCGTAATTCATCCTACACACCTCATAATTTATCCTACACTTTAAATTAATTTTTTTCTTCTTTGAAAAATATATTTTTTTTAAAACAAATTACAAATTTAATTTAATTAGCTATTAAAAAGGAAGACTAACAATTAATGATCTATCTAATTTTACCAATATACCCTTACACCCATATTAAATACAAAAATGAAATGAAGTAAAATGAAGCATTATTATTGGTTGAAGTTTGTTCTTTTTTATTCTTACAAAAAATTTCTTCTCATTTGAACCCTTCACTATATATATATATATATACACACACACAAACGTACTAAACAGTCCATCATGTTCATTATATTATTATACATATTAATTTAAACCGTTGATGAACAGTGTTTTAATATTTTATTTTAAAGTGTTTTATTTTTTTTAATCCTATTTTCAAGCATTCATTTATTTTGAAATAATATTTTATTTACCATTTAATTTAATTTCCTTTTAATAACTTGCGTTTGTTAATTTAAAAAATATTAAATCTGCAACAATGTTTTTTTAACACTACAATATAACTTTTATTGAAAATGGATACTGTATTGCAGGTGTACCAAACCGAACCGAAACCGACAATGAATTGTAATTATTATTTTGAAGTATTTATTTATTTTTTAAATAATTATTATTCATCATTTATTTTGATTTTTTTTCTACGTGTTTATTTTTTCCAATATTGGGATAAACTTTTTTTTTAACAGACAATGTGTCGCTAATGTACCAAAACGTACCGAATCGATTGAACAATATTTGTATTTATACCGCTATTTATTTTCATTGTTTTTACTTTTCATAAACTGACACCATATCGTCATTATGCCGTAACAAACCAAATGAACAACATTGGTACCGATACCTGTATTCATTTTTATGATTTCCGATTTCGATAATTTTTAGTTTATACAACTCTGTCTGCGACGATATATAAAATGATATAAATATTGTGACGATCTGAACTAATCAATACCGTTTGAACATCGGTGTCGGTGCCTGTGTTCATTTTTGTCGTTTTCAGTCGAATGATTTCTATACGAAGTGCATGTATCATACCAGTATTGTAACGAATCAAACCGATGGCAATACAATGCTCGTAGTAATGTACCGCCGCAATGCGCGGTCAAATAACCTAGTTCTAATGAAATCGCAGACAATCTTATTTCTCACAAATATTATATAAATATATTTTGTCTACTTTATCCTTAACTCAATTTGGACATCCTGATATGGTCAACATCCTCCATCAAAACCACATATCCTAAACGAGAAGTCAAGCATAAGCAGCGTGATCAATGACATCACAATTTTTGTTTTTCATGCAACGCCAATATATTCTTTATATTATATTCAACTGAGATAACATCGTCATAGTCGAATGCAACATATGCCCCCCCTTTGTTCTTCAATCGTTCTAATGAAATCACAGAGAATCTTATTTCTCACAAATATTACATAAATATATTTTGTCTACTTTATCCTTAACTCAATTTGGACATCCTGATATGGACAACAGTCGAATGCAACAGCTCTCGTAGAGCAACGAGCGTCTCGACCATCCAGTCAATGAGTGCGCCCTGGCGTCTGAGGCGGCGGTCGAAGTCCCGAGCCACCGCACGCGCTACCGGAGCCAGGTCAGCGTAAACGTGCTGCGGGTACTGTGGCGGCTCAGGAGGTGGCTGAACTGGTGGTACCAGGATCTTCTCGACATGCTCCTCCTGAGCCGGATCCTCGAATACAGGCTGAGCCTGAGCCTGAGCCTGGGGCTGATCCTGAGGCTGGCCCGGGTACTGATCGAGGCCCAGAGCCTGTAGCTGAGCCTACCGAGTGGCCTCCTGAACATGAGGAGCGGCTAACGCTCCATCCCTCAGCTCAATAACAACCTGGATGACCTCCGGCAACACCTCCGGATGCCAAATCTGCCCGTCATTGCCCCTAAACCTCAGACCAACATCAAAGACACGGGTGATCTGCATGCTAGATACTGACGCGCGGCCCAACCTGGTTGACGGGATCGGATCGGACAGCTCCGGATCACTCTCGGGCACGAGCCCTAGCGAGCGTGCAATGGCGGTGATGTATGAGCCAGTGTGCAGCTGCCCGCGGAGCTGCCGGTGGTACGCACTCGCAAAGTAATCTGCTAGGCAGGCTGCTAGATCGCAGGCCTGGCCGCGAAGTAGGCAGTATAGAAAGAAAAGGTCACTGAGGTTGACCTTCTCCCTGCTGGTACCCCGCGGCACGATAGATGACGCGATAATATGGTGCAGGTATCGGTACAAGGGGTCTTTAATGGTGGTGGCCTTTTGCCAGGATTTCCCAAAGGGAACCCTGGAAATGGCCCTCCAGAAACTGATAAGCGTCTGCCTGTCCATCGACCTAACCCCCTGCGTATATAAATCAGTATCAAGCTCGGGCTCTGTGTACAAACCTGTATGGACAGCAAACTCCCGCACACTCATCTGAAACTGCTGACTGGCGAGACAGAATGTAACCTCGTGGACTGCAAAATCCGGGTCCTCCACGTAATCCGCTGGATGCGGCGCGTATGTAAACGTAGAAAGAAACTCGATCGTAAGCTCACGGTACGAGTCCTCCATCGCTATCTGAAATAGGTGCGACCAAGGAGTATCTAGTCCAACTATATCACGCGTCCGCGCGGCCTCTCCCACGGTCTCCAGCAGGTCCTAGTCTATCCCTACATGCCCCCCAATCTCTATGATGCGCAACCTAGCGCATCTCCTCGCCGCCCGTGACCCCTGCTCAAACTGCAGGTACGGACATACCTCCTCCTCCATATGCTCAATCTCCTCCTCCATATGCTCAATCTCCTCCTCGTGATCGGAATCCATCCCTGCACGTTTAAATACAAATAATATTAAATAAAAGATAATAAACAAATAATATTACTAAACAATTCAAATACCCAAATAATATTAAATAAAAGATAATAAACAATTAATATTATTAAACAATTTAAATACACAAATAATATTAAATAAACAAATAATATTGTTAAACAATTTAAATAAACAAATAATATTATTAAACAATTCAAACAATAAATAATAATAAACAAATAATATAAAAAAAAACATGAACCAAAGCGCCCCGCTTTGGCCTCGGCGCGGCGCTTTGGTTCTTCGTTCTCAAAAACATAACCAGCAAACCGATCAAAACCCCCCAAATCAAAACAAAATCAAACATATAAATTGAACCAAAACAATAAATGAAGTTCGATCGTACCTAATAGCGTTTGAAATCTGGAAAAAGAAGATCTTCGCCCTAGTGTGTGTAATCGCACCTTTGTGTGTGTGTTTTGTTTGGTGATGAAATAGGGGAGAAAGCTGCTCCGCTTCAGGTTAAACGAGGGACCAAAGCGCCCCGCTTTGGCCATAGTGGGACGCTTCGGTTCATGTTTAAGGGCAAAGCGCCCCTCTTAGGTCAAAGCGGGGCGCTTTGGGACTTTTTTAAATTTTTTAAAATTGTTTTTAATTCACAAACGCGTCGATAATAGTCTAAATTTTATGCTTTTTCCATTATACATCATTTTTTAATATATATGGACTATACTGCAAGTTCCGGATCAAATCGGTTACGTGTGATGTCTAATTCATTATATCGTATCATTTTGGTTTGAAAGCACAAGTACTCCTATGAGTACTGTTATGTGTATCAGCCGCCTATCGTACATGTACATGACGTATTTTTTCATTAATTGTAGTATTATGATGTATTTTGTCATTTTGGGTCGTATAAGTGCGTATTGAATCTGATTGGGTCGTGTCGGTGACATTCGGTTTTTAACGTGATGTAACGCATATATTGAACAAACACAAACGTGATTATTATTAAACACATTTAACATACATCTTGAACATATGGGGTTACATTAAGGTCAGGGGGACGATACGTAAGCATTTCGTACGCGTTGATCTGATTCCTGTATAATGTATGCCAGGCAGCTGCGCGCTCTGTTCTGTTCCCTGTCCAGAGTAGGTTTGGGGGAGGCATTGGATAACATCCTCCAAGCTCTACATGTATGAAATGCCCATCATCGACGAACACAACCGCAACCACCAGGTGAGGTTGCTCAGCTTCGTTTGGCCCGCCCAGCAGAGGGAAAATTGTATCGTTCCCACGAATGTCGAAGGTATGAACAATCACACCGTATCGTTGGGCAATAAGAAACCCCGTCTCAGGCATCGTCATGTAATTTTCGATACCTGCTCGTCCCACCCCCTTGAAATCGATCCGTCTAACCAGCGCATCATAATGTCCTATGTTTTCCAGATCGAAAAACTGCCTCCAAAGCGATTCGTTCTTACGTAACTCCATTTTAAGTTGTTTCCCTCCTAACCCAACAGCCACCGATAAAAACCCACAATGACCATCTGGTTTCACGTCCTTTATTCTCACGATGTATGGATGGATCACTTTGGGAATCTGAGATGCGTAGTTGCGGATCGCTATATCCGTCTTAGGACCGAGCTTGATCATCGGGAAATCAGGGTGTAGGTTGAGCGGTTTGGTATTCTTTTGTCTTCTAGAATCTTGGGATGATACGTACGAGCTGTGACGGGGAAGATCGTCTGAGGCCTCGACCCAAGTTTCTTCCGACGGAATGTACGAGTTTTTTCTATCGGCTTCAACCTTCCTTTGTTCCTGCGTTTTCAATGTTGGGCGACCACGAGTTTTCTTCAGAACAACAGGAGGTTTTTTGTTATTGTTCCCTGGATTGAGGATTTCCTGAAACTTTTCAAAGAAGCTCCTTTTCACTTGAGGGGGTGTTGGATCGATCTGTCGTTTCAATTTTTCAAATTCCGCGTCTACATCGATATCCTCTATCTTATTCCTTGCAGGCTTGAAGTCAAGCTTCTTCCAGAACACGTCTATCAAATTGATACGGATTTGCTGACCCGTGGACGAAAACAAATTAGGTGGCAAAATCATAACGACAAAGGTCAAAAATATTATTTACCGTTATTTTCCAACTTTTCCAAACGACAGGCACATGGCAAACCACAGCTGGTAAAAAGTTGGCAACCACAGCTTGCACCGTAGGCTCTCAACCCGTCTTCCTTACGTTTTAGTTCCATATTCAAAAGCTCAATCGCAAATATTGAAACCTTTCTGAGAATATTTGCAAGCATGGGATGATCCTTGTGGTGCTTCGACACTTTTCGGAGGCTTGTTTCAAAGCCACTACTAATCTCGGCATATTGTCTATCAACAACATGATCAACATACAGTACAAGTTTATCCAGTGTGTTGCGATGACTTGGAAAGTGACTTTTTAGTGTTGCATGCATGCCCTCAACCCTGTTGGTCGTAGTTTGGTGAAAGTTAATAGTTTTGTTAATCCAGCAAGATACAAACTTTTCACGGTACGGATCCAACCAGGATTTCATCAAATAATCAAAAACCTCTGAAATTAAAAAACGTAAATAGTCAGTTTTTGTTATTATATAAAATTTGAACATAATTATGTAAGAAATACTCACGTTCACGGCCATCTTCTTTCAGCTGTGCTTCAAGGTTTTCCAAGTTATACCTGTAGATTTCCTCGGTCATAGACTCGCACAATGTCCAAAATGTACGTACGAATTCTTTCCACTGCTTGTCAGAGAATTTCCTCTTGCTGTTCTTATTAATATTTTGTTGAATATGGAACCGACAAAGATACTTATGCGCTTTTGGAAAAACTTGTTCACACGCGTTAATTAGCGCAAATTCCCTGTCTGTTAAAATCACGCGCGGTTCCATACATCCTACCAGCATAGACTTGATCCTCTGCAACACCCATAGGTAGTTCTCTAACTTCTCAGCGGAAATTACCGCACAAGCAGCCGTAAACTATTTGTTTGTCGACGTCATGCCTACGACCTGAACAAATGGCAGGTTGTACATGTTCGTTTTGTAGGTGGCGTCAATCATTAGCACATGCGGGAAGGCACACCACATAGTGAATGATTTTTTGTGAACAAAGAAGACATCTTCAACTGCGTTCGATATCTCATTCGTGCGCATGTAATAAGTGTAATCTTTTTCGAGAAGAATGTTTTCAAGTTTTTGCATCGGAGACTTACCGACATTTTTTCCGGCGTTGATCTTCTGAACAGCGTTGTGTATATCTTTCGGAATAAGCTTTCTAGCCGGATTGTTTTTCGTCAGCGTTCGCCAGATACTTTGGTTGGGAATATCTTGCTCTGCCAGCTCCTTAACCAGTTTTGTATCCTCCGAAGAAAGCCTTCTCGCATACGCGTGACCCTCTAAGTTTTCAATAGGAGTGTGGTTATGCTTCGCCTTCGTCACCTCGATCCTCCAAACACTTCCGGATGATTCCGAAAACCCGATCATCTCGAACGGGCAGCCTATTTTCTTGCTACCCGTTTTCCTCTGTGTAGCTATACTCTTATGCTCCCCACCAAAAGTACATTGACACCAAATCTTGTAATTCTCTCCTCTTTTATTCGACCTCTTAATCACAATGAGGTAACCATTGTCTTTTGCCGTGTCTTGTACCCAACGCACCAACTCTTTACGTGACGAAAAGGTCTGCGTTGTATCAAACGAAAATGTAACCGGGTAACAGCCTTCCTCGTCAACAGACACATTCTCCGGCTCACCATCGTCACCGAGGTCCGAATAGACTTGATGTTCAAAGCTCTGTTGACAACCGTAACTGTGATTTGGATAACACTCCTGCTGTACAAAGCTGTGCTCGCCACCGTAACCGAAATTCGAATAACCTTGTTGTGCGTAAGGGTCCTCCACAGGGGTATTCAAATCCAGCGTCACCGTGTTATCACGATAACGAATGCCAGATACAACCTCTGCCTCCTTCAAGTTGGACGAGATCGGTTTCTCATACGAGTCAGAAATAGCGGTCCCTTCGTAAGAATCAGGAACAACTGACTCGTCAGAATATGGACCGAAAAGATAGTTGCTTAACCACGACATCGTTTTTTCAAGACACGTAACTAATACAGCAAAACCGCGTGTTATTTTGAAGAAACACAAGTAATTTGGAAATCGACAAACAACAAAACCACCGTATGTTTGTAAACAACATATTGAGTGCTTTATGTCTCGAACGCTAAATGTATTGTCTGATTGCTTTTATAAGTGAAAATTTGGGGTCGAAGCGTCGCGCTATGGCCAAAGCGCGGCGCTTAGGGTTAACGACAAACCTCGTAATCAGCTTTATGTCTCTCAAACAGTAACTCATGTCTCAAACGTCAATCAAATCACCTTTTGTCGAGCTAAGCGTCACGCTATGGCCAAAGCGCGGCGCTTTAAGGTGTGAAAATAATTTTGGCCGTGTGTAATTAGCATTACCCTTGTCAAAATATAATTCATTGCCTCTCTTCTTATTAGGTTAATGAAACTGATATGGAAAGGTTATATTTTATTGATGTTCTACATTGTTTAAATACACAGATACATCAGATATTTTAGGAGATCTACAACTACCTACACAAGCCAATTCAAACGTATACATAGGATCTACAACTACCTACACATGCCAATTCAAATGTATAGGAGCATTCTAGAATATGAATTGGAATTCAAATTCAAATAATAATTATATTAATTAGTTAGATAATTAATATAATCATGTGGCCGTAATACTTCTAACATTTTAATTTTGTGGACCATGAGTAAGAAAAATAAAACTTACACCACAAGTTACATAGAAAGAAAAATAGAACTTTTACTTTGTCAAACTTTAGAGCATTCACATCCAAACCATCAAATTATACATACATTCCACTAAAAAACAACTCCTATATCAATATATTTCCACTAAAATCAAATATTTTTTATCTCTCCTTTTCAATTAAATAATATTATCATCACAATTTTCTCTCTCCTTCACTCACAACCACTTTCAATATATATTAAAAAAATTATACTGGGTGAACAGTGTCCCCCCAAATATACAGATGAACAGTAACATTTTCTCTCTCCTCCACTCACAACCACTTTTTATACCCTTTATAATATAAAAACTCCCTCTCACATATTTTGATAGAGCATTCACATTCTAACCATCAAATTATGTCAGGAGGGGTTTTTATATTATAAAGGGTATAAAAAGTGGTTGTGAGTAGAGGAGAGATAAAATGTTACTGTTCATCTGTATATTTGGGGGGACACTGTTCACCCGTTATAATTTTTTAATATATTTTGAAAGTGGTTGTGAGTGAAAGTGAGAGAAAAATGTAATGATAATATTATTTAATTGAAAGGAGAGAGAAAAAATATTTGTTTTTAGTGGAAATATATTTATATAGGAGTTGTTTTTTAGTGGAATGTATGTATAATTTGATGGTTTGGATGTGAATGCTCGTTGTACATTCTAGTATCAATATATATATATATATGTATGTGACCATATACATTGCAAGAACACCAAGAGACACACACTAAGATGATGGATGAAATTCATCTTTTCTTCATTTCTTTTTTCTGTTTGCTTCCTCTCATATATCTTGTCAAATTGCTTACACACCAAAAGGGGAAAAACCTTCCACCAAGTCCACCTTCTATCCCAATAATTGGCCATCTTCATCTTATCAATGGACATGCTCATAGAGTGTTACAACACCTTTCTTCCAAGTATGGACCTGTCATGGCTTTACGGTTCGGCTCACGTCCTGTGGTTGTCATAACCTCACCATCAGCAGTCGAAGAATGTTTCACTAAAAACGATATTGTTTTAGCCAATAGACCACTTCTACTAAGTGGCAAGTATCTCGACTACAACCAATCCACAGTTGGGGCTGCGCCGTATGGTCAACTTTGGAGAGATCTACGTCGCATTATGACCCTTGAACTTTTCTCAACAGCTCGACTAAAATCTTACACTGGTGTCCGAGAAGATGAAGTTAGATCATTGATCAAGAATCTTTATCAAGATTCCTTTCAAAATTTTACAAAAGTAGAAATGAGGTCCAGAATTCAAGGGTTATCATTTAACATAGTCATGAAAATGATTGCTGATAAACGGTTCTATGGGACTGGCATAGAGGACCTTGAGGAGGCTGGTGAATTTAAAGATGTAATAAGGGATGTTTTTGATATCGGTGGTGCATCAAATCCTGGAGATTTCATTCCATTTCTAAGATGGATTGATTTTCAAAGCTACGAGAAGAGGTTATTGAAACTTCAAAAGAAATGCGATAGCTTTTCGCAGAAATTGATAGATGATATTAGGATTAAACGGTGTGGTTCTTCGTCGGATGAAGGAAAATACATGACATTTATCGACGCTATGCTTTCTTTGCAGGAATCAGAACCAGAATACTACACTGATGATATAATCAAAGGCAATATATTGGTATGTGTATTCATAGTTCATAGCCTCCTTTTATTTAGATCAAAGTCTTAAAGGTCCATCAATCAACTGTATTGAAACTTTGGTTTTAAGTTTTAACTTGGGGAAAAATCACAAAAATGACAGTTTTGATTAAGGGTATGTTTCGCATTATGATTTTAGGAGCTTTTAGAAACTTTTAGCTTTAAGCTTTTTAGAAAAAGCTACTACTTAATAAAAATCCTTACTTGGTTGAAGGAGTTTGAAGCTTTTAGGTTAGTAGTTTGAAGCTTTTGGTTGAACGCTTCTACTAGTAGCGTTTAGAAGGATCTACAAGCTTTTAGGAAGAAAAAAAAATTATTTTAACCTCTGAAGATAATAAACTTTTTAATGAATAAACTTTTAAATTTTTAGTTATGTTAATTTTGGTCATTTTATTCATTTTATTAAAAGCTTCAGCTACTTTGTCAAACACAAAATATATATTTTAAAAGCTACAGCTATTAGCTACCAGATACAGCTACCAGCTAATAACTTACAGCTACCAGCTACTTTTACGAAAAAAAATATTTATAATACATAAATCGTCAATCTGATTTTTGATCAATCTTTGACAATTTATCGCGTGAATGGTTGTCACATTTGAAGAAATAATATTTTTAATGATCAAGTGTAATAAAGTCATTGGTCAGACAAGATGGTTGTGACATATCATTTAAATTTTATATTTTATATAAACCAGGTGTTATCACTAGATTGGTTGATTGAATACAACTTTTTTTTGGATTTGTAAGACAAAATCCGTGTAAAAATCAATTTTAAGGCCAAAACTGTACAAACGTCGATATTTTTGGTCCAAAACGTTCACATATTGACAGGGGCGGCTCTAAGAATTCATTTACCATGTTCGAGCTCGAAAAATTGTGTCCTTAGGTCTTAAAATGTGCCAAATTTTTTTCGTCGTCCGAGGCCTAAATTTTTTCAAAAGCTTTCGGGGACGGTTCTGGTGATCCCTTTGGTAAAAGTTATACCTGCACCTACTTTTCCCAAGGACTTTCAACGACGGTCGATATGACTTCTTTAAAGTATGCTATATTTTCGTGTAATACTTTTTACGATGAAATATTTATATTGTGTAAAGTTATATTACGTCTATTTAAGTTATATGTTAGATGTCTAGTGCATGAAAGCTAATATAAAATATATTTTAAACGACATTTTTTGACAAAATATTCTAACTTTGTATAACTTGTTGATTAAGAGTTCTTAATTTAAAAGTTATAATAGTCTATTTATTGTGAATCGGTATAACTTGTTTATTAAGAGTTCTTAATTTAAAAATTGTAATAGTCTATTTATAGTGAATCAAAAATACATCACATCAAAATTGAAAGTTAAGGCTTTTGCATAGAGTGGTCTCAATTAGTATTATAAGTTTAATATATATCCTGTTAACTATTCGCTTGGTTCATATGGTAGACATTGCTACAAGCGGGGACAGACACTTCATCCGTAACTATAGAGTGGGCTATGGCGCTTTTACTGAATCATCCTGAAGTATTAGAGAGAGCTAGAACAGAACTTGATAATTATATTGGACAAGAACGTATGGTGGAAGAGGCTGATCTTTCCAATCTACCATACATCCAATGCATCGTCAATGAAACATTAAGACTATTCCCGGCAGGGCCATTGTTAGTGCCACATGAGCCATCACAAGATTGCACCATTGGAGGGTTCGATGTGGCTCGCGGCACAATGGTGTTGGTTAATGCATGGGCCATCCATAGGGACCCAATGGTTTGGGACGACTCATTAAGTTTCAAGCCGGAGAGGTTTGAGAATATGGCAAACGAAGGGTATCGTTTTATACCATTTGGTATGGGTCGTCGACAATGTCCTGGATCAAGTCTAGCGAATCGAGTTATGGGGTTAGCTTTGGCATCTTCGATCCAGTGCTTTGAATGGGAAAGGGTTGGTAATGAGTTGGTGCGTTTGTCAGAAGGAAAAGGTCTAACCATGCCGAAAGATGAGCCATTGGAGGCAATGTGTAGAGTACGACAGAGAATGGGTCATATTCTTAAACAAATATGAGACTTATCTCATAAAAGGAAAAAATAAATAATATCCTTTTAGCCGTTTCATCTTATTTTCCATACTAACATCATTTACCCATAACATGTTGGCATGTATGAAGTCTTGTCATGAAAGCTGGTTCATTCTACTGTATTATAATATAATATTATTTTGATGTATAAGTGTTACTACCTCCATCCCATTAAAAGTGTCATATTTTGAATTTTCAAAGTCTTTATATATTAACTTTGACCTTAAATAATTTTGTTTGTGTTAGATAATACTTAATGAAAGTTATATGATTTGAGTGTGTTTTTTACAAGTGTTTTTATCGGGTTAATTTTCATCAAGTTTTATATAACATAAAAATATATAATTAAAGTCAAAGTTTATAAATTAAGACTTTGAAAATTCAAAATATGACACTTTTAATGGGACGGAGGGAGTATTAAACAACCTTTAACTCAAACGTTTTGTTATACTTATTATATGGAAATCCATGCAATATGGTATTTAGTTAGTTGTTATTGGTCCAGTTTGATATGGCACCGGTTTGATATCATTGGCATTCGATATTGCAACCCAAAGTATATACAAAAACTTAAATTCCCGATATGCCCAAATGGATAGCGACCGAGGTGTATATCATTCGAAAACAATAAAATCCAATATCAACAATGGTTCCGAGATACATGTACTGATGTTGTTCAGATGGGTATCAGTTCGGTTCTGATATTGCCACTCATTATAGCATAATACAAAAACATGACTTTATTTTGAATACAACTCCGTTTTTTGCGAAAGTTATACAAGAATGTCAAGAAAAAAGAGTAAATTACAAGTTTTGTCCTTTATATTTTTACCAAATTGCAGACGGTGTCCTTTGCCTTTAAAATTGATGAGTTTTGTACTTAATGTTTCAAAATCCTGCACGTTATGTCCTTTAGTGTCACACTCCAACCGATGGCGGAAACATCGGGGAGTGGCACTGAGTGAAACAGATTGTTCAAGAGAATCCATAACAACTATTAATATCATTATATTTAACGTTTAACGTCCCATACCATCAAACATATATAGCAAACAGTCATTACAGATATAGTCTAAAAAACAAATAAGTTCTTCCGACAACTCAGATTTATTTAGTTTGTTTCTAGACTCCCTAGCTTGATTCGTCACAACAAACATAGCATCCTAAACACCTGTCACATATGTTAAAATAAAGTTAATACACAGAGTGTAAATGTGAGTACACAAGTTTAATATCATATAGTATAGCGAAAGCGTTTACGCATAACCAGTACGCAACACGTAGAAATGTGAAGCAAGTAAGCTATCGACAATGACATATGCAACCGACATGACTGCGAGTGTAGAATGCGCAACACATTATCACCACTGTGACCATGTGAAGTAAACCCCTGCCCACGACAGGTGCTGAGTCCAAACTATAGTACTATCGTTGCTAAGGTGTCAGGCAACAATCACGTACTGTGTAAACATAACATACAAGCGTTCATCAAAACACGTATAACATGCGAGAGAGGTTAACATTTAAAAGTGTTTGCGTTGTGTGTTGATGTGATTTGATATAGTAAACATATGTAACACCCAAAAGTGCGTTAAGCGAAAAAGTGTTCGAGTATACTCACAGTGTGTGTTTAGCTAGTAAACACAGTACTTGGATTTAAGGGAGCGCGTGGAGATTAGCCTGAGCATAGAACGATAGCGTAAGCGTTGAACAGTGCGTAAACAGCGTGTCGGGTGAGATAAGTGTCGAATGGTGAGTCGAACGGATGAGAACCCATTGGATCGGATGGTCATCCGGACGGATGACCATTCGAACGGTTGGTCATTCGATTGAGGGTGTTTGTAAATTGTTTTGAAACTTTTGAAGTTTTCGTTGTAGTATAAATCAAGTCATTCGATCGGATGGTCATCCGGACAGATGGCCATTCGATCGGATGGCTATTCGATTGAAAGTGTGATATTCTTTGAAGTTTTGTCAAATTGTTTAAGTGTTGAAAATTATAAAGGACAAGTCCCCTGGTCGAATAGTCATTCGATCGGATGGTCATCCGATCGGATGGCTTTCGTTGTAGTATAAATCAAGTCAATCGATCGGATGGTCATCCGGACAGATGGCCATTCGATCGGATGGCTATTCGATTGAAAGTGTGATATTCTTTGAAGCTTTGTCAAATTGTTTAAATGTTGAAAATTATAAAGGACAAGTCCCCTGATCGGATGGTCATCCGATCGGATGGCTATTCGATCGGCGATCTGATGTTTTAAAAATTTTGTGAAATTTTCTAAGTTAAAAGTTTTGAGTTTTAACGGAGACGGCGTGACGACGTGTCAAACAACGGAAACCACACTAAGTCCAGCTCAATCGATCGGGTGGGAATCACCCCATTCGATCAGACTTACTATTCTTGACAGAGTTCATGTTCAACCCGTAAGTCGGTCATCTTTTTGGTGGAAATCTGTTCTCAGACCGGTTCTCAACTAGAATATGAGTAGAGAGCCTGAATGAGTTTAGATTCCATCGGTTTTGAGTGAAAAGTGCAGAAATGTTGAAGAAAGGTTTGAATCATTTGAAAAGTGATGAAATCTTGTTGAGATTTATGTAAATAGTATGGAAATCCTTTAGATCTGGACAATCTTTATGAGACGATGCCATACTATAGTTTTCATAAGAAACCGAGATGACGTCACCGTAAAGAAGTCCAAATCAGGTGATTTCATGGTGGAAAAGTATGATTTTGATTGAGAAGATGATGAGAAAGTGTGTAGTGATGTTGGAAGTACAAGATTTAGGAAGAAAACTTACAGAAATAGCCTGGAATCGAGTGAAAAGTGCTTGAGAACGAGCTGGGAGCGAGTTGGGTCGGATAGAACCATCACATCAGTGAACAATGATGTGACAGGTGAGTATTTATAGTGTGAGAGAAAGAGAGGCGGTGGAAGTTAAGTGCGTGGATCGAATGGTGGTTCGATCGGATGATCCGTCGATCGGATGGTCATCCGGTCGGATGATCATTCGATCGAATGGTCATTCTATCAGACGACTGGTCTGAGTTAGTTTTCCAACTTTCGTTTCGTGCGTTAAGCGTTGCGTTGCATTTAAGCGAGTTGCGAGTAAGCGTTGCGATGAGATAACCACATAACATTAAACAAGTAATCACACAAATAACACACATAACACCTAAAATGCATAAAAGTAACTCTGCGTTTCGAGTTGCGATGAGATTAGGAAGCGATAGCGTTTAGTAAAATCATGCGATGCGATATGCGATAAAATGCGTTTAAATAGCATGCGTTGTAAACAGCGTTAAATACGTTAATTGCATTTCGAATAAGCGTTGTGAATGCATTGTAAAACATCGTTTAAAAGTGGCGAAACCCTTGCCGATAATCGGAATCTCGAAAGTACAAAAGAATTAAGCAAAGAGTGACAGGTCTAGGTAATGACCCGAAAAGTCGGGTTGTTACATTTAGCTCATCAAACCATTTTACACCGCCTGCAATTTGGTATTTAAAAAAATATACAATAAAACGAACATTTTATTATCTTTAATTAGAGTATAGCATTGTTCTAGTTTTCTTAATTGAAAAAATGATATGTCCCGTGATTAACAATGTCTAAGGATGAACAATAACCGAATTGTTAATCGAAAGCGAACCGAAATCAATCAAAAACTACATTAACTAATAATCGATTAACAAAACATCGAACTAACCAAAAACTGTTTATCATTATTTTTATACCCTGATCAGAGATTTTGAGTACACTTTACATTGTATTAGTAATATTAAAAGTGCATCAATATTAGAATAAAATATGATTCATTGAATGTGGTTTTATTATCATAAGGGTTAAGGTAAAAATAAACTAAAATTATAAAATTAGAGAAAAAGTTAAATATTAATAATTAATATCTTGTAACATTAATTAAATCTGCATTATATTAGATTGAGATATAGTATTATTGTATTAATAAGTAAATCAATTCAAATGGGTTTGTATGATGCGATTAATGAAAATTACACGTCCTTATCTTTTGAAAATTTAGTGCAGGTAGTTTGAAGAGTAAAAAGTTGGAATTAATTGGGCATTATATGTGGGCTTTTATCAAGATTCTAAATTTTAAATTCTCTTTGCTTTACTCAGATTTCATCTATAGTCCATACAGTTTTAAAATTACAGCTAAAGTCTTCAGCTTTTGCAAATTCGTTTTTGGATAGTCTCTAGCGTGGATTGGGGTTAGTTTGTCCAGTTAAGTGGGTTTGAAATTACTTAAATGCCCTTACTATTAAATTAGTTACTAAAATTATAATAAAGATAATTAATATTTAAATATTTATGTGCGACCCACCACCCACCCCACGACTTCATCTTCCCCACCCTTCACCACCACCACCATCTCCACCTTTCACTACCACCACCATCTACTTTTCACCATCATAACTAACCCCTACCCCACCCCACCTTCCCTCCTCTGCAGACAAACCCACGACCACCTTCACCGAGCACCTCTCGTCACTCTCTAACTGGAAAAGACACAACCATCAAACACCCACATACGCAACCTGTTTCACGAAAATCTGCCAGTCATCCTACCTGCAAATCGCCCCCATCATCTTCAGACCTACATCGATGATCTTCAAATCATCCCACCCGCATCAGACCTGCAACCACTAAATATCAACAAATATGGATCGCATCTGAACAACCTGCAACCATCTGCAAATCTGGATCGCGTCTAAATAACCTACAAATGTACAAATCTTTTAATCGTTTCGGGCAAACCTGCAACCTGGTGGACTTGAAGATGTCGACGTTTATTCCGATGATGATTATCATAGATAAGGACGTTCAACCTGCAACCTGCAAACCAACATTCTTTCACCTCTTTTCTAATTTGGTCACTAGACTATAAAGAGTCGTTAATTTGGATGGAAGGTCGTCGAAGAAGTTGCAGGTCACCGGAGTTCGCTGGAACTGATTATGACAATCAGAGAAGGTGATACGTCACATGGTGGAAGAGGCTGATCTTACCAATTTACCATACATCCAATGCATCATCAATGAAACATTAAGACTATTCCCGGTAGGGCCATTGTTAGTGCCACATGAGCCATCACAAGATTGCACCATTGGAGGTTTCGATGTGGCTCGCGGCACAATGGTGTTGGTTAATGCATGGGCCATCCGTAGGGACCCAATCACTACTAGAAAAATGGAACTTTTCAACGTGTTTTTCCGTTACAAATGTGTTGCAAATCTGAATTTGCAACGCATTTGTCAAAAAAACCTAATGTTGGAAAAAGCCTCGTGGAAAACTTTTTGCAACGTGTTTACTACACCAAGTTCAACTCATTTGCAACGGAAATATTGTGTTGGAAATTTGTAACGCATTTCGTACGATTCTTTAATTACTCTTGTATAAGATTTGTGACGTATTTGCAACGGAAATATGGTGTTGGAAACTTATTTGCAACGCATTTCCTACGCCATTCTTAAAGAATATGCAACGCATTTGTAACGAAATATAAAATTTAAAATAAAGAAAAAAACTGAATTATTTAATTTTCTGTATAAAATTGTAAAATTGCATGAAAAATCACCAAAAAAAATATATAGAAAAGATTAAAAAAACATACTTAAATTCACCAAAGTAATACACAACGCAAGTTCTAGTGTTTTTAAACAACAAAACTAACTTGAGTACATGTCTTAAAAGTCAAGACCATTATTTTCAAACATCTTCCTTTTAAATAGATATGATTATATAAAAGTCTAGTGCATGAAGTTGATTTCAAAAATTACATTAAATTCTAATTAAATTTTAGAATATGACAAAAGTATCCTAATTCTGTATAATTTTGTATAATTTCTTGATTAAGAATTCAAAAATATGTCACATGAAATTGAAAGTGGTCTCTGTTGTTATATAAGGGCAGGAGGGGTGGCAGCGTGATGAACAAACTTCACCTGTGGAAGATGCCGAAACACCACCACCACCTCCTTTCTTCACGCGTGCATTTTATAACTCGTGGAATATATCACGCCGTGATGAATGGAATATGTGAGGGAATGTGAGGGTTTTTGTTGGGTGTTGTGAGTGATGGTCATTTCCATTAAAAAAGGTTGTGAGTGATGGAATAATGGTTGATGACATGGCGGAACTTGATTGGATGTTGTGAGTGATGAGTGATCACCACCCCCTCCCCTTAATATAATATGATAATTTCCCTATCAATATTCCTTTGATTCGCAACTTTTATGGCTTTGTAGATATTGCTACATGCGGGAACCGACACTTCATCAGGGACAATAGAGTGGGCTATGGCGCTTCTGCTGAATCATCCGGATGTGTTAGAGAGAGCTAGAAAAGAACTTGATAATTATATTGGACAAACACGTTTGGTACAAGAGGCTGATCTTATCAATCTGCCATACATCCAATGCATCATCAACGAAACATTAAGACTATTCCCAGCAGGGCCATTGTTGGTCCCACATGAGCCTTCACAAGATTGCACAATTGGAGGGTTTGATGTGGCTCGTGGCACAATGGTATTGGTGAATGCATGGGCCATCCACAGGGACCCGATGATTTGGGATGATCCGTTAAGTTTCAAGCCAGAAAGGTTTGAGAAAGTAGGAAACGAGGGGTATCGTTTTATACCATTTGGAATGGGTCGTCGACAGTGTCCTGGGTCAGGTCTAGCAAATCGGATTATGGCATTAGCATTGGCGTCATTGATCCAATGCTTTGAATGGAAAAGGGTTGGTGAAGGTTTGGTAGATTTGTCGGAAGGGAAAGGTCTAACCATGCCCAAAGATGTACCATTGGAAGCAATGTGTAGAATACGGCAAAAAATGAGTCATCTTATCTTAGCCTTATGAGACCTTGTCTCATACTGAATGTTGAATGAAATCCTTTTAACTATTTTATCTTATTTTGTTAAAATAAATGTAAAATATTCAAGTTTATATATATATGTTGTGGTTTTATAATATATACTCGGTTATAACTTATAACATGTACTGATCATAATATATATTGGTAAGTATTAGAATGGTCAAAATTGATTGCGATTGACATTAGAATCAGTGTCAATATATACAAGAATACAGTAGCTAATTACAAGGAGAGATATTCTCTTTACATAAATAAAAGATTTGACTAAATATTATTTTGAATTTTGTGTGTGGCGCCTGTTACCCCCCGTCAAGCGAATCGGGTAGAGGTCCTACTCGTAGCATGAGACGGAAGCGTTCAAAAAGTGGCCGTGGGAGACTTTTTGTGAAGATATCGGCTACTTGGAGCTTGGTTGGAACAAACTTTGTGCAAAGACGACCAGCGGAGACCAATTCCCTAATGAAATGATAATCTATATCTATATGTTTGGCTCGTTTGTGTGAAACCGGGTTTTGGCTTAGAAATAATGCACTCTTGTTGTCACAAAGGAGAGTCGGACGTCCCGGTGGAAGTGCATATAGTTCCCGTAGTAAATGAGTAAGTCAAATAATTTCTGCCGCGGAGTTAGCCATTGCCCTATATTCGGATTCGCAACTCGAACGAGATACAATTGGTTGTTTCTTTGCGCTCCATGAAACTAGATTTCCTCCAAGATATATTGAATAGCCATAAGTAGAACGTCTTGTTTCTATGCACCGAGCCCAATCGGCATCTGAGTAACCAACTAGTGTTGTTTCTTTGGGTTTATCAAAGGTTAATCCGTAGGATAGAGTTCCTTTGACATAACGTAAAATACGTTTGACTAGTTGGAAATGAGAATTGGTTGGGTTGTGAAGGTATTGACTTGCTTGGTTGACGTCATAAGATAAGTCGGGACGGGTTATTGTGAGATATTGGAGAGCGCCGACTAATGAGCGATATAGAGTGGGATCATGAAATGGAGTGCCCGTAGACACAAATGTATCAGTTGTGGTGAGCGGGGTAGCAACTGGTTTGGAGTCAAGAAGTCCCGCTCGAGCTAGAATGTCATATGCATACCGAGCTTGGCTGGGATATGGTGTTGTGGACTATTAATGTTTATTGGAAAAATAGAACAGTGACTTGGGTGGTTGTTTGTTGTGGGTCCAGAAAGTGAAGTGGTTTGTTTGGGTGGGATATTTTGATGTTTTGAGTGGTCGATGTTGGGAGTGGGTGTAGGAATATTGTCATCAAAATTTGAAAGGAGAAGAGAAGCTTCATCAGTTTTGGTGACAATACCTGAGAATGGAAAATTCTCTTCATCAAATTTTGCATGGCGAGTGATGTAGATGCGAGAAGTAGTTGGTTCGAGACATCGATACCCTTTATGTTTAGGACTATAGCCAATGAATATGCAAGGGGCGCTTATTGGTAGTAGCTTTTGTTTGGTATAGTCCCGAAGATACGGAAAAACACGACACCCAAATATTCGAAAATGTGCATAAGAGGGAGGTTGAGTGAAGAGAACCTCAAACGGAGATTTGTTCTCAAGTATGGGTGTCGGTAAGCGATTTATAATATATGTGGCGGAAGTGAAGGCATCAACCCACAAGTTTGCGGGAGCATGAGAGTTGAACATCATGGCTAGACTTGTTTCGGTGATGTGACGGTGTTTTCTTTCCGCTCGTCCATTTTGTTGCGGGGTATGTGGACATGATAAACGATGTTGTATACCGCGTTGATGAAAAATTTGTTGAACACGGTTGTTAGTAAATTCCGTTCCGTCGTCACTTTGGAAAACTCTAACACTACAAGTGAATTGATTTTGAACAAGGTTTAAAAAAATTTGTGAGTACATTATGAAAGTCGGACTTAGCTTTTAATGGATAAAACCAAGTAAATCGTGAGAAGTCATCGACAAAAATCACATAGTATGCATAACCGTCTTTAGATAGTATAGGTGCCGGACCCCAAAGATCGCAATGGATTAAGTCTAACACGTTTAGTGATCGTTTAGGGTTATCAATAAACGGTAAGCGTTGTGCTTTAGATAGTTGACATGATGAGCATAGGTTCGGTTTGGGCAATAAAGATGTAACAAAAACAAGGACACGTTTATTTAAAGCAGAAACAATATTAAAAGAGACATGTCCTAAGCGACTATGCCATTTATCAAACGATGCATGAAGATATGATGCCGATAAAGCGGTGACGAGTGACTTGTGGCCTTGCGAAAGAACATAGAAGCAATTTTCACAAGTGCCTCTAGCGATGACTTCCTTTGTCTTTCGATCCTGTATGTGAAAAAAAATGATTAGAGAACAAGACATCAACAGGAGAATCATTAGTTAAACGACTAATGGAAAGGAGATTTTTGGCGATATTTGGAACAACAAGGACATTTCGCAAGGGTAAAGTATTGTTGATAGTGGTATTTCTGATTTGTTTTACCGGTAAGGATTCACCATTACCAAAGGTGAGAAAAGATTTACCCGAGTTGGCATAGAGATTTTCTAAGCCATCTGAGGAAGGTAGCATGTGGGTGGTCGCACCTGTGTCGGCGGTCCAATCCGGTGTGTTTTGAGCAATGTTGCATTGAGCTTGAAAGGCTTGAGCAAGGTTTGCGTCTAACGGTGGTACCCTTTGAGCATAACTAGAAAGATTAGGACATGAACTAGCATAATGTCCTTCTTTTCGACACAATTGACAATGTGGCGGGCGTCTAGCATGAGTGGAGCGACCGCGTCCGATGGACGAGCCACGGAAACGTCCTCTCTGCGAGAAATCACGGCTGGATTTGGAAGTTAAACTGGACCGTTGTGAGTGGGCAGAAAAGGCCGCTTGGGGAGTATGATGAGCATTGAGATTCTGGATGAAAATCTCATGATTTTCTGCATACGCCAGGAGATCACGGAAAGGAGGAGATGGCTGAATGGTACGTTGGGCAGTTGAGAAAGTTTCAAACGACGAGCCGAGGCCACAAAGGAACCAATGGCGTTTGTCTTCGTCGGTGACCGGGTAACCGATGGCAGCAAGTTGGTCACATAAGGATTTGAATTTTCTTCCGAATTCAGAAACCGTATTGGCGCCTTTGGTAAGTTGCCTAAGTGAGTCTCGAAGAGTATGCATTCGTTCGAGAGAGTGGTGACTATATGCGGTTTGTAGAGCTTTCCAAACTTGACGAGCGGTGGTATGGCCGATTGTTTCGGCCATCGATTCTTCGGTGAGAGTGGATTGTAGAAGTAGAAGGACTTTGTGATCAGGTTCTTTCCATGAGAGGAATTCGGGATTTGGTGTTGTTTTGTTATCAGAAGTTACGGTTTCCGGTGGAGGATTCGCTGAACCGTCAACATGTTTGAGAAGGTCAAGATACAAGAGGACGGATTCAACCTGGGTTTTCCATACGAGATAATTGTTGGAGGCAAGTTTTATGGTGATAAGGTGAAGATATGTGTGAAGGGGAAGAGATGATGAATCAGAGGTGGTGAGGTTTGGAGTGCCGGCCATTGATTTCAGTGGGGAAGAAGACAGAAAACGGGGAAGAAGACAGAAAACGAAAAAGGAGCGATCGAGATTAGGCCTGTGATACCAGATTAGAATGGTCAAAATTGATTGCGATTGACATTAGAATCAGTGTCAATATATACAAGAATACAGTAGCTAATTACAAGGAGAGATATTCTCTTTACATAAATAAAAGATTTGACTAAATATTATTTTGAATTTTGTGTGTGGCGCCTGTTAGTAAGTATGCAGTAGCTCACGAGATCGGTTGGTGGTTTTATAAAATATATAATATAATTTAGTCAGGTATACTAGAACTAAGGGTGTTACCATATGTACATACCAAGACCACATGCACACCAACATATTTGTTATAGTTCTCTATACTACCAACGTTATACTATTAGAAGGAGCAATATAAGCTAGATAATTTATGTTATATGTTACATATTATGTTAGATATGTTTATTTATTTTTTTAGTCATAGGTAATGTCGGTTTCACAAGGCATGGGATGTATTACACAAGGCATACAGAGGAGAACACAGAGTAAAAACGGTAAAACTCCAAACCCTAAGATGTGAATTTGATGCACTTAGAATGAAAGAAAACGAGACAATAGAAGAATATATGAATAGAAAAACAATCATAGTGAATCAGTTACGTTTAAATGAAGAAAATATTACCGAACAACGTGTTGTTGAAAAAATTCTTCGAAGTCTCACGAGAAAATATGAATCGGTAGTGGTGGCAATCGAAGAATCAAAGGATTTAACGGCAATTTCTACAGAAGAATTGCTAGGTATCCTTCAATCACACGAGTTAAGATTGAAACAATATGATGATTCTCCAATAGAACAGGCATTCCAAGTACAAAGTAATAACACTGACTGAACACGGCAAAACAGATTTGAATACGGTAATAGAGGACTAGGCAGAGGAAAAGGAAGATTCAATGGACCGATACGATGTTATAACTGTCAGAGATTAGGGCACACGGCAAGATTCTGTCAACAAAGAGACATAAACAACCGGGGTGAGAATGCACTATTACACGAAGATGAGTCTGAGGAAAAATGTGATGAAACAACAATGTTTATGATATTTAACATGGAAGAGATAATCAAAGATGATTGCTGGTACTTAGATAGCGGATGTAGCAATCACATGACGGGAAATAGGAATCTATTTATTACACTAGATGAATCCGAAAGAAGGGAAGTAAGGACTGGAGGCAATAAGAAACTGGAGGTGTTAGGATGCGGTGCTGTCTCAATTAAAGTAAAAGGTTTAGACAAGAAGGTTCCGAATGTATTTTATGTGCAAGGGTTAAAGCACAATCTCTTAAGTGTAGGACAATTAGTACAAAAAGGTTATGAAGTGAAATTTGCTGATCAAGAATGCGTTATTAAGGATCCTAGAGGTGCGTGCATCGGTTCAATCAAGATGACTGGGAACAAGATGTTTCCCTTAAATCTGAATCATGATTTAATACCTAGAGTATGTAATGTTATGACACAAGACATAACTACTCTATGGCATCGACGATTTGGACACTTGAGTTTTGATACATTACACAACATGGGAATGAATGAAACTGTGAAAGGATTACCGAAAATGATCAGGTCAACGAACAGTATATGTGAAGGATGTGTATTTGGAAAAAAATGCAAGAAAATCCTTTCCTAAACATGCAAAGTGGCATGCTGACAAACCGCTGCAACTTATTCATTCTGATATATGTGGGC
This sequence comes from Helianthus tuberosus, assembly GCA_030545235.1. NCBI lineage: Eukaryota > Viridiplantae > Streptophyta > Magnoliopsida > Asterales > Asteraceae > Helianthus > Helianthus tuberosus. The sequence continues at coordinate 158,320,792 of CM060360.1, forward strand.
CAATGAGAACAATGTCGATAGGAGGATGCAAATATTTCATCACATTTATAGATGATTTTTCAAGAAAAACCTGGGTATATTTTCTGAAACTAAAGTCGGAAGCACTAAGTTATTTTAAGAATTTCAAGAAGATGGTTGAGAATCAAGTTAACTCTACCATAAAGACTATTCGAACCGATAGAGGAGGAGAATACTGCAGCAATGATTTCCAAACTTTCTTAAAAGATAATGGAATTCATCATCAGTTAACTACAAGTTATACACCACAACAGAACGATGTAGCAGAACGGAAAAACAGAACCCTTAAGGAACTCAGTAGGAGCATGCTCAAAATGAAGAACTTATCACACTCATATTGGGCGGAAGCTGTAGCATGTGCCGCATACTTGTTAAACCGAGCAGGGACTAAAAGTGTACCAAGCAAGACTCCTCAAGAAGTATGGAGTGGAAACAAACCAAGCGTCAGACATCTACGAGTTTTCGGATGTGTTGCCTATGCTCACATTCCAAAACAACATAGAGGTAAGTTAGATGAAAAGGCAGAAAAAACAATTTTTGTGGGTTATAGTGAACATAGCAAGCCATATAAATTGCATAACCCAGTAACTAATAAAACCATTATTAGTAGAGATGTGGTGTTTAATGAAAATCAAGAGTGGGGTGACAGTTCAGCAAGTAGAGACTACTCATACATACAATTAAATAACTCGAGTGAAGATGATAAGAATCTGGATGAGAGTGTACCACAGGAGATTATTGCACCGGAGAATGATCATCAAACAGAAAATATCAATAGCAGCGAGGAGACAGAGGATCAGGACGGTCATCAAAATGAAGCTGATTCATCATCATCATCCTCAGAAAATGAGGAACTAAGAACTCGAAATATAAATGAAATATATCAGAATTCACAACCTCTCACTGAAACACAAGTGAATGACTTGTATGAAAGGAATCAGATAAATGACAGTAATGTGGCTAATTTCGTGTTATATGCCGATGCTGATCCAATTTCCTATATTGAAGCCTACAAAGATAGTAAGTGGAATGAATGAAACTGTGAAAGGATTACCGAAAATGATCAGGTCAACGAACAGTATATGTGAAGGATGTGTATTTGGAAAAAAAATGCAAGAAAATCCTTTCCTAAACATGCAAAGTGGCATGCTGACAAACCGCTGCAACTTATTCATTCTGATATATGTGGGCCAATGAGAACAATGTCGATAGGAGGATGCAAATATTTCATCACATTTATAGATGATTTTTCAAGAAAAACCTGGGTATATTTTCTGAAACTAAAGTCGGAAGCACTAAGTTATTTTAAGAATTTCAAGAAGATGGTTGAGAATCAAGTTAACTCTACCATAAAGACTCTTCGAACCGATAGAGGAGGAGAATACTGCAGCAATGATTTCCAAACTTTCTTAAAAGATAATGGAATCCATCATCAGTTAACTACAAGTTATACACCACAACAGAACGATGTAGCAGAACGGAAAAACAGAACCCTTAAGGAACTCAGTAGGAGCATGCTCAAAATGAAGAACTTATCACACTCATATTGGGCGGAAACTGTAGCATGTGCCGCATACTTGTTAAACCGAGCGGGGACTAAAAGTGTACCAAGCAAGACTCCTCAAGAAGTATGGAGTGGAAACAAACCAAGCGTCAGACATCTACGAGTTTTCGGATGTGTTGCCTATGCTCACATTCCAAAACAACATAGAGGTAAGTTAGATGAAAAGGCAGAAAAAACAATTTTTGTGGGTTATAGTGAACATAGCAAGCCATATAAATTGCATAACCCAGTAACTAATAAAACCATTATTAGTAGAGATGTGGTGTTTAATGAAAATCAAGAGTGGGGTGACAGTTCAGCAAGTAGAGACTACTCATACATACAATTAAATAACTCAAGTGAAGATGATAAGAATCTGGATGAGAGTGTACCACACGAGATTATTGCACCGGAGAATGATCATCAAACAGAAAATATCAATAGCAGCGAGGAGACAGAGGATCAGGACGGTCATCAAAATGAAGCTGATTCATCATCATCATCCTCAGAAAATGAGGAACTAAGAACTCGAAATATAAATGAAATATATCAGAATTCACAACCTCTCACTGAAACACAAGTGAATGACTTGTATGAAAGGAATCAGATAAATGACAGTAATGTGGCTAATTTCGTGTTATATGCCGATGCTGATCCAATTTTCTATATTGAAGCCTACAAAGATAGTAAGTGGAGAGATGCCATGGATAGAGAAATACAATCTATACACAAGAATGGAACTTGGGAACTGGTAAATCCTCCGAAGGATCAGAAACCTATTGGAGTCAAGTGGATATATAAAACCAAGTATGACGAGCATGGCAGGGTAAGTAACTATAAAGCACGTTTAGTAGCCAAAGGTTATAGTAAAAAATATGGAGTTGACTATCAAGAAGTCTTTGCTCCGGTAATCAGATTCGATACAATTAGAATAGTTCTAGCACTAGCAGCATGTCATGGATGGCATCTACATCAAATGGATGTAAAAACGGCATTCTTGAATGGAAACTTAACAGAACAAGTGTATTTAGAACAACCCGAAGGTTATGTTAAGAAAGGAGAGGAACAAAAGGTTTGCCATTTAAGAAAAGCCTTATACGGTTTAAAATAGGCTCCAAGAGCTTGGTATAGTAGAATAGACGGGTATTTTACATCACATGGTTTCATAAAGAGTGTGTATGAACACACACTTTTCATTAAGATCACTGATAAAACACGAATGATCGTCTGTTTGTATGTGGATGACTTGATATTAGCGAGTGATTCCATAGAGATGATAGAACAATTAAAGAATTCAATGAAGAATGAATTCGAGATGACCGACTTGGGTATTCTTCATTACTTTCTTGGCATGGAAGTCACTTATGACAACAGAAATATTAGTCTAACACAGAAGAAGTATGCCAAGAATTTATTGAAGAGATTCAATATGGAAGGATGTCATGAGATTACAACTCCGATGGAGTATGGGCTTAAATTATCAAAAAATGATCCCGGTGAAGAGATGAATCAGAATTTGTATCGGAGTTTGGTAGGATCACTGATGTATCTGACAAATACGAGACCTGATATCATGTTCGCAGTAAACAAAATCAGTCAGTTTATGGAAAGACCAAAACGAAATCATTGGGAAGCTGGAAAAAAGGATATTAAGGTATATTAAAGGAACGTTGAATCATGGGATAGTTTACTCGAAAGGAAGCAAAGGAAAGTTGGTTGGTTTTAGTGATAGTGATTATGCGGGGAGTGCGGATGACAGCAAAAGCACATCAGGTTATGTATTTCATTTCGGATCAGGAGCAATAACATGGCAATCAAGGAAACAAAAGTGTCACACCCCGATATTTCCACGTATTACCGGTTGGCCCGGTGGGGAGTATCGTGACGTAGTTGATATCATCATAGTCAAACAACACAATATATAAATGCACAGCGGAAGCAAAGATAGAATCATTTCAACTTTAATAAATTGTAATATGAAATATCACGATTGTCACACCCTGGCTTTGCGGAAGCGTGGGTTTATTTAGTGTGACTTCTTAATACCATAGCTTAATCATAACAAAGCTATATGAAAATAAAACCATGCAGATCATCCATTTATTTGAGTTTGAAAAGTAAAATACCACAACATTGTCCTAATACGTTGACACATGCAACGGAAATTACAACTTAACAACATAAAAACTTTGTTCCAAAAAACACAACCCCAAATATAACATAAACACTTGCTTAAGACTTGCGACTCGTCCAGGTAAAAGTCGCAATCCCTAAACGTGGATGATCCCGTAACTCTAACACAGCGGGAAAACGTAGCATACCGGGCCAGATCCTTAGTTCCCTGAAATACATGTAAGTTGGAAAAATCAACATAATGTTGAGCGAGTTCATGTGTAAGTGAGTATGTAAAACACTTGTAAGTATAAAAATCCCTGGTATGTAGCAAATAAGGAAAAAGAGATCACCAATGGTTTGCAAGGCCATTGATATGTGTGAAGTGCAAGTAGGAAGACTCAAACCTAGCGGATTTCGCGTTGGGCACAAAGTCACCCCAAGGTCCGTTCTGCTGGGCCTGGGGTTGGGCTCGCTACACCCAGATAGATCTACCGCTTACATCCCTCGGTCCTACAATGAGGATTAATGGCCTCCAGTTCCCGCCTACCCACTCACATGATCTAAGTAGTAACCCTCCTTACGCTAACCATACCATGTAAAAAGTACTCGTAATCATAGTAACATGTATTTCACCCCCGCAGTTTAGAAAACTGAAAACAGTTAAGAGAAAAGGGGGACATGAACTCACAGTAATGCGTCCTCGATAACAGCAACTCAAACTCGATCTGCAGCACGACAACCTACAACGTGCTAATATCTATGAGACGAGCGGCCGTGCCTTAGCTTAGAGTTTTAACGTTCTAGGGGAAATAGTTAGACAACTATTTCGTGTTTATATTTCTTGGTTATCGTATAAATAGATTCCTTCCCAAGGATGGGATATTCGTACATGTATTATGTATTTGGTGACTTAAAGTTTTGACAAAATACATTTACAAGTTTCATATCCAACACTTTAAAGTTTTATGTCAAAACTCATGGCGAGGTTTAATTCCGAGAAATAAAATTAAACACACTTGTTAGAAAAATAGTTTTTCTAAGTCTTGGTATTTTTAGAAAAATTCGCCAGAACTTCTCCTAAAAACGGGAGTGTCCGTGCTAATACGCACATCTTTTTCTTTTTGAAATCAACCCATGATCATCAACAATCAACCCTTACGTTTTAACACGCAAAATACTACCCTTTTCGTTTCAGTTTCAATATGTGAAAAACTGGACTGTTTTCGGACGTGTAAATAAAATACCTAACTTATTCCAAAAATTCCCAAATTTTTGCGAAACATCATAATCGACCCACAAATTATTGTGTAAAAATTTCGGGGTCTAGTTCATTATCAAAAATTTATAGAAATCGTTTACCGAACTGTGATCAGATTTGTTACATTCTGATCACAGTTTACGGAAAAATTCGTCAAAAATTCCTCGTCAGTCCGTTTATCGAAATTCCAGTTCGAGGGTCACAAATACATCCGTGACCATCTTTGATAAAAGTTTCAGGGGCTGGTTCGGTTCAGGTTTTAAGTTGTGATCGAAAACGCACAGCCCAATTTACTGCAGTAAGAATCAGCCTTAGCTGCTGTCACGAAAACAGATTTTTAAAATAGTAACCGACCTCAGAAAAATACAATTCCAGCGCCATTTTCTTCGTTTTTCGAAAAGACACAATTTAGGCTTTTGAAATTCCGTTTTTCGAGTTTTTAAAGTCCGTTTACAGCCTGTTGAAGGCGGCTGAAAAAGTAACTCAGCATGTTATTTCACGGTTTAAACATTACTAAATCGCATCAACGAGTGTCCGAACAACGGATTTAGCAAGGAAACAACTTTTAAACATCAACTATGATTTAACCAACCCTCAAACCAACAAGATTCCGCTTCATGATTCATACACAAGTAAACTTTTATGTAGCTTTATGTTCATAACTCATGTTTCACATTTTCTAGCATTCTCGTTATTTAGTGATTTAAACATCAAAACATCATACTACATGTCATAATTTCGAACAAGATGAAATCAAGTGTGAAGAAACTTACTACTAGCTTATAGCTAGGGATGATTCTTGTGTGAAAGTGATGAGAAAAAGATGGTGAGAAAGGCTAGAACAAGCTCCTTTGAAGTCCCTTTAAGTTGCACCTTCCATGGATGAACACAAAGCTTGAATGGAATGTAAAAATGAAGGAGATGATGATGTTTAGAGGTGGTGATGGTGGTTTCGGTTAGGGCAGCCGAGACAAGAGGGAGAGAGAGTGAAATGGGGTGTAATCTTTGTGAAATGATGAACAATCTAAGGTGCCATACTATATATAATCATCTTGCATAACTTAGATACTTACACAAGCAACATCCATTAAATAAATCAAAGATAATCTTTCCAAATATTTGAAGTATGGTTATGTGGATATGTGGGGTCCCACTTGGGAACTAAATCGTTGGGGGGGGGGGGGGGGGGTCTTGTTGCAAAGATTATGACAAAAGTGTAAGTATATGTTAGATGAAGAAAGATGATGGTGTAAGTTAGTTGGTTTATTTTTAGCGGGTGTTATGACGTACGGGGATCATGACTAGCCAAAAATAATAAAACAAAGTGTCTGCCAAAAAATTTAGTGTCCCGGGTAGTGTCCGGTTATACGATTAAATACCGTTCCGTTAAAGCTTTTAATTATGCCGAAAAAGGTCCTTTATGAATATTTTTGTAACATAAATTATTCCCGGTACTTAGGAAAATATACGGGACCGTTCTGCAATGTTTTTGCACTTTATGAGTAATTTAAAATGCTGAGTTTTGCATTAAAGTGCAGAATTTTGTACTTAAAGTACGTTTTAGGCACATCCGGTCACTATAAACTTCACCTAGTGACGTAGTTCTACAATCCTCACCTCCCTACACTCACTACCAGTGTAGTAAACTATTCCCGGCTCATACTGGCCTTAGAGGCAATGTCTGCCTGATGCTGGTTATGTCAGCATGTTTGATGGGTATCCCGTATAGTGTGCTCGCTGTGCTTTTTGTGCATCAAGGTTGTCACTGGTGTTTGTGCATAAATAATAGAGTGACAGTATAAAATGTGATGCATGAGCATGTATGTATCAGAAATCAGTAAGCAGTTTAAACACAGATGTAAGCAAGCACAGTAATTAAGCAGTAATTAAATATTAATTAATTCGTACGGATACCTGGTTTGGTGAGGGTTGTCACATTCTCCCCCCGTTAAAGAAATTTCGTCCCGAAATTTAAGTTCTGCTACGCGATGCAGGGTTCTTAGGAAACAAATGGGGGTATTTCTCTTTCATTCGATCCTCACGTTCCCACGTGAATTCAGGTCCATGCCTAGCATTCCAACGAACTTTGACGAGTTTGACACTGCTCCTGCGAGTTTTATTAACTTTCCAATCCGTGACCTCAACAGGTTCTTCAGTAAAATGGAGCGTGTTGTCGATATGTACTTCGTCAGCAGGAATGATCACTGTATCTTGTGTTGGACTTTTTCTCAAATTGGATACATGGAAGGTATCGTGAACACCATGGAGTTCAGCAGGTAGGTCCAACTTGTAGGCTACAAGCCCAATCCTTTGCAGAATTCTGAAAGGGCCAATGTAACGCGGGTTCAACTTCCCACGCTTTCCGAAGCGTGCCACCCCCTTCCAGGGTGAAACTTTCAATAAAACCATATCTCCAACTTGGAATTCCAAGTGTTTCCGGTTTGGATCTGTATAGGCTTTCTATCTTTCGCGAGTCGCTTCGATGCGTTTTCGAATCTGCGCAATCTTGTCTGTCGTCTCTTGGACGATTTCGGGACCAACAAGCTGCCTATCACCTGCGTCAGCCCAGCATAGGGGTGATCGACACTTGCGTCCGTAAAGAGCTTCAAATGGCGCGGCTCCAATACTAGTGTGGTAGCTGTTGTTGTATGAAAATTCGGCCAGGGGTAAATGCTTATCCCAGCTATCACCAAGATCCATTACACATGCTCTCAGCATATCCTCCAATGTCTGAATAGTTCTTTCACTTTGGCCATCAGTTTGCGGATGGAATGCAGTGCTCAAATTCAATTGTGAGCCAAAAGCTTCTTGGAAGGATTGCCAAATCCTTGATATGAAACGTCCATCTCTATCAGAGATGATCGAGAGTGGCACTCCATGACGTGCAACGATTTCCCTCATGTATATTTCCGCAAGTTTACTCGTATTGTCTTTCTCTTTGATTGGCAAGAAATGTGCGGACTTTGTTAGGCGGTCAACTATCACCCAAATAGTATCATGACCCCTGGGCGTCCTTGGCAACTTCGTTATAAAATCCATTGAAATCTGTTCCCATTTCCACCTGGGAATTTCAGGTTGTTGCAGAAGTCCCGAAGGCTTCTGATACTCAGCTTTAACCTTGGCGCACGTTAAACATTTGCTAACATAAACAGCAACGTCGCCCTTCATCCTGGGCCACCAATAATAATCCTTAAGATCTTGGTACATTTTATCCGCCCCGGGATGAATAGAGTACCGTGATTTGTGTGCCTCATCAAAAATAACTTTCCTCAAACCACCAAACAGAGGAACCCAAATCCTTTTCATAAAACATAACGTTTCTTCCTCGTTTGGCACCAAATGCTTCTCCATCCCACGGAGATATTCTTCTTCAAGGTTTCTTTCCTTAAGAGCTTCTTTTTGCGCGGCACGAATGCGCAGGGAAAGATCTGTCTGGATAATCATCTCCAAAGCTCTAACCCTTATGGGCTTGATCCTTTCTTTATGACTTAGGGCATCGGCGACCACATTTGCCTTCCCTGGATGGTACTTTATCTCGCAGTCGTAATCGTTCAACAATTCGACCCAACGTCTTTGTCTCATGTTCAGCTCTTTCTGGTTGAATATGTGCTGTGAACTCTTGTGGTCTGTGAAAATTGTACACTTCGTACCATATAGGTAGTGTCTCCAGATCTTCAATGCAAATATCACTGCGCCTAGCTCCAAATCATGCGTGGTATAGTTCCTTTCATGTACTTTCAACTGGCGTGACGCGTAAGCTATAACTTTCTGGCGTTGCATCAAAACACAACCCAATCCTTGACGTGAGGCGTCACAGTATACCACGAAATCATCTGTACCTTCCGGTAGTGCTAAGATCGGCGCATTGCAGAGCTTATCCTTTAACAAATGAAATGCTTCTTCCTGTTTGATTCCCCAATCAAACTTCTTATCCTTCTGTGTGAGGAGTGTTAGTGATTGAGCGATTTTTGAAAAATCCTCAATGAACCTTCGATAGTAACCAGCCAAGCCTAAGAATTGTCGAATCTCGGTTGGCGTCTTTGGAGTCTCCCAGTTCTTTATCGCCTCGATCTTTGTGGGATCGACATGGATTCCATTTCCATTAACTACGTGTCCAAGGAATTGGACTTCACGTAGCCAAAACTCGCACTTAGAGAATTTGGCATACAACTGTTCCTTTTTCAACAACTCCAGAATAGTTCTTAAGTGCTGTTCGTGTTCAGCCTTTGTCTTTGAATAAATCAAAATATCGTCGATGAATACAATCACGAACTTATCGAGATACGGCTTGCAGACTCGGTTCATTAGGTCCATAAAAACAGCAGGCGCGTTTGTTAACCCAAACGGCATGACTAGGAACTCGTAGTGTCCATAACGAGTTCTGAAGGCTGTCTTCGGAATGCTCTCTTCTTGTATTCTTAGCTGATGGTACCCAGATCGAAGATCGATCTTAGAGTAAGAACTTGAACCCTGGAGTTGATCGAATAGATCATCGATTCTTGATAGAGGGTATCTATTCTTGATCGTCAGCTTATTCAACTCCCGGTAGTCAATACACATACGAAAACTACCGTCTTTCTTTTTGACAAATAAAACTGGAGCTCCCCAAGGTGAGAAGCTTGGTCGGATGAATCCTTCGTCAAGTAACTCCTGGAGTTGTGTCGACAACTCCTGCATCTCTGACGGTGCAAGTCTATAAGGTGCTCTAGCTACAGGCGCGGCGCCTGGAACTAAGTCAATGTGAAATTCCACTTGCCTTTGGGGTGGTAATCCTGGCAAGTCTTCTGGAAAGACTTCAGGATATTCCCTCACGACAGGGATGTCTTCGATTTTCGGCTCAGCAGCTTTCTTATCCACGATGTGTGCCAGGAAGGCAGCACATCCCTTTTGTAAACACTTACGGGCTTTCAGGCAACTGATAATTCTTAAAGGCGTATCCCGCTTCTCCCCATGAACCACAATTGTTTCTCCATCTTCGGTTGGGATATGAACTACCTTTTCGTGACAAACAATCTCAGCCCTGTTGCTTGATAAACAATCCATTCCTACTACCACGTCGAAGTTCCCCAGCTGGACTGGTAGTAGATCCAAAGCAAATTCACGCTCTCCCAACTCGATTACACAACCCCTGACCACTTCATTGGCTTCTACTAACTTTCCATTTGCCAATTCAATTGAGTAAGGAATATCTAATTTACTAGCGGCTAAACCAAGCATATTCTTAAACTCTAATGATACGAAGCTATAATCGGCACCAGTATCAAATAAAACGGATGCAAAGCATTGGTTTACAGGGAACATACCAGTAACAACATTGGGATCCAGGCGCGCTTCCCTAGCTTCGATATTGAAAACCCTTCCACGTGCTTGGTTCAATTCTGGGCAGTTCCTCTTAAAATGCCCAATGTCACCACAGTTAAAACAACCCATTCTTTGACCATTTCCTGCTCCATTCCCAGCTTGATTGTTGGTTTGGTTCGCATTACCAGCTTGATTCACATTGTTGCCTCGATTCCCGTTTCTTCCATTGTTCCCTTGTGGGCGATTCCCAATACCACCACGATTATTATTTCTATTCCCAAATCCTCCTTGGCCTCCCCGACCAGCACTAGCCCAACAAGAATCCTTCGAGTGACCAGTCTTTCCACAAGCTTCACATACTTTTGGCCCGCATCGGCCAGGATGATGACGTTGGCAGGAGTTACACTCGGGATGTGCACCCATATATCCCTTTCCTTTTCTTCTAGTACCAGTCGTAGTTTGAACTGGCGCGTTTGGTTCTCCTTTCCTGCCATCACCGCTCGTGCCTTGTTTGAAATTCGAGAATTTTCTTTTGTTATCCCCGGACGACTCTACATGAGTCTCCTTCTTCTTTTGCTCAACATCAGAAAACTTGTTTAGGCGGATCGCCTCCTCAGTGAGAGCAACGCTTAGATCGATCGCCTCAGTGATTGTTGCCGGTTTTGAAGAGGTCACCATACTAATGATTTGAGGAGCTAAACCCCAAATGAAACGCTCAATCCGCTTGAATTCTGGCGTGACCATATAAGGTACTACCTGTGATAGGTCGTGAAACCTCTGAACATATTCCGCAATTTTCGGACCTTCCATCTTCAAATGCCAGAACTCAGTTTCCAACCTCTGGATCTCAGCACGAGAGCAATACTTTTTGCGCATGAGCTCTTTCAGCTCGTTCCACGCCAATGCGTAGGCTGCGGCTTCACCAAGTGTTTGGACTTGTAAATTCCACCATGACAGGGCTCCGTTTAAGAATAGCCTAGAGATGTAAGTGACCTGCTGATCAGGAGCGCATTTGCTCATGCGGAGAACTGATTCTGTCTTTTCTGCCCAACGAACAAAAGCAACAGCACCTCCGGTGCCATCAAAGTTTACGGGTTTGCAGTCTAAGAACTGCTTGTAGGTGCACCCTGCACATACATTACAATATATGAATGGCATTAGCAAACTTGCTAGAGATATCCAATGTATAATGGTATGCCTTAATGACTTAGTATTACCATGAGGCGGATTGTTGTTGCCGTTATTGTTTGAGCTGCCTCGGCTGGGTCCTCCTTGAGAGGCGGCGTATTGCGCGATGGCGGCAGCGATGATTTGTTGAAGTTCTGCCTCGTTGGCAGGCATGCGTGGATCACGTCTCGGTGGCATCTTCTAAAAGATGGTTTACGCGAGTCAGGTCATGGTAGGTAAAGTGTGCGTATAAAACGATAGTAATAATACATAACATCTCATGTTAAAATAAACCAACACATAACATCTCATGTTAAAATAAACCAAACACATAACATCTCATGTTATAAACAATCAATCACACAACATCCCATGTTATAAATATATCAATAAATCAGCCATGCATGTAATGAGAACACTGCGATTAAGCTTTTATATAACCAAGACCACGATTACAATGTTTACAAGTTCCACAAATGTAACATACATCCAAAAAGGGACCAAGGGTCACAACGCCCTTGTCCGAAACGTCTAAACAAATACAAATACCAAACATCAAAAGTCATAATCGTCAGGTGGTCTTCAAAAAGCTATGTAGCCGACTTAATCGCCGTCTTCTCATCAAAAGTGGTGGTACCTGCATCAAACCAAAAGTGCCCTCATGCTGCTGGTGGTGGTGGAGGAAAATGAAAATAGAACAAACTGCGCATGAGGAGCCAGTCCTCCTCCATGGCGTGGTGAGAACGTGATAGACACTCTATCTGCTGCTCCAAGGCCTGAACACGACGCGTCAGCGCGTCATGCTGTAGCATGAACGAAACGAGGACATCCTCCGTGGAAGGCCCGACAAAATATGGATGATATGGGTCTGTCGGTGGCACGACGGATGATGATGTCCAGAGAAAAGGCTCGCTGGATGGAGTAAAAGGTGGTACAGCGAACGGTGGAACAGGGGGAACAGCAGTATGGTGAGGGATCTGCGGTGCAAACTGATCCCCTCCGGTCAGAAAAGGTACATGGCCAAAAGGCTGATGGGATGGGCCCTCTCCAGGACACGACGGAGGGATCTCCTGAAGAAATGTGATGGGCAGATCCGCGCGATGCGCATCAGCAGTGTGTGTGGGGAACATGGGTGCCTCGGTGGTATGTGGTGGGAAAGGTGGGATATCAGTAGGGGCAAAAATGGGTGCCAAGACGGGGGCTACAGGTGCCACGAACGGCGGGAGCTCATCATCATCATCAATCCACCCATTCCGGGTGTCAGCATACTGGGGGTCGACATGAGCCGCAAAGAGTGCATGGTCGGGCTCTAGAGGCACCGGGTCAGGAATAGGAGCAACAACATCAGGCTCAGCGGGTATATCAGCATGGATAAGTGGTGGAACAAAGGAAGCTACCGACTCAAGAGAATCAGGAATCGACGAATCAGAATGGGCCTCCTCAACAGGAATCTCAACTAAAGGAAGAGCAACATCGTCTGCAATCGGGGCCCCGCCCCCATGGTGACCCTCAGGGGGACCCTCGAATAGATCGAGGTCGTCGTCGGACTCAATATCATGTGGCAAATCCTCTACAGGAACTGCAGCGGGTGGAACAGGAGCAGGGATCTCCACAAGAGGTTGATCCCCGGCAGGAACACCATCAGCATGAGGTATATCATCCCCAAAATCGGGTATAGCAAAAGGCTGGAATGCATCCTCGTCAGTGCTGTCTGTATCTGATGTATGAACCTCTGAATCAGTGTACATCGGGTCGTCAGAGTCTACTGCCACTGGGTCTGAAACCCCGCTCGATGAAGACATAGTGTCTGTAATACAACCACAGATATGCACATATATCAATCATATAATCAAGTAAACACATTAGTCATCAATAAGCAATCAATTAGTTCTCCTAGTCCCACTAGCCTCCCAGCCTCTCAGACTGACTCCCTAGTCCCACTAGCCTCCCAGCCTCCTAGACTGACTCCCTAGTCCCACTAGACAACCACCTCAGCCTCCCAGACTGAGCCTATAATTAACAAAAAAAAAATTGTGCTTAACATTTGTTTGTAAAAACATTTTGGATCTGGACTTAAGTGGTATGCAGTGTAAAAATGTTTTCGTGAGAGCCCTAGTGATCATAGTCTAGACTCGAGAAGGAATCCTAGTTCGCTATGATCAGAGCTCTGATACCAAGCTGTCACACCCTGGCTTTGCGGATGCGTGGGTTTATTTAGTGTGACTTCTTAATACCATAGCTTAATCATAACAAAGCTATATGAAAATAAAACCATGCAGATCATCCATTTATTTGAGTTTGAAAAGTAAAATACCACAACATTGTCCTAATACGTTGACACATGCAACGGAAATTACAACTTAACAACATAAAAACTTTGTTCTTAAAACACAACCCCAAATATAACATAAACACTTGCTTAAGACTTGCGACTCGTCCAGGTAAAAGTCGCAATCCCTAAACGTGGATGATCCCGTAACTCTAACACAGCGGGAAAACGTAGCATACCGGGCCAGATCCTTAGTTCCCTGAAATACATGTAAGCTGGAAAAATCAACATAATGTTGAGCGAGTTCATGTGTAAGTGAGTATGTAAAACACTTGTAAGTATAAAAATCCCTGGTATGTAGCAAATAAGGAAAAAGAGATCACCAATGGTTTGCAAGGCCATTGATATGTGTGAAGTGCAAGTAGGAAGACTCAAACCTAGCGGATTTCGCGTTGGGCACAAAGTCACCCCAAGGTCCGTTCTGCTGGGCCTGGGGTTGGGCTCGCTACACCCAGATAGATCTACCGCTTACATCCCTCGGTCCTACAATGAGGATTAATGGCCTCCAGTTCCCGCCTACCCACTCACATGATCTAAGTAGTAACCCTCCTTACGCTAACCATACCATGTAAAAAGTACTCGTAATCATAGTAACATGTATTTCACCCCCGCAGTTTAGAAAACTGAAAACAGTTAAGAGAAAAGGGGGACATGAACTCACAGTAATGCGTCCTCGATAACAGCAACTCAAACTCGATCTGCAGCACGACAACCTACAACGTGCTAATATCTATGAGACGAACGGCCGTGCCTTAGCTTAGAGTTTTAACGTTCTAGGGGAAATAGTTAGACAACTATTTCGTGTTTATATTTCTTGGTTATCGTATAAATAGATTCCTTCCCAAGGATGGGATATTCGTACATGTATTATGTATTTGGTGACTTAAAGTTTTGATAAAATACATTTACAAGTTTCATATCCAACACTTTAAAGTTTTATGTCAAAACTCATGGCGAGGTTTAATTCCGAGAAATAAAATTAAACACACTTGTTAGAAAAATAGTTTTTCTAAGTCTTGGTATTTTTAGAAAAATTCGCCAGAACTTCTCCTAAAAACGGGAGTGTCCGTGCTAATACGCACATCTTTTTCTTTTTGAAATCAACCCATGATCATCAACAATCAACCCTTACGTTTTAACACGCAAAATACTACCCTTTTCGTTTCAGTTTCAATATGTGAAAAACTGGACTGTTTTCGGACGTGTAAATAAAATACCTAACTTATTCCAAAAATTCCCAAATTTTTGCGGAACGTCATAATCGAACCACAAATTATTGTGTAAAAATTTCGGGGTCTAGTTCATTATCAAAAATTTATAGAAAATCGTTTACCGAACTGTGATCAGATTTGTTACATTCTGATCACAGTTTAAGGAAAAATTCGTCAAAAATTCCTCGTCAGTCCGTTTATCGAAATTCCAGTTCGAGGGTCACAAATACATCCGTGACCATCTTTGATAAAAGTTTTAGGGGCTGGTTCGGTTCAGGTTTTAAGTTGTTATCGAAAACGCACAGCCCAATTTACTGCAGTAAGAATCAGCATTAGCTGCTGTCACGAAAACAGATTTTTAAAATAGTAACCGACCTCAGAAAAATACAATTCCAGCGCCATTTTCTTCGTTTTTCGAAAAGACACAATTTAGGCTTTTGAAATTCCGTTTTTCGAGTTTTTAAAGTCCGTTTACAGCCTGTTGAAGGCGGCTGAAAAAGTAACTCAGCATGTTATTTCACGGTTTAAACATTAGTAAATCGCATCAACGAGTGTCCGAACAACGGATTTAGCAAGGAAACAACTTTTAAACATCAACTATGATTTAACCAACCCTCAAACCAACAAGATTCCGCTTCATGATTCATACACAAGTAAACTTTTATGTAGCTTTATGTTCATAACTCATGTTTCACATTTTCTAGCATTCTCGTTATTTAGTGATTTAAACATCAAAACATCATACTACATGTCATAATTTCGAACAAGATGAAATCAAGTGTGAAGAAACTTACTACTAGCTTATAGCTAGGGATGATTCTTGTGTGAAAGTGATGAGAAAAAGATGGTGAGAAAGGCTAGAACAAGCTCCTTTGAAGTCCCTTTAAGTTGCACCTTCCATGGATGAACACAAAGCTTGAATGGAATGTAAAAATGAAGGAGATGATGATGTTTAGAGGTGGTGATGGTGGTTTCGGTTTGGGCAGCCGAGACAAGAGGGAGAGAGAGTGAAATGGGGTGTAATCTTTGTGAAATGATGAATAATCTAAGGTGCCATACTATATATAATCATCTTGCATAACTTAGATACTTACACAAGCAACATCCATTAAATAAATCAAAGATAATCTTTCCAAATATTTGAAGTATGGTTATGTGGATATGTGGGGTCCCACTTGGGAACTAAATCGTTGGGGGGGGGGGGGGGGGGTCTTGTTGCAAAGATTGTGACAAAAGTGTAAGTATATGTTAGATGAAGAAAGATGATGGTGTAAGTTAGTTGGTTTATTTTTAGCGGGTGTTATGACGTACGGGGATCATGACTAGCCAAAAATAATAAAACAAAGTGTCTGCCAAAAAATTTAGTGTCCCGGGTAGTGTCCGGTTATACGATTAAATACCGTTCCGTTAAAGCGTTTAATTATGCCGAAAAAGGTCCTTTATGAATATTTTTGTAACATAAATTATTCCCGGTACTTAGGAAAATATACGGGACCGTTCTGCAATGTTTTTGCACTTTATGAGTAATTTAAAATGCTGAGTTTTGTATTAAAGTGCAGAATTTTGTACTTAAAGTACGTTTTAGGCACATCCGGTCACTATAAACTTCACCTAGTGACGTAGTTCTACAATCCTCACCTCCCTACACTCACCACCAGTGTAGTAAACTATTCCCGGCTCATACTGGCCTTAGAGGCAATGTCTGCCTGATGCTGGTTATGTCAGCATGTTTGATGGGTATCCCGTATAGTGTGCTCACTGTGCTTTTTGTGCATCAAGGTTGTCACTGGTGTTTGTGCATAAATAATAGAGTGACAGTATAAAATGTGATGCATGAGCATGTATGTATCAGAAATCAGTAAGCAGTTTAAACACAGATGTAAGCAAGCATAGTAATTAAGCAGTAATTAAATATTAATTAATTCGTACGGATACCTGGTTTGGTGAGGGTTGTCACAACGATATAGTTGAAATAGATCCACAGGCGGATCAAAATAAAAAGGAGACATTGTTCAACAGTTTTATGACATCCAAGCTTGCGAGACTTATTGTGGACACTAGGAGAAAGCCAGCCTAGTTCGAGTAGTACCTGTACTTAACCTTTTTGGGAAAATACGTCAGTTTACACTGGTAAATACAATTTAACTGACTCATTTTGAAAAGTTTAATAAAATTGATTTGAATCCACGTGGCACAAAATATCTTTTATAACTTGGGATAATTATTTAAATATAATCTTGTAAAAGTATTACATGTTTCTTATGCGTTCAGTAGCCCGGTTTGTGCCGGGTTAAAGATCAATAGACACACCACATTATTTATTTTGGCACTGACGGGTGTACGCCTACACCCCGTGCTTAGGTCGTGGCCATTTCGTAAAATGATGCCAAGGATATCCGGGACATGGTCATTAATCCCCCAAAGGCTTTAAGCAAACAAAATATTTCCAAACGGAGCATATCAACGGTTTAACCATTATTCGATTAACGATTCAATGCCTGACCAAGCGGTATTTTATATACCATACCCCAAGCCCGTATAGGGAAAATAAGTTAAAAGTATTTACCTGAGCTAATTATAAATTTAATCCCAGCCGTATATCAATCAGCAAGTACAGATAGCTTTTACTGGGCCTCCTATTCTGGAACGAAGGTTTACAATAACCTATTAGATTTCTAACGGGTCTTTAATTAAGCTTAAGCTTAGACCGGTTAGTTTTAAAGGAAGATACGGTTCAAACGCATGACTAAGTGAAGACCGGAATAGAATGTGATTTAGACCCGACGAGTTTGAAGACTTATATAATATGGGTAAACTAAACACATTCTGGATTTTGAGACAAAGATGATAAGGTTTGACCCGTTTCGGCTAATATATGCAAACTAGTTACATAAGCCGATCCGAACGCGAAAAGTGCGTAACAAGTAACCAAATGATTCCTATGCAAGTTTCCTAAGTAATATGCCTTAAATATGTTGTGACATCAGTAAGATGTCTTCCAATATGCCCAAAACGGATTTAAATTCGAATTATGCCTCGTAAGGGCATTTTGGTCATTTAAAAGGTTATAAAAGAGTTTAATTAGTAATATGAGTTACAGGTCTGATTTTTTTAGTAAATATACTTAATTTAATAAGTTATAACAATAGGGTACTAGATATATGTGAAATTTATCATTTAAAACCAAACTATGCACCTTAGGGGTATTTTGGTAATTTCACATAGGCTAAAAGGTCAAAGCTGAAATCTGAGTTAAACAACTTTTGCTTACTGTTAAAATATTATAATTTACTTAAAATATCAGTAGGTATCAACCCTTATATGTTTAAAATAGTTTTAGTACATACTATGCGTTAAAAACGCTTAAAAAGGTGATTAAGAGCCATTTCCGGGTTCTATATAGAAAGCTGATATTTTTATTATTCCAGAAAGTTTAAAATAATTTATTTATCATATAATATCAGTATCAAAAGGTTTGGGGTCAAAAAGATATGTAAAACTCATTTTATAGCCCAAAAGGCAAAACCGACAATTACCGAATCAAGCTTATAACTCTAAGTTATGCTTAGTCTAAAATTAATTAAAAATCTTTAAAAATCTCAAAATATTATTTTATATCAGTGGGTAAAAAGTTTGATATCAAAAAGTGGATTTAAATAGGCTATATGCTAATTATGCCGTTTAATCGCTAAAAAGCTTTCTAATTACGCTAATGAGTATAACTCTCAATCTACACCTCAAACTGATGTCAAATTTTGGGTACAAGTTTATAAATCAGTAACTAAGGTTTCTACTCTTTTACATTTCTAAAAATCACGTTTTATGGTGAAAAGGGCATAATAGTCAACATATAAGCAATTAACGGAATCATGCATATTAATTGGATAACTAATGAACCAAGGTGTATAATCACAGAGGGTTATACTAGCGTGTAACCTAGTCCAATTAAAGCTCTAAGGCATTTCTAAAACATGCTTAAACGGGTCAGAACTGAAAGTCAAAGCAAAAGTCAAATTATGCGACTTTCGGTTCCGAACCGGGTCTCTACTGAAAATTGTCGGGTTGAACATGTTTA
Organism: Helianthus tuberosus; assembly: GCA_030545235.1. Taxonomy (NCBI): domain Eukaryota; kingdom Viridiplantae; phylum Streptophyta; class Magnoliopsida; order Asterales; family Asteraceae; genus Helianthus; species Helianthus tuberosus. The sequence continues at coordinate 158,339,809 of CM060360.1, forward strand.
GACATGTTCTTACATTAATTACCAAGTTATATTAATGATAAAACAGGTTGTATGGGTTCTACATTGCTAATTATGCATTAATCTGAAAATAAGCATTTTGTTGACTTTTTAATAACAAGTTTGACCTGACAATTGACCTAGTTAGAGTGGGAATCAGGGAGTACCCTTTTAAGGGTTTATTACCCACATAATTACCTACTTAAAGGTACTTTTAATTCAAGATTTGACTGAACCAATCTTAATTACGACGGTGTGACTTTTAGCTAATTACCTAAGCTAAACTGAATTAGAAGGGTTAAGGACACTTACAAATGTCCTAAGTATGATTAGGGACCACTAGGAAACTTGTTGCTGATCAGGGGAGCTCCAGAGACTAGCTTGAAAGAAGTTGCAAGTGAAAGACCAAAATGTAGCAAACTTGGTTCTCTTATACAGTGAACCCAAATGCATTAGATCATGCCAAAATAGTCTACATGAGTTGCAAGATCATCCCAGGTGTCCCTAAGATGCTAAAAACCACCTATAGAGCCCTTGATTTTCGAATACCACTCAAATAAGGCGGTGCAACCGTTTTAACAGGCAGCTGTCCAAAAATTCGCCCAGATGCAGGTCTTACGGACCGTAAGACTTGGAGCTTTACGGTCCGTAACGACTCCCTTACGGACCGTAAGGTTAGACCTTTACGGTCCGTAAGACTTCGCCAGAGGACAAAAATTTGTTTTCTTTCAGGCTGTGACCATGCAACTATGACATCTCCAACTCTTGTGCTTTTTAATCAGTATGGGGACCATGAAGTCAGCCATTGCATGCCTAGCCATGCACTTACACAACTTGTATTCTTGTGGGAGGTTATTAATGTCGGAAATACCAATAAATTCATATTGAATCCATGTCTAAGGTTGTAACCAATTTATTATTTAGGATAGCCAGATTTATATACATAATTCAGATGTTGATTAAATATATCCTGGTTAGGGATTTATTAATAGGTCGCTCAGAGGTATAAATTTACATGTCGACGTTTTTAAATCCTACCGTACATCTTTATCTGGATTCATTTTTATAACACGTTTGCAAACATGACACGTGTCTTTATTTTACTGGACATGAATTTTCGAGGTGTTACATCCTCACCCCCTTAAAAGAAATCTCGACCTCGAGATTTATTGAAACAATTGAGGGTACTTATCTTTCATGGTGGATTCTAACTCCCACGTATATTCGGGACCTCTACGGGCGTCCCATTTAACCTTCACAATAGGCACATGCTTCCTCTGAAGCTTTTTAACCTGTCGATCCTCAATCGACAAAGGTTTTTCCACAAATTTCAGGCTCTCGTCTATGTGCACATCTGTATGTGGTATGACTAGCGATTCATCAGCTAGACATTTCTTTAGATTGTAGATGTGGAATACGTTGTGAATACCACTGAGCTCTTCAGGCAAGTTCAACTTGTAAGCCACTGACCCAACACATTCGATAATTTCGAATGGTCCTATATACCTTGGGCTTAACTTACCTTTCTTACCAAACCGCAACTTGATCATAAGTTAAACATACCCTAAATATCCTTTACATATCTTAGAAATAGGCTTTGAGGGGTTCGGTATGCTAAAATAAACTTTATTGATCAAAAGGGACTAAAAGCGTCAAAAAGTGCACAAGTTTGCATTTTCGCCCATATCTTACGTTCTGAATATATCCGGACATCCAAAAATTTATGTAATCATTAAAATATTTTATTTTAGTGATTGGCTTCATAAAATTCCATTCGTTGCATAATTTGGATCGTTTTTGCGTTCGTTACAACTTCCGTCGTAATTAACCGAACAACGCAACCGTATGACCAAACGAACCGACATCCGAGATATTGTTGAGCATTTTTTGAGTTCCCTATACTTTAACTTCATTTTAGAGCCTTGAAATGGGGTTAACGGGGTTCAAACGCATCGAAAAAGGCCTTAAACATGTGCAGGGACCATTTCTGCCATTTTTGCAAAAAGTTTGGAGCTGGCACCCCGTGGCACGACGCCACCGCCTGCTGCGTATTCCGTGGCGCGATGCGAGCGCCTGATCTGGACAGAAACTTGATTTTCTGCAACTTTCTGCAATTTTCGACAAACGACTTGAAGTTCAGGGTATATTTTGTAACATTTTCAAAACCGTTAGCTGGTTTTGGGGCACCCCTAGTATCCCAAAACCATGGGCCATATGTGTACGGTCCAGATTGAAGCATGTTTTACGATGAACGATCCTAACGGTTCTTGATTCTCTATAAATAGCAACACCCACTTCACTCCATCCTCACTCAAAATCTGATCTAAGATGCTCTAAGTTGAAGCCTTTGCTTCATACCTGAGCTACTTGGGTCAAGATTTTGCTTGCGGGGACCTTTTGTAAGTATTCCTTCATTCTCTTTATTCATTTTTAGCTTAAAAGTCAAACTGCGTTTGACTTTCTGCATTGACCAGTTTATGGTCAATGCGAAGTTCGTTTGAACTTCATAACGTGAGCGTAATCACAATGGTTATAGTCCCTAGTGACTATACCTACTGATTACCACGTTATCTAGGCTCAGTGACGAGTCGTAGTTTCAGCCAAACTGCGCATTCCCGCGTATTTTGTAACCAAACTACTTTTGGGTATCAAAACCGTTTGTTTTTATACCAAATCTATTTTCTAAATTCGTTAAACATGTTTTAACATGTTTAACTCGTCACTTTTTAGATTAGTGCTTGTGTAGAGTCGTAAGTCAAGCGGACTAAACACCCGCTTAGACTTTCGAACACGACCCGTTTGGTCGATCATTAGGATCCGACCAAACATGTTTAGTGACCATAGTTGCATAGGGAATAACCTTCCGAGGTTATATCTTATGGTCACTTAGGTTTAATTAGTTGTATGATAGGCAGTTTATATGCCTTAGGTAAATGACCAAAATGTCATTTTCATGCATAATTGGTAATTAAGCATATGTAACACAAACTTTTGTCACTTAATTGATTATGCAACATATTTAATCATGTTTAGGCATATAATACTTGTCATAGGACTAGTTAGACGTCTCGAACGCGCTTTTGCGCGAACGACACGTTAAAGTAGCTTAAGCTACCTTAATGGGTCACAACGGGTCGAAAGCACTTAGGTTAGGTTTCGATTTAGAATGTAGACTTTGTTAAACCATGTCATATGAGTTCCAATACTCATTTCGTTTACAAAACCTCATCCTATCCGATCTTCCGACTTAGGTACGGTTTATTTATATAGTTATTAGGTTGTCGATTGATTCCGTGCTCCCTCTAGCTTGCTTGGTTGTTGTCCAAGACCTCTAAGCATTCTCTGGTGAGTACATAGTTCCCCTATTTTATTGTTTTAAATTGTTTTGGGGTGATTCATACGTGCTAAATGTTTTCGAGGTTTTAACGACGGTTTCAAAAATAAATGATATGGTTTATACAAAATTTATAATGATTTTAATATAGTGAACAAACTTGTTGGTTGTATTTACATAACGAATAATATCCATTAGTTTTGGCCGAACCGACCAGTATTAGGTTATGGTACCATAGGATCTGACAAATCCCGTTATCAGACTGCACCCATGGTTATGTGTGGGTTAGGTGGGTAACGATTGAATCTGTGATTGTTAATTTACCCTTTGGTGGTTTATTAATGCGAGAAGCGATAGGCGAGTTGCGAAGGTTTGGATGTTATTAGCGAGACAATCAAAAGTAGTTTTCACGATTTTAAACGAGAATGATTTAAACGACTAAAGCGATTTTTAACGAATTAAACGATTTGGGTAAACGATTGGTTTTTGGTTAGTGTTTAGATAACGGGACGGGTGTAATGTGACGAAAGCATGGTGGATACGCCGTTGGTACTTCCTATAAATAAGTGTTTTCATCGTATTACATACCGTGGCGTTATTTAGTTCGCTTGGGTAAACGATTTTGAAACGATGTCACACAAACGAGGTTTTCAAAATGATATAAACCATATGAGTTTTATTAACGAGATTTATTAACGAGTTTTATTAACGAATTTTATTAACGAGAATTATTAACAAGTTTTTACGAGATGTTTTACAATTTGATTTAATTAAACAAATGTTTTGGGTTAAGAATCATGGCTACGAGATTTTATGTCGCAATACAATACTTTTCAAAACAAGGTTTTTAATTAAGTATTGCAACATGTAAACTAGCCATGAATCCGACACTCTCAAAAACCTATGTACTCGCCAGCATTTCTTTGCTGACTTTGTTTTCACATATGTTTCAGGTGTTCTTGAATGATGTTGATTGCTAGGATGCATGCTCACATAGGACTGGACGAGGCCTTAGTGACTTAATAACAATGATAGACTATGTTTAAATTGTTTATTTAGATTTTCAGACGATGGAAATATTTAACGTTTAATAAAACGAAACTTCAAATTTCCGTGTGTTTTGAAACAATGATTCTGTTACAACACTCCCCGACGATTCCGCCGCGATTTGTTGTTTTACGCGGTCGGGGTGTGACAGAAAAGTTAGTATCAGAGCCAATGCTTATAGGGAATTAGGTTATTAGTAATGCTTTGACCTAGACTATAACTTTCTAGGACCCCAACACAAGTTTTCTGCGTTTAGATTTAAAACAAAACAAAACCGTCACCTACCTTTAGGTGATAACCACAACGAGAACACAAAATCCGAATCTGCTTCGAAAATTAATCATCCGTTCTAGGATGATTGATTACTAAGTTTTGAACCCTCTGTTATAAGGTTTTAAACCCTTCCAGTTTGACTCGTATTTGGCTTAGAGCCTTCTAAGTTTTCAAAATCTCGTCAAAGTTTGGGTCTAAATAATGTGAACACGTGCAAACTGGAAGAGTGAAGGCCTGTATCCTGAGTTTTCTGTCTAAGGCTAGAGTGTTCATACAAATCCGCAGTATCAGACCAGTCACTCTTACCTGGGAACTCTTGGGGTGAGTGTTCACTTATAGGCGAGCATGTCTTCAGTGATACATTAATATGACCCGTTTACTTTGATTAATCACCGTCACATTTGTTTGCCTTAGGTAACAAACAAATGATCGCAATTTCTATGCGTTGTTGTTCTGTTTTAATTATCCGATAACATTTCCCTTGTTTTCTCCTATGTCTTTCATTTCCTCTAGGATGTCTCTTCATCGCAACGACACTCAAATGTCCGAGCAAACTGCCAAATTTTCCCAGCGAATAGGCGAAGTAATCCTGAAAACTGTGGATTTAGGTATCGCCATGTCTCGTCTCAATAATGAAGCCACCCAAGAAGCATCGAAAGAAGCAGAAGCCGAGCGTTCAAAAAAGTCAAAGAAGCGTAAAGCTCCAAAGGATCCCGTAGCCGTTACACCAAATCAAGCAAAACCTAGCCAGGTGGCAGCACCACCAGTCAAGAAGCCGTACTTAGGAACTGCTCCTTTGTGCAATCAGTGTAACCTCCACCACTATGCCAGTCTCAAATGTCGGAAATGTTTCAACTGTGGGCTCATTGGTCATTTGGCATGAGACTGTCGTTCAGTCACTGTGCTAAACCAAGCTTTTCAGAACCCCGCTCAATTTCAAGCAGATCCAGCTCAGGCTCATTTTCCTCTTGGTACTTGCTACACCTATGGCGAGACGGGTTATGTCAGGGACAGATACCCAAAGGTTTTTAATGCAAATCCGACCCACGGATGAGCATTTGGCCGATTAGAAGAAGCTGCTGTTTTGAATAATCTGAATCTTATGTTTATGTTTCTAGTATTTTCCTTTGAACTCGAAAATAATCGATTTTGTTTATAAATAAATCTTTATTTGCAATTCTGATGTACAAATATAGTTGCATGTATGTATGGCATACCCCTACGATACCTACACCAAAGAACCGTATTTGTAGTTCTCTCGTTCATATGATCGCTCGTGAATTCCTCGAAAATTCTAAGTGCTCGCTTCATTCTAAGAAATGAAGTGACAATTTGAGTAATCACTTTAATTCCTTGGTTAGATAACTAAGGAAACCCTTATCTGTCGAAGTTGCTCTTGGTAAACCTCTTGTATTCAATTCTGTTATTTGCGTCTGTCAATTTAACTTTGATAATCACCTTTTTCCTATTGACCTCACACCGATGCAACTTGGGAGTTTCGACATTATCATAGGGATGAATTGGTTAGCTGAACATCATGCTGAGGTGGTTTGTTTCGATAAGATTGTTCGTATTCCTCTTTCATCTGGCGATGTTCTGGAAGTTCGTGACGAGAAACCATCTGTTGGTTTGAAACTAATGTTTTGTACGAAAGCCCAAAGTTATTTACGAAAAAGGATATGTTGCCTTTATGGCACATGTCACCGAGAAGAAAGACAAGAGCAAGAGTATTCAGGATATTCTGATTGTTCGAGATTATCCAGAGGTGTTTCCTGATGAACTGCCTGGTTTACCTCCAGTTCGTCAAGACGGGTTTCATATTGACCTTGTACCCAATGCCAACCCGATTGCGAAAGCACCTTATCGTCTTGCACTGTCAGGGATGCAAGAGTTATCGAAACAGCCTCAAGAGTTATCTGATAAAGGATTCATCCGACCGAGCTTTTCGCCCTGGGGAGCTCCTGTCCTCTTTGTGAAGAAGAAAGATGGGTCTTTTTGAATGTGTATCGATTATTGTGAGCTTAATAAGCCTACCATCGAGAATCGATATCCCCTACCTCGAATCGATGATCTCTTTGATCAACTGCAAGGTGCTACCTGCTTTTCCAATATCGATCTGCGTTCTGGGTACCATCAACTTCGCGTTTTCGAAGAAGATATTCCCAAAACTGCTTTCCGTACAAGATATGGGCATTACGAGTTCACTGTCATGCCTTTTGGTTTGACGAATGCCTCAGCTATCTTCATGGACTCAATGAATAGGGTCTGTAAACCTTATTTAGACAAGTTCATCATTGTGTTCATCGATGATATTCTCATTTATTCAAAGTCTCGAGCCGACCACGAGCAACACCTTCGTTTGACACTGGAACTCCTAAACAAGGAACAAACTTTTCGCTAAATTTTCCAAGTGTGAATTTTGGCTTAAAGAAGTTCAGTTTTTGGGTCATGTAGTCAACGAGCAGAGTATTCAGGTGGATCCATCCAAGTTTCCCACAATTAAGGATTGGAATACACCAACGACACCTACAGAAATTCGTTCTTTTCTTGGTCTCGCTGGTTATTATCGTCGTTTTATTTCAAACTTCTCAAAGATCGCGGTGCCACTCACTGCTTTGACTCAGAAGAATAAGCCTTTGGAGTGGGGATCTAAGCAAGAAGAAACGTTCCAAACGCTGAAACGGAAGCTATGTGATGCTCCTGTTTTGTCCTTGCCCAATGGAAACGATGATTTCGTTGTCTTTTATGACGTGTCGAATCTAGGCCTTGGTTATGTTCTTATGCAATGAGGTAAAGTCATAGCATATACGTCAAGACAGTTGAAAGTTCACGAAAAGAACTACACAACTCATGATCTCGAGTTAGGTGTTGTGGTATTTGCTCTCAAAATCTGGAGACACTACCTCTATGGAACGAAGTGTGTGGTTTTCACAAGACCACAAAAGTCTCCAGCTCATTCTTAATCAAAAGGAGCTGAACATGAGGCAACGACAATGGGTTGAACTCTTGAATGATTACGATTGCGTGATTCGCTACCTTCCTGGTAAGGCGAATATCGTAGCCGATGCGCTTAGTCGAAAGGAGCGAGTCAAGCTTCATTCTGTTCAAACTCTATATGATATTCAATCCCGTGTCCTTCAAGCACAACGATCTTTTGTAAACGAAGGCTTATTGAAATATGAGCTACCACTTCAACTCGAGCTTAAACTCGAAACGAAAAGTGATGGGTTGCCCTATTTTAAGGATCCTTGTGGATGATTATCGCTCAAATCAGAGTCCTTAATTAAATTCATTGTATGCTTTAATACGTACATTACGATTCAATAAGGACAAAACCGAATTTCCTTTTAAGATCTTCATATCTTCATAGTTAGATTCTTGAAAATGTTTAAAGTGCCAAATGAAATCCACGGATTTGATTCCTGGTGTGCTTTAAATACCCGTGTCCAAAGATAACAAATTAAAGGTGAAATTAAACAATTATGCGATTATGTGATTATGTGTTTATGTGTTCTCCTTTACGTTTTTGTGTGATCCGAATTTCGTTATCCAAATCCTCATAGAATCTTCCATATCTTCATATGAGGGATTCAAAGTAGGATATTCAAAAGGTACTACCTTAAATCCTTAATGGGCTTCTACGTGGTAGTTAAGACCCTTGGGTTATATAGTACCATTCCATGATTCGAAAAGAGACCCTTGAGTGGTCTAGTTAAAGATTGATTCAGAATCTGGTTAAGAATGGCATGTAATGATACAGCTGAAAGGACCCTATGGTGGTCCAGTCACACTCATCACAGGTTCATTCATTTGGTTTTCCCCTACACATTATCAAATGCACTGTGTGGACTATGCAAGGAATTACGTAATTATGGACGCATACATAATTATAAAAATTCAGTGCACGGAAACCACAGTAAGATTTATCATGTGTAAGAACCAATAGTGACAACAATAATGAAACGTGAACAATGTAATGGAGGTACGATGGACGCACCAATGGCGCTTCATATACTTGTATATAAGTGTCCCTCTTAAATTGCAAGCATAATGTTATTTAAAGTTATTAGAAGTTCAGAACCCTAACCAGTGTTGTTTTATCTTTTCGACTTCATGTTTCGAGCTCTCACAAGTTTCCTCTAATTAAATTTCGGGACGAAATTTCCTGAAGTAGGGGAGACTGTGACATCTGTGCCTCCACGGCCATCGAAAAAATACCAATTCAATGAAATATTGTATTTCATACTTGGGATTTGTATAAATATGTGTATCATTTGCACATATCAATTCTTGTTCGATTTCGAGCTCTAAATCGCTTTCTGGAAAGTTATACGCAAACTGGTGCGTAAACGTAACCAGTTTAATGCGAAGGACACTCCGAAATAGTTACATAGGCTTAACATACCTTAAATAACCTTTACATAACTTAGAAATAAGTTTTGGATGGTTTGGTGTGTTGAAATCAGGTTTGTTCAATAGCAGGGACTATTTGTGTCAAACTGCGAAACTATACCGATTGGTATAGTAACGAACATTCCGCAACTTGATCATAAGTTAAACATACCCTAAATATCCTTTATATATCTTAGAAATAGGCTTTGAGGGGTTCGGTATGCTAAAATAAACTTTATTGATCAAAAGGGACTAAAAGCGTCAAAAAGTGCACAAGTTTGCATTTTCACGCATATCCTACGTTCTGAATATATCCGGACATCCAAAAATTTATGTAATCATTAAAATATTTTATTTTAGTGATTGGCTTCATAAAATTCAATTCGTCGCGTAATTTGGATCGTTTTTGTGTTCGTTACAACTTCCGTTGTAATTAACCGAACAACGCAACCATACGACCAAACGAACCGACATCCGAGATATTTTTGAGCATGTTTTGAGTTCCCTATACTTTAACTTCATTTTAGAGCCTTGAAATGGGGTTAACGGGGTTCAAACGCATCGAAAAAGGCCTTAAACATGTGCAGGGACCATTTCTGCCATTTTTGCAAAAAGTTTGGAGCTGGCACCCCGTGGCGCGACGCCACCACCTGCTTCCTATTTTATAAATTCGTTAAACATGTTTAACTCGTCACTTTTTAGATTAGTGCTTGTGTAGAGTCGTAAGTCAATCGGACTAAACACCCGCTTAGACTTTCGAACACGACCCGTTTGGTCGATCATTAGGATCCGACCAAACATGTTTAGTGACCATAGTTGCATAGGGAATAACCTTCCGAGTTTATACCTTATGGTCACTTAGGTTTAATTAGTTGTATGATAGGCAGTTTATATGCCTTAGGTAAATGACCAAAATGCCCTTTTCATGCATAATTGGTAATTAAGCATATGTAACACAAACTTTTGTCACTTAATTGATTATGCAACATATTTAATCATGTTTAGGCATATAATACTTGTCATAGTACTAGTTAGACATCTCGAACGCGCTTTTGCACGAACGACACGTTAATGTAGCTTAAGCTACCTTAATGGGTCACAACGGGTCGAAAGCACTTAGGTTAGGTTTCGATTTAGAATGTAGACTTTGTTAAACCATGTCATATGAGTTTCAATACTCATTTGGTTTACAAAACCTCATCCTATCCGATTTTCCGACTTAGGTCCGGTTTATTTATATAGTTATTAGGTTGCCGATTGATTCCGTGCTCCCTCTAGCTTGCTTGGTTGTTGTCCAAGACCTCTAAGCATTCTCTGGTGAGTACATAGTTCCCCTATTTTACTGTTTTCAATTGTTTTGGGGTGATTCATATGTGCTAAATGTTTTCGAGGTTTTAACGATGCTTTCAAAAATAAATGATATGGTTTATACAAAATTTATAACGATTTTGATATAGTGAACAAACTTGTTGGTTGTATTTACATAATGAATAATATCCATTAGTTTTGGCCGAACCGACCAGTATTAGGTTATGGTACCATAGGATCTGACAAATCCCGTTATCAGACTGCACCCATGGTTATTTGTGGGTTAGGTGGGTAACGATTGAATCTGTGATTGTTAATTTACCCTTTGATGGTTTATTAATGCGAGAAGCAATAGGCGAGTTGCGAAGGTTTGGATGTTATTAGCGAGACAATCAAAAGTATTTTTCACGATTTAAAACGAGAATGATTTAAACGACTAAAGCCATTTTTAACGAATTAAACGATTTGGGTAAACGATTGGTTTTTGGTTAGTGTTTAGATAACGGGACGGGTGTAATGTGATGAAAGCATTGTGGATACGCCGCTGGTACTTCCTATAAATAAGTGTTTTCATCGTATTACATACCGTGGCGTTATTTAGTTCACTTGGTTAAACGATTTTGAAACGATGTCACACAAACGAGGTTTTCGAAATGATATAAACCATACGAGTTTTATTAACGAGATTTATTAACGAGTTTTATTAATGAATTTTATTAACGAGAATTATTAACAAGTTTTTACGAGATGTTTTACAATTTGATTTAATTAAACAAATGTTTTAGGTTAAGAACCATGGCTACGAGATTTTATAAATTATAACCAACTTGATTTGAGTTGGTTAATTATGTCGCAATACAATACTTTTCAAAACAAGGTTTTTAATTAAGTATTGCAACATGTAAACTAGCCATGAATCCGACACTCTCAAAAACCTATGTACTCGCCAGCATTTCTTTGCTGACTTTGTTTTCACATATGTTTCAGGTGTTGTTGAATGATGTTGATTGCTAGGATGCATGCTCACATAGGACTGGACGAGGCCTTAGTGACTTAATAACAATGATAGACTATGTTTAAATTATTTATTTTGATTTTCAGACAATGTAAATATTTAATGTTTAATAAAACGAAACTTCAAATTTCCGTGTGTTTTGAAACAATGATTCTGTTACAACACTCCTCGACGATTCCGCCGCGATTTGTTGTTTTACGCGATCGGGGTGTGACATATTGGGACAACCAATCCAAACCCACAATCACTTGAAATTCTCCCATTGACATTGGGATCAAGTCTATTGTGTATTCTTCGTCGTCAATGCTCAAATTACAATTTTCACATACATCACAAACGATAAAACTCTTGTTATTACCTATCTCTACTTCTAAAGGCATAGGTAATTTTGTTAGAACAAATGAAGGATGTCGAATAAACCCATATGAAATAAAGGATTTATTCGCACCCGTATCAAATAATATACGCGCAGGAATCGAGTTTACAACAAATATACCTGAAACCACTTCGGGTTCAACTTTTGCTTCTGCAGCAGTCAAGTGGAAAGATCTAGCCTTTGCCTTCGGGGCTTCACCTTTCGTGTCTTGCCCATCTTTCTTTCCTACCAGTTCCGAGCATTCTGATTTCTTGTGACCCGGTCGATAACAATTGTAGCAAACCGTCACTTTTTCCGGGCATGATGAAGCCATATGCCCCGTTTTCCGACATATGGGCAAGGCTTATCCTTGAAGAGACATTCGCCCCTATGACCCTTTCCACAGATTTTGCAATTTGGCGACCCGCCTTTGGCATCCGATTTCTTCACTGTTTCGTTCGTTAGCGCTTTCTTGGTAGGGCTTGGACTAACATTATGAGCCATCCGTTCACCCCGTTCAACCTGCTTTCTCAATTCGATCTCCCGTTCCCGAGCAACATTTATGATCTCGGTGAGGGTCTCGTCTCTATACTCGGCGCTCAACATATTATAATAATAATATATCTTCTGTTCTTCGTTTGTTATCAGTTCATCACCAAACTTCATTTTATCCATAAACATTCCCGTGATCTTGTCTATGGACTCACCCTTGTGCCTAAGTTGCATGAACTCTTCCTTGATTCGATTAATGACCGCTTTGGGACTGTGGTGTTTAAGAAGCAGCGTCTTAAATTCATCCCAAGTCATAGCCTTAGCTGCTTCGTTTCCAATTTCTTTCTTTTTGTTATCCCACCAGTCTTTCGCTTGACCCCTTAATTGACCCGTACCATACTACGTAGTCATCTTCATCACAATGGGCCCTCTCAAATACCCCTTCGATATCGCTTAGCCATCGCTGGAATACGATCGGGTCAACCTCCCCATTATATACTGGCGGTTTGCACGCCATGAACTCCTTGTATGTACAAGGCTTTCATCCTCCGGACTTTTCCTTTGCTAAATTGGCATTATCCTCCAATTTCTTGATTCTTTCCTCAACCACTGATAGTATCGTGTTCTGGATCTTATCAATGAAACCATACAAACTATTTTCGATTGCTTTTCCAACCTCCTCGGCAATCACTTCTCTTGTTTGCTCGGTGACTCTCGGCACCGCATCATTGTTACCTTCATCCGCCATCTTTAATACTGAAATGTTTACATTGACCGTTAAACATTTCATTTATAACATATGATTTACTTGTTTTGGTTTAATCAAATTCATAACTTGATTCGACCGTTCTTGTTTCGTGTATTTCTTGTGTTTGAGTGAACTTACACACTCTTTTCATGCATATTTGTTCATGTTTCATTTCTATATTCTCTAAATCTACTTAAATAATTAACTCTTACAGGATGCTTGATCAAGCTTGAACCGAAAACACTTTATTGACAACCTTGGCTCTGATTACCAACTTGTAAGACCCGACTTAATATAACTAGTTTAATGATACAAAATCTTGCATTTAATACAGAATTTAGGAGTTTACAAAAACTTTCATGATTTTAAGACCTTACATGGTCATAGTAATAGAGTCTTCATACTAGTAGTTAGCTTTCAAAACCTAGTTTCAAGTGTTTACACATTACTAAAACAAAATAGACAAAACGCGGAAGCTTCATTTGGTGCGTTCGGTTCTTGGTATTTGCTTGATCGCCATCCGGGTTAGGTCCATCTTCACCTACGGTCAAAACCATGAAAATTATTAGTTTTGACACTTTAGAAATCAAGTATATACAAGTTCCAGGTTCAAACAAGTCAAAAACAAACAAAATTCATCAGCTGGGACAGTCGCGCCGCTCGACGGACTTCGGGATCAGCCGTCGCGTGACGCCAGCACCGTCGCGTCGCGCGACGGACTTTGGTTCTCCCCGTGGTGCGACGCCAGCATGTTATTTCGACAGAAAGTTGTTGTTTGGAGCTGCTAATTTCGCCCAGCACCACTTACCTCGATTCCAAACTTTAAATTGGCATAACTTTTGACTCGGGCGTCCGTTTTAGTCGATTCTTTCTCCTACGCGACCGTGATTTAATTACGGACGCGTTTATCAACACATTTTACATAAAAATATCATTTCAAAAACAGTTGTCCTTTAATTTGTCTCTTGTTTATTTGACCCATTTGTTTATAAGTTTCATGACATGTATTGTTGTCATCACAAACCTTAGGCCAATGCACTCGTTTCTGCGTTTACCAAATATGAGCTTTTGCTCCCCTCCCGAGGGTTGCTTATGCAATAATCATCATGCTTATTTCCAAGAATTTAACCATGCCTTTCGGAATCATTTGACAAGTGAATGTTCCGAACTATAAACCCTTTACAAGGGCTCATGCTTTGCAACGAATTATCGTGTCCGCGACACGGCCTACGCATGATTTTGTATATATATATATATAGGGGATGGTTCAAATGAAAACCACTTTTATTGTGAAAACTCGAAAACTAACTAAAAAAAACCTAAAAAACACACCAAAATTTTTTTTTTCAATTTTTTTATAAAAAATCGCAGGTTTTTGTATATAAAAAAAATTTCAAAAAAAAATATTTTTTTTTGTATTACACATGTGTTTGTGGACTACATATGTGTAGTATTACACATGTGCACTACAAAAAAAAGTTTTTTTTTTTTTTTGAAATTTTTTTATATACCAAAAGTAGCGAAAATTATTATGCAAAAAAAAATTGTTGGTATGTTTTTTGGCTTTTTTATTTAGTTTTCGAGTTTTCATAATAACTAGTGGTTTTCATTTGAACCTTCCCCTATATATATATAACCAATCACAAGAGATGGTTATTAATTTCTATGTTTGTAACTTAACTTGTTTTGACCCGTTTGGATGCCGAATGGGTGTCACCATTACTTGACACGTCCAAACTCTATTTCTAGCACATGTTTTGACCCGTTTTACTTGTCTATGACACTTTGTCGCTCTCGTGACTTAACGGGTTTTCCTTGTTTACCAAATTTTCTATATAACAAAATAAGACTAACAATTAAACATAGTGTAGCGAAATTATAAGTCGCGTACCTTCAAAGAGTTCCATTCATCATCAATTTAGAACTCTTTCATAATCTATAACAGACAATTCATTATGATATTCAAATCTGCGTTTTTGTTCGATTCTAAACATCTTATTCCTCACTTAGGCGTTTCAACAAACACCTAGCGGGTCAAATTCTTACATAATCATTACTAGGTTCTTGACATGTTATTTTCACTTACGTTTACTTCGATTAGGCGATTTGCACTAGATTTCAACATCAATAATACCGAATTTAACACATGAATTCGGTTTTCACTAGAATAGTATTCACAATCTTAGTGTTTATCTAGTCTCTACAAACTCAATAATCACCTACAATGGTGATTAAAATCTCTAGAATTATCATACTAAATTTCAACAAGAATTCATCTAGGGTTTTATCCCTAAACATCATATTGCTTCTAATTTCATCTATGCATCAAGTAATCAAGCTAAATTTTCGTTTTTCACATTTAACCTAGAATTCAAGATACAACAAAATACCAAAATTTTGCATACCTTTTGATCCCTGTAACAAGATGATCACTAATTCATGTTTGAAACTTGATTTAGAGAAGATTAGAGGCTTCAATTTGTGAATTTTGTGAGAATTTTAGGGTTTGAAGGAAACCCCTAGTCGCCTCTTCTTTTGATCGATCCTAGCACACACGCATGTGTGTGTTTGGTGAGTTATTTCCTATTTGATCAATTAAGTTTTAGTTTTTATTAATTTGGTCCCTCAACTTTGGTTTAACTTATAGTTTAGGTATTTCAACCTTGATAGTAGTCACTTCAAGGCTCTTAACTAACTGGGTTATAAATTCCTAGTTAGTTTGTTCTTGTTTATTTAACACTTTATTATCCTAAATATAAATTTTATAAATTTCAGGGTGTTACAGAATTGCCCAAATCTCACCAACACAAAACAGGGAGTTTCTTCTAACTCTAACTTGAAAGAGAAATGTGTTGATAAAAATGAACAACCAATAGAAAATTTTAAGAAGTTCAAAAATTCGACTTTCGAAGTTGGTGAAAGTTCGAAACATTTTTACAAAAGAAGAGCCAATTTAAATAAACATGAATGGGTTGTTAAGAAATCCGAGGTTGTTTCTGGCAATGAATCTGATTCGTCAAAGTCAGAGGAGCCACCTGTTATGCTAAATGATGAGAATTCCGTCCCGACAATGGATGATGAAAATTTTCCACCATTGTCAAACGGAAACTTGAAATCATAAATTGGTAAGATTGAGATTTCAGATCAATTCTTCTCTGATAAGAAATAATTTGATACTGAAAAAGCATTTAATGGTAAAGTGCTGATGGGAAGGTGAAGGGAGTAAAAGAATTTTATGAATCGAAAATTGTTAAACCAAATGATGATGGTTCACCCATGATTGATCAGGCATGGGTGAGATTCTTTAAAAAGTAAAATCTTGACTTGCCGGAAATTCCAAGTTGGTAATCGTGGAGCATGAATCGGCATCATTCTTGAAAAATGTTTTTGTGAAAAATCTTCAAGTGATAGTTTTTACAAGTGGTTGAAAGAACAAAGTGATGAATGAATCCCCATGATGTGTGAAATCAACAAAACTAATCTTCTAGAAAAACCATTTGGTTAAAACAAACTTAAGTGTTTTGAAATCATAATGGGAAAATAGTTTGTTGTCAGGGGGAGTTCTGATTGTTTAAGCCAAGAGAATGGAGAATTGAAGCAATTCACATCAGTTTGTCATTTTATTTGTACAGTTTATTGCTTTTACTTTCAAATTTTTCCGGAAAATCAAAAATTGAAACATATTTTTGATTTTAGGGGGAGTAAAAAATTAAAATTTTGAAAATTTGAAAAATCCAAAAACATGATAAAATAAAAAATCCATAAACATCGAAAAATCAATAATGAGTTTTGTTGTGAAAAAAAAGGAAATGATAGTACATCAGTAGATAATCACAGTACGCTAAAGAATTGGAAAGTTAAAATGTGATAAACGGTCTCACTGATGATATGCCAGTAGGTTTTTACACGCTTAGTAGATTATTTTCGAGATATAAATCTAATTATCAAATGCTTACTTCTCACGTGGGGAACTTCTCTCGGATATATAGGTAACCCCTGAAATCTTGTTTGAAGGGCTTTCTATTTCTGACATACTAGGTCTTTGTGCATGATGATATCTGGGGTATTATACCGGGACTTCTGATTTTGCGGGAGCAATAGCCTAGCTTCGTATAATACTCTGCACTGCTTTAATTATAAAGCCCACCCTCAGCATAAAAAATAATGAAACATTGAAAAATGCTAATCATGTGTTGTTGAAGAAAAGATCCCCAAACGGGACACACCTAAAAGTCGAGCCATCATCTCTTTGTCTGAACGGAAGTTCTAACCTGAGCTCTCATGGTCTCGCATTACCCATTTACAGATATCATTAGTGTACATTCACCTGTAAGACTGAATATATGAGTTTGGATACGGGAGTATATTCTGAGGTGGGACACGCGAATAAGTTAAGTCCATTAAACACTAATCTCGTATCTCGAAACAATTGAACTTTGTGTGAAAATTTAAGTGGATCGGTATACTGACAATCTCAGTGAATCGTTTAGATCTTAAAGTGTTTAAAGCTCAACGGTGCTAGTGATTTGTCATAAACTGATATGATCCTCTTACACAAACTCACAAAAAGATGTCTGTATATAGTTTATTTCCCAAAATCCAAAAATATTTTCAGTGTGTTTTAGCATAAAATTTTGAAAAATCAAAAAGATTTTATTTCATTTTATTTTCGACAACTGATGTTGAAAAGCTGATTTTCAAAATTCCAAGTGCTAAACATGATGAACAACAGTGGGTTGGGAGAGTGTGTTTGAAATGAAAAATGAAGTTAGAGTATGAGATAATTTGAGAAATGTTTTAAGATAATCTTAAAAGTGATGTTTTAAGGCTGAGTTTAATGTTAGTTAATCAAGGTCATTAATTTGAACTTGATATAACTATTGTTGATATTGAATGATATTTACAAGTGGTTTCTAAATTTGGTAAATTTTAACAATTGTGAAATTTACTTTTGGGTAGAGAATTGTGCAGGTTACCAGGTTCCTGATCCTGTTGCTACAGAGAGCCAGGAGACGTTCGTGAACCTGTGAAAGCTGTAGAGCCAGATCCCCGTGTCTAAGCCTGAGTAGAGTTTGAGCCAGGACACGATCTTAGAACAAGTGCTATGTCAGATTGCGATCCTGAAACAACTTAAGGGGGAGTCTGTTAGCAAATGGGAGTCTGTTAATTGGAAGATTTTAGAGTAAGAAGGAGTCTGAATGTTAGAGAGCCAGTATGCTATTCTGGAACAGTGCTCGAGATAGAAGCTGCTAATGCTGATGAGCTTAAGGAATCAAGAGATCTGATCAAGAGAATTTGAAGAGTCAGGTTGAATTCTGGGAGAGTAAGAGAGAGATTGAAGGATGCTTACAGAGAAAGATACTTTGGAAAGAGCGAGAAGACCGATCAAGACTGAAGACTCAATACACTGAAGACTCGTCAACATCCAATGGGGAGTTTGTTAGTGCATATGTCTGTTGACTTCATCTTGTATCGAGTCATGTAACTAGAATAGATAGACCAGGACACGTTGTACGAGAGAAACGGGAAACAGACCTGAACGAGCCACCCCTCACGAAGTGGCTAGGCCACCTCACACGAGGTGACCAAGTTCATGCTTTCTGGCAAGTTCATGCTTTCTGGCAAGTTCATGCTTTCTTGCAAGTTCATGCTTTCTGGCCAGTTCGTACGACCTGGCCAGCTCGTGCGGTCTGGTTCGTGGGGTCTGGCTCTCCTATAAATATGTGGTCTTGGGTCTTCATTTGTAGCTTTGTGATTCCGGAGACGAAGTGCTGCCGAAGTGTCGAACGATCTGTAATCAGTTTCAAATCAATACAATCGACAGTTAAAGTGATTCTAAGTGTGAATCTAGCTGTTATAACATCAATACGTCTGATTCCGCCTGTCGTATTGATCGAGAACTCTTCTGAACGACTCGTTTGATCGAATCCCGATCCTACATGAATAGAATACCGAGATTTGTGGGCTTCGTCCATCAAAATCTGTCGTAAATTGGTCCGTTTAGGGATCCAAATTCGGTCCAGAAAGTGGAATATTCCATTCAACTTATTCACAAGCTGGGCTCCATCGTGATAGATCCTTTCCTTCTTCAAAGTGTGTTCGGTGAAACAAGTATGTTGGGCTTCGCGGATGAGGGTTTCGAGATTGTATTGGGCTTGGATATTACGAATGCTGAGCAGATAGCTCCGTCTGCTGAGGGCGTCGGCAACGACATTTGCTTTGCCTGGGTGATAACGAATCTCACAGTGATAATCGTTGAGAAGTTCTACACATAAAATTCACATAAAACATCGAAATATCAGAGTCGGCAGTAGCGAGCTCAGAATCAAAACACATAAAAATTGAGAATAGATTGTCTGTGGCTATTTAGACGTCGACTGACCAAAGTGGTTCGACTATTCACAAGAATGTACCAAAAGTCCTTGTTGACCTAATAGACTGTGTTCTATCACCAACATGTGGTGAATGACACCCATCCTTTCGGCCATTCAAGCATTCGAGTCCTTGGAATCCATCGAGACCTTGGTGAGAGTTTTGTAAAAATAAAACAGAGACCGGAACAAGTCGTCGAGGTTCGGGTTTCACCCCTGACTCAACAACTTTGTTCCTGTTTTTGATAAAATAAAGGAGAAGTTATGCGTCGAAGTATGGATTTCACTCCTGTTTCGACGCTAATTCTCCTGTCTGTAGATAAAATGCGGGTCGAACAAGCAATTTAGTCGAGAGTTTGCGGTTTTCACACCAAATCTCGACCTAATCGCTCGTTCATCTCTGAAAATTTGAGTGCAGTGATAGTGTAGCGTAGGCGAGAATAGCGAGAAATAGTAAGTAAGCTCGTACATAACCCCTACAGGGTGTGCACAAGTCGGTCTGTTGGTACCTAACTATAGACTAGGTCGTTTCTAAGACATCGTCCGGGACTAGGTCGAGTCTTGCCTAATTCCCTATAGTTATGGCTCTGATACCAATCTGTCACACCCCAACAGATGGCGGAAACATCGGGGCGTGGCACTGAGCGAAACAGATTGTCCAGAAGTTTCCATAACAACTATGATTACCAATTATTTAAAACATCATGTCCCATACCATGACATAAAAAGTAATACAATTATTACAAACAAGATCCAGTCAAATTGTTCTGTTCTGACAACTCAGATTTCAAATACAGACAATTCATTTATTTGTTTCTAGACCTTTCCTAGCCTCGATTTCACAGCAAGTCAAGCATAAAAACATCCTAAGCACCTTCCACATACGTTAAAGTAAAAGTCAATACACATAGTGTAAAGGTGAGCATACAAGTTTAATGGATATAATAGAGTTTGAAATCGATTACGCATAACCAGCACGTACACAGTGTGAAATGAAGCACGTTAGTTATCGACATGAACCTATCGATACCAATGACCGCGGGTTGACTGCCCAAGGCAGTTCGTAATACACACTCACCACTGTGAGCCATGTAACCAATTGTCCTTAACAACCCCTGAGTAAACAGGTGCTGAGTCCAAACTATAGTACTATCGTTGCTAAGGCAGGTAGACAGCATTCCATGTGTAAACATAACAAACAAGCATTCATTAAGTCACGTATAACATGCGGTAACGGTTAGAGTTAAAGTATTGCGTAGTCTGTTCGATGTGATTTAGTATAGGTAACGTATGTAACACCCAAAAGTGCGTAAAGCAAAAAGGGATCGAGTATACTCACAGCGATGATGGATTGAAGGGAGCGCTAGAGAGTAAGGTTAGCCTGATCAAAACGATAGCATAAATGATAAGCGGCGCGTAAAATGAAGCAAAGTGTCAAGGGATCGGACGGCAATCCGATCGGATGGCTCTCCGATCGGGTGACCGGTCGATCGGATGACAATCCGTTCGGGTGGTCGCCCGTTCGGGTGGCCACTCGATGGGATTGTCATCTTGTTTGGGATGGATGTGTTTGTGTATGATGGTTTGCCTTTTGACGTTTTTGTTGTAGTATTTTGAAAACACAGAAGTATCGCTACCTTTCAGGTCGGTCGATCGAACGGCCGTTCGATCGGACAACAATCCGTTTGGCGAGGCTTCTCAGGTTGAGAACAAGTTCACAGCAGGACAGTCACTCGATCGGATGGCTATCCGATCGGGTGGAAATCCGTTCGGGTTGAACATGTTGAAAAAGTTGTTTAAGTGTTTGAGTCAAACTTCACATGGTCGGGTGGTAATCCGATCGGGTGGCAATCTGATCGGACGGTAATCCGTTCAATGTTCAAAACCTCAAATATTGAAATAAAAGTTAAGTGTGGGACCCAAGGTGCAATCCGATCGGGTAGCTGTCCGGTCGGGTGGCAATCCGATCGGATGGCAATCCGATCGGACGACAATCCGTTCCAGATGACCTGGTCGTCTTCTTCCTTGGTCGTTTTGGTAGTTAGATGTTTTGAAGTGTTGAATGAGGTACATTGATAACATGCTTGAACAACGGAACCCTCGACCCGGCTCAAGTGACTCGACCGAACAGGAATCACCCTACTCCGACCGGTTCACAGTTCGAGTCAGTAGTTCATGCTTAAACCTGTAGTAAATACCTCTTGGATAGAATTCAGATCTGGAACCGATACGACACCAAGAATGGGTAGAAGATCAGAACAAGGTCTGATTCTATCGGTTTTGAGTGCATTGAGTGTAAAAGAGTGGAAAGAAAGTTGGAAAATCATCTTTCAATCATTTTCACCATGATTATGTTTAGATCTATGCAAGATCTTTGTTTATTTATGTGAAAACCATTCAGATCTAAGTGGTTCTTGGTGGATTGAAGCCAAAACATGAAGGTCATATGAACACCATGATGACATCATCCTAGAACACTCAAATCTTAGTGATTTCAGGGTTAAAAGTTAAGATTCAAAAGATAGAAAGGTGTAGGAGTGCGTG